>JASFAX010000036.1:1250000-2500000 GCA_030737875.1 Allium sativum | reverse complement strand
GTGGGCTCATCCTAGTTTATGAGCATTACGTCTCCAGTTTGAGTCATAAGAAATTTTAAATATTTATCAGGCTCACGTATTATACTAGATCTATGAATATCTTGTGTAATTTGAGCAGGCTCGGTTCTCATAACAATTTGCGTTTCTTGATCAATTTCTAGTTCAAGTTCAATGGTACCTTGTGGTTCCCGATTTTCTCCCAATTCTACTTTGTTCCCATTGGTATTTTAAGAGATTAGTTGTGACGACCGCCCATAACCCCCGCACTAAACAAGAGGAATAATGCGCTGAAAGGCGTGCCAGGCTGCTATGGACGATCATCATAGCAAGTGAACACATCGAAACCTGTCGTAGGACTCACAGCGCAAGGATAAAATATAATAGAACATATACAACATGTGATAGTAATGAGGTATCATATAGCAAACTTTTGAAACTCTTTCAACATCCAGAAAGATTATCCAACTGATATCCAAGTTTGTACATAAGGCCTCACTATAACTCTCAAGCAACTCAAACAGCGGAAACAGAAATACTAGATAGAATAAAACTGGTACGCCAACCTCCTGCTCGTCATCGCTCAGCTTCCTCGTATCACTAAGCTCCATTACCTGTAACCTGCTACTTAGTCTGCCCATCCACAACCGGATGAACAGCCCAAGGTAATAAGAGGAGACATAAAACCTTGAGCCAGACAATAGTCTTAGTGAGCGATAATACAGCTAACAAACTTCAACAAGAAAGCATATGAGAATGGGTAAATGAACAACTTATCTACCCACATCACCAGAGAAGAACTCAACCCTATCTTCCCCACATCGGACAGTGATAGCCTTTACACCAAGCATTTCAACCATTCATCCATAGAAACCAGAACACCCATTCAATCATAGAGAACACACATAACATCCAGATTATGTAAGTCTCACACAGACAACCCTAATCGAGTTTAACATTCCTCAAGTACCCTCGCCAGAGGCCTAGACCAATATCACTTAAGCACTCAAAGAACGTCTCCCTCGACTTTGGATAATCTATGTGAGATAGTACAAACAGAACAACTAATCATCCATGACTGACTCTGGCTATCACTGCCAATCCTGCTTCGAAACCATCATTATCGTATGACGGCCAACCTTGCCATATGTCAAGGGCTAATGATAACCCCAGTTCTAGCATGAACTCCATATGCCCAACCTTGGCAATGTCCAACCTTGACACTAGGCCTTTCCCCAACCAGAAAGACCCAGGGTACTCGACTAACAACCGGTCTTTGGGCCTTTCAACGATACCCATCGTACCCCTGCTTTGAGCCTGCTAGAACTTACGACAACGATGACTTCTCGGCCTTCGCATCTCTAATCGTCCAACCTTGACGATGTTTCATAGCTCAAGCAACCTTCTCGAGCAGCCATTATCCTCCAACTCACGACCTTTGAGTTGTCTCCGCATTTGTTGTTCCACCTTGATCAACAAACACATTCATCACTTCGAGTCTTCCTACTTGAATCACCTCGAAGTCACGCCATCACCGAACCAAAACACATCACTGCGCTGCGGCTAGGGTTCGGGGGGTTACCCCCGAAAAATATTTTTTCCAGACCTTTTTGGTTCATACCCAAGTCGTACCCGAAAACGTACTTTTTCAGAAAACGACCCTGCCAAAACCGAATAGAACCTTGCTCCAGAATGACCAGCCAAAAACCGACCAGCCTTGCTCCAGAACGACCCGCCAAAAACCGACCAGCCTTGCTCCAGAACGACCCGCCTCCATGCAGCTTTGGATCGACTCGACCTCCTTGCAACTTTGGATCGACTCGACCTCCTTGGGACCGACCAGCTTTGGATCGACCCCGTCAAGACCGACCAGATTTTGCTCCACCTGATCGACCAGCTCCTTCAGAGCGACCAGGATTTGCTTCCAGTAAAAACCAACCAGAATGCCACCATCTGAAACCGACCAGAATGCCACCATCTGAAACCGACCAGAAGCACTTCTGCTCCTTCTGGACCGACCAGCTTAAACCGACCAGCTCCCTGACTTGCTTCCCAAGCCATACTATGATCGACCACCTCATTCCAGACCGACCCGACCAACTCCAGGACGACCAGAAACCTGCACATCTCCAATTCGACTCCGATTTCGACCAAAACTTCGCCAAACGACGAATCCGACGAAACCAGCTTATCTGATTCATCCAAACGCAATCACGAACATGTTATGCAACCAACAATATCATCAATCTAACAATTTCCATCAAAACACATAAATTTCCCAAAACATGATAAGTGAATCATATGAACATAAAAACGGATCCAACTTGCATAATCTTGAGAAAAATCATAAAATTAACCATTTAAATTATCTAGATCAGATCCTAAGGTGATTCATATATAAAATGGACTTAGCATGGTGTGGATCTAAGGAAAATAATATGGAAATGATGAAATTAACATCCTAAAACCCATATACTTGCATGAATCCGAATGAGAGATGTAAATCACTCACCAATTCTCCAAAACAAAGCAAAAGCGATGAAAAAGCAATCCGGACAGTGAACACTTCGAATCAAACCCTTTAATCCGATGAATTCGCCCTTGAAACGATGTTGATCTAGCCTCGAATGGTATAGATCTTCGATTTCCCCCTTGGATTTGGAATTTTAATGGTGGAAAGGTGTTAGAGGAAGAAGGAGATGAAAGCCTCCCCATATGAGAATGGAAAATGCCAACCTTTCTCCATATCCCTTACCCCCTATTTATAGTCTCCACCTACCCTCTAATGGGCCTTCTCCAAATCAACCCATTAGCCTTCCAAAACCTGAACAGCCAACTGAAAATCCTTAAAACAGCGATTTCTCCCAAACCGCTGAACCAAATCCTTAATGTAACCACTCTACAGAAAGGGAATCATCAATTCCTTTCCAATGGCACAGGTCTCACCCTCTGATTCGACCTGAGTCAAAAGTTATGCCCAGTACAAGACTGACAGGGGCAAAATGGTCACAAACAAAATCGGTAAAAATTATGGACATGTCACACATCCCCATAAGCAACATATCAAAAGATGAGAATGATCCAACCCTCAGGGAATAAAATAAAAATATTTTACGATCTTCCGATACGTAAAATGCGGGCTGTTACATTCTCCCCCCTTAAGAAATTCGCCCCCGAAATTCCAAGCAAACACAAGCAACCACAACAATTCCGCATGCCTATCATCCATGTGAAGCCAATTCTATCATCCAAACTAGCAACCATCAAGCCATGCATCCATAGCCTTATCCTAGCACGCGGAATTCTACCACACAACAACAAGATACAACGACACAACGAAGATACGATATCAAAGGGTCCTACCGACGAAGAGTTCTGGATGAGTCGCCCTCATGCTCTCTTCCGTCTCCCATGTACAATCGTCGCCATCGTCACTCCATTGTACCTTGACTAGCTTAACCGTCTTCCTCCTAAGCTGTTTCGTATCATTTCCCACAACACGAAGTGGCCTACGAGGTTTCGCAACTGCGGTCTCGACTTCTAAATCTTCATACTGTTCTGGAGATACCACCACATTCGAGTCATGCAAAAACTTCCGTAGAAACGACACATGGAAAACATTATGCATACTCGACATCTTCTCGGGTAACTCCAACCTATATGCAAGCTTTCCTATTCGCTCGACTATCGGAAATGGTCCAACAAACCTAGGATCCAACTTCCCTTTACTTCCATATCGAACCATATGTTTCAACGGTGAAATCTTCACGAAAACCATATCGCCTTCGTCGAATTCCAAATCCTTACGACGCTTATCGGCGTAACTTTTCTGACGATCTTGGGCCGCCTTCATTCGTTGTCGAACAATCTCGATACAATCCGAGGTTTCTCTAATCATTTCAGGCCCAAGTACCAACTTATCTCCAGTTTCTAACCAACAAGCTGGAGAATTGCACGGCCTTCCATACAACGCATCGTATGGTGCCATCCCAATACTCGACTGGTAGCTATTATTATATGAAAACTCAACTAGATGTAGATGGTCCTCCCATGATCCTCCGAAGTCTAATACACAAGCCCTCAGGAGATCTTCTAAAACTCGGTTGACTCTCTCGGTCTGACCATCAGTTTGGGGATGATATGCCGTACTTAAGCACAATTCGGTTCCCAAAGCCTCTTGCAAACTTTTCCAAAATCCACTCGTGAACAATGGATCCCGGTCACTCACTATATTCTTTGGGACACCATGAAATCGAACTATCCATTTCACATAAAGCTCAGCCAATTTTGATGTTGTCCTAGTCGTCTTGACAGGAATGAACCTTGCACTTTTGGTCAAACAGTCCACAATGACCCAAATCCCTTCATTCCCTGCCCTAGTTCTAGGTAGTCCATCGACAAAATCCATCGATATCTGCTCCCACTTCCATGTAGGAACTTCTAATGGCTGAAGTAAACCACTCAGCTTCTTCTGTTCAGCTTTCACCAACTGACAGTTCATACACTTGGAAATGAATTTTCCAATATCTCTTTTCATCCCTTCCCAGTAGTAGGCTCGCTTCATGTCCTGATACATTTTATTACCACCAGGATGAATCGTTAGCTTCAAGTGATGACATTCTCTTAGAACCTCATCCCTCAATCCGTCGATATCAGGAACAACTAACCGTCCTTGCTTTCGAAGCCAACCTTCTCGATCGACCTCGAACTCTTTATCCTCCGGTTCCAGTTTCTTAATGAATTCGACAAGCTTCGCATCTTTCCTTTGGCTCTCGCCAATCCTTTCGATAAGAGTAGGTCTTATCGACAAGCTTGCCAACATTTCAGGTTCCAACTCACACCTTGGCCTGAAATCGAACCTTGCCAAGTACTCGAGGCCCTTCCATTCCGAAAACATCGCTCCCAAACTTGCGTGTCTTCGACTCAATGCATCTGCAACTGCATTGCCTTTGCCAGGAGTATAGGCTATACCAAAATCATACGATGCCAGAAACTCTAACCATCGTTGCTGCCAAAGATTCAAATCCTTTTGGGAGAAAAGATACTTCAACGACTTGTGATCCGTAAACAAATCGAATCGTACTCCCAACAGGTAATGTCTCCACATCTTCAGAGCAAACACAATCGCTGCCAACTCCAAATCATGAGTTGGATAGTTCTTCTCATGCGGCTTTAGCTGTCGACTCGCGTAGGCCACAACTTTATCCTTCTGCATGAGCACTGCTCCAAGTCCAGTACCACATGCATCAGTATACACCACCATCTCTTCATTCCCACTTGGAATGGTCAACACAGGTGCACTCGTCAATCTCTCCTTCAAGATTTCGAACGCTTGTTCACACTTTGCATCCCATGTGAACACTTGGTTCTTCTTCGTCAATCCTGTTAATGGTGCAGCTATCTTGGAGAAATCCTTGATAAACCTTCGGTAATAACCAACCAACCCAAGGAAACTCCTAACATCCGTTGCATTCTTAGGTCTATCCCAGTCCTGGATTGCTGCAACTTTAGCAGGGTCAACCGCTATACCTTTTCCAGAAACAACATGACCTAAGAACCTCACTTCA
The DNA here is from genome assembly GCA_030737875.1 of Allium sativum. Taxonomy (NCBI): domain Eukaryota; kingdom Viridiplantae; phylum Streptophyta; class Magnoliopsida; order Asparagales; family Amaryllidaceae; genus Allium; species Allium sativum. The sequence goes on along the minus strand of JASFAX010000036.1, from coordinate 2,494,436 downwards.
TCCTTCCAGAAGTGACACTTTGAGAACTTAGCCTTAAGCTGATGCTTTCGCAAGATCTCTAACACAACTCTCAAGTGCGTCTTATGTTCTTCCACATTCCTAGAGTAAACCAATATATCATCCACGAACACAAGCACGAACTTATTCAACTGATCTCTGAACACTATATTCATAATATCCACGAAATACGCTGGTGCGTTGGTCAACCCGAATGGCATCACCAACCACTCGAAAAACCCGGACGGTGTCCTAAAAGCAGCCTTTGGCACACTATCCTTAGCCACTCTCAACTGGTGAAACCCCGTTGCCAAATCCATCTGAGAAAACACTTTGGCTTCATGAAGCTGATCGAACAAGTCATCAATCCTTGGTAACAGATACTTGTTCTTCTTAGTCACCTTGTTCAGCTCACGATAGTCCACACACAATCTTAACGAGCCATCTGCCTTAGTTGCAAACACGACTGGTGCACCCCACTCGGAAACACTCCTCCGAATGAATCCTTTTCCCAAAAGGTCACGAACTTTCACCTATAACTCTCGCTGTTCTCTAGGAGCCATCCGCCTAAGGGGCATAACAATTGGTCTAGCACCTTCGACCAAATCGATCCTAAACTCGATCTCACGATGCGGCAGCAACCCTTTGACCTCGTCAAAGACATCAACATACTCATTAGCGATCAGCACTGATGACAGGTCTTCCTGTGGAATCCCAAGCGAATATAGATAACTCACGAAGACCCCGTCTTCGCGCTTACATCTAATCAACACCTTTCGCCCTTCCACATCCCCGACCCTCACCTCTAGCTTCTCGCAATTCACCCTTGCCGCATATCTCTTGAGCCAATCCATGCCCAAGATGATCCCATACCCAGCGAAGTTAAGAACAAAGCAATCACACATAAAAGAGCAACCATGACTCGATAACACTAAACCACGGCAAAGCATGCACAAACTGGACGAACCCCCAACTGGATTAGTCACGATCAATGGTCTATCACAAATCTCGGGTTCCAAACCCAAGCGACACACAAGCTCATTGTAGATGAATGAATGTGATGCTCCAGTATTAAACAAAACTCGAACTGAAACACCGTTAACGGAAAAAGTACCTTGCACCACAACACCCTTTCCCTTCTCCTCTGCAGTAGGAGCTCTTGAAGAAGATGGCACGGCTTCCAAAGCATATGCCTTCACAATCTGCTTGCCCTTAGCTGATTCTGGACAATCTTTCTTCTCATGCCCAGGCTTTCCACACTTGAAGCACTTCTTCTCAGCTTTGGGATTCTTGCACTCATTTGAATAATGACCCTTCTGTTGGCAGTTAAAGCAAAGCACCTCACTCTTGGGTTTCTTTTGGCCATCCTTTCCTTTCTGTTGTTGCTGCTTCCTCTTTTTATTATTACCACCCTGCTGTGGTTTCTGAACCTCCTTGGTTGCAGCAACAACATTTGCTTCCTTGGGAAACAAGCTCTCATGACGAATAGCCTTTTCCACAATCTTTTCAAATGAATCATCAAGGTGGTCCACAAGCGGCTTTCCAATATGAGCATCCAAACCCAAGACAAACTTCTCGTTCTTCTGATAGGGTGTATCAATGTATGAACGAGCATATCTAGACAAAGCCTCAAAATCAGAAATGTAGTCAAGAACTGATCTGCCATTCTGCTTCAACTCTACGAACTTCTTGAAGAGAACGGACTTTTGAGCAGTGGAGATAAATTTTGCTTCAAACTTAGCTTGGAATTGCTCCCATGAAATCTCCTCTTCCGGAGTCTCGAGTATAACAGAATTCCACCATTCCATGGCCCTGCTCTGCAGCTGCCTTGATGCAAGCTTTCTCTTCATTACATCCTCAATACCCAAGTCTCCAAAGATTTGAACACATGAATCCATCCACCTCTGAACCTCTTTAGCTGGCTCATTTCCCTTGAATGGTTTCCCTCCTAGAGATGTAAAGTCCTTGCACATCTTTGCAAAATCTACCCTAGGAACTCGCACACCTACATCTACCGTAGCCGCCACTAGAGCGGGTACCCTTCGCATAATTGCTTCTGCCATGGCTTCAAACATGGCCGGGTAATCTGGTTCACCACCATTTCCCCCTCCAGCATTAGCTCCCCTAGCAGCGTGTCTTGATGGTCGTCTACTCATTCTAAATCTGCAATTTAGAATAGTTAGCCACTTCCAAGAAAACTGCTAAAGAGATACAACTGCTACTACTATATATACTAATATATATAGTAAACATCCAACTGAAATCTACAAATACGTCTCTCATACGTAATTACGTCTTCGAACTTTGGCCAAAATCGTTGACCAGAGCTCTGATACCAAATGTGACGACCGCCCATAACCCCCGCACTAAACAAGAGGAATAATGCGCTGAAAGGCGTGCCAGGCTGCTATGGACGATCATCATAGCAAGTGAACACATCGAAACCTATCGTAGGACTCACAGCGCAAGGATAAAATATAATAGAACATATACAACAGGTGATAGTAATTAGGTATCATATAGCAAACTTTTGAAACTCTTTCAACATCCAGAAAGATTATCCAACTGATATCCAAGTTTGTACATAAGGCCTCACTACAACTCTCAAGCAACTCAAACAGCGGAAACAGAAATACTAGATAGAATAAAACTGGTACGCCAACCTCCTGCTCGTCATCGCTCAGCTTCCTCGTATCACTAAGCTCCATTACCTGTAACCTGCTACTTAGTCTGCCCATCCACAACCGGATGAACAGCCCAAGGTAATAAGAGGAGACATAAAACCTTGAGCCAGACAATAGTCTTAGTGAGCGATAATACAGCTAACAAACTTCAACAAGAAAGCATATGAGAATGGGTAAATGAACAACTTATCTACCCACATCACCAGAGAAGAACTCAACCCTATCTTCCCCACATCGGACAGTGATAGCCTTTACACCAAGCATTTCAACCATTCATCCATAGAAACCAGAACACCCATTCAATCATAGAGAACACACATAACATCCAGATTATGTAAGTCTCACACAGACAACCCTAATCGAGTTTAACATTCCTCAAGTACCCTCGCCAGGTGCCTAGACCAATATCACTTAAGCACTCAAAGAACGTCTCCCTCGACTTTGGATAATCTATGTGAGATAGTACAAACAGAACAACTAATCATCCATGACTGACTCTGGCTATCACTGCCAATCCTGCTTCGAAACCATCATTATCGTATGACGGCCAACCTTGCCATATGTCAAGGGCTAATGATAACTCCAGTTCTAGCATGAACTCCATATGCCCAACCTTGGCAATGTCCAACCTTGACACTAGGCCTTTCCCCAACCAGAAAGACCCAGGGTACTCGACCAACAACCGGTCTTTGGGCCTTTCAACGATACCCATCGTACCCCTGCTTTGAGCCTGCTAGAACTTACGACAACGATGACTTCTCGGCCTTCGCATCTCTAATCGTCCAACCTTGACGATGTTTCATAGCTCAAGCAACCTTCTCGAGCAGCCATTATCCTCCAACTCACGACCTTTGAGTTGTCTCCGCATTCGTTGTTCCACCTTGATCAACAAACACATTCATCACTTCGAGTCTTCCTACTTGAATCACCTCGAAGTCACGCCATCACCGAACCAAAACACATCACTGCCAAAACCGAATAGAACCTTGCTCCAGACCGACCCGACCAACTCCAGGACGACCAAAAACCTGCACTTCTCCAATTCGACTCCGATTTCGACCAAAACTTCGCCAAACGACAAATCCGACGAAACCAGCTTATCCGATTCATCCAAACGCAATCACAAACATGTTATGCAACCAACAATATCATCAATCTAACAATTTCCATCAAAACACATAAATTTCCCAAAACATGATAAGTGAATCATATGAACATAAAAACGGATCCAACTTGCATAATCTTGAGAAAAATCATAAAATTAACTATTTAAATTATCTAGATCAGATCCTAAGGTGATTCATATATAAAATGGACTTAGCATGGTGTGGATCTAAGGAAAATAACATGGAAATGATGAAATTAACATCCTAAAACCCATATACTTGCATGAATCCGAATGAGAGATGTAAATCACTCACCAATTCTCCAAAACAAAGCAAAAGCGATGAAAAAGAAATCCGGACAGCGAACACTTCGAAGCAAACCCTTTAATCCGATGAATTCGCCCTTGAAACGATGTTGATCTAGCCTCGAATGGTATAGATCTTCGATTTCCCCCTTGGATTTGGAATTTTAATGGTGGAAAGGTGTTAGAGGAAGAAGGAGATCAAAGCCTCCCTATAAGAGAATGGAAAATGCCAACCTTTCTCCATATCCCTTACCCCCTATTTATAGTCTCCACCTACCCTCTAATGGGCCTTCTCCAAATCAGCCCATTAGCCTTCCAAAACCTGAACAGCCAACTGAAAATCCTTAAAACAGCGATTTCTCCCAAACCGCTAAACCAAATCCTTAATGTAACCACTCTACGGAAAGGGAATCATCAATTCCTTTCCAATGGCATAGGTCTCACCCTCTGATTCGACCTGAGTCAAAAGTTATGCCCAGTACAAGACTGACAGGGGCAAAATGGTCACAAACAAAATCGGTAAAAATTATGGACATGTCACACATCCCCATAAGCAACATATCAAAAGATGAGAATGATCCAACCCTCAGGGAATAAAATAAAAATATTTTACGATCTTCCGATACGTAAAATGCGGGCTGTTACACTAGTTCAATATAATATCAGCTCGTGCAATAAATACTTTATTCTCAGATGGTTTGTAGAAATAATATCCTTTTGTTTCTTTTGGATATCCCACAAAATAGCATTTATCAGATGTGGTTCCAAGCTTGTTAGAAGCAAGACGTTTAACAAATGCCTCACGTCCTTAAATCTTCATAAAAGACACACTGGAACATTTCCCATTCCATATCTCATATGTCGTCTTCAAAATCATTTTAGTGGGAAAACAATTAAGTATGAATGCAGTTGTCTCAAGGGCATAACCGTAAAAGCTTATTGGAAGATCATATGACTCATCATTGATTGTACCATATCTAATAAGGTGCGATTTCTCTATTCGGATACACCATTTCATTGTGATATTCCCGGTGGAGTAAGTAGTGATATGATTCCACACTCTTTCAGATAGTCATTAAATTCTTGGCTTAAATATTCTCCTACTCAATCTATTCGAAGAGTCTTTATATTCTTTCCATGTTGGTTTTGAATTTCATTCTGGAATTCTTTGAACTTTTCAAAGGATTCTAATTTGTGTTCCATAAGATACACATAACCGTATCTACTATAATCATCAGTAAATGTAATGAAATAATAAAACCTACCTCTAGCTGATGTACAAATTGGTCCACATACATCACTATGTATAAGGCCTAATACATCACTAGCCCGCTCACTATGTCCAGGGAAAGGTGCTTTAGTCATTTTGCAAAACCAAGTGACTCCATATTGAACTTAACTATTGGTCACTCCTTACTAGGACAGCCTAAGATGACCTAAAATTGGTGGGATTGCAATGCGAGTCTATTATATTGAGAATGAGATTCTAAGAAGCGATAGGGGATGTATGGAATTGGAAGTGCAAAATCTTAAAGCTCAGCTTGCCACTTCTGAGGTGGCTAAATAAAAGGCGGAAGCTAACGCTAATGCGGCGATAGAGAGTGCCACTAGCTCCCAGCTCCAACATAATATTGAGATTCAAACTCTTAAGACTGTACATACGATGAAAATAGACGAGATGTGTCATGATTTTGGCAAAAATGTGCTTCTGTTTTTTGCTTAAGTCCTTTGCCATAGGGATCTCTCATGGGTTGACGACTATTCGAGAACTTTGGTGGATGCTTGGGAGGTTTTCATAGAGGAAGAAACGAGGGTTGCAACTGGGCAATCAATGGATGAGGAAGCTCTGATAACCCAATTCTTTCGAGGGCGTGAGCTCGAGGCATTGGATGAGGGAAAGAAGCTATTGAATGAAGCATAGGACATCGAGCGATACAAGATTAAAGGAAAATTAATTATGGAAGGGGAAACCAGTACAAGTAGAGGTGAGCATCCCCTTTTCCGCATGCCAGTGATCCGACTATTGGTCAGTTAGCCATTCCTCTCCCCAGATTCAGTGTTCGGGAAATGTGGGCGAGTATAGTCCAGACGATTCACTACTGTTTCCGAAAAAGCCGCTTAATCCTATTACAGAGGTCGGGAATCTTGTCATACCCAAGGATTCTTCGGCTGATGTTGCTCTCCCCTCAATTTCAAAAAAAAAATTGTAGCTCTTCACCAATGGCTGGACATCAAAGTCAGGAGTTATACCATTTCCCCAGGTCTAATTCTTGCTCTTTCTTATATAGGTACACCAGCAGCGAAGATTACTACTGAGTTGGAGACCAAGGTAACGGAGGAGCAACAAGAAACCCCTCCTACTGAACCAGGCAAGGATGAGGAGATGATTGATGCTTTGAATGTGTTAGATGGCAAGAATGCTTAGCTGAAAGAGGAAGAAGTGGTGTTTGTTGGGGAGATTGGCAAGACTGAGCAATTAACCCTCGTGGAGGTGAAAGCCAGAGATGAGGGTAATGTTCTCTCTCTCAAAGTCGAACCAGTTATTAATCCTCTTGATATCAGGCCTCTGCAAATTAAATTATCCAACCTTCTACTGCAAATCCACTAGCCAAAGAAACTCCTCCTCTAGTTCCGACTGGCTAAAGCAAGAGGAAGCACGATGCACCAATGACTGGATATTCTCATTCATCTGGTAGAAAATCCAAAAAGCAAAGGCGCCTCATGAAACTGAGGAAATTTTAGACTTGATCAAGCAAAAAAGAAATGAAGGGGAGAAAGAAGCCCAGTGATAAGCCACCTTAAGCTTAATGATCTTTCGTCTTGTGTTGTTTTAGGCCCTTTGGATGTCCTTGTGAGTGTGGCCCTTGCGTTTTTGTTTTGCTTAATCTTGTATTTTGTAAACGAAGTTTCTGCTAATATGAACAACGCTATCTGTTTGCAAGTTTACGCATTACTAGGTGGAGTAAATTAAATATTACTGAGTCAAGTAATAAATAACAAGTTATAAGGTAAGGATCATAATCAAAACCTGAGGACACAACAGAGGTGCCTCCAACTAACATTGGATCTCAGGATTTATCTGAATCGCATCCTAAGTTAGTTTATCAAACTATATTTATGCCCTCAGTGTCACAGGGGACTAGGTTTAAACTGGCTCGAATGTTCGGTCCTTTATACTTTCCCAAGATCGCCCTAGGTTAAAATTGCAATTTAGGCAGCCTCACGTCCACGCGAGTCTTTATATACTCTATCCTTATTCACCAAGAGTTAAAGTTTTAGTAATCGAGCGATCGTTTGTATGGGTGCACCTCTCACGCTCATCTATAAATTTATAATCTTTCCCAAGTCGTAAGAGTTAGAGCTAGTTAGGCGGATAGTCATGCCACTTGTTTTAGTATCGTTCCCGCACTTTAGTTTGTAAAGCGTGGTCTGCAAACTTAGGAGTTGATACCCAACTAGGATTTGGTTCAATCCCTAGCCCAGTTAATCATAGAGATAGGGTGGTTTGTCAAAACTTGAGCCAATGAACATTGTCGGGGAGTTCGTCACATCCTTCATTCGGACTTTGACTTTGGTTGGTCGAATCACTATACATAGCCAAAGAAAAAATCAGTAGAAAGAGGAATGGAAGGAGGCCTTTATTTATAGACAAAATCAAGCTGCAAAACACACATTATTATAGTGCTAAAAAAAATGAAATAAAAGCCTTAAGAAAGATAACGTTGCAAGTGCTCTACATTCCATGACCATTGAAGAAGCTCGTCATTTGGCGATTCAAACTTTAAAAACGAATATACAGAATCCGTTTTAAGTCGGATTTCCGTGAAACAAGAAACGTTCGGATCTGTTAAAATGTTTTTTTCTAATGGAAGTGAAAAATGGAGATTTCGTTTTATAGATTATAAGCTATGTCCAAATCAAATTTTCAAATAGTCGCTGTAAAATTGTTAATAAACCATAACGATAATCTAATTATTTTAAATTATATATTTCGAATTTGGACGAGATATTTGAGACGTATTTATAATTTAATTTTTATAATTTTACTATAATTTTTATTTTGGAAAATAAGCACATTTTATTTTTGGATTATTTTATACCCTATATCAGTATATTGGGGTTTCAAGAAATGAGTTAACTAGTATATATGATTATATTTTCGGGATCATGGCACCTCACTTGTTACAAAGTATTTTTACTTTTGTCCGTAACATCTTGGAAGGGAACGAAGTTCTACCCAATAGGGTACGTGAATTCTTAACGGAATTTGACTCATATTTTAACATGAACAACCTCAATATCAGGTGGTAATGAAGAGCTTAGTGTGGAAAGCCTTATTTACTATTCTCAGTAGGTAAACCTTAGCAGAAATTGCATTTTAAGTTTACACCATGACTAGGTGATTGCAAAACAGGTGATATTTGTTTGAGGCAATTACTATTGATTTTTGGGAAGAAATCAATAGGACTGAATTGATTTTCTATACTTTATTCAGTGTTTGCACTTCATAACAAAGTTGAGGGTAATATTTAGTTTTTGGCGATAACAAATATACCCTTCTGGAATAAGTATAGCGCTTATTCTTCTACATTTATTGGTAGATGTATTACGGTAAGCTTATCATTCTACTAACAGTATAAAATATTAAAATTTACTATATTGAAATATAAAAATCATATCCAACCCAGCATCATAATTCAATGAAGTATAACATACTTTGTACATCGTTTTTAGTAGCCTTAGTAAGTAAGAAAACTTTATACGATATACATATATTTATTTTCCATCACGTACCACTGTAGTTGAAGTGAAAATTCATGAGTGGCTACAACCCTAAAATCTATTCCGCAGACCCACCTTGTCCATTACTTCAAATCAAAGAAATAGGTATCCATGTACCTTTACTTAAGTATTAAGTCTTCACGTTATATATATACTATGCGAGCCTCCCTCTTACCCTTTAGACATCCGCTGATGAAGGCCGTGGCTTTCAAAAATTGTATAAAATATATAAACAAGGGAACGTTTCAACTGCCAATAAATATATCACGCAACAGTAAAGAGGATTACGTCCATGCGAGTATGGCAAAGTATACACGGGGGATGGTATCGTGGTTCGTGATAAAGAGTGGAGATCGCCTGCATTTCTGGTGGATCCGAAAACCCAACCTATCGTGATACACTTGAGAGGGGAGGTGCGAGCTGTTCACTAATGGGTGGAGTTTTACCGTGAAATGGCAGGTGTTTTCGTAGAACAGGTTGTCGATATGTCCATAGTAGGGAGCTCGGGTTCGTGGAGTTGATGATGGGTACATAGGAGTCAAGGCAGAGTTCGACCCAATGGCGGTGGAGGCTGGTGTTCCGGCAGACTGAGGGGCATATTGGCGGGGTTTTGGAATGCAAGCAAGTTGAGGATTGGGTTCCTGTTCCTTTTTATGATGCTGTGAAGAGGAATGGTTGCATTGTTTTTGGATTGAACGTATGGTCATGGGGGAAAATAACAGTAACTGGGAGCGGATGTGGTGTTTGGAGAAAAGGTATGGTGAGGCTTGTTGTGGTTTCAAAAAGAAAAGAGGGAGTGAAGAGGCAGCTAAGTTCGGAAATGGCCATTCTCGTTTTCTGTGTGATTGCTGGAGCAACATGTTTTGGAAGGGAGGAAGATGAACACGTGTTCTAGGCGAGTCTGAGTTTATTGAAAGGTAGATGGGTCGTGTTAAACTATGTTAAAGCCCAAGTAATAAGAATTAAAAATAAAAGAAAGCAAGCAGCGTTCGAATTAGCTAGTGCTGGGACGGTAAAGGCATGAAATAATACTGTCACGTAGGGGTTGGGACAGGGTTTTTAATGGGTGAGGCCCATTTATATTTACAAGTTTGAATCTAAATGTACTGAAGGATGGTAAAGCTAAAGTGCGGGGATCAGATTGGATCAGTAATCGAAGACAGAGGATATGTGCATGGATCTTTAATCGGGTGGGCCGGGTTTTAAAAAAAGAAAGGTAAAGGCCAAATTTAAAATAAATAAATTTATTAAGTTTAATTTAATTTAAAGTAGTATATGAACTTGTTAATGCAGTATTTTACCCATACTTTATCAGAATCATGGACAGTTTGATCCATTGGGATCGTAGGATCGCAGACTACACAATGGGACTGACTGGGAGTGAATTGGAGCTCGTTACAATTTATAGCGAAACAAATTGTCTGTCTGAATCAACCGACAGTTATCGTTATTTAACTATGATCGTCCAATGTGAGTTAATCTCACTAACTCTGTACAGTTTATATTTTTATAAATATAATCTAGTAGTGATAAATGATGATTGATTGTTGTGTGTGATTGTTTTGTTGAATTGCTGATTTATTGTTTGAAATTATAGATAACGATATATATATAAATCGTTAATCAAATATTGATTCTGTTTATCAGAATATTTCATATTGAAATGAAATCGATGTTATTTATATTGTTTAACATCTGTGGATGTAGAGAAACAGGTTGGAGGGATCCAACTAGATTCCTCAATATTATAATACTGTTTGTTTTCATATATTGTGATATGTGATGTTATATATAATCTGTGATTGATTATGATGATACTGGTCATGTTATTTGGTATTTTAAATACCATATGAAATACTGGAATGTAAAAAGGATATTTTTCAAAGTGAATGAAAATGAAATATTTATATAAAATAAATTGAAGTATAAATGGATTATTTATATAAAATAAATAAAAGTATAAAAGGATTATTTATGTAAAATAAATAGAATTTTTTACAAAAATGAAATATTTATAAAATACATAGAATTATAAAAGGAACATTGATTTAGAAAGTAAATAGAACTATAAAAGGGAAATATTTGGAAAATGAATAGAGTTTTATAATAAGAGAATTTTACATTAGGAAGGTTTATACCTGTGCTACGCACACGGTTGTAACATGATATTGATTTAAAGTAAATATTTTGCAAATAAAATATTATAAAGGAATTTAAGGTTTGAAGTAGGAATTTAAATGGAATTACTGAAATTAGAAACTGACTGGAAATTAGTTGAGTTGAATGGCTTTCTGGGTATCGATCTGATGTTGGTTTCGGCGTTCGGGGTTAATACGTGGGGGTTGTTCTCTAACTAGTTACAGTTAGAGATTGATAGAGGTGGGAAGATATTAATGCGTGAATCAGAAATGGAAACGTTTTCCAAAGTGAATAACGTATATTTTCTAATTTTAGAAAATAAGGAATTTATGAATGTAGGGAAATGATAAAATGGGAAATGAAATGATGATTGATCGGTAAGATTTCCATTTGGAAATACGGCCGTTGTTTGTACACATGTTTTCCTTTGATAGTTAAATCATCGACTATCAAAGATTTTGACCATTTCCGTTGTCAATACGGAGAGATCGGGATCAGATATATTATCTAAAAACCACTCCGTATGGCATTAGTGTTGCGAATCAAATCTGATGAAGATAATTGAAGACGAAGTTATGTAAGGACTGTTCTGGCGATCCTAGGTAGAAATTGCCTAAGATGGATTTATAGAATAGTACCTTCGGTTTGTCCAGTCCTAGGATGACCTGCATGGAAGAATGTATGACAGAGTATATTTAATAGATCACGTAAGTTGATCTCTTCAAACTTATTATGTTTGGTGGCGGAGGAATTCGTTTCTCTTAGTTGTATACCCGTGGTATTTTTGGGGAAATCAATTTGTGATTTGGCGGGTATGACGATGTAACTTTCAAAGTGAATGAAGATGTGGTTTGTAAAGGATACGTTATGGCCTCTAGCCTCACAACCGGAAAAGGTATAAAATCGGGTAGGTCGCATGGCTAAGTGGTTAGCTGCCAAGTAGGTTGTATTGTCACCTGATCTAGAGTTTCATTTACTTATTTAATCTATTTCGATGATGTCCCTTTTGGGAAACGGTTGCTGATCCCAACCATTAGTGATAATACATTCGGTACACTCAAGCAAAATGGGAGATCGGTCATGTTTAGCCTGGGTTGCAATATATTCTTGTTGAACCCGGTGTATTCCTCTCTAGAGATACACTGTCGGAAGGTGGTCTCATACCTTGCCAGTTGGAATTCATTACCCAATAAGCGCCCGTGGTTTTTGATTATATATTATGTATGTGGAACGTGAAATGAAAGCGTTCTGCTAGTTGATTATTTAGTTGTGATTGATATACACTATCATAATATCAAATGAGTTCGATATAAAGTTTATCATTTCATTCAAAAAGATTTTGAAATATTGAATCAAGTGTTTTGGATTCTCATAAGGGAAAAACACGTTCCGTTATACGGCGTGGTCTTAAGAGATATCGTTTAATTGCTCAAACTGTTATAAATAGTTTTACTCATACCAGTCCCATAACTGACCCAGAGTTTATTTTTTTATTTTTATTTTCCCTAAACTCTTGGGTGCCCAATTTTGTACGGGTAGTCAAGTGGTTAGGATTTTATAGATACTGAGAGCTTGGAGCAGGAGGCTTCAGGATAATATAGCTATTGTTTATTTCCGCTGTGTTGTAAGTGTTGTACTTCGGTATTTGTATTATATACATATACTGTTTTATTTCAAAGTTATGCTATGAAATATATTTATTCGTTCCACTGTGAGATTCGTGTTTACTCTGATGTTGTAGTTGTTTTCTTCTTCTTCTATTCTGATTTTCTATCTTGTCTATCCTCACCCTCTAACTTCTTTCATTAACTATCTGGTATTTCTGATGCTTGGATAGTCGACATTGAGTTTATGTCGATTACTCAGGATCGCGAAAACCCGGGTCGTTACAGATGGTATCAGCGCTAAAGGTTTATTGATTACCTTGGCTCTGTGGCGTGACTCAGTAAAGATAAGGTTAGCAATACCCTAGATTGAGTTGAGTGTGTGTGTGTGTGTATATATATATATGAGTGTCTATTTGTTGTTTGATATAACAATTGTTTTATATTGTGGAGATTTATTGATTGAGTTGTTTATGAGTTCTGGTCGATCATCTTGATCCACTATATCAGTAGGAGTTGATAAACACTTGAATACGATGAACCGACATAGTATGGTTTGAAAGACGGTAAATGATATAATTTTACCGAAAGTATATTTGATATAAACATATAATTTATATTGATATTATTATTGAATGTGGTAGTTGTAATTATAATCTAGTAAGATTATAATTGGAATGGTTATATAAATAACCAATCAGAATTCATATGAATATAATATATGATATAAGATGAAGTAAATCTGAATTTAGAATCAGAATTGGAATTGGAATTAAAAGTTGTAGAAGTGTTTGTAAATGGATTTGGATTAAATATATGTGAATTTTAAAATCCTGGGAGATTTTGAATTGTTTTACAAGCATTGTGAAGGATATTTTGAAATAACTTCAAATGGAAGTGTTTAAAATTGAGTTTTGAAATAATATAGTAGTGAACTCACTTCGATCGCTGGGAAATAACTCTGATGATGCTAGCCACATCATCAGTGTTCATTTTCGAGTTTGTAAGTGATGGATACTACCAAAGAGATTGTTTTTGAATTGTTTTGAGAAAAGCAAGTTGTTTTGAATTCCAAAAAGGGATATTTGATTTTAGAAAAGCTAAGTTATTTAAAATTCCCATGGAAAGATTGTTTGATTTAAAACCAAATTGAATAGAAAGCCAGTTAAGTGGTAATTGAATTGAATTGAATTAGAATGATATCGAGAAAATTTGGATCTACGAGATAGGAATTTGAAATTTGTTTTGGATGGGTAAAATAAGAGTTGGAATTGAGAATGAGATTGAGGATAAAAATGGATTGAAGTTTGATCGGGATGATATTGGTATATGCTAAACTGGTAGCATACGGAAAGGATATAATGATACGCCCGACAAAAAGGTACAAGTTTATATTTCATATTGGGTATGAGTTTTTATGAGTCGAATTGGCAAGCCGCTTGGCTGTTTGATTTTCTTTTGGGTTGGAGAAGGCCTAGAGGGGAGAGTTGTAGTTGTACCGATTGAGCCATACAAAGGAGGTGATGGCAAAAAAATTCGAAAATTTCGAGTATTAGAAAATTTTCAGAATTTTTGAAATTTTTTGTTAACAGAAATGAATTAATAATTTAATTGAAATTAATTGGTTCAGTAAAATAGGAGTTAAGAAGTAAACAAATAATTTTTAACCTAGTTAATAGGGTTTGTTTTCTACCTTAGCAATTTCGAGGATGAAATTATTTTAAGTGGGGAAGAATGTAATGTCCTGTATTTTACGGTATAATAATTAATTTATTTAATTATTAAAATAGTGCTTTAGAGATTTAAATGATTATTTAATTAAATAATATTGAATATTTAATTTATATAAATAATATAATAATATATTTAATTCCGAAATAATCGGAATTAAGTTGAATTCCAAATATTGTGTGAATTGAATTATCTATAAGATATAATTGAGTTTAGAATTGAATTATATTAACGAATTTATTTATAAATGTCAGTTGAACGTATAATTTATATTATAATTATAATCGAGCTCGAAATGGTGCGGCAGTTCGTAATTTGGTGATTCGAACTTTAAACAAATATACATAATCCGTTTTAAGTCGGATTTATGTGAAACAAGAAACGTTCGGATCTGTTAAACTGTATTTTTCTAATGGAAGTGAAAAATGGAGTTTTCGCTTTATAGATTATAAGTTATGCCCAAATCAAATTTTCAAATAATCGTTGTAAAATCGTTTATAGACCATAACGATAATTTAATTATTTTAAATTATATATTTCAAATTTGGATGAGATATTTAAGACGTAGTTATAATTTAATTTTTAGAATTTTACTGTAATTTTTATTTTGGAAAATAAGCACTTTATTTTTGGAGACTTTTATACCCTATATCAGTATTTTGGGGTTTCATGAAATGAGTTAACTAGTCTATATGATTATATTTTTGGGATCGTGGCACCTCGCTCGTCACAACAGTATTTTTACTTTTGTCTTTAACAGCTTGGAGGGGAACGGAGTTCTACCCAATAGGGTACGTGGATTCTTAACTGAATTTGACTCATATTTTAACATGAACAACCTCAATATCAGGTGGTATTGAAGAGCTTAGTGTGGAAAGCCTTAATTGCTATTGTCAATAGGTAAACCTTAGCAGAAATTGCATTTTTAAGTTTACACCATGACTGGGCGATTGCAAAACAAGTGATATTTATTTGAGGCAATTACTATTGATTTTTGGTAAGAAATCAGTAGTAATGAATTGATTTTCTATACATTATTCAGTGTTTGCACTTCATAACAAAGTTGAGGGTAATATTTAGTTTTTGGCGGTAACAAACGTCCCCTTCCGAAACAAGTATAGCGCTTTTTCTTCTACATTTATTGGTAGATGTATTACGTTTAGCTTATCATTCTACTGACAATATAAAATATTAAAATTTACTATATTGAAATATAAAAATCGTATCCTACCCAGCATCATAATTCAATGAAGTATATCATACTTTGTAGGTCCTTTTTAGTAGCCTTAGCAAGTAAGAAAACTTTATACTATATACATATATTTATTTTCCATCACGTACCACTGTAGTTGAAGTGAAAACTCATGAGAAGCTACCACCCTAAAATCTACTCCGCAGACCCACCTTGTCCATTACTTCATGTCAAAGAAATAGACATCCCTGTACCTTTACTTAAGTATTAAATCTTCACGTTATATATATATACACACACACACACTATGCGAGCCTCCCTCTTTCCCTTTAGACATCAGCTAATGAAGGCCATGGCTTTCGAAAATTGTATAAAATATATAAACAAGGGAACGTTTCAACTAGCAATAAATATATCATGCAACAGTAAAGAGGATTACGTCCTTGCGAGTATGGCCAAGTATACACAGGGGATGGTATCGTGATTCGTGATAAAGAGTGGAGCTCGCCTGCATTTCTGGTGGATCCGAAAACCCAAACTGACGTGATACACTTGAGAGGGGAGGTGTGAGCTTTTCACTAATGGGTGGAGTTTTACCATGGAGTGACAGGGGTTTTCATAGAACATGTTGTTGATGTGTCCATAGTGGGGAGCTCGGGTTCGTGGAGTTGATGATGGGTATATAAGAGTCAAGGCAGAGTTCGACCCAACGGCAGTGGAGGCCGGTGTTCCGGTAGACTGAGGGGCGTACTGGCGTGGTGTTGGAATGCAAGCAAGTTGAGGATTGGTTTCGTGTTCCTTTTTATGATGCTGTAAAGAGGAATGGTTTCTTTGTTTTTGGATTGAACGTATGGTCATGGGGAAAATAACAGTAACTGGGAGTGGACGTGGAGTTTGGAGAAAAGGTATAGTGAAGCTTGTTGTGGTTTCAAAAAGAAAGGAGGAAGTGAAGAGGCAGCTAAGTTCGGAAATGGCCATTCTCGTTTTCTACGTGAATGTTGGAGTAGCATGTTTTGGAAGGGAGGAAGATGAACACGTGTTCTAGGCGGGTCTGAGTTTATTGAAAGGTAGATGGGCCGTGTTAAACTATGTTAAAGCCCAAGTAATAAGAATTAAAAATAAAAGAAAGCAAGCAGCGTTCGAATTAGCTAGTGCTGGGAGGGTAGAGGCAAGAAATAATACTGTCACGTAGGGGTTGGGCCATGGTTTTTAGATGGGCGAAGCCTATTTATATTTACAAGTTTGAATCTAAATGTACTGAAGGATGGTAAAACTAAAGTGCGGGGATCAGATTGGATCAGTTAATCGAACACAGAGGCTATATGCGTGGATCTTTAATCGAGTGGGCCGGGTTTTGAAAAAAGAAAGGTAAAGGCCAAATTTAAAATAAATAAATTTATTAAGTTTAATTTAATTTAAAGTAGTATACGAACTTGTTAATGCAGTATTCTACCCATACTTTTTCAGAATCACGGACGGTTTGATCCGTTGGGATCGTAGGATCGCAGACTACACAACGGAACTGACTAGGAGTGAATTGGAGCTCGTTACAATTTATAGCTAAATAAATTGTCTGTTTGAATCAACCGACAGTTATTGTTATTTAACGATGATCGACCAATGTGAGTAAATCTCACTAACCTTATACAGTTTATATTTTTATAAATATAATCTAGTAGTGACAAATGATGATTGATTGCTGTATGTGATTGTTTAATTGAATTGCTGATGTATTGTTTGAAATTATAGATGACTATATATATATAAATCGTTAATCAAATATTGATTCTGTTTATCAGAATATTTCATATTGAAATGAAATCGATTTTATTTATATTGTTTTAACATCTGTGGATGCAGGGAAACAGGTTGGAGGGATCCAACTAGATTCCTCAATATTTTAATACTATTTGTTTTCATATATTGTGATATGTGATGTGATATATAATCTGTGATTGATTATGATGATACTAGTCATGTTATTTGGTATTTTAAATACCATATGAAATACTGGGATGTAAAAAGGAAATTTTCAAAGTGAATATTGAAAACGAAATATTTATATAAAATAAATAGA
Source organism: Allium sativum (assembly GCA_030737875.1). Classification (NCBI taxonomy): domain Eukaryota; kingdom Viridiplantae; phylum Streptophyta; class Magnoliopsida; order Asparagales; family Amaryllidaceae; genus Allium; species Allium sativum. The sequence goes on along the minus strand of JASFAX010000036.1, from coordinate 2,476,819 downwards.
AGTACAAAAGGATTATTTATATAAAATAAATAGAAGTATAAAAGGATTATTTATATAAAATAAATAGAATTTTTATAAAAAGGAAATATTTATAAAATAAATAGAATTATAAAAGGAATATTGATTTAGAAAGTAAATAGAACTATAAAAGGGAAATATTTGGAAAATGGATAGAGTTTTATAATAAGAGAATTTTACATTAGGAAGGTTTAGACCCGTGCTTTGCACACGGTGTAACATGATATTGATTTAAAGTACATATTTTGCAAATAAAATATTATAAAGGAATTTGAGGTTTGAAGTAGGAATTTAAATGGAATTACTGAAATTAGAAACTTACTGGAAATTAGTTGAGTTGAATGGCTTTCTGGGTATCGATCTGATGTTGGTTTCGGCCTTCGGCGTTAATACGTGGGGGTTGTTCTCTAACTAGTTACAGTTAGAGACTGATAGAGGTGGGAAGATATTGACACGTGAATTAGAAATGGAAACGTTTTCCAAAGTGAATAACGTATATTTTCTAATTTTAGAAAATAAGGAATTTATGAATGTAGGGAAATGATAAAATGGGAAATGAAATGATGATTGATCGGTAAGATTTCCATTTGGAAATACGGTCGTTGTTTGTACACATATTTTTCTTTGATAGTTAAATCACCGACTATCAAAGATTTTGACCATTTCCGTTGTCAATACGTAGAGACCGGGATCAGATACATTATCTGAAAACCACTCCGTATGGCATTAACGTAGTGAATCAAATCTGATGAAGATAATTGAAGACGGAGTTATGCAAGTACTATTCTGGCGATCCTAGGTAGAAATTGCCTAAGATGGATTTACAGAATAGTACCTTCGGTTTGTCCAGTCCCAGGATGAACTGTATGGAAGAATGTATGACAGAGTATATTTAATAGATCGCGTAAGTTGATCTCTTCAAACGTATTTACGTTTGGTGGCGGAGGAATTCGTTTCTCTTAGCTGTATACGCGTGGTATTTTTGGGGAAATCAATTTGTGATTTGGCGGGTATGATGATGTAACATTAAAAGTGAATGAAGATGGGGTTTGTAAAGGATACGTTATAGCCTCTAGCCTCACAACCGGAAATGGTATAAAATCGGGTAGGTCACATGGCTAAGTGGTTAGCTGCCAAGTAGGTTGTATTGTCACCTGATCTAGAGTTTCATTTACTTCTTTAATCTATTTCGATGTTGTCCCTTTCAGGAATCGGTTGCTGATCCCAACCATTGGTGATAATACATTCGGTACGCTCAAGCAAAATGGGAGACCGGTCATGTTTAGCCTGGGTTGCAAGATGTTCTTGTTGAACTCTAGAGGTGTACTGTCGGAAGGTGGTCCCATACCTTGCCAGTTGGAATTCATTACCCAATAAGTGCCCACGGTTTTTGATTATATGTTATGTATGTGGAACGCGAGATAAAAGCGTTCTGCTAGTTGATTATTTAGTTGTGATTGATAGACACTATTATAATATCAAATGAGTTTGATATAAAGTTTATCATTTCATTCGAAAAGATTTTGAAATGTTGAATCAAGTGTTTTGGATTCTCATAAGGGAAAAACCCATTCCGTTATACGGCGTGGTCTTATGAGATATCGTTTAATTGCTCAAACTGTTTTAAATTGTTTTACTCATACCAGTCCCATGACTGACCAGCAGTTTATTTATTTTTTGTTTTCCCTAAACTCTTGGGTGCCCAATTTTGTACGGACAGTCAAGTAGTCAGGATTTTACAGATACTGAGAGCTTGGAGCAGGAGGCTTCAGGATTATATAGTTATTGTTTATTTCCGCTGTGTTGTAAGTGTTGTACTTCGGTAATGGTATTATATACATATAATGTTTTATTTCAAAGTTATGTTATGAAATATATTTATTCGTTCCGCTATGAGATTCGTGTTTACTCTGATGTTGTAGTTGTTTTCTTCTTCTTCTGTTCTGATTTTCTATCTTATCTATCCTCACCCTCTAACTTCTTTCATTAACTATCCGATATTTCCGATGCTTGGGTAGTCGACATTGAGTTTATGTCGATTACTCATGATCGTGAAAACCCAGGTCGTTACAGCCTTGTTAGACAGTGGGTCACAATACGTCGTCCTGTGGGAAGGGACTTCGAGCTCTGTTGGAATAACCGCTTCTAGGCCATAAGATAAAGCGAAAGGAGTGTGACCCATGGCAGTCTTATGGGTGGTACGGTATACCCAAAGAGATAAAGGTAATTCACCAACCCATTTGCATTCCAAACACTTCTTCAGAATGGTGATAATCTTGTTAATAGCTTTGGCTTTTCCATTGGATTGCGGGTGTGTAACTGCTATATATTTTTTCTCGACGCGATATCATTGGCAGAAATATGTGAATTCTAAACTGTCAAATTGGATCGCGTTGTTTGTTATAACTGTTCGGGGTAACCCAAGTTGGCATATGATATTTCTGAAAATAAAGTTGATCACCCGCTTTGTCGTTATTGTGGTTAGCTGTTCGGTTTCAGCGCAGTCAGTGAAAAATCCACAATGACGATTGCATACTTTTACACCTCGTTTTGATATAAGAAGACTCCTGATATTGTCGATCCCGCATACAGTGAATGGCCAAGGACTAACCATATGGGTAAGTTTTATCGGCGAAGCTCTTGGAATCTGGGTGAATCTATGGTATTTATCACATTGCTTGCAATATTTGGTTGCATCCTTGCTAATGGTAGGCCAGAAGTAACTGTACCACAACACCTACTTAGCCAGTGTTTGTCCTCCGGTGTGAGAACCACATTCACCCTCATGCACTTCCAGTAGTACTCTCTTAATGGCATTATTGGTCGCACGTCGAATCATGGGGACTGAGAACCTCCTCATGTAAATCTTATCTTCTTGAATGATATACCTTGAGGCTTGTCGTATGAGAGTTCTTTTTTCATTCTTCTCTCTGAGAGGATTCCATAGTGGAGAAATTTTTTGATGGAAATCATCCATGATTTTTTCTTGGGTTCGGTTTCCAAGGATTGATCAATTTCCATTTGATCTATACTAGGAGTACTTAAGGTCTCCACTAGGACTATCTCTGCTTCACTCTGGTCACCAAAGCTAGCAAGTTTCGTCAATCTGTCAGCCTTTTGATTCACTTCTCTTGGAATATGGGAGATACTATACTGATCAAAGTCACCTAACAACTCCTCAACCTGATTGAGATAAGCGACAAGCAGAGTCTCTCTGGTTTATTACTCTTTCCGAACCTGAAGCACAATAAGCTATGAATCACAGAAAATATCTAGTGCCGCTACCCCCAGTTCTCTTGCAAACTTCAACCCGACAATCAGGGCTTCAAACTCGGATTCATTGTTGGTAGAAAAAAAAATTAACCTTAGGGTATAATGAATTGATCGTCCATCAGGAGTCAACAACACAATTCTGGTGCTAGAATGTCGATCATTGTGAGCCCAGTCCATGTATAACTTCCTAGTGTCCAATCTCGATTTGGCGTTCGTGAGTTCAAAATTATCCTCTGGTTATTCAATCTCGAAAGTAATGAACTCGACAATAAAGTCGGCCAGTCCTTATCCTTGGATGGATTGTCGTGGAACAAAAGTGAGGTCGAACTGACTTAGCTCGATGTTCCACTTAAGTAATCTTCCGGATCCCTCAGGCTGTTAGAGAACCTGTCATAGTGGCCGGTCGGTATACACTTTGATGGGATGAGGTTGGATGTAATGTGGAGTTTCCTTGATGCGATCTAAAGACTATAGGAGAATCTCTCAATCTTTGGATAGTTGCGCTCGGCTCCTGTCAATTGTTCGTTGCACCCGGTCTTCTTTGCAAACTACGATTGAGCTGATAGCATGCATGCATACTACCTGGTATACAAACAAATCATCATGGTTGATTGGCTTGGATAAGATAGGTGTCTTATCTGGTGATCAAACAAATTTTGAAAGGCTTCGACATAGTTAGGCGTCCAAACAAAGTTGTGTTTTCCTCTTTTTATCAACTCAAAGAGGGGAAGGCACTTGTCTGTAGCTCTAGATATGAATCGTCCCAAGGCTGCTACCTTTCCTGCCAAACTCTGCACGTTCTTGATTTTCCAAGGTCCTTGGATACCCTTGATTGCTAAGACATGATCAGGATTGATTTCAGTTCCTCACGATCTGACGATGAAACCCAAGAACTTTCCTGATGCGACACCGAAAAAGCACTTCAAAGGTTGAGCTTCATCCCATATCTGCGAAGAACATCTCTGCCAGGTCTTTGACGTGAACAAATGATTACTTTGACTTTACTAACATGTCATCTACATATACCTCCATCATCTTCCCGATCTAATCACGGAACATGTGGTTAAATAGGCGTTGATAAGTTGCCCCTTCATTCTTTAGCCCTAAGGGCATAATCGCATAACAATATAATTCAAGATTAGTTATAAGACTGGTGTGTTCTTGGTCTGGGACTTGCATTGTGATCTGGTTATATCCCTATAAGAGAGGAGTTTGTGTCTTGTTGTTGAGTCGACGAGTTGATCGATCCTAGGGAATGGAAAACTGTCTTTGGCGAAGGCTTATTTAAGTCTGAAAAGTCAGTACACGCCCGTCATTTCCCATTAGCGTTCTTCATAAGTACCAACTTAGATATCCACTTGGGATAAGTTGCGTCTCAGATAAACCAATTATTCTTAAGCTTTTCAATCTCTTCTTTCAAAGCTGTCGACCTTTCTGAGCCGGGCATTCGTCCTTTCCTCCTAACGAGGTCGTATTTTGGGTGGATATTAAGCGAGTGAGTCATGATGGAGGGTGATATCCCACACATGTCAGCATGGGTCCATGCAAACACGCCAAGGTTTGCACAGAGGAATTCAGTCAATTCCCTCATCTGAAGGGGGTCAAGATGGGACCTGATCTTCAAGACCCTAGTCGGATCGCTGTCATTGATCGAAATATCCACCGTGCTTTCATTAGGGGTAGCTTTCCTACATCCCTGCTCTTTATCATCTCTTGGGTCGATATCTTCGAGCTGGTAACCGGATGGTCCCAACCGGGATGTTTTCTGTTGTTGTTATGCCTCCCTCTCCTTCGTAGGAGGGGGATTGTCTTCGAGCTCTATTTTCTATTTTTGTAGAAGTTCTTTCCACTCTGCCGAGTAACATGCCCGACCAGTTACTTGATCTCCCCATACAGTTCTGATTCCTCCCTCGGTTAGGAACTTTAAGAGCAAGTACCAAGGAGAGAAGCAAGCTCTGAATTCTGCTAGGGTCGGTCGGCCCAGAAAGGCGTTGTACAAAGAGCCTATTTCCATTACAAGGAATGGGAGGATTCATACTCTCCTACGGTCTCCCTCTCCCAGTTTTATTGGTAGATCAACGATACCAACTAGTTCGATGGATGATCCATTAAAGCCACGTATCTTCCCGGTGCTTGGCTTCAAATCTCTTAACTCCAACTTCGTCGAGCCATGGCCAGTTTGAATAGGATATTTACTGAATCCCGCAGTCAATTAGGACATTTTATAATGTAGCTGGGCCAATAATAGCCGTATTTACTAATGGGTCAATACTCAGGGTTCCACCCCCACCAATTCTCTTTCGTGGAAGACAATGTCATCCGTCATTGTCCTCATTTGTTTCATGAGACCGGCAACTTCGGGGATACTAGACTCCCCAATATCGAGATGTTTTGTAGAATTCATTTACCACTCCACAGTCCGAATGCTATATCCTATCGGATGTGCTCCTTCGACGACCATGTTAATTACAATTCCTTTGTCTTTTTCTTGGATGGTGGCACAGGGAGCCATCTGCCCTTGTTTGGGAGTTAAGGTCCCCTACCCCCTTGTCCCTTGGGGTAACTTTATATTCATCAAGCTTCCTTTCTCTGTTTAGTTTATCGATCATATCTCTAAGATGACGACATTTGCATGTTCGTAAATCTCGTGGATCAACCCGAACTTTTCGGTCACGCGCTCTTTCTCCGTGGATTTCCGTGGAGGTGGTTTCTTATATTGGACTGTACTGCACATGTCAAGGTAGACATTTTCCAGTGTGTTATTCAACTTTGTATGATCTCAAATACCTATAACCAAGGTTGTTTTCTTGAATTTCCCTTTTGACTATGGTTTCCATTAGCGCCTTTTTTTTTGTTTTCATTTTGTTTTCCACGATTCCCAACATTTACTTCCATTTTCCCGTAATTATCTTCAGATTGTTTGACCACCACATTGCTCTAAATGGCTTTGTCGGATGCATTTTTTGGTCCATCTTCCTTATTTACCAGTGGATCTTCGTGTCATAGTCGGATGTTAGCTTTTTCGTGGAATATATCGATTGTTGTAGAAGGCTTTCCAATTAGATACTTCCCGAACTCTGTCTTCTTACCGATTACATCCACTATGGCCATTAAGACTGTCTCATGGTTGAGATTTCTTACCTCGGTGACAACCATGTTGAATCAATTAAGGAAATCCCTCAAAGATTCACCTCTTGCTTTTGTTTATCATTTGAAAGGGCCATAACATGCTTTGTCTTGGAGGCATGAAGGCGAAATTGGTTCAAAAACTTATCACTTAAATCTTTGAAATTCGGAATTGATCTTAGGGGAAGTCGTGTAAACCACATGAGCGCTAGCCCACTAAGAAATATCGTAACGCTTTGCATTTGATTGCGTCAGGGGTTGCGGTTGCCTTTATATACCATGAGTATCTCATTAAATGTTGTTGCGGGTTTATCGTACCCGTATAGTGACTTTTTTAAGGCATACTAAACCTTCTTGGAAATTCCACCTGCAGAATGTTATTTGTAAACAGTGTGTGGCTACGGTCGATTCCTCAATCTTTGTTCTTGTAACCTCTACTATCATTCATGATTTGCCGCACCATGGCTGTCAGATCTGGAGAATTGAAGATGATCGACTAGCATCCTCAACTTTTTGAGTTCTCCCCGCTCCCACTTCAGGCAACGTCTCCCGAGTCACCGTCCGGGCTGAACTTCCATGTCCTGGATTACCCCGGTCATTCACAGGACGCTTGGGAGGAAGAACAAGAGTGTAAGTTGTTCGAGTGGTATTGTGGGAGGAAGAACTAGTTCGACCCGGGTTTGATTAGCCAAGTCGAATTGGCTTGTACGTCTTTCCAAGCATAACTGTTATACGTTTTCAAGCCTTTCTAGCGGATGTCGTGGTTGTGTCCGATCTCTACTTCCTCCAGTTGACGACGAGCCTTCTGTGTCCTGATTCTGCAATAGAGGTGAAGATTGCCATTTTCTGAATTCCTCCCACTTACTTGACATACAGCTCATGTCCTGTCTCATCGCAGCATTCTCCCGCGCTTGAGCATCTAGTGCTGCCTTCGTTTCTCGAAGTTGAGTCAGTGCAGTCATGAAGTCATCACGGGTGGAAAACACTGAGGATGGAGCCCAATCTAATGCAGACGGTTGTATAGGTGAAGGCAGTGCAGGCTGGTCCGATGTCGAACCCGGAATGGTCGACCCGACCTGGGTCGGACCGAGTGCTGGAATCGTCGCTAAAGGTGTAAGAGCTTGCTGCTGCTGTTGTTTCCCGGAAGCACATGTCGAAGTCTTAGAAACCATTGTTTGATAATGTTGAAATAGACTTGGGATTTCGTCTCGGAGTTGGTGATCCAAAAGTTGAGAAAAATCCTTTAGATTCCTTGAGTTCAACTCTTAATGAATGCACCAAAGTGTAGACACCAAAAAATGGCACAACACTGTAGAAATAAGAATGTAAAGAATAAAAGTGAAGATAAGTAAATTAAAAATGAAGTGAACTGCAACCACACGCCAATTTATAGTTGTTCAGCATTAACGAGCCTACGTCCACTTTATAATCTCTTGCATATATGAGAAGTCTGAGTAAAAGTGGTAAATTTAATGACTAATCTCAAGTGCAACATTATGACAGTACTAAGGTGCAAGAGATTGGCCAAAAAGTCATTTCTTTGAAGTCAGGGGGACTATTTATAGTTACTACAATGCTCGGGTCTACTAGGACACGTGTCACTCATCCCAAGATCACAGAAAAATCTGAAGAAGCGTTCTTTTCACGTGGAAAGATACGACTCGGCTATACAACGACAAGTGGCAGTTGATATAATAAAACACCCCACCTCCGTTAGGGTCACTCTCAAAGGGAATGCCCTAATTTTGGTGGAGGTTTATAAGTATAAGTCACAGATACACAAGACAGATATAAATACACATATTTTTGAACAGCCGAAAACAACAGCAATTTTTATTTCGCCAAAATACGTGTTACACAAACCATGTCATAATTTGTCTTACAATACTTCCAAAAACATAACATCTTCATAACTGTCTTGATTACATTATTTAAAGAAGCATAAAAACATAAGTAAATTGCATAAGTCCCATAATTGCTGTCCAAAGCCATAGTCCAAAACGAAAAAGATCCAAGCAATACATTCTTACTCTTCAAGCTGGATGTGAAAACTGGTCAAGCTGTGGTATTCCCTCCCTGTGGACCTGGGGGGGGGGGAAACGAAAGAAAAGTAGAGTCAGACATAAAGCCTGAGTAAGTCTAGGACTATTCAGTCTATGAATAAAGAACTGGGTATGATAACTATAAGCTGGAAATGGGAAAGCACCATAAATTAAGTTAAGTTGTCTAGAGTCGAATATACTATCGTACCCCATATTAATCCCTGCATCCATATAAACTAGTTCCCAACAGGCACCCTATAATCAGGGTGAAGTGATTCGTTTCTAATGATCGGCTCCTACTCGCATAGTTACATGTGTCTTACGGCCCCCGATGTTGTAGTTACCTATGCTGGTCCCACCATGGGGTGTATCAAGTCCCATGGTGGCGGCCCGACACAATTCTAGAATGCACAGGTATACTACTGGTGCCCAGTGCCTTATTTTTTTAAGCCGGACTGTGTGCACGCCTGCACCCCGTTAGAACCTACACTGCTGCACCACCGCCGTCGGTTTGACCTCTTACAGTCAGCCCAGAAATCGTGTCCCACCCTGCCTAGTTCAGGGAATCCTGATACACCTTGTAGGGTTACTGCTGAAAAGGGTCCCTCGCTACTAGGTTTTCTATTTCTAGCCAACATGTTAAGTTGGTTAAGTGTTTTGTAAACCTAACCCCCAATCAGTCTGTATAGTTTAGCATGTTCCGTTTTGATTAAGTATTAATTCAATTTACTTAATCCTATCAAACCTAACTCAGCCTAAATTGTCTTATTAAAGCCTCGACCTCTCACATTAGACAGGTATTGTTGTGGCTGCCTGTTGTCGGTTGGGTCCGGGAAGTCTTACGCCACAACTCAGTCTAACCTTGGGTCCTTATTGGGCTCCGTGTTTAACCACCCACATCGGATAGGTATTGTTGTGACTACTGGACAGCCGGGCGGTTCCGGGCAGGTTTACATCACAACTCAATCCAACCTCGGGTTAAACACATCGTATTTTCTAAATTTACATATTTTGTCTCTTTTCTTTTTATATGTAAATATTTGCGGCACATTATTCAAATTCACCTTTATTGGGTAAAATTAATTTATACCACTTAATTGTTTTTCAAGGTCGTTGGCATGCGTCAAACATGCCAACACATATGTTTTATATTTTAACCCAAACATCATTACCCCCGTTTTTTTTACGTTCGCTAAAATATAACATATATTGGGTTTAATATTTAAACCCAACTTAGCCACATGAAAAAGGGGAGGCTTAGAACATGGTGTTTATATATTTTAAGTAACATAAAAAGGGGAGTGTGAACGCATGAACTTGCAACATAACGATCTAATCAACATGAATTAGGCACATGTGAACTTGCATTGTAATAGCATATAATCATGGCATAAACATACTTAAACATGAATCATTTTATTCATATAACCATGGCATAAACATACCTAAACATGAACCATCCTATTCATATAATCATGGCATAAACATACCTAAACATGAATCATGGTTTTTAATCTATTCATGTAAACTTGCAATTGGAATGTAAATCTAACTTAATCATGTGTCACATATATCATCATATGATTTTGATAACAACATAGGCTTAAAACATGTTTTCAACTAGGCATAACACCAAACATAGTTTAGTCATGTTCATAAAGATGCTTACTTTTGTCTCTAATTCAAAAGTATGGTTTTACCCTTGAATCACGATGCCAATTCCAACATAAATTCATATAAACCATAATATTTAGTTGAATCCAATTACACACTAAAAGTGATCATAAAAGTATGTACATCATAATGGCATAATAGTGAATCATATACTTGCATGAATCTCAAATAAACTATCACAACATATAGTCGTTAACATGAATCATATACTTGCAAATATCCAATAGGCCTAACATCGTTACACCACAATATCCCAAATCGATTCAGAATTAGAATCATAGCAACATACAATCATGAATTAAGTTAAGTACAATTCCATTTCACATTTTACATAAATCAAAACTCAATTGTTCATTCACATCGGAATAGCACTCTACTTACCACGTATGACGAATCTTCAATTCAGGAATCTGAATTCTGAATTTGGAGATGCTATCCTTTGTTGTAGGCGTTGTTTTGATTTAGTTGTCATTGCTTTAAGCTTTTGAATTGTCTCCTAATCGTCTCTCAATTTTGACGGCTATGTCTAGTCCTTCCTTAGCAGCATGACGGTCTCATTTTTATTTTTGTTTGTATGAATTAGGTGGAGTCTTAGGTCCTTTTTATAGAGTTTGTGAGTTGATTAGGACCGTCGATGGAGCTTGGATGAATATTAGCCGTTCATTTGAAGGAGAGACCAATCAGGAGCTGACACCTAGCCCTAGTGACAAGGCAAGACTTAAAAATTCGGCCAAACACAGACTAGGCCAGCCAGGGGTGCTGGGTTCGACCTGGCTCAGGGGCCAAGTCGACCCCCCAGTCGACCCCCAGGTCGACTATGTAGTCGACCTGGGTGCCCCAGGTCGACTACCCAGTCGACCTGGGTGCCTTGGGCGGGAAAATTCCCGCCCTGGCCAATCCGGCCCAATTTTTGAAATTTGAATTTGTTTTCTGAGCTGTTTTCATCTGTTTGAATTTTAAACTGAATTCTGAAACTTTCGGAGGCCATATCTCCCTCATACGGAGTCCGTTTTACGCAAACTCGGACTCTATTTCAAGAAGAATTCCGAGATGAACGCAATGGCGTATCCCATTTCCCTTAATTCTTTGATTTGAAATTAATTATACTTTAATTTGTGAGTTTCACTGTTACAGAATACACGGGTGTTACATTCTCCCCCACTTAAAAAGGATTTCGTCCCCGAAATCTTCAAGTTCAGGAAGAATGTATATCCTAACATCCAAACGTCCATCTACTCATCCATCAAACACGAGTGTCCATTGTCCTTAAAAGACTTCTAATGCTTCATGATCATATGCGAAGTGTGTGTACATGTACTTGTCTAATGCAAAGTCAGGCGGCCTATTGATTCAGTTGACCTCCTTAATGCAAATTATGTAGGTGTCATGAATCCATTATGTATGCAAATTTTCTTATTCATGATTCTACATGAGTGCACAATCATTCATATATAAATGCAACATTCATATGGCAACACATTAAACTTCAACCATATACGAACATAAATACATGTATGCATATGCAGTATGAAGTGACTGAGCCGATCTAAAATCTAGATTGTGTGTGTATATGCAACCACGAGCAACCACTAGCAATCACTTGCAACCACTTGCAACCATCATCCATAACATGTTTCAATTACATGTTTTCATGCAAAGGGTTTCTACCTAAAAGATAAGGTCGAGGAGATATACCTAAAAAGATAGATAAAAGCGCAATTTAAGGAAAAAGAAAGATCAAAGATGTACCCTCGAAAAGAAAAGGGTAGGCTGCGCGTATTCTAGCTTCAGTTTCCCATGTTGCGTCTCCCTCGGCGTCGCTCCACTGAACCTTGACAAGCTTGACTTCACGATTGCGTAGCTTTTTCACTTCCGTTCCTAATATGCGGGTTGGAACTTTCCTCACGGTTGCTTCACGTTCCACTTCATCTTCTTCTAGGATATTTGGCTCTACCACTTCAGCGGATTCATGTAGACATTTTCGGAGGTGCGAAACATGAAAGACGTTGTGAACTCCGGCCAGCTTTTCGGGTAGCTCTAATATATAGGCCATTTTCCCAATTTTCTCAATAATAGGAAACGGTCCTACGAACCTTGGTGCTAGCTTTCCTGTGGTTCCAAAACGAACAACGTTCCTTAGCGGAGATACCTTAAGAAAAACTCTGTCCCCAACCTCAAATTTAAGGTCGGTCCTCCTCTTGTCGGCGTAGGATTTTTGTCTGTCTTGGGTTGTCTTCATTCTTCTCCGTATTAAGTCTACTTTCTCTGAAGTCTCTCGGATCATATCTAGTCCAAGTATGAGCTTGTCAGTAGACTCCCACCAACAAGTGGGCGATCGGCACGGTCTTCCATATAAAGCTTCGAAGGGCGCCATTCCGATGGTTGCTTGGTAGCTGTTGTTGTAGGCAAATTCCACCAAAGGAAGATGGTCTTCCCACGTCCCTCCGAAGTCAAGGACGCACAGTCTTAAAAGGTCCTCCAAAACTCTGTTCACTCTTTCTGTCTGGCCGTCGGTTTGGGGATGATAGGCTGTGCTCAAGCATAACTGTGTGCCTACCGCTTCTTGCAGACTACTCCAAAACTCACTTGTGAAGATAGGGTCTCGGTCACTAACAATGTTGGATGGTATTCCATGGAGTCGAACAATTTCCTTGAGGTAAAGAGATGCTAGGGATGAGGCAGTTCTTTTACTTTTGACAGGTAAAAAGTGGGCGCTTTTAGTAAGCCTATCCACTATTACCCAAATGCTAGTGTTGCCTCTTCTAGACCTAGGCAGCCCATCAATGAAGTCCATTGAGATGCTATCCCACTTCCATTGCTGGACCTCTAGAGGATGGAGCAGACCGCCAGGCTTTTTCTGTTCCGCCTTAACCTGTTGGCACACCATACAGTTAGAAACGAAATCTGCCACGTCCTTCTTCATGCCGTTCCAAAAGAAAGTTCTCTTTATGTCCTTGTACATTTTATCCCCGCCTGGGTGTATCGTCATCTTGGAGTGATGTGCTTCCTCGAGAACCTTCTTTACTAAATCCCTTGTCTGTGGGACGCATAGTCTTCCGTCTTGCCTTAGCCAACCCTTGTCATCGATGGAGTATCTGCTGAGGTGACTTGAAGTCTCACCCCTAATGAGCCTATCAATCGTCTCCACAAGCTGAGGGTCTTCGCGTTGTGTTGTCCCTATTGCGTCCACTAAAGTCGGGCGTACTTCGAGAGATGCTAGCAAGCCTGGTACAAAATCGGAGGAGGGCCTAAAGTCAAAGCTGGCTATAAACTCTAGGCTTTGTCTTTCAACAAACATCGGGCTTAGGGTTAGTTTCTTTCGGCTCAACGCGTCTACCACTACGTTACCTTTGCCCGGAGTGTAGGAGATCTCGAAATCGTACGAGGCAAGAAACTCCATCCATCTCTATTCCCTCAAGTTAAGATCTTTCTGCGAGAAAAGATATTTCAATGATTTATGGTCAGTGTAAAGTTCGAACTTCTCACCTAGGAGATAGTGTCGCCAAGACTTGAGTGCAAAGACGATGGAAGCTAACTCAAGATCGTGGGTCGGGTAGTTCTTTTCATGCACTTACAATTGCCTTCCACCATAAGCTACTACCCTCCCATCTTGCATCAAGACAGTGCCTAGCCCTGTCCTACATGCATCTGTATAAACTGTGAACATCTTGCTTCCATCTGGCAACGTCAAAACTGGGGCTGTTGTAAGAGCCCTTTTTAGTCGTTGGAAAGCAAACTCGCAATCCAAGTCCCAATTGAACACTAGATTCTTCTTGGTCAGCTTTGTGAGCGGAGTTGATATCTTTGCAAAGTCTCTGATGAATTTCCGGTAGAAGCCTGCTAGCCCGAGAAAGCTTCGGACTTCTGTTGCGTTCTTTGGTGTCTTCCAGTCCTGCACCGCTACTACCTTAGCCGGGTCTACAGCTAACCCTTCTTTGGATACTATGTCCCCAAGGAACCTCACTTCTTCTCTCAAAAAGTGGTATTTGGAGAATTTGGCTTTTAGCTGATGGACTCGTAGAGTTTCCATGATTGCCCTTAGGTGCTGAGCATGCTCTTCTTCATTCTATGAGAAAATCAAGATATCTTCTACGAAGACCACTACGAACTTATTGAGGAAATCTCTGAACACCCTACTCATTAGGTCCACGAAGTAAGCGGGTGCGTTTGTCAAGCCGAAAGGCATGACAAGCCATTCAAAGAAGCCGTCTGGGGTTCTGAATGCTGTCTTATCGATACTATCTTCAGCCACCCTTAGCTGATGAAATCCGGTCGCTAAATCAAGTTGGGAGAAAACAGACGCTCCTACAAGCTGATCAAACAGATCGTCAATTCTGGGGAGAGGGTGCCTATTCTTTTTCGTTAGCTTGTTGAGCTCCCTATAGTCAACACATAGACGGAGTGAACCATCCGCCTTTGTAGCGAACACCACTGGAGCGCCCCATTCTGAAATGCTCCTTCTAACGAACCCCTTCTCTAGAAGCTCTTTAATCTGTTTACTGAGCTCTTTCCTTTCCTGTGGAGCCATGTGTCTGACGGGCAACGCAACTGGCTTTGTATTATCTACCAGATATATGCGGAAGTCTATCTCCCGCTTCGAGGCAAGCCCTTCACCTCTTCGAAGACATCTGGATATTCCCGGACTACTCTAACCGATTGCAAACTTTCAACAGAGGCATCTAGCGATTCAAGATAACTGAGCATAACCGCATACGAGGGATTACAAGTAATTTCCAGAGTGTTACCGAGTTGGGTCAGAAGCCTAACCACCCTTTTCTCACAATCCAGGATGGCACCATTACTGGATAGCCAATCCATGCCCAAAATCAAACCATATCCCGAAAAGCCCAAAACAAAGGCACTACATTTAAATTCTACGCTTAGAATAGAAATTTTCAATCCCACACAGATCATAGATAAATAAGCTGGGCCCCCAATTGGATTTGAAACAATTAAGGGGTCCTCTACCATTCTAGTTTCTAGGTGCAGAGATTCTACTAAAGCAGATGAGATAAAGGAGTGTGATGCGCCAGAATCAAATAAAGTGCGAACTGGGTGATCATAAAGATAAACTACACTTTCTACAGAAGTATTTATACCTCGCTGCTGCAGAGGTGGCGCTTCTAGCGCATGAACTTGTGCCCCTGAGGTGGATCCAGCCCTCTGCCCCTGCCCTCGCTTCTTTGGGCAATCCTTAGCCAGGTGGCCTGTCTCACCGCAAGAAAAGCACCCACCATTCATCTTGGCCTTCTTTTTCCGGCAATCTTTCACCAAGTGCCCCACTTTGCCACAGAAATTACACTTTGAAACACCCCACCTACATTAGGGTCACTCTCAAAGGGAATGCCCTAATTTTGGTGGAGGTTTGTAAGTATAAGTCACAGATAAACAAGACAGATATAAAAACACATATTTTTGAACAGCGGAAAACAACAACTTTTATTTCATTAAAATATGTGTTACACAATCCATGCCATAATTTGTTTTACAATACTTCCAAAAACATAACATCTTCATAACTGTTTTGATTACATTATTTAAAGAAGCATAAAGAAAACATAAATAAACTGCAAAAGTCCCATAGTTGCTGTCCAAAGCCATAGTCCAAAACGAAAAGATCCAAGCAATACATTCTTTCTCTTCAAGCTGGATATGGAGGCAGGTCAAGCTGCGGTATTCCCTCCCTGTGGACCTGGGGGGGGGGGAACGGAAGAAAAGAAGACGAAAGAAAAGTAGAGTCAGACATAAAGCCTGAGTAAGTCTAGGACTATTCAGTCTATGAATAAAGAACTAGGTATGATAAGTATAAACTAGAAATGGGAAAGCACCATAAACTTAGTTAAGTTGTCTAGGGTCGAATATACTATCGTACCCCATATTAATCTCTGTACCCATATAAACTAGTTCCCAACTGGCACCCCATAATCAGGGTGAAGTGATCCATTTTATGATGATCGGCTATTACTCGCATAGTTACATGTGTCTTACGGCCCCCGATGTTGTAGTTACCTATGCTGGTCCCACCATGGGGTGTATCAAGTCCCATGGTGGCGGCCCGACACAATCCTAGAATGCACAGGTATGCTACTGGTGCCCAGTGCCTTATTTTTCTGCGCCGGAGTGTGTGCACGCCCGCACCCCGTTAGAACCTACACTGCTGCACCACCGCCGTCGATTTGACCGCTTACAATCAGCCCAGTAATCGTGCCCCACCCTGCCTAGTTTCAGGGTATCATGATACCTTGTAGGGTTACTGCGAAAAGGGTCCTCCGCTACTAGGTTTTCTATTTCTAGCCAACATGCTAAGTTGGTTAAGTGTTTTATAAACCTAACCCCCCAATCAGTCTGTTTAGTTTAGCATGTTCCATTTTGATTAAGTATTAATATAATTTACTTAATCCTATCAATCCTGACTCGGCCTTAATTGTCTTATTAAAGCCTTGACCTCTCACATTAGACAGGTATTGTTGTGGCTGCCTGTTGCCGGTTGGGTCCGGGCAGTCTTACGCCACAACTCAGTCTAACCTCGGGTCCTTATTGGGCTCCGTGTTTAACCACCCACATTGGATAGGTATTGTTGTGACTACTGGACAGCCGGGCGGTTCCTGGCAGGTTTACATCACAACTCAATCCAACCTCGGGTTAAACACATCGTATTTTTCTACATTTACATATTTTGTCTCTTTTCTTTTTATATGTAAATATTTGCAGCCAATTATTCAAAATCAATTTAAGCTAATGGTGTAAAGGTTTACACCAAACATGGGCCCAACCCATTCTTGAATTTGGGCCCCTCTACTTTTATATTTTCATTTATTAATTAATTTAGCCCAACGCTATTTCCCCCGTTTAATACGTTCGTTTATTATAATATATGTTGGGCTTAGCCTTTTAAGCCCAACTTAGCCACGTGAAAAAGGGGAGGCTTAAAACGTGATTATATACACAAAAAGGGGAATGTGAACACATGAACTTGCAACATAACGTTGGAACTACAAAATAGAAACTGGTGTGCTTGCATTGTAGTAACATATACTTTGGTCATAAAGCATAAGTGACATGAATCAAACCATGTAAACTTGTAGTTAAGTTAAGAATCTAACTAAATTAGATATCATTATTGACACATAGTCTTAACTACAACATAAACCTATATTTTTACCTAGGCATAATGTCAAACATAAGCAAATCATGTTTATAAAATTACTATATGTTTACAAAGGTGCTTACTTTTGTAAGTAATACAAAAGTATAGTTCAACTAGAATTATTCCAACTTAATCATGATTTTTAATCTATTCACATAATCATGGCACAAATATACCCAAACATGAAATCATGGTTTTTGATAAATTCATGTAATCATGGCATAAATATTCCTAAACATGAAATCATGGTTTTCATTCTATTCAGAGAATTATAAACATATCTAAACTTACATCATGGTTTTTATTTTATCTATGTAAACTTGCAAGAGGAATGTAATTCTAATGTAATTCTAATGTAACTTATGATAACAACATGAGCCTAAAAACATGTTTTTCAATTGGGCATAATAACGAACATAGTTTATTCATGTTCATAAAATTTATACAAATTTACAAAGATGCGTGCTTTTGTCACTATCACAAAAATATGATTTTTATACTTTAACTATGATGCCAATTCCAACATAACTTCATATGAATCATAATACTTAGGTGAATCAAATTACACTAAAGATGACCATGGAATTTTACATCATGTTGTCATAACCATAGATCATGGACTTGCATGAATTCCAATTAAAATGTCATAACATATAGTTGTTAACATGAATCATATACTTGCATGAATCTTAAATAAATTATTACAACATATAGTTGTTAACATGAATCATATACTTGCATGAATCTTAAATAAATTATTACAACATATAGTTGTTAACATGAATCATATACTTGCATGAATCTTAAATAAATTATTACAACATATAGTTGCTAACATGAATCATATACTTGCATGAATCTTAAATAAATTATTACAACATATAGTTGTTACTTTCAACATGAATTATATGCTTGCAATTATCAAATGGGTGTTGTAAATAACTACCACAAACATGTAGTTTTTCAATATGAATCATATGCTTGAATTAAATTTCCACAACATGTGGTTGTCAACATAAATCATATACTTGTATGAATCCAATCGTACACCATAGTATTGCCAAATCGTTAGAATCAAAATAACATACAAATATAGATTATTATCGCCACAATTCCATTTCGCAAATCACGTTCTTGCGAATATCCAATCGTATACCACAATATTCCCAAATCGTTTAGCATCAAAGCAACATACAAATATAAATTATTATCGCCACAATTCCATTTCTTTCTTTACACAAATCAACACAATTATTTAATTCATATCGGAATAGCACTCTACTTACAGCGTATGACGAATCTTCAATTCAGAAATCTGAATTCTGAATTTGGAGATGCTATCCTTTGTTGTAGGCGTTGTTTTGATTGATTAACGTTGCTTTAAGCTTTGAATTGATTTGTTGTTCGTCTCTTTTCAAGTGGAGGCTCTCTTTAGTTTCCCTCCGACAGCATGGCGGCTCACGATCTTATTTTGTGCGTATTTTTTTTAGTTGAGATTTGAGTTGTATATATAGAATTTTAGGATTAATTTAGGCCGTTTGATTAATCCTAGAAATGACCACAACCGTTCAGTTAGGATAGAGTTATCCTATTGACTCAGCCATGAGTCAGAAATAACTCAGCATTGACTCAGCGATGAGTCAGAAATGACTCAGCGTATTAAATGTTCACCAATTCAAACGTAAATACGTATTTAATAGATACATTTTCCCCTTTACCGTATTAATTACCCATATATAAATAATTTATTTATATATGAATAAATATTTTCTTACCTTTAATTTGTCATAATTCCAAATTGGAGAAGGCCCAAAAAAAAACCATCCTTGACAACCAAAAATGCGCAACATACGCTACATGATGCGTACACGTCATATATATATATATGCGTATATGTATATATATATTATATATATTCATTTTTTTTTCTCTATCTTCCCAATTACCCATTTTCACACTAAACCACTTTTTGAACTGCGTTCACACTAGGCTATTTTAAGCCATTCCCCTAAAACAAAAATAGGGCGCTGGCGGGGATCAAACTCAGTACCTCTTGTATGCAAGTCATGTGTTCCAACCAAATGAGCTACTAAGTCTTTTGCTTACAAACCCTAGAACAATGCTAAGCATTATTCGTTTCCCATTCTTCTTTTTTTCATGTTTTGCTGCGATATTTAAATTAAAGATATCTTCTTCATACGGACTCCGTTTTTCGAAAACTCGGACTCTATTTCGCATATTTTTCCGAGACGAACACAATGGCGTATCCCGTTTCCCTTAATTCTTTGATTTGGAATTAATTATACTTTAATCTGTGAATTTCACTGTTATAGAATACACGGGGTGTTACATTCTCCCCCACTTAAAAGGATTTCGTCCCCGAAATCTTCAAGTTCCGGAAGAATGTACATCCTAACATCCAATCATCCATCTACTCATCCATCAAACACGAGTATCCATTGTCCTTAAAAGACTTCTAATGCTTCATGATCATATGCGAAGTGTGTGTGTACATGTACTTATCTAATGCAAAATCAGGCAGTCTACTGATTCAGTTGACCTCCTTAATGCAAATTATGTAAGTGCCGTGAATCCATTATGTATGCAAACTTTCCTATTCATGATTCTACATGAGTGCACAATCATTCATACAAATGCAACATCCATATGACAACACATTAAAGTTCAACCATATACGAATGCAAACATATATGCATATGCAATATGAAGTGACTGAGCCGATCTAAAACCTAGATTGTGTGTGTATATGCAACCACGAGCAACCACTAGCAATCACTTGCAACCACTTGCAACCATCATCCATAACATGTTTCAATTACATGTTTTCATCCAAAGAGTTTCTACCTAAAAGATAAGGTCGAGGAAATATACCTAAAAAGATAGATAAAAGCGCAACTTAAGGAAAAAGGAAAGATCAAAGATGTACCCTCGAAAAGAAAAGGGTAGGCAGTGCGTATTCTAGCTTCAGTTTCCCAAGTTGCATCTTCTAGGTCGCATTTCTTGAGCTTAACTCCATTATGCTTTGTCCGTCTTTAACCTCACAATTTCGTAGCTTCTTAATTCTTGTTTCCAAAATATGAGTTGGAACCTATTTCACTGTTGCCTCTCGTTCCACTTTCACTTATTCTCCTTCTAGTATACTTGGCTCAAGCATAACTGCGTACTCATGGTTCCATGCAAGCTCTCCAAAATTCACTAGTGAATCTTGGATCTTGTTCACTTACTAGAAGGTATTCCACATAGATGAATTATCTCTTGAAAATAAACAAATGTCAACTATGTTGCCAAATGTATTTACTAAGGTGATACTTTACGACTCATGCATAAGCGAAATGAACCTTCTGCCTTAGTGGCGAATACTACTGGAGCGCCCCATTCTGAAATGCTCCTTCTAATGAACCCCTTCTCTAGAAGCTTCTTTAATCTGTTTACTGAGCTCTTTCCTTTCCCGTGGAGCCAAGTGTCTAACGGGCGATGCAACGGGCTTTGCATTATCTACAAGATGTATACGGAACTCTATCTCCCGCTTCGGAGGCAAGCCCTTCACCTCTTCGAAGACATCCGGATATTCCCGGACCACTCTAATCGATTGCAAACTTTCAACAGAGGCATCTAGCGATTCAAGATAACTAAGCATAACTGCATACGAGAGATTACAAGAAATTTCCAAAGTGTTACCGAGCTGGGTTAGGAGCCTGACAACCCTTTTCTCACAATCAAGGAGGGCCCCATTACTGGATAGCCAATCCATGCCCAAAATCAAACCATATCCCGAAAAGCCCAAAACAAAGGCACTACATTGAAATTCTACGCTTAGAATAGAAATTTTCAATCCCAAACATATCATAGACAAATGAGCTGGGCCCCCAATTGGATTTGAAACAATTAAGGGGTCCTCTACCGTACTAGTCTTAAGGTGCAGAGATTCTACTAAAGCAGACGAGATAAAGGAGTGTGATGCGCCGGAATCAAATAAAGTGCGAACGGGGTGATCATAAAGATAAACTACACTTTCTACATAAGTATTTCCACCTCGTTTCTTTGGGCAGTCCTTAGCCATGTGGCCTGTCTCACCGCAAGAGAAGCACCCACCATTCATCTTGGCCTTCTTTTTCCGGCAATCTTTCACTAAGTGCCCCACTTTGCCACAGAATTTACACCCCCTCTTCTCTCGGGACTTGTTGTCTTTCCCGCCCTTCTCAAAGTCTGTCTTCTCAGGGCAGTCTTTGTTGATATGTCCAGTCTCCCCACAATGAAAACATTCTCCTTGCTTTCTTTTCCTCTTTCTACAATCTTTGGCTATGTGCCCTTCCGTACCACAAAAATTGCATTTCCTTTTTTCTCGTTTCTTATTATTACTGTTACGATCCTTTCTTGTTTGACTATTATTCGTCTTCCTACTCTGGGACTCTTCCGCTTGCTGGTTCACGTGGAGGAGGAGGAGGAGTGAAAGCGTCAGCAGCTGGGGAGTAAGGTCTCCAGACATGCTGAAACAGAAAGGATAGATTCAAAACGAAGGATAAGAGATAGTACCTATGGCTTTGGGGGGAACTTTGCTTTTATTAAAATAAAATAATATTTTATCTTTTAAAAATGCTTCTTTAAATTTCTTTTTGAAAAATAAATTTTCAAAACTTTTTATCTTATCTGGTAAACCTATGCTCTGATACCAAGTGAAACACCCCACCTCCGTTAGGGTCACTCTCAAAGGGAATGCCCTAGTTTTGGTGGAGGTTTGTAAGTATAAGTCACAGATAAACAAGACAGATATAAAAACACATATTTTTGAACAGCGGAAAACAACGACTTTTATTTCATTAAAATATGTGTTACACAATCCATGCCATAATTTGTTTTACAATACTTCCAAAAACATAACATCTTCATAACTGTCTTGATTACATTATTTAAAGAAGCATAAAGAAAACATAAATAAACTGCAAAAGTCCCATAGTTGCTGTCCAAAGCCATAGTCCAAAACGAAAAGATCCAAGCAATACATTCTTTCTCTTCAAGCTGGATATGAAGGCAGGTCAAGCTGTGGTATTCCCTCCCTGTGGACCTGGGGGGGAAACGGAAAAAAAGAAGACGAAAGAAAAGTAGAGTCAGACATAAAGCCTGAGTAAGTCTAGGACTATTCAGTCTATGAATAAAGAACTGGGTATGATAAGTATAAACTAGAAATGGGAAAGCACCATAAACTTAGTTAAGTTGTCTAGGGTCGAATATACCATCGTACCCCATATTAATCTCTGTACCCATATAAACTAGTTCCCAACTGGCACCCCATAATCAGGGTGAAGTGATCCATTTTATGATGATCGGCTCCTACTCGCATAGTTACATGTGTCTTACGGCCCCCGATGTTGTAGTTACCTATGCTGGTCCCACCATGGGGTGTATCAAGTCCCATGGTGGCGGCCCGACACAATCCTAGAATGCACAGGTATGCTACTGGTGCCCAGTGCCTTATTTTTCTGCGCCGGAGTGTGTGCACGTCCGCACCCCGTTAGAACCTACACTGCTGCACCACCGCCGTCGATTTGACCGCTTACAATCAGCCCAGTAATCGTGCCCCACCCTGCCTAGTTTCAGGGTATCAGGATACCTTGTAGGGTTACTGCGAAAAGGGTCCTCCGCTACTAGGTTTTCTATTTCTAGCCAACATGCTAGGTTGGTTAAGTGTTTTATAAACCAAACCCCCCAATCAGTCTATTTAGTTTAGCATGTTCCATTTTGATTAAGTATTAATATAATTTACTTAATCCTATCAATCCTGACTCAGCCTTAATTGTCTTATTAAAGCCTTGACCTCTCACATTAGACAGGTATTGTTGTGGCTGCCTGTTGCCGGTTGGGTCCGGGCAGTCTTACGCCACAACTCAGTCTAACCTCGGGTCCTTATTGGGCTCCGTGTTTAACCACCCACATTGGATAGGTATTGTTGTGACTACTGGACAGCCGGGCGGTTCCGGGCAGGTTTACATCACAACTCAATCCAACCTCGGGTTAAACACATCGTATTTTTCTACAATTACATATTTTGTCTCTTTTCTTTTTATATGTAAATATTTGCGGCCCATTATTCAAAATCAATTTAAGCTAATGGTGTAAAGGTTTACACCAAACATGGGCCCAACCCATTCTTGAATTTGGGCCCCTCTACTTTTATATTTTCATTTATTAATTAATTTAGCCCAACGCTATTTCCCCCGTTTAATACGTTCGTTTATTATAATATATGTTGGGCTTAGCCTTTTAAGCCCAACTTAGCCACGTGAAAAAGGGGAGGCTTAAAACGTGATTATATACACAAAAAGGGGAATGTGAACGCATGAACTTGCAACATAACGTTGGAACTACAAAATAGAAACTGGTGTGCTTGCATTGTAGTAACATATACTTTGGTCATAAAGCATAAGTGACATGAATCAAACCATGTAAACTTGTAGTTAAGTTAAGAATCTAACTAAATTAGATATCATTATTGACACATAGTCTTAACTACAACATAAACCTATATTTTTACCTAGGCATAATGTCAAACATAAGCAAATCATGTTTATAAAATTACTATATGTTTACAAAGGTGCTTACTTTTGTTACTAATACAAAAGTATAGTTCAACTAGAATTATTCCAACTTAATCATGATTTTTAATCTATTCACATAATCATGGCACAAATATACCCAAACATGAAATCATGGTTTTTGATCTATTCATGTAATCATGGCATAAATATTCCTAAACATGAAATCATGGTTTTCATTCTATTCAGAGAATTATAAACATATCTAAACTTACATCATGGTTTTTATTTTATCTATGTAAACTTGCAAGAGGAATGTAATTCTAATGTAATTCTAATGTAACTTATGATAACAACATGAGCCTAAAAACATGTTTTTCAATTGGGCATAATAACGAATATAGTTTATTCATGTTCATAAAATTTATACAAATTTACAAAGATGCGTGCTTTTGTCACTATAACAAAAATATGATTTTTATACTTGAACTATGATGCCAATTCCAACATAACTTCATATGAATCATAATACTTAGGTGAATCAAATTACACTAAAGATGACCATGGAATTTTACATCATGTTGTCATAACCATAGATCATGGACTTGCATGAATTCCAATTAAAATGTCATAACATATAGTTGTTAACATGAATCATATACTTGCATGAATCTTAAATAAATTATTACAACATATAGTTGTTAACATGAATCATATACTTGCATGAATCTTAAATAAATTATTACAACATATAGTTGTTAACATGAATCATATACTTGCATGAATCTTAAATAAATTATTACAACATATAGTTGCTAACATGAATCATATACTTGCATGAATCTTAAATAAATTATTACAACATATAGTTGTTACTTTCAACATGAATCATATGCTTGCAATTATCAAATGGGTGTTGTAAATAACTACCACAAACATTTAGTTTTTCAATATGAATCATATGCTTGAATTAAATTTCCACAACATGTGGTTGTCAACATAAATCATATACTTGTATGAATCCAATCGTACACCATAGTATTGCCAAATCGTTAGAATCAAAATAACATACAAATATAGATTATTATCGCCACAATTCCATTTCGCAAATCACGTTCTTGCGAATATCCAATCGTATACCACAATATTCCCAAATCGTTTAGCATCAAAGCAACATACAAATATAAATTATTATCGCCACAATTCCATTTCTTTCTTTACACAAATCAACACAATTATTTAATTCATATCGGAATAGCACTCTACTTACAGCGTATGACGAATCTTCAATTCAGAAATCTGAATTCTGAATTTGGAGATGCTATCCTTTGTTGTAGGCGTTGTTTTGATTGATTAACGTTGCTTTAAGCTTTGAATTGATTTGTTGTTCGTCTCTTTTCAAGTGGAGGCTCTCTTTAGTTTCCCTCCGACAGCATGGCGGCTCACGATCTTATTTTGTGCGTATTTTTTTTTAGTTGAGATTTGAGTTGTATATATAGAATTTTAGGATTAATTTAGGCCATTTGATTAATCCTAGAAATGACCACAACCGTTCAGTTAGGATAGAGTTATCCTATTGACTCAGCCATGAGTCAGAAATGACTCAGCATTGACTCAGCGATGAGTCAGAAATGACTCAGCGTATTAAATGTTCACCAATTCAAACGTAAATACGTATTTAATAGATACATTTTCCCCTTTACCGTATTAATTACCCATATATAAATAATTTATTTATATATGAATAAATATTTTCTTTCCTTTAATTTGTCATAATTCCAAATTGGAGAAGGCCCAAAAAAAACCATCCTTGACAACCAAAAATGCGCAACATATGCTACATGATGCGTACACGTCATATATATATATATGCGTATATGTGTATATATATATATTATATATATATTCATTTTTTTTCTCTATTTTCCCAATTACCCATTTTCACACTAAACCACTTTTTGAACTGCGTTCACACTAGGCTATTTTAAGTCATTCCCCTAAAACAAAAATAGGGCGCTGGCGGGGATTGAACTCTGTACCTCTAGTATGCAAGTCATGTGTTCCAACCAAATGAGCTACTAAGTCTTTTGCTTACAAACCCTAGAACAATGCTAAACATTATTCGTTTCCCATTCTTCTTTTTTTCATGTTTTGCTGCGATATTTAAATTAAAGATATCTTCTTCATACGGACTCCGTTTTTCGAAAACTCGGACTCTATTTCGCATATTTTTCCGAGATGAACACAATGGCGTATCCCGTTTCCCTTAATTCTTTGATTTGAAATTAATTATACTTTAATCTGTGAATTTCACTGTTATAGAATACACGGGGTGTTACACACTTCCTCTTCTCTTTGTTGTCTTTCCCGCCCTTCTTAAAGTCTGTCTTCTTAGGCTGCAAACTCTCTTTCTTCCCTTGAGAGATTTCTGCCTTTGTCTCCTTCTTGCCCTTATCCTCTTCGTTCAGCAATGCCATCTGCACCAACCTTTCATACGTAGCTCCCATGGGTATATGGGTCATGGCCAAACTGTGTAATGGCTCATTCAACCCCTTGACAAAGCAGAGAGCCTTCTTGTGCGGGGTGTTGACTAGGTCCAGTCCAAACCTAGCCAGCTGATCGAACTGGTTAACATACTCTTTGACTGTCATATTCCCTTGCTTAAGAAATAAGAATTTTTCCAACTGAAGACTCCTTTCAGCTTCTGAGAGAAATTTAGCCTCAAACCTTGCCCTAAAGTCCTCCCATGTTTCCACTGGTCTTTCTGCAATAGTGACTTCCCACCAGTAGGAAGCCTCGCCTTTAAGTAGCCATACTGCCAGTTGTACCTTCTGCCTATCTTCTACCTCAAAGATGACGAATAAGTCCTCGGTTTCTTTCAGCCAATTCCTGGCTACCACGAAGGACTCGGTTCCATGAAAGTCCTTTCTTCCCATAGCTCTAAAATCTTTACATATCTTAGCAAAAGTATTTCCCCACGGGGGAGGTGGAGGAAGAGGTGCTGCTGCAGCTGGATGATTTCCTGCAGCTGGGGGAGGAGGAACGGTAGGACCTGGCTGAGTGGCCCTTGCTTCTAAGAATCGTCTAAACCAACCAGGTATTGGTATACCCTCTGGCAAGTTAAGTTCTTCGGACATGCTGAAATAAAAAGGATAGATTCAAAACGAAGGATAAAAGATAGTACCCATGGCTTTGGGGGGACTATGCCTTTTTAAAATAAAATAATATTTTATCTTTAAAAATGCTTCTTTAAATTTTCTTTTGAAAATAAATTTTCAAAACCTTTTATCTTATCTGGTAAACCTATGCTCTGATACCAAGTGAAACATCCCTCCTCTGTTAGGGTCACTCTCAAAGGGAATGCCCTAATTTTGGTGGAGGTTTATAAGTATAAGTCACAGATACACAAGACAGATATAAATACACATATTTTTGAACAGCGGAAAACAACAGCAATTTTTATTTCACTAAAATACGTGTTACACAAACCATGTCATAATTTGTCTTACAATACTTCCAAAAACATAACATCTTCATAACTGTCTTGATTACATTATTTAAAGAAGCATAAAAACATAAGTAAACTGCATAAGTCCCATAATTGCTGTCCAAAGCCATAGTCCAAAACGAAAAAGATCCAAGCAATACATTCTTTCTCTTCAAGCTGGATGTGAAAACTGGTCAAGCTGCGGTATTCCCTCCCTGTGGACCTGAGGGGGGGACGAAAGAAAAGAAGACGAAAGAAAAGTAGAGTCATACATAAAGCCTGAGTAAGTCTAGGACTATTCAGTCAATGAATAAAGAACCGGGTATGATAAGTATAAGCTGGAAATGGGAAAGCACCATAAACTAAGTTAAGTTGTCTAGAGTCGAATATACTATCGTACCCCATATTAATCCCTGCATCCATATAAACTAGTTCCCAACAGGCACCCCATAATCAGGGTGAAGTGATTCGTTTCTAATGATCGGCTCCTACTCTGTAACAACCCGAAAATCTGGGCCAGTTTAAAATTTTTATTTTGGCAATTTTTAGCGAATTTTGATTATTTAAAATGAATTATTTTAAATAATATCGACGAGAAATTTATTTTGAATATAAATCGAATGTATATATTATATACGTCGTCGTTAGAATATAAAAATTTATTTATATTTATAAAAGGAATTGAAAATGGCGCGGTAGTTCGATAATTCGATTTCAAACTTCAATTGAATGTACCGGGTGCAAAACAATCCGGATTTTAGTGAAACCAAAAACAATAGGATCTAATTGATAATATCTTTCCAACGAATCCGAATAATCAAGATTTCATAGCGGGAATCAAAAGATATGTCCAGTTGAAAATTCTGAATAGTCGCTATGGAATTCAGGCCCTTAAAAATAGCCATTTTGCAAACGACCTCGGATTTCGACAAAACCAGTTTTGTTGGGTCCGTGGTGTAAAGTTATTGCTAGATTCCAAATTTCATAATTTTTCGAATCAATATGTGAGCGTGGTAAAGGAAAACGCATTTGACCAGTTTCAGTTGATTTTAATCGACTGGAAAATGGTCATTTTTCTAACAGTCTCAGAATTCGACGAAACTAGTTTTGTTAGGACCGTATCATCAATACGAAGCTAGAAAATATTTTTCGGGAATTTTTCTAGTTAGTATGTGACCCCGGTAAATTGAAATGTGCGTTTAAAATTCAAAATAGTGATTTAAATGTAAATTTAACGGAAACTGTTCGAAACGATCGAATCAGCTTGCGATACATATCCCATTGTGTTCGGAATGGGGGTTAAACGCTATGGACGACAGGTGGTGGGCCTCGTTTTGATGACGTATGTAAAAGTCAACTTTCAAAAATAATAAAATAATAAATAAAAATAAATAAAAAAAAAGAAAAACCCCCTTATCTCCTTTGCCCCCCCCCCCCCCCCCCCGTCCATATTCATTAAACAGAATAAAAAAAAAATCCCAAATCGATGTCGCGCCTCCTCCTCCGCCGCCATCGCCTCCTCACCTCCGCGTCGCCTCTCTTTCCCCCCCCCCCCCTTGCTGAATCGCGCGCCGAGCCACCCACCGGAGCACCAGCAGCCGGAGCCACCGCCTCCCCTACACCTGCCGCGCCGCCCCTTTCTTCTTCTCCTCCTCCTTCTTCCTCCACCTCGCCACTCCCCTCGTCCCAGCCCTCCGTCGCCACCAAGGACGCGCCGCACCCCGCAGACCCGAACCCGCACCCCCTTGCCCCTCAGCCGACCTCCGACGAACCTCCAATAGCCCAAAGACCCCTCCTCTCCGTTTGAAAGCAATGTAAGTTTTAGATTCAAGTTTTATTTATTTTTCTAAATTTAAAAACTAAATTTTATTCGATAAAAGAATTAAAAATATGATCTTTGTTTTAGGAATACGATATTTATATATGAATAAAGTATTAAAGGTTATATTTTTAAATTAGTTTAGATTTTTAAATTAACAAAGATAAGGATTTTTATCTATATAAAAGGTCGGATTTTTCTCTATATGAAGTTGATATAAAAATTCGATTTTTAAATAAGTGATAGCGAAATAAAAATATGATTTTTATATATTGAACTTCGAAATAAAAATATGATTTTTATATATTGAACTTCGAAATAAAAATATGATTTTTATATATTGAACTTCGAAATAAAAATATGATTTTTATATATTGAACTTCGAAATAAAAATATGATTTTTATATATTGAACTTCGAAATAAAAATATGATTTTTATATATTGAACTTCGAAATAAAAATATGATTTTTATATATTGAACTTCGAAATAAAAATATGATTTTTATATATTGAATAACGAAGTAAAAATGTGATTTTTACACATGTAGTGGCTACGGGCAACGAAGATGACGAAGATGCGATAGCGATGAAGATTTCTATCCATGAAGTGCCGTGGAGCTAGGATAGCTAAAAGTGAGAATTTCTCACCTTTCAATTTCATTTCTATTTATATATATACTAGGATGCAGACGGTGCTTAGTAGCACCCGACACAATCGTCCACAGACCATGGACTTGTTTGTTTGATTGCATAGATTAGTTATATGATTTGATTTGAATTTGGTTGTTTGGTGATTTTGATTGATGTGTGAATGGCGTGGGCCTTCACTAGACCGGGGATAAGGCTAGGCCTCGTCCCGTTTCTAGTATCGTGCCGTTATGCCGCCGAAATTTTCTAAAATAAGTTAGAAAAATAAAAATACCATTTTATTGAATAAATGGATTGAATAATAGAAATTCATATGTTGGAATAAAATGTTTTATCGTTAAAAATATAATTTTTAACGTGAATGAGAATAAATAAATATTCATTTACAAACCGGACGGTTTGTTTATGTACACCTATTTGAAGGACATTGATTGGGTCGATAAATTTTACACATCGCCCAACTGCACTAATAAAATCTGTGTTTGATTGTTTGAAACCCCACACGGGTGTTAGGATGAAATATGAAGTTCACTCATCCTGATTGATTGAATATGTCGATCGATTGATTGACAGGCTGTTATAAGCGTTAGATATTTATATTTGATGCTTATACAGTGTAGTGCACTTTGGTTGATGGTTGATTATTTTTCAATGCTATTATATACATGTGTTGTATGAAAATCCATATAATTAACTTTATATGGTAATTGATTGGGCCTCATTCCAATTTGAAAAATAAAGAATATTATAAAATAAAGGTTCATGTGTTGACAGTACTCATCCATTGAGATTGGTCATGTGTTGAACGAAGTATTTTAGTAATAAAATTTACATCTTTATCAATATAAAATAAAGGTTCATGTGTTGACAGTACTCATCCATTGAGATTGGTCATGTGTTGAACGAAATATTTTGATAATAACAACTATTTTGAAAAAGAAATATTTGAAATAGAATATTTGAAAATAAAAATTTATGAAGCCGTGTTGATTAGATTGACGCCATTTTGACGTGAACGATATTTATATCGATTTTAAACGATTTCGAAATGAATTGAATTGAAAACGATTTCGAAATGAAATGAATTGAAAACGATTTCGAAATGAAATGAATTGAAAACGATTTCGAAATGAATTGAATTGAAAACGATTTCGAAATGAATTGAATTGAAAACGATTTCGAAATGAAATGAATTGAAAACGATTTCGAAATGAATTGAATTGAAAACGATTTCGAAATGAAATGAATTGAAAACGATTTCGAAATGAAATGAATTGAAAACGATTTCGAAATGAATTGAATTGAAAACGATTTCAAATTGAATTGAAAGCGAATTGAAATGAATTCAAATTGAATTGAAATTTGAATTGAATAGGAATAAATTTTAAAACGAATTTATAAAGAAGAATTCAATTTTGATTTGAATTGAAAAGAAAGTTGAAATAGCTTTTGAAACGATTTTTAAAAACTATTTATATAATTCGTTTTAAATAGAAATCGACGAAGTATATATTATATATATTATATATAATATAATGGCCTGAATAGAACGCGCCGCGCCGCGGCAGTTCGTGAATTTCGACCATTTATTTCAAACGGACATTACGGGAGATCCGACCGCCGGATTCTCCTAAAACCGGAACCGTTGGGTTCGTATCGACAAGAGCTTTCTAACGAATATTAGAAATTTGAAATCTAACGGTTGGATTTGGAATTATGTCCAAATCAAATTTGAAAAAGGTCGCTGTAAGTGCAGTTCGATGGCCGTTGATGGAAATCGACTGTACGGGCCTTGATAAAATTATTAAAAATAGTAATAATTTGTGTAAAATCATAAGAAATGATTTAGAAAGGATTGGGATGAAAAACTCCATATTTGAAAAGAGAAAAATAGATTTTTATCGAAATGAACTAGTTTTGAACTAGAAATATAATTCTATTTATTTTTAAATAAATAAATTGAATTTTAAAAAAAGGGTTTTAAAAATAACCAGAATTTCCAATGATTGCATTGGAGTGGATTTGAATCGAAATTGTCTTCGGAATATTTCGATGTTGGAATTCGTGATTATACAGATGTTGTTATGGAAATTTGAAAGATATATATTTATATCGTTATTTCCAATACGACATTTGTTAATCGTAGAATTTGATATTGAATATAAGCCGATATATTTTCTATTCAGAGCCTTATATTGAATATCAAATGTGATTTGGGTTTGTCGTGAATGGTGTCTTCACTAACACTGTTCTTGAACCCAGTTGAGAAAAGATTAAATCTTTTTAATTAGATTTAATGAAGTGTACCAATTAAATAATATTTAATTGGAATTGAATTGATATTGATTTTTGGGTTTATCGTGGACAGTGTTTTAAATAACACTCGTTCTTTAACCCGATAATTAATGGAATGTGACTTTGGGTTTATCGTGAACCGTGTTTTAAATGACACGGATTCTTTAACCCAGATAACGATTAAAACTAAGTGGAGTTTTAATGAATCTTTAATTAGATTGAAATGATCGAGGATGGAGTATCACCAGTTTTGCTCCAGGCGATAGTTAAATCTTTAATTAGATTTGAACGTGAAATGGTAATTGAATTTACCGATAACACTGTAGTGTTAGATATGAAGTACTACCAGTTTTACTTCATGGGATGAATAGGTTGGGATTGGGAAATTAAAACAAATGATTACTTCGGTAAGGTTCGCTAATCCCGACTAGTTTTGAATTGATATTCAAAGATGGATTAAAGAATAAATATAAAGAATTTATCTTTGATAAAATTAATGGGAACCTTTCCCTATGAATGTGAAATTTAGAAACTAACTGTCGGTTAGCCAAGCAGAATGGTTTTCTGGATATTGATCTGATGTTGGTTTCGGCCTTCGGGGTTAATATTTGGGGAATTATTCTCTTGATTAATTTACGGTTAGTGACTAATGAATTGGAATGAGGCGTATGTTGTATTTGTGTAACACTTATTTAAAATATACGCGAGTTATTCGGAAAGACCGGGTTTATCCCATTCTGAATAACTGATACGACGATAAGTCGAAGATGAAGACGATGGTCGAAGACCGGAGGTCTTCACGTCGTTTGGGTAATTACTGATGATCTTGATTGGGCTGTACACCCAAGAAGATGGAAACAGTTAGTGATCGTCCAGACGTACTTGGAGATCGATGGATATGCGGGGTACTAGGTGCCTCCGGTTTCGTTCAGACCCAGAACGGACTTGTAAATGGACTGTGTGTCTGACATTGGATTTTAGTCCGTGTGATTGATCTCTATTAAATATATATCTGTTTGGCGGCAGAGAATTTATTCTCTTGCTTAACGCCCTTCTCTGAGACGTACGAGCTCAGGGGTTATATATTGATGGATATCAAACGCATGGAGTGAATTGCCTGTGTGGCATGCCTAAGTGGCAATTGATCGAGGCTTCTGTTGAAAAGCAAAGTCTTGTGGTGATGATCAAAGCACGGCCTTTGTGGCGTAGCTTTGTGTAACGTTTACTTCGCGAGTTTCACACCCGGTATGAACCAAAAACGGGAGACGGACCTCAGGGAGGGCATGCGTTTCTTTCTAGTTAGAAGTGGCGTCAGTGGTTTTACACGCCCTGACGAGTTTGACTTATGTGGTTGTTGCTGTTGCGAGGCGCCTCGGTTATATCGGTTTCGGCCGATGCATTCTGGTCGGCTGACGGACCAGACTTACACCCCATAGGGTGGGGAAACGTAGTGTTCAGGCATTTTAATCCACATCGGTGGACCGGCCCTGTCGCTCCAAGGGACGATGCGTTCTGTTCCTGAGACACGGGCTAGAGCGTCTCGAATCGGTAGAGGACGATCCCTGGCCTCGGTTCATAGACGGAAATCCAATTTCCAAATACGTGACATTTGCGGTTTTATTTGTAAACCTATATATGGCGACATGATATATGGTACCCATGCCGCCTATGATTGATACTTATGATTTGAAGTTGTTTTATACACTATGCACTTATATTAGTATCAAACGATTTGTTTTAACCGTATCAAGCATTCTTTGGCTGTTATAAGGGAAAACCCTATCCTCGGCTGCGTTGCATTGTGTGATGGGACCTGGGTCTTATAACAGCTTCATTTTTCTTTATTTAGCATTGCGTTGTTTGGTTTTATGCACTGGTATTCTTGGGAGGAAGCCCGTTCCGTGTTATACGGCGTGGTCCCTTGATTTACCTAACTTTCAAAATAAAGAATATTAACTGTTTTAGTTCTCACACCAGTCACATGACTGACCTGGAGTTTATTGTTTTAACCTAAACTCTGGGTGCCCTTATTTTGACACGGGCAGCTAGTAGTTTTGGTTTTTGCAGATTTATATTCACAGGATCCTGGTTTACAGCTGGAATGATATCCGGAAAGCTTTGTATCCGTATATCTCCTCTAGTTGTGTATTGTAATATTTTCCGCTGCTATGTATTTAAATGTAATTTAAATCTCTGATATTTCTGTGTTATATTTATTCGTACTCTGTATATTCTTGTATTCTGATGCATTGTTGTAATATACAATGAAATGTTCTTCTGTATGTGTTCTGTTGTGGTTTGTTCTCGAACTATCCGACACTTTCCTTTACGGGGAAGTTACGGGTTTTCACAGTTGGTATCAGAGCTTTGGTTTACAAAGCTTAGAGAACAAGACACACTAGAACCTTACGAAAGAATTCATCAAATATTGGATTAGTAATATCCAATGAGAATGACTCGTTAGAGATGGGATCAGTAGTATCCTAGAACGAGAGTGGAGAGTATATTTTTCAAATGAAAACAATTCTGTTTTGAAATTTAGATCATTTTACACGTATTTGAATAATTTATTTATATTGATTTTGGACAATTCAGTATATAAAGAATTTGCATATACGCCTTGCAAACGTATATTCAAAGTTTTAATATATTGGATAGATATAGCATCACACTCTAGTCGCCCGAAGATGATATTGATGATAGCGATCGCATCATCAACATTTATGTTCGAGTTTTGAAGGTGTGATTTTCTATATATTTCCATTAGACTGGTGTGAGAACCAAAACTAATATAGCTAGAATACATTGTTGTGATTTGGCATCAAGAATCTGATTGTTGACTATATATCAAAGTTATGAAATTCAAATGATAATTCACTAATTGATTGATGTTTGTGTTGCTTGTTTAATTGTTTGATAATTTTGAACCATTTAGCCTAAATATATCAAATATTGAACGATATTGAAAATTAGTCGCATTTGCTTGCATATACATGTACTTACATTGAACAGGTCATAGCAAGGAGGCTAGAGCCAGAGAATAAAATTTGTTTGCCCGACAAATAGGTACATGTTTACTACATAATTTCCTGTTTTGTTTGGGTGATGATGATTTTATGAGCCTATTGGCTAGCCGCTTGGCTTTTTCTTTTTCTTTTTGAGATCTGAAGGACCGGGGAAGCTATTTGAAATTCCCCGATGCTCCCATTGCAGGGGAGGTTATGGCGAAATTTTTCGAAAATTTAGGGTGTTAGCCAAATTTTTGAAATTTTTGAAAATTCTCAGAAACTGAAAAGTTGGAGAAGGGAAGCCAGATCGAACGTAGAGTTGATTGATCAAACCACTTTCGAATTTGTTCCTTTTCGGGGACGAAAAGTTTTAAGTGGGGGAGATTGTAACAACCCGAAAATCTGGGCCAGTTTAAAATTTTTATTTTGGCAATTTTTAGCGAATTTTGATTATTTAAAATGAATTATTTTAAATAATATCGACGAGAAATTTATTTTGAATATAAATCGAACGTATATATTATATACGTCGTCGTTAGAATATAAAAATTTATTTATATTTATAAAAGGAATTGAAAATGGCGCGGTAGTTCGATAATTCGATTTCAAACTTCAATTGAATGTACCGGGTGCAAAACAATCCGGATTTTAGTGAAACCAAAAACAATAGGATCTAATTGATAATATCTTTCCAACGAATCCGAATAATCAAGATTTCATAGCGGGAATCAAAAGATATGTCCAGTTGAAAATTCTGAATAGTCGCTAT
The DNA here is from genome assembly GCA_030737875.1 of Allium sativum. Taxonomy (NCBI): domain Eukaryota; kingdom Viridiplantae; phylum Streptophyta; class Magnoliopsida; order Asparagales; family Amaryllidaceae; genus Allium; species Allium sativum. Next base: position 2,440,961 of record JASFAX010000036.1, on the reverse strand, counting down.
GGAATTCAGGCCCTTAAAAATAGCCATTTTGCAAACGATCTCGGATTTCGACAAAACCAGTTTTGTTGGGTCCGTGGTGTAAAGTTATTGCTAGATTCCAAATTTCATAATTTTTCGAATCAATATGTGAGCGTGGTAAAGGAAAACGCATTTGACCAGTTTCAGTTGATTTTAATCGACTGGAAAATGGTCATTTTTCGAACAGTCTCAGAATTCGACGAAACTAGTTTTATTAGGACCGTATCGTCAATACGAAGCTAGAAAATATTTTTCGGGAATTTTTCTAGTTAGTATGTGACCCCGGTAAATTGAAATGTGCGTTTAAAATTCAAAATAGTGATTTAAATGTAAATTTAACGGAAACTGTTCGAAACGATCGAATCAGCTTGCGATACATATCCCATTGTGTTCGGAATGGGGGTTAAACGCTATGGACGACAGGTGGTGGGCCTCGTTTTGATGACGTATGTAAAAGTCAACTTTCAAAAATAATAAAATAATAAAATAATAAATAAAAATAAATAAAAAAAAAGAAAAACCCCCTTATCTCCTTTGGCCCCCCCCCCCTGTCCATATTCATTAAACAGAATAAAAAAAAAATTCCCAAATCGATGTCGCGCCTCCTCCTCCGCCGCCATCGCCTCCTCACCTCCGCGTCGCCTCTCTTCCCCCCCCCCCCTGCTGAATCGCGCGCCGAGCCACCCACCGGAGCACCAGCAGCCGGAGCCACCGCCTCCCCTACACCTGCCGCGCCGCCCCTTTCTTCTTCTCCTCCTCCTTCTTCCTCCACCTCGCCACTCCCCTCGTCCCAGCCCTCCGTCGCCACCAAGGACGCGCCGCACCCCGCAGACCCGAACCCGCACCCCCTTGCCCCTCAGCCGACCTCCGACGAACCTCCAATAGCCCAAAGACCCCTCCTCTCCGTTTGAAAGCAATGTAAGTTTTAGATTCAAGTTTTATTTATTTTTCTAAATTTAAAAACTAAATTTTATTCGATAAAAGAATTAAAAATATGATCTTTGTTTTAGGAATACGATATTTATATATGAATAAAGTATTAAAAGTTATATTTTTAAATTAGTTTAGATTTATAAATTAACAAAGATAAGGATTTTTATCTATATAAAAGGTCGGATTTTTCTCTATATGAAGTTGATATAAAAATTCGATTTTTAAATAAGTGATAGCGAAATAAAAATATGATTTTTATATATTGAACTTCGAAATAAAAATATGATTTTTATATATTGAACTTCGAAATAAAAATATGATTTTTATATATTGAACTTCGAAATAAAAATATGATTTTTATATATTGAACTTCGAAATAAAAATATGATTTTTATATATTGAACTTCGAAATAAAAATATGATTTTTATATATTGAACTTCGAAATAAAAATATGATTTTTATATATTGAACTTCGAAATAAAAATATGATTTTTATATATTGAACTTCGAAATAAAAATATGATTTTTATATATTGAACTTCGAAATAAAAATATGATTTTTATATATTGAACTTCGAAATAAAAATATGATTTTTATATATTGAACTTCGAAATAAATATGATTTTTATATATTGAATAACGAAGTAAAAATGTGATTTTTACACATGTAGTGGCTACGGGCAACGAAGATGACGAAGATGCGATAGCGATGAAGATTTCTATCCATGAAGTGCCGTGGAGCTAGGATAGCTAAAAGTGAGAATTTCTCACCTTTCAATTTCATTTCTATTTATATATATATACTAGGATGCAGACGGTGCTTAGTAGCACCCGACACAATCGTCCACAGACCATGGACTTGTTTGTTTGATTGCATAGATTAGTTATATGATTTGATTTGAATTTGGTTGTTTGGTGATTTTGATTGATGTGTGAATGGCGTGGGCCTTCACTAGACCGGGGATAAGGCTAGGCCTCGTCCCGTTTCTAGTATCGTGCCGTTATGCCGCCGAAATTTTCTAAAATAAGTTAGAAAAATAAAAATACCATTTTATTGAATAAATGGATTGAATAATAGAAATTCATATGTTGGAATAAAATGTTTTATCGTTAAAAATATAATTTTTAACGTGAATGAGAATAAATAAATATTCATTTACAAACCGGACGGTTTGTTTATGTACACCTATTTGAAGGACATTGATTGGGTCGATAAATTTTACACATCGCCCAACTGCACTAATAAAATCTGTGTTTGATTGTTTGAAACCCCACACGGGTGTTAGGATGAAATATGAAGTTCACTCATCCTGATTGATTGAATATGTCGATCGATTGATTGACAGGCTGTTATAAGCGTTAGATATTTATATTTGATGCTTATACAGTGTAGTGCACTTTGGTTGATGGTTGATTATTTTTCAATGCTATTATATACATGTGTTGTATGAAAATCCATATAATTAACTTTATATGGTAATTGATTGGGCCTCATTCCAATTTGAAAAATAAAGAATATTATAAAATAAAGGTTCATGTGTTGACAGTACTCATCCATTGAGATTGGTCATGTGTTGAACGAAGTATTTTAGTAATAAAATTTACATCTTTATCAATATAAAATAAAGGTTCATGTGTTGACAGTACTCATCCATTGAGATTGGTCATGTGTTGAACGAAATATTTTGATAATAACAACTATTTTGAAAAAGAAATATTTGAAATAGAATATTTGAAAATAAAAATTTATGAAGCCGTGTTGATTAGATTGACGCCATTTTGACGTGAACGATATTTATATCGATTTTAAACGATTTCGAAATGAATTGAATTGAAAACGATTTCGAAATGAAATGAATTGAAAACGATTTCGAAATGAAATGAATTGAAAACGATTTCGAAATGAATTGAATTGAAAACGATTTCGAAATGAATTGAATTGAAAACGATTTCGAAATGAAATGAATTGAAAACGATTTCGAAATGAATTGAATTGAAAACGATTTCGAAATGAAATGAATTGAAAACGATTTCGAAATGAAATGAATTGAAAACGATTTCGAAATGAATTGAATTGAAAACGATTTCAAATTGAATTGAAAGCGAATTGAAATGAATTCAAATTGAATTGAAATTTGAATTGAATAGGAATAAATTTTAAAACGAATTTATAAAGAAGAATTCAATTTTGATTTGAATTGAAAAGAAAGTTGAAATAGCTTTTGAAACGATTTTTAAAAACTATTTATATAATTCGTTTTAAATAGAAATCGACGAAGTATATATTATATATATTATATATAATATAATGGCCTGAATAGAACGCGCCGCGCCGCGGCAGTTCGTGAATTTCGACCATTTATTTCAAACGGACATTACGGGAGATCCGACCGCCGGATTCTCCTAAAACCGGAACCGTTGGGTTCGTATCGACAAGAGCTTTCTAACGAATATTAGAAATTTGAAATCTAACGGTTGGATTTGGAATTATGTCCAAATCAAATTTGAAAAAGGTCGCTGTAAGTGCAGTTCGATGGCCGTTGATGGAAATCGACTGTACGGGCCTTGATAAAATTATTAAAAATAGTAATAATTTGTGTAAAATCATAAGAAATGATTTAGAAAGGATTGGGATGAAAAACTCCATATTTGAAAAGAGAAAAATAGATTTTTATCGAAATGAACTAGTTTTGAACTAGAAATATAATTCTATTTATTTTTAAATAAATAAATTGAATTTTAAAAAAAGGGTTTTAAAAATAACCAGAATTTCCAATGATTGCATTGGAGTGGATTTGAATCGAAATTGTCTTCGGAATATTTCGATGTTGGAATTCGTGATTATACAGATGTTGTTATGGAAATTTGAAAGATATATATTTATATCGTTATTTCCAATACGACATTTGTTAATCGTAGAATTTGATATTGAATATAAGCCGATATATTTTCTATTCAGAGCCTTATATTGAATATCAAATGTGATTTGGGTTTGTCGTGAATGGTGTCTTCACTAACACTGTTCTTGAACCCAGTTGAGAAAAGATTAAATCTTTTTAATTAGATTTAATGAAGTGTACCAATTAAATAATATTTAATTGGAATTGAATTGATATTGATTTTTGGGTTTATCGTGGACAGTGTTTTAAATAACACTCGTTCTTTAACCCGATAATTAATGGAATGTGACTTTGGGTTTATCGTGAACCGTGTTTTAAATGACACGGATTCTTTAACCCAGACAACGATTAAAACTAAGTGGAGTTTTAATGAATCTTTAATTAGATTGAAATGATCGAGGATGGAGTATCACCAGTTTTGCTCCAGGCGATAGTTAAATCTTTAATTAGATTTGAACGTGAAATGGTAATTGAATTTACCGATAACACTGTAGTGTTAGATATGAAGTACTACCAGTTTTACTTCATGGGATGAATAGGTTGGGATTGGGAAATTAAAACAAATGATTACTTCGGTAAGGTTCGCTAATCCCGACTAGTTTTGAATTGATATTCAAAGATGGATTAAAGAATAAATATAAAGAATTTATCTTTGATAAAATTAATGGGAACCTTTCCCTATGAATGTGAAATTTAGAAACTAACTGTCGGTTAGCCAAGCAGAATGGTTTTCTGGATATTGATCTGATGTTGGTTTCGGCCTTCGGGGTTAATATTTGGGGAATTATTCTCTTGATTAATTTACGGTTAGTGACTAATGAATTGGAATGAGGCGTATGTTGTATTTGTGTAACACTTATTTAAAATATACGCGAGTTATTCGGAAAGACCGGGTTTATCCCATTCTGAATAACTGATACGACGATAAGTCGAAGATGAAGACGATGGTCGAAGACCGGAGGTCTTCACGTCGTTTGGGTAATTACTGATGATCTTGATTGGGCTGTACACCCAAGAAGATGGAAACAGTTAGTGATCGTCCAGACGTACTTGGAGATCGATGGATATGCGGGGTACTAGGTGCCTCCGGTTTCGTTCAGACCCAGAACGGACTTGTAAATGGACTGTGTGTCTGACATTGGATTTTAGTCCGTGTGATTGATCTCTATTAAATATATATCTGTTTGGCGGCAGAGAATTTATTCTCTTGCTTAACGCCCTTCTCTGAGACGTACGAGCTCAGGGGTTATATATTGATGGATATCAAACGCATGGAGTGAATTGCCTGTGTGGCATGCCTAAGTGGCAATTGATCGAGGCTTCTGTTGAAAAGCAAAGTCTTGTGGTGATGATCAAAGCACGGCCTTTGTGGCGTAGCTTTGTGTAACGTTTACTTCGCGAGTTTCACACCCGGTATGAACCAAAAACGGGAGACGGACCTCAGGGAGGGCATGCGTTTCTTTCTAGTTAGAAGTGGCGTCAGTGGTTTTACACGCCCTGACGAGTTTGACTTATGTGGTTGTTGCTGTGGCGAGGCGCCTCGGTTATATCGGTTTCGGCCGATGCATTCTGGTCGGTTGACGGACCAGACTTACACCCCACAGGGTGGGGAAACGTAGTGTTCAGGCATTTTAATCCACATCGGTGGACCGGCCCTGTCGCTCCAAGGGACGATGCGTTCTGTTCCTGAGACACGGGCTAGAGCGTCTCGAATCGGTAGAGGACGATCCCTGGCCTCGGTTCATAGACGGAAATCCAATTTCCAAATACGTGACATTTGCGGTTTTATTTGTAAACCTATATATGGCGACATGATATATGGTACCCATGCCGCCTATGATTGATACTTATGATTTGAAGTTGTTTTATACACTATGCACTTATAATAGTATCAAACGATTTGTTTTAACCGTATCAAGCATTCTTTGGCTGTTATAAGGGAAAACCCTATCCTCGGCTGCGTTGCATTGTGTGATGGGACCTGGGTCTTATAACAGCTTCATTTTTCTTTATTTAGCATTGCGCTGTTTGGTTTTATGCACTGGTATTCTTGGGAGGAAGCCCGTTCCGTGTTATACGGCGTGGTCCCTTGATTTACCTAACTTTCAAAATAAAGAATATTAACTGTTTTAGTTCTCACACCAGTCACATGACTGACCTGGAGTTTATTGTTTTAACCTAAACTCTGGGTGCCCTTATTTTGACATGGGCAGCTAGTAGTTTTGGTTTTTGCAGATTTATATTCACAGGATCCTGGTTTACAGCTGGAATGATATCCGGAAAGCTTTGTATCCGTATATCTCCTCTAGTTGTGTATTGTAATATTTTCCGCTGCTATGTATTTAAATGTAATTTAAATCTCTGATATTTCTGTGTTATATTTATTCGTACTCTGTATATTCTTGTATTCTGATGCATTGTTGTAATATACAATGAAATGTTCTTCTGTATGTGTTCTGTTGTGGTTTGTTCTCGAACTATCCGACACTTTCCTTTACGGGGAAGTTACGGGTTTTCACATACTCGCATAGTTACATGTGTCTTACGGCCCCCGATGTTGTAGTTACCTATGCTGGTCCCACCATGGGGTGTATCAAGTCCCATGGTGGCAGCACGACACAATTCTAGAATGCATAGGTATACTACTGGTGCCCAATGCCTTATTTTTCTGCGCCGGAGTGTGTGCACGTCCGCACCCCGTTAGAACCTACACTGCTGCACCACCGTCGTCGGTTTGACCTCTTACAGTCAGCCCAGTATTCGTGCCCCACCCTGCCTAGTTCAGGGTATCCTGATACACCTTGTAGGGTTATTGCTGAAAAGGGTCCCCCACTACTAGGTTTTCTATTTCTAGCCAACAAGCTAAGTTGGTTAAGTGTCTTGTAAACCTAGCCCTCAATCAGTCTGTACAGTTTAGCATGTTCCATTTTGGTTAAGTATTAATTCAATTTACTTAATCCTATCAAACCTGACTCAGCCTAAATTGTCTTATTAAAGCCTCGACCTCTCACATTAGACAGGTATTGTTGTGGCTGCCTGTTGCCGGTTGGGTCCGGGAAGTCTTACGCCACAACTCAGTCTAACCTCGGGTCCTTATTGGGCTCCGTGTTTAACCACCCACGTTGGATAGGTATTGTTGTGACTACTGGACAGCCGGGCGGTTCCGGGCAGGTTTACATCACAACTCAATCCAACTTCGGGTTAAACACATCGTATTTTCTAAATTTACATATTTTGTCTCTTTTCTTTTTATATGTAAATATTTGCGGCCCATTATTCAAATTCACCTTTATTGGGTAAAATTAATTTATACCACTTAATTGTTTTTCAAGGTCGCTGGCATGCGTCAAACATGCCAACACATATGTTTTATATTTTAACCCAACCGTCATTACCCCCGTTTTTTTTACGTTCGCTAAAATATAACATATATTGGGTTTAATATTTAAACCCAACTTAGCCACATGAAAAAGGGGAGGCTTAGAACATGGTGTTTATATATTTTAAGTAACATAAAAAAGGGAGTGTGAACGCATGAACTTGCAACATAACGATCTAATCAACATGAATTAGGCACATGTGAACTTGCATTGTAATAGCATATAATCATGGCATAAACATACTTAAACATGAATCATTTTATTCATATAACCATGGCATAAACATACCTAAACATGAACCATCCTATTCATATAATCATGGCATAAACATACCTAAACATGAATCATGGTTTTTAATCTATTCATGTAAACTTGCAATTGGAATGTAAATCTAACTTAATCATGTGTCACATATATCATTATATGATTTTGATAACAACATAGGCTTAAAACATGTTTTCAACTAGGCATAACACCAAACATAGTTTAGTCATGTTCATAAAGATGCTTACTTTTGTCTCTAATTCAAAAGTATGGTTTTACCCTTGAATCACGATGCCAATTCCAACATAAATTCATATAAACCATAATACTTAGTTGAATCCAATTACACACTAAAAGTGATCATAAAAGTATGTACATCATATTGGAATAATAGTGAATCATATACTTGCATGAATCTCAAATAAACTATCACCATATATAGTCGTTAACATGAATCATATACTTGCAAATATCCAATAGGCCTAACATCGTTACACCACAATATCCCAAATCGATTCAGAATTAGAATCGTAGCAACATACAATCATGAATTAAATTAAGTACAATTCCATTTCTCATTTTACATAAATCAAAACTCAATTGTTCATTCATATCGGAATAGCACTCTACTTACCACGTATGACGAATCTTCAATTCAGGAATCTGAATTCTGAATTTGGAGATGCTATCCTTTGTTGTAGGCGTTGTTTTGATTTAGTTGTCGTTGCTTTAAGCTTTTGAATTGTCTTCTAATCGTCTCTCAATTTTGACGGCTCTGTGTAGTCCTTCCTCAGCAGCATGATAGTCTCATTCTTATTTTTGTTTGTATGAATTAGGTGGAGTCTTAGATCCTTTTTATAGAGTTTGTGAGTTGATTAGGACCGTTGATGGAGCTTGGATGAATATTAGCCGTTCGTTTGAAGGAGTGACCAATTAGGAGCTGACACCTAGCCCTAGTGACAAGGCAAGACTCAGAAATTTGGCCAAACACAGACTAGGCCAGCCAGGGGGGCTGGGTTCGACCTGGCTCAGGGGTCAGGTCGACCCCCCAGTCGACCCCCAGGTTGACTATGTAGTCGACCTGGGTGCCCCAGGTCGACTACCCAGTCGACCTGGGTCGACCTGGGTGCCTTGGGCGGGAAAATTCCCGCCCGGGCCAATCCGGCCCGATTTTTAAAATTTGAATTTGTTTTCTGAGCTGTTTTCGTCTGTTTGAATTTTAAACTGAATTCTGAATCTTCCGGAGGCCATATCTCCCTCATACGGAGTCCGTTTTACGCAAACTCGGACTCTATTTCAAGCAGAATTCCGAGACGAACGCAATGACGTATCCCATTTCCCTTAATTCTTTGATTTGAAATTAATTATACTTTAATTTGTGAGTTTCACTGTTATAGAATACACGGGTGTTACATATAATGTTCTTGGAAGGTTGAAAGCGTTCAAATAGGATCAGGAACAAGTCTTCAGGGAGATATTTCGTGCAGAAACGGGTTCGGTTCGAATCAAACTGATCAATATTCGATCTGAACCATTTGCATACGGAACATCTTTCTCTTGCGAAGAAGCTCTGGATTCGGGACGACCTATGTCTTGATCGACCCGAACGATCATCGAATCGGGCCGTGATAGTCATTTGTCAATGAGTTTGTGCAGTATTGGCTCGGGTCAGCTAAATTCTTAGTCGAGCTCATTTGTGGGTCGAAACGAGGCTACTCTTCATGATGGTTCCTCCAGGATTCTTGGCATTTATATAATCTTGACGGCCTTGCCAAAAGGCTGGTCAACAATTATAGAATGAGATTTCGGTTCCGTGGCCTACTATCCTTTGCGAAAACACAGAAAGAGAGTATAATTGGATAAGAGAATCCATTAAGTATTGCATGATTAATGTTTTTTTTGATGGTTCCGTAATGTGATCCTAACGAAAGCGAAACACATTCCACTATGCACTGTGGTCTAAAGATATTGATGGTGCTGGGTAGATAAGTTATTATTTGTATTAGTCTTTTTGGTTGATCCATAGTTTATGTTTTTTCCCTTAAACTCTTGGGTAAACAACTGAGTAGACCGAAGGTTAAGAACTTCCAGGGATCTTCTAAGAGTAAGCTTCCGGAGGCAACCAGGACATTGTAGCTGTTTAGGAGTTCCGTTGTGTTTTCTTTTATCTTTCGATTGTATGTATCGACATGTTTTTAACTGCCATTATTTATATTTTGATCATCTGAGGCTTGAAGTAAATTTTGTTATAACTTATATTTTCTCTAAATGAGTTATGCAATAGGTTGTATGAATGAACATTTATTTCAAAGAATGCATTTGTGAAATTTTTCATACTTCCGTGTTATTTGATGTTATGGTTAAATAACATTCAATTTTCGATCCCTAAAAATTGAAACTAGAGATAACTACAGCATATATAGCATTTAGCTTTCGATGATGAAAAATGAGGTATTACATGCATGTAGCATATTTTGTTACATGCGCTGAACAAATTAATAACTTTAACCTGGCGTCCCATTCATAAGAAATATTATTAAATACGGTTAACCGGTTTCCTTTTTTGCCTGCTTATCTAGCAAAATTTTATTTTGTAGGATAAATCTTCAAGCTATTTTGGCATCAAATGTGATCTTTTCAAAACTAAGTCATAGAAACAACTGGGAGTGGACATAAACTGCACCGCAATACAGAAACCGCCTAGATCGAACCGTAAAAACAGTGTGTTTACCAAATCCTCTCTCTAAATAAAATATCCCAAACCGAACCAACCCACAATGATACGGTTTGGTTATGGCTTGAATTGTTAATCCGAAAGTATAAAACCAAGGCGAATTGGATACCTTAGTCTTATGATAAAAAATATAACTAATTCCTATCTAATTTTTTTATTTTAACGATGCATATTCTATTTTTAGCGTATGTTGTTATATTAATAATACTTGTTATCACAAAAGAAAATTTTATAGTACCGGTATAATAGTTTTCATACCATTTTTTGGATAATGCTACTTATAATCTTATTTGAATTATTTTACTTAATATTAATGTATTAATTAACGTCGATGCTTCATGATTGGATAATATACTAACACAATTTTACCTTTCGTTAAACGTAAAATGGAAGTAATAATACAGTTAGAAACTAAACTTTCAATTCAGGATCATACCGTATGTTTTAACTTTTAAGTGGCAACATTATTAATGAAAGTAATTATCTTATTTCATATTTAGTATGGGTTTACAGGTGTTAATCGGGTGAATCAGACCGATCAAAGAGGTGTTCGTTTTCTGTCCTATAAGACTTTTGGACGTACACCAACCAGACAAGGAGTTGGCTTGGACATTACTCGTACAAGCCGAACAACAGACGAACAATGTTCCAATAATAGAAAAATATCTTGAACATTTTCGAACGAATATATTTTCATATAATTTTCTTGTTTTAAATCATGTCCTAAATGAGAATCGTACAAATACAAGCGACCGGATTGTACAACGGATTGTCCTGTCCTATTAACACCCCTATATGTATTCAAACCAGATCGAACTAAAACCGAACCGTATTACAATAAATCGGAACACTATTTCAAACGTTAGTATAATAGTCTGTATTTTTTAATACAGTGTGAGAGTGATTTGTGATCCAAACCACATCAGATCAAACCTCGTCCAGCCCTAGAAACAACTGGTAAAAACACAACTATATTTCATCATTATATGAAAAGATCCTTCTTCAAATCGATTTTTTGGACTCTACGATGTATATAGTTGAAATGTTTGTTGTTCTAAAATAAAATTAAGACTGAAAAGGTGATTAATTCACTTTATTTTCCACTTTATCAAGTACCACCGCAAATTTTATATAGGATATTGTGGGCAAAATCGAAAATTATATTTCAATTCATAGCACTTCAAGTAAACACTAAACAACAAAAACAACCATAAGATCAAAACAACTCAAAACAAAGACATAACCGCGTACAACCCTTCCTCTATCATTCACCAGCAACGAGCACCACTTGTTTCCCAACATTCCTTCCCATGAAAAGTCCAATCAGAGCTTTTGGTGCATTCTCAATTCCTTCCACCACATCTTCAACATACGTTATTTTTCCTTCTCTTATGTAAGCCACCACCTCTTCCAAAAACTTGGGATATATAGGAAAATAATCCATCACTATGAATCCTTCCATCTTTATGCGCTTTGCGACGATACACATCAAGTTGTGCACGCCTTCAGGCTTTTCAAGATTGTACTGAGAGATCATTCCGCATGCAGCAATTCTTCCTTTTATTCTCATGTTCAGAAGCACTGCATCCAGCATTGCCCCTCCAACATTCTCAAAATATATGTCAATTCCTTCTGGAAAACACCTGTATATGTTTCGTATGTCTTATAAGATTTTGCGAAATGATGTACAACATTTAAATTTTAATGAAACATGCCTTTTTAATGCTAGATTAAGGTCCTTCTCCTTCTTGTAATTGAAGGCTTCATCGAACCCAAATTTGGTCTTCAGTAGATCAACCTGATGAATTTATGAAACAAAAATGCACACTTGGTACATGTATACAAGAATCGTAGTACGATTGTTACTTATAAGTACCTTTTCATCAGATCCTGCACTTCCAACTACATAACAGCCCGTTAGCTTAGCAAACTGTCCAACAAGCTGGCCAACTGCACCCGCAGCTGATGATACAAAAACACGCTCTCCTTTCTTTGGAGAGCATAGCTCATGAAACCCAACATATGCTGTTAGACCTGGCATACCTGCATTGGTTATGTACATACAAATAAATCAGAGTGAGCTGAAAACAGAAACCTTCTTATAGTGTACATATATAGGAACATGGTTGCCAAATAAGGGTCTTAACGCTGTCACCACAATATTAAGAAAACACTAGCATATCTAAACCGAATTTCACTTGAAGCTCCTCAAGGAGATGACTTTGTTTTAAGTCATACAGCAAAACCTTGTTGGATCTTAGAACCAAATTTCCCCGTACTGCAGTACTAACTGTTTGAGTTGATGATTTAAACTGAAATATGACATTAAACCAATTAGAAGCATAGAACCATGAACTAAGGAAATAAACATACCCAGGAGTCCAGTGTAATATGAAAGTGGTAAGTCTGTGTATTTGATTTTGAATAGGCCTTCAGGAGAAGTTATAAGGCTGTACTCCTCCCATCCAGTCATTCCCCACACATAATCCCCTACTTTGAAACTTGGATGTGCTGAATCCACAACTTTACCAACACCAAAACCATTTATGGGCTGTGTTAATCATAAAATTGAAGTCAAGTCACAGCATATTACACCGGTATCTTTTACACTAGTTCTTTAAACATTCATTATATACTCTTACAAACATTAAAACAAAACCAACATCAGCTTGATGATGTTAAAAGTTTAAACAGCCAACTTGGGAACATCCGTTCTTGATGAACTGTACATTAGGCACTGCTCAAGTTAGAAATATAGAACAATGTGTAGCCCATGAAGTCATGGGGTTCATGAACCTCAATTGAAAGGGGGAACTAGGAAGAAAAACCTTTGAGGGGGCGCGGGGGGGGGGGGGGGGGGGGACTATGAATGATGGACTGCTACTTATAATGCCATTATGTTCGATTTTTTTGCTATATAAAACCCTAGTTGTAAGCAAATTGTCTTTCAATCCAGAACAACTCCTTGTCAGTTGCCTATTTTCCTCATCAAAAATATTTATCTTTCAAATTCTGTTTGTAAAAATATAAAAACAGATATCATACTCTAATTTCAACCTTCAAATGCCATATACAAACCAATGTCTGATGTTGAGTACTAGAAATGATCTCGATCTATAAAAATTATTTTTGATTAGTAACATTCTCCTGTTTACTCAAATCGGATCCAACGACATCCTTAAAGATTCAGAATATGAAACCCACTCCACGAAGCATTACCAATATTACAGAATTAAGAGTGACAAAAGAAAAAAATCGTACCGAACCAGGAATAAAATCAGGCACGTAGCTAGCTTCCTCATGCTTAGACATTCGACTTCGCATGTACGGATCACAAGATAGATACAAATTCTTCAATAAAACAGAGTTGGATCCTTCTTCCACTTTCAATTTTATGTTCTCGTTGCTTACAATCTCCATATCACTTTCCTTAGGTGCGCCAGAAATGTAGTGTTTCAGTATCACTTTTTTGTTCGACACTACCTCGTTCGCCATGGTTTACCTGCTCGGTCTAGGTTTTTCTTCCCTCGATTTGTTGTCGATTTCACAGAGATATGCATTCCCTTTATACAGGAAATTCCGTTGGCCTCCATGGTTCATGAAGGTTCTAGTGTATTTTAGGAATTAATTGTCACGAATTTAATTAAATCAATTTGATTAAATGAATAATCGCGGTTGTGTGAGACGCCGTGACCATGGATCCTGATGCTTCGACTATTTCCAATTTCCAGAACATGGAGTTAATTCTTTTTCATTGAATACAAATGAAACCGATAGCAATCGTGGCCCCACTAAAGAGAAAACAGTGAACCCGCGTATTTAATTTATTAATTATTTTTTAAATACCGAGGCCCCTAAATTTATTCAAAAATGCTACTATGACAAAAAAATTTTTGGTCAAAAAGTACACCAAAGACAAAAAATTAGGAGACTCGCCCCTTGAATTACACAAATACCCCTCCTGAATTCAATGCTTACCCCCCGGAATTCCGGAATTACCCTCGTTTCTTACTTTTTAACAAAAAAAAATTCGGGCTTTCTAGCACTACCCAAATTTATATGAGAAGGCCTCACGATTGCCACAACATTCGCGCACGCTACTGCTGCTAGCAGTTTTGATTGCAAACGGTCGGTGTTGTACATGTCTATTTAATAAGGATAGTGCTAGATTGACCGACCCCAAAACCGATTGAAATGCACGGTGCAGACAAAACACTAAGAATAATAGGGGCATGCACGTAATTTCACACCGTAAATCATGGGATGCTGTAAAAATGTGCAGCTCCTGTTTCTTCCGCAATTACCCGATAAGAAAACGCCGGTTGAACTAGTGTTATCGATTTAATAATACAAAATAACAAGCACAAACCATTACTATACACGCAAATTGCAACTATATATTTTACAAATCTAGTTGGATATATTTTTTATTATTAACTCAAGTAAAATTCTTATTTTCTAATTTTTTTTTTCTTTACAGGAAAATACTGTAAAGGAAAAAAGTAACAAATAAATTATCAATAAGGACAAGAGGCAAAAAATTTAACCATAAGAACAAACTTTAGTGTAAAGTATGAAATGATGGTGGGCCCTTGAATTCCTCCCTTTACACTAAAAAGTGTATTACTCTACTTGTGGTTAAAATTTTAGGCTCTTGTCCTTATGGATAAATTTTTGGTTAAGTTTGTCCTTATGGATAAAAATCTCATATAAAAGGGATTTTTAAATTTGTTTCTTATTTTTAAATTCATTGATTTTTGAAGTTAGGAAATATATTTTTTAAATTTGTTAATTTTGTTTAAGTTTGTAAATTTGTTTTTTATCTTAACATTAGGTTACTTATTTTTTATAGTTTTAAAATTATAGTTGTAACTTTGTTTTTTATTTTTAAGTTTTAAATTTGCTTTTACATCACAGAATTACCTGAACTCCTTTTTTATTTTTGCCGTGTATTTAAAATTATATATGCATAATTAACTGTTTTAAATCTTTTGTTTTCCTTAAGAACTTCATATCCTTTCTAGTTTGATAGTTGGCAGTTGATATAACAAATGTTAGTTATTAAAAATGTTAATTATTTTAAGTTTCTAGTTTGATTGTTGTCTCCTTCCTTGCTCCATAGCCACCTTCTTCGCTTTCAATCGTTTTTCGACTATTTCGCGAAACTTTTCTCCTACGTAACCCACTCGCGGCGCTAGTGTCTTCAATGATTTCTCTTCCATCATCAACCAATTCCACTAATTTGCTAAACCAACAAAATTGCCAAATTTGATGGGTTTAAGGTGGAGAATGATGAAATTGATGGTGCTAAAGTGATGAGAAAGAGTTGATATTGATTTGTTTGAAATTGTAGTAAAAATCCTTTGTTTTTCAAAGAATTTTTAGATTAAGGTTTTGATATTTTGGGGGTTTTCATGGAAACCGACGGCTTTTGTTTACAGAGAATAAGGACTCTGCAAACAGAAGCTTGCGGTGTGTATATATATATACATATATATATATATATAATTTTCATATATATATATATATATCCCGGACTAAACGGTTTTCCGAAAACGGTTTTTAGAAAACCATTTGGTGTTTAATTTAAAAAATAAAATATAATAGGCAGCGTTCCCCCACCGACTGCTGGAACAGTGGGGGGAATCAACGCTGAAAAATGGCGATTCACGCTCCAAAAACATAAAGTTGCTGGGAATGCTCTTAGTAACTATTTCATTTGAATTTGTTGACATGCCCTGTTGATCTTGTTTTCCATTCATTTCCCCCATTTCTTTTTCATTTTCTACAACCACATCCTCTCCTTGCATTTCACAATCTGCGTCACACTGCATAATTTCCCCTTCTTCTATTTCACTTGCTAAATTCGCTGCTTCGGTTTGTTTCATATTCCCCATTTCTTTTGTGGTTATTTTTCCAGATGCATTTACTTTTCCCCACATTGCCCTTTTGTTCACTAGTCCTTTCCTCCTCTTGTTAGTAACAAGTTGCCAAGTACTTCTATTTGTTGTGTCCACCACTTCCTTTGAAATTTGTTCATGCTGCTTGCCTTTTTTGTTTGTTTCTCCCTGTTTTAAAATCTCAGGTACTACTCTATTTTTAATCTCCTTAACGATAACCTTACCACAGTTCTGAGTCACATGACCAAAAGTTTTACATTTAACACAGATATCGGGCTTCCACATGTATTCTACATAAACCATCTGTATGCCACCATCCATAGTTCTCGCGAGGAATTCATCAACTAGTTCCTTATCCGGCATTACTTCAATCAAGCACTTGGCATAATGGAGTCTCTCTCTATTTTCCGTCATCTCATCCATGTACAACAACTGACAGAGCCAGCTACACTACCAATTGACACCAAAATTTGACCAGGATAAAATTGGAATATTATGCAATTTGATCCAAATGGGGACAGATTTAACATTCTCACAAACGTTGCTGATCATCGGATCATATGGTTTCAGGATGAATAGCTTTTTATTCATGATTATGGGATCGGCTTGTAACACCATGTTTCTATCATCATGACACGAGAACCAAAACATGAAAATAGTGCCATCCGATCTGACTTTCACATTACCTTTAAGCTTCCACACTGATTGTAGTTTATTGATGACGGCTGTATATGACAGAGGCTTGTCTAGAAAGAAGCCGACGACAAAGTCATCCCATACTTCAGAGCCCGCTTCAGGCACCCCATCAGTGATTTCAAGAACATCATCAACAATGGTTGGAACAATGTTAACAGGCGCGTACTTCCCCGCGTTGAGAGGCTTACGCTTAAACAAGGAAGTCCATGGCGGTTGACATTGAAGAGGTTGGGAGGCAGGACAGGAAGAAAGGGCGGTAGGGTGTTGAGAGGGATTAGGCGGGTTAGGGTTCGGAGGTGGATCCAGAGGTAGCGGTGGAGGGATCGGGGAGGCTGACGTTGAGGGTTGGAGGCTCGAGGTAGTTAAGGGAAGGGTGGCATAAGAGATGGTGATTGGATGGATTGGTTTGAAAGGGACGTGAGGGCCAGACATGAGAGTACGAGGTAGAATTTTGAACGTATAAATTTATTATATTTACCAAGTTTCTTGAAGGTGATAATTTCGAAATTTTTATACGTTATAGGTTTAGGGTGCGTTCGCAGCCTTATTTTGCCACGCTAAAGAATTTTGTGGCGTCCGACGCGTCGAAAGACAGCACCGTTTTCCACTTCTAATTGGAACATCTGCTGGAAGTTGGAAATCAAGCCGTTGGCGTTTGACGCGTCGAATGCCAACGGCTTCATTTGCAACCTCCCTTCCTCCATATAAATCACCCCCTTCTTCCTTAACACCTTTCATAACTACTACTTCAACAACTTCTTCAACTCTTTCTACTTATTCGATTAATGTCTAACTCCGATTCATCCTTCGATTACGATGATTTGATTGATCTCTATGGGGTTTATCTGTGTCAGAATGAAACGAGAAATCATATGATGCGGATTAATACTTCAGAGTTCATTGGCTTATCTTAGATTAATGAAATTTTGAATGGTCATCAAAACCGTTGTCAAAATAATTTTCCGATGAAAAGACTTTGTTTCCACGCATTATGTGAAAATCTGCAACATCATGGTCTCGCTTCCAAATGAGAAATCTGTGTCGTCGAAATGGTTGGAATATTCATTTATACAATAGCTAGTGGGCTTTCAAATAGACAACTTCAAGAAAGATTTCAACGATCAGGTAGCACAATTTTCATTTGTTTTCATGATGTCCTAAACGCTTTTCAATTACTCGTTGCGGATGTAATAAAGCCAGGAGAATAACAGTTTAATACTGTTCCTCATCACATCAGAAATTCAACTCGGTATTATCCGTATTTCAAAAACTGTATTGGCGCTATAGATGGTACACACGTATCTGTACGTTTACCCGCTGATCAAATTATCCCTTATATCGGAAGAAAAGGTTTTGCAACTCAAAATATATTAGCGGTTTGTGATTTCGATTTATAGTTTATGTATGTTATGGCTGGTTGGGAAGGGACTGCACATGATAGTAGAATTTTTAATGCTGTTACAAACGATAGAAGCTCTAACTTTCCTAACCCTCCAGCTGGACAGTATTATTTGGTTGATTCGGGCTATCCACTTCAGACTGGATATTTACTGCCATATCGAAATATGAGGTACCATATTCCGCATTTCCGTGATACCATGAATCAACCAAAGTCGGCCAATGAAGTGTTTAATTACTACCATTCGAGTTTACGGATGGCCGTTGAAAAAACATTTGGCATTTGGAAATTTTTTTCTTACCATTCTCAACAAGATGCCTACATTTCGGTTCAACACTCAAGTGAAAGTTGTCGTATCTACAATGGACTTACACAATTTCATACGCAACTATAATAGCGGTGACCCAGATTTTATGTCTTTTGATGATGATTCTGAACTAATCCCCGATCAGTACTTGACGGAATATTACAGTATGAGAAATACGATGAATAGAGGCACTGAACGTGTACACCCAGATGGATACCGAGAATTGGCATCAGTTCGAGATAACATTAGAAATGGGTTGGTTGCTGCTGGTCTGCGCTAATTTGTCTTTGTATCTATAATTGTACTTGTACTTGTATTTGTATTAGAAACTGTATCTGTATTTGTATTCGTATTTTTCAAATCAAATCTATTTATATCTTATTTTAAAAATACCATGCTCAATGTAACATCCCTAGATTTTGCGATAAATTAAATTATTTTAATTTAATATGATTTTGATATTTTATGGGTGTAAATAATATTTAGTGATTTAATTTGTGAAATTTGATGGTGAAAACATAATTGAATAGCTTAATATAATGATAATTGATGTCGTAATAGTAAAATTTTGATTTATAAGTTCATATGAATTTTATTTTGATTATTTAAAATTAATAAACCGTTAAATTTAATTTAATGGTTAATTGGTGAATAATGAATATTTTATTTATGTTAATGAACAGACAAAATTTGTCATTTTGCAAATGATCTCAGAATTCGACATAATTCATTTTTTTTTTATTCAGAATATCAAAGTATTGTCAGGTTTAAAATTTCAAGTTATTTGAAATTAGTATGTAAGCGTAGTGAAGCTAAACGCGTTTTGTAAAGGTACATTGAAATTTATACGTTGTTTAACTATAAATATTACGTTATTAAGGGAACATGTTGTAGACTTCAGAATTAGGTCTCCTAACCTATTTCATCGCGTTCAGAATGCGTCAAAACCCCTAAATTAACATTCTGTTCAGTCCATTTGGAGCCCGTTTGGAGCCCGTTTGGTCTGAAAACTCTATAAACATGTTTTAACTGAAAATAATATTAAAATATTCACTTAGAACCCTAATTTACATCAGCCGCCATGTTTAATTTCTATGGCCATGAGGATTCGAATCTTCCTTCCTCATTTTCTTCTCCGATGCTCAACGAAATTCACTGATTCAAAAGGAAAATCGAAGATCTTGATCTCCTCTTTCCATCCATACGGATGATTGTGGTTTTTGGTTGGTCAAATCAACGGAAAATGGCCTAGAAAGTCGCGCGGGTCTATGCTGATTCGGGGTTGTGGGGACCACCGAGCGAAGCGGCAGTTGGGGCGCGGGGGTAGTCTCGAACGGCGGTCAATGCGGTGCCACTTGATCAAGTTCTGGAGCAACGAATTTGGTGCATGAATCAAAGATTTGGTAATGGTTTTGGGTTCGTTGGTTATTCCTCAAATCAGAAATGCGACGGGGAGAAGAAACGCACAGTGCACTGGTGACGTGGCATGCCCTATTTACTTCCATTTTTGTTTTTTATTTTATTTAATTTTCCAATCTTTAAACACGTATAAATTTTGCATACGAATTCAGAATGACACGCGGTTTGTTGCGTTGGAATCGTATCGATGTGATCTTCGCGATGGCGCTGGTTTGAACTGATTCTGAGACCATCAAATTTTGGGCTAAAATTTGGATTTCAACCTCGTTTAAAGCCAAGGTGAGTGATTAAACCCACTCACGCTTAACTAAAGCATTTTAATATTAGTTAAATTATTATCATGTCATGATATGATTGTATGGATTGATGTTTGACAGTTTAAATTTGCATATTTACATTTATTTGTGTTGATAGTGCAGTTAATTTTGACTGTTAGATATAATTTTGTATTTAAGTAAAAAATTCGACATTTAATTACTGTTTAAACCTGACATCTAAAATTTTGTAAGTTTATATAATATTGGACTGTTTTGCATGATGTGATGAATGGCTTGAATTTGATATGTTTGATATATTGATGTTAATTGTGTGAACTTACCTGTTATTCACATTTATTCATATATGACCAGTTTTTTGCTGATTAATCCCAACCATTACCCTAGATGTTACGGGCATCGAATAAACCCGGGATTAATCATTAAAATGAATTAAGAACGTAGGTTGAAATGATAAATACCTATGACCCTGATTTGGATTGAAATGATATATATCATTTCCCAACGTAATAAAATTAAATTTAAGTATCACTTGGCCATAGAATAGAAAATTATATACGGACACCGGTTGGTTAAATAAAATTGGTTTTAACCATGAAACTTTAAGTATTGTTTTAAAGACAATATAAGCGATGTTTTATAATTTATTTTTCGTTGAACTTGAACTTTGAATTTTTGAAATATAAATAAAGGGGGAAATAAATTACTGTTGTAACTGAAGCTATAAAAATGAAATTTAATGTGAATCGAATTTATTGAAATTGAATTGTTTCACCCACCTTTGAATTTTATTATGAATCAACATTGATTTGAATTATATATGAATTGTGAACTTGATATTTGCCATAAATTGAAATCATTGAAAACGAGAATTTGATTTGGAATGTAACTAGTTGAATTAATTTGATCGAATTGAAATGAATGTAAATTGGAAGTTTGATCGATGGAATTATTGAAAATTGAGTTGGTTGAATTGAATTTGAAATTTGACTTCAAGTTTAATTGAAAATGTTAGAGAAACGATTCTAATTCCAACTATAGTATTTCAAATCATTTTATAAACTATTTTAAATTTTTTCTCTTTATAAACTATTCTACTTTATTTCTATTTTATTTTATAAATTATTTTAAATAAATCATTTTATAATTAACTATTTATTTTATAAATTTCTTAATGTTTTAATTATATATTTTAATTAATAAATTTGATAAATTCTATTTTAATTACAAACTATTTATTTTCAAACTATTTCAATTATATATCTAAACTATTTTAAATATACTGTTAACTATTTTATTATTCAAATTATTAAAGTTGGAATTGTTTCAAGATTTTAATTGGTTTAAATGGAGATTTTATTGTGAATAATATTCTATCTTGAATATTAAAATGACTTTTGAAACATGATATTTTGATATGAAGTACGAACCTCTTTGAAATGTAAAAGAACTGACCGATGTGAAAAATGTAAACGATTGGTTGTTAAAGAGACCGGGATCGGATATTGTCGTACTCTCTGCCAATACCGAAAACCACTTTAACAACTGTATACGCGGTGGAGTTCCAGAAATGGTGCTGGATGGATTTGGTGGCGATTACTGGATTCGAAGAAAGAGAACGATGATGGATATCCTTGACCTTCGGGTCATAATTAAAATGACTAAAACATGGCTATACCGTGACCAAGTGGGGTTAGCTACCTCCATCGGCAACACTTCTTCCTTTATTACTATAGTCCCTCGGTTTGATTGATTTGATTTGATGTGCATCCGTGATTTTGGAGTGTTGTCCGAGGTGGGCGGTAGTTGCGGCTATGCGTTACCACCAGTCCGGGCGTGCAACTAGTATATTCATACTCCGGGCATTCCTCGTGTGCCTTGTCATATTATCCTGATCGAGCCCCCTACGATTTTGATTTAACGTTGTCGTATCACGGCGCATCTCTATCCGCCGACGTACTGGTGTGTTATATGCAAACTGTACGGCAACGGTATAAACGGTGTAAGGGTAATAATGGTAATCCCGCTTACATTATTTTATTATGTTATAACCATAGACATTATTATAATAGTGTATTATATTATGTAGTATTAGTTTGACGAATCCTTAAGAGATGGAAATTCCCATAACATCTCTTAAGTTATTGCACTCATATTATTACATGAAATTTGATTTAACTAATATGAGAATGATTTAGTTCTGATCTGAGTGTTTGTTGTGTTTCCTTTTTTTGCAATACGCTCGGGTCAGACCAAGTTGCAGTTAGCGAAGATTCCCTTGCTTTGAAGATTCCATTATGAAGATGAAGATGGAGCTCAACAGATATATTATTATTATTATTCCGCTGCAATGCATTGGTATGTTGTATGTTAATTTACTCTGATAATCGTTGTAAAATATAATAAAATGTATGTTTTAACAGCTTCATGAACTGTTATTTATTTATTATATTTTGTCCTTCCGCTGCGAGATTCTATATTTATTTTCTTCTTTTTTTTTCTTATTTTAATCCCAATAACTATCCGTATTTTTGATCTGTTTATGTCGACATTAAGGATCATTATCGATTTGAACGGCCAAAAAACCCAGGATGTTACATTTGGTATCAGAGCTTTGGTTTAGCGAAAACCTTGGCTCTATTTGGGATTAACTCATTAGAGATAGGGAAGTAATACCCTAGAATGAGTTTGAGTGTATATGAGAGAGCGTACTTGTAATTTTGATATAAAATGGTTTTGCGTTGTGTTGATTTGTTCTGTTGAGTATTTATGAATTCTGGTCGGTACTTGGGACGCCAATGTATCGATAGGGATTTCTAAACACTCGAACATGGCTTATCGCCATAATATTGTTTTGAATTTTTTTTTTTTTTATATATAGAATTATTTGAAATATATGAATTTTGATTTTGTTGATGATAATATTAAATTTTTTCATCATTTAACACTTGATTAATTAATAATTAGAACCATTGATTATTGAATGGTTTAAAAAAAATCAAATATTGAAATTAATTGGTAATGAAATTAGAAATTAAATATGAATTGGAGAATTTAATTTCGGGTGGTTTTGTAATATCGTTTTGCAAATGGTTTGAAATAATATATTTATATTTAAAAAAAAGTGTTTCATATAGAAATTGTTTTAAATGAATTATTGGAAAAAGTGTATACCCTCTTGTCCTTGGAAATGATTTCGGTGATGAGTGCACGCATCATCGACGTTTATCTTCAAGAGTTTAAGTGGAGATCACTTAGAACTTTTATACTTTGTTTTGCAAAATTGAGTTTCATTTTATATCTTTTATAGTATGGTTTGATATAAATGATATAATATATGAAATGTTTTGAAAGTTGATTTAGAAATAAACCCGAAATTGAATTCTTAAGTTCTCAAACGAATGAAGTAATGAACTAAAATTGAAATTTTAAACCACTGAATGGTGAAATAAACAAAATGAACCTGCGGAAAATATGGGATAAGGTAATCTTTTAGGAACGTGATAAGGTAAAAATTAAACCTTTTCTATAACATATATAACTTACCATAATATTTAAGAAGTGAAATGTTATGGGAAATGAAATATAACAAATGAAAATATGAATTGTTTTAAAGCGAAGTAAACAAATGAAATCATGTTAATAAAAAGTGACATTGCAAAATTTTGTATGGTTGCTTGGTTGAATGAATATATTTGATGTGATATTTTATTTGTGTTTTAGTTGCATTTGCTAATTCATGTGTATTTGCTGTAAACATATAACTATTATTTCTTTTATATGTTGTTGAGTGTTAGTAGGTACTGAAGACAATTTGCTTGCATTGGAGCTACTTGCGCATAAAAAAAATCTTTTTGCTTGCTAAAAGAAATTTTTGCTAATAATGCAAATGAAAGGTACGTATATCGAATTATATATCGTATTTTGGCATTTTATATTGTTTTCCCCAATTTTGGGATGCCTCATCATTGAGATGGGATGTATATTTATGATTATATATATATTATTGTTTTCGGACCTAACCGTACAAAGGAGACTCTGCCGAAATTTTTCATGAATTTATGACTTAGAAAATTTTGTGAAATTTGTTTGCAAACTAATGTTTTCTATGTATTTAAGTAAATATTTTCTAAGTTTAGTAGAAATTGTATATTATTTCAATTTTATTTTGCCACTTCATTTCTACGTTCCTTTTCGAGGACGAAAAGTTTTTAAGTTGGGGAGAATGTAACATCCCTAGATTTTGCGATAAATTAAATTATTTTAATTTAATATGATTTTGATATTTTATGGGTGTAAATAATATTTAGTGATTTAATTTGTAAAATTTGACGGTGAAAACATAATTGAATAGCTTAATATAATGATAATTGATGTCATAATAGTAAAATTTTGATTTATAAGTTCATATGAATTTTATTTTGATTATTTAAAATTAATAAACCGTTAAATTTAATTTAATGGTTAATTGGTGAATAATGAATATTTTATTTAGGGTGCGTTTTTTTACAGGTCCCTATTAAGTTTCAAAATATAAAAAAAACCCGGTGATAAACATAATATAGAATACATCCCTATTTTTGAACTTCCGCTAAAAAAATTCCAGATCTACCCTTATACACCTAAAAAACTATCCAACAACTGTTTGTCCTCATTTACTGTAAAGACCCGCAAATTCCCGCCCTTTGAATCGACCATAAACCACACAGGTCTGACCCAAAAGGTGAAAATCTACGAATACTTTAACTTTGGGCATACAACACATCAGAACAAAAACACAGACTTTTATAACATCAATAATAAATGTTACATCAGAGTACATAATATATCAGAGTACATCGATAAATAATACAGCGGAAGAAACATTTAAATTAAATTAAATACATTGCAGCGGAACTAATCTCAGCGGAAGACTTTCTATCTCTGGACACAGCTTTAAGCTTCAACCCAGAATCCTGTTTAATATATCTGCAAAAAGCTACTCGACTGCCCGTGTGGAAAAAGGGCACCCGAGTTTGCAAAGTGAAACAAACTACAGGTCAGTCGTGGGACTGGTGTGAGAATTCTACTTAACCTATATAATATAATAAGGCTAATCACAGGACCACGCCACTTTCGCGGAACGGGTTTCCTCCTATAGATTGCCAGTGCATGACTAAAGTAAATCGTCAAAATAACGCAATGCTTTTTGAAAAATGAAACCATTATAAGACCCAAGTCCCATCACACAATGCAACGCAAACCGGAGGATAGGGTTTTTACCTTATAATGATCAAAAAATGCTTGATACGATAAACACGGTATTATATAATAATAGTGTGCAACCAATTTGAAATACATCAAAGTAAATGTATTAATCCTAGACGGCATGAGTGCCCCATCCCACTATGTCGCCATATATAGGTATACAATCAAAACCGCGTGATGTCGTATTGGAAATTTGGGTTTCCATCTGAGTCAAGGCTAGGGAGGAGATCCTTACCGATTCGAGACACTCTAGCAATGCCCTAGGATTGGTACTCTGTCCAACCCTTGGATCCTGCAGGGCCGGTCCACACTTACTTTTGTGGATTAGTTATGCCTGAACACACGTTCCTCGTCCTTTTGGACCTATACTACGGCCAGTGGCGACCGCATAAACCGAGGCCTCGAACAATCCAACAACCACAATGAATAAATGCCAGCGCTGGTAGGTCCCTGGCACCACTCTAGCTAGAAAGAAACGTGTGCACTCCCTGCGTTCCCTTCTCCCGTTTTAGACTCTACCGGGCTGTGAGGCTCGCGAAGTCACGATATACACAAAGCTATGCCTAATTAGACTGTGCTTTGATCATCAACCACAAGGCTCTGCTTTGCAACAATAAGCCTTGATCAATTGCATCTTAGCATGCCACATTCTCAGACTCTACCATATCATTGATCATCTACCAATATATATATAACCTCTAAGCTCATACGTCTTAGAGAAGGGTGATAAGTAAAGAATAAATTCTTCACCACCAACAGAAATATATAATCGGTAGCGTTCAACAAATACAGTAGAAAGGAATACAATGTCAGACACGCAATCCATTTACAAGTCCACTCTGGGTCTGAGCGAAACAACGTGTCCGTCGATCTCCAAATGCGTTTGGACGATTATTACCGAATACCTTGCCTTGGAAGGCCAATCCCAATTCAAGATACCAGTCATCATCATCCCAACGATGTGAAAATCTTCGGTCTTCAATCACCGTCTTCGTCTTCGACTCTTGATCGTCGTGATGATTATTCAGAACGGGTTATACCCGGTCTTTCTGAATAACTTGCGTAATTTGGGATTAAAAACAATTATTGGAAAATCACACATTTCGTCACATCCCAACTCGGAATATTCTTTTAATAAGATATTCGTTTTAGAAGATTCTCATTAATTTTATCAAAGATAAATATTTAAAACAAAATCTATAAATCAATTTCTAAAAATATGGAATTCCACAGAAATCCAATCAATACATAATCGATATAGATTTCTGTATCAGAACAATAATATAAATGGAATAACGGCAAAGCCTCTCAAATTCCATATATAATATCGGTCTTCTTTTACAGAAGCCCATCTCAATTATTACCAATCGAATTTCCACTAAATTCCAATTTAATATATTAGTTGAAAAACTTGATTTATAGAAAATGTCTTTTTAAATCTATAAAATAGATTCATAAGTTCCAAATAATAATTTCAATGTAAATTGGATTAAAGGACAAATGTCGTTTAAAAACATCGTCCACGGTAAATCCACTTCACATCTCAATTTATTTCATATCACAAAATATGATTGCAAATGCTAGTAACCCTTTAAAAACATATTTTAAAATAATCATAAAAATATTCTTTATATAAAAGATTCTAAATGAGAAGTATTCTTTATTTTACATATCTTTTACAAATATTCTTTGTTTAACATATAGTTGATTAAAAATATATTACGAAAAATATATGCACTTTATATAAAAAAGGATTTATAATGTAAAAGTAGTCTTATTTAAAAGAACACTTGAATCGAAATGCGACTCAAACATTTACCATATAATTTGGATTATATGGATTTCACACACATCATATATATGACAATAACAGTATAATCATCAAGTCATCCATTACATCCAAAGTGTAATTTCCACTGTGTAAGCGTTAAAATTAAATAATAACGCTCATCACAGCCTGTCGATCTAACGATCAACATACAACTAAATATTGGGATTAGTGTATGTGAATTTTCATCCCAACACCCGTGTGGGGTTTTCAACCAATCAAGCAAATGATAAACTAATTTGTGCACTTGGGCGATGTGTGAAAATTATCGTCCCAATCACATACACAAGTCGGGTAACTTGTGAATGGCAGTGTAATACACAATATATAACACGACGATAAAAATGTCTCTTTTATTGCCTATAAACGGCCAATAAAAATGTGACCTTTATTTCTATACTTTTTATTGTAATTTACATTTTTTTTTAACAAAATGTCCTTTTTATTCTAACTTACATTTTGAATGTAATTTTTCTTTTTTATTGTTTATTTACATCAAAATGTAAATGTTCCCTTTTTCATTGTTTATTATTAACAACAAAAGTCTCGTCTTCTATATTTATTCTTTTCAATGAAAGCAGTTTTACATAAAATTGTAATTCCTTAATTTTATTCTTTTTTTTATTTATTTATTGTCTCTAGAAAGACAATAAAATGTAACACAAAAATATATTCTTTTTATCGCATCTAAAATGATGATAAAAATGTAACATTATCGTTGCTATTTTTATCGCATCAAAAATGCCGATAAAAAATGAATGACTAACATTGTCTTTTTTTATCGCACCAAAAATGTCGATAAAAATGAATCACTAACATTGTCTATTTTTATCGCACCAAAAATGTCGATAAAAATGAATCACTAACATTGTCTGTTTTTATCGCACCAAAAATGTTGATAAAAATGACAACATTAACTATTCTATTTTCATCGCATTCAAAATGACGATAAAATATTCAACATTAACAATTCTATTTTTACCGCATTCAAAATGATGATAAAATATTCAACATTAACAATTCTATTTTTACCGCATTCAAAATGACGATAAAATATTATCATAAGAAATGAAAGCAAAATGTTCTTTTTATTACTAAAAGGAAAAACAACAAAGATGCTTCTTTTAATGCTAAAAAGAAACATGACATAAAAATGTTCTTTTAATGTAAAAAAAAGAAGAAACGACAAAATGACCCTTTTTATGTTAAAAAGAAAAGGTGACAAAATATGTTTTTAATTCTAAAAGAAAAAGCGACAAAAATTATCTTTTTATTCTAATGCGATATCTTTACTAAAGTGTTATTTTAATATCAATGCGAATTTTCAATTTCTTACTACATATAAAAATGTAAACTTTATTTTACAATTATTTATCCCATCATAAATTACATATAAAAATGTAAGTTTATTTTTTTATTGCAAATCCCCTTTCTAATTACATATAAAAATGTACTTATTATTTTACATTGTAAATTGCATATAAAAGGCAGGTTCTATCCTTATGTTGTATTTGCATTATAAAATGCAAATGAAAAGGTAAGTTTTATTTTCAGTGTTATATTCGTATTATAAAGTGCAAATAAAAATGTAAATTTTATTTTCAAGTTTTATTTTCATTATAGTGTGCAAATAATAAAAATAGCTTTATCATCAAGTTATATTCACATCATGAAATGTTAACAAAAATGTAAGTTTTGTATTCAAGTCTCATTTGCATTATAATATGCAAATAATAAAATAAGTTTTAGTTTTCAGGTCATATTTACATTATAAAATATAAATAAAAAGGTAAGTTTTATTTTCAAGTGATATTAACATTATGAAATGTAAATTAATAAAATAAAAATAAAAAGTAAGTTTCAAGTTCATTTGTGTCTTGAAAACACAAATAAAAATATAAATTTTAATGTAAATCTTTATTTCAATACTTTGTTCGCGTCAAGGGATGCAAACAAAATATAATTCTCTTTTTATTTAAATATTTTGTTTGCATTGAGAAATGCAAAAAATATAATTCTTTTTATTTTAAATGTAAATCTATATTTTGTCATTTTGTTCGCATCGAGGGATGCAAACAAAATACAATCTTTTTATTCCTTCGTACATTTCTGTTTGAGAAATGCAAACAAAACACAATCTTTTTTATCAACATTGAATTGATATTTCACATCAATTCAAATCCTTTTTTTTTTTCATTTTTTTTTCCCCAATGACAAAAGTATGGATTTTTGTTTCATCTTTATTCAATGGCAAAAATATGAATTCTTGTTTCATTTTTTTATTCGGTGACAAAAATATGAGTTTTTGTTCGTTAACTTTTAATGCAACAAAATTAAGAGTTTTTGTTTTCTTTTTATGCAACCAAAAATGAGAACTTTGTTAGTTAACCTTTAAGGCAAACAAAAAGAAATATATTTTATTCGTTGTTCATGGTCTGTTGTAAACAAACAAATAAAAATAATATTCTATTTGTCATTCAATTTCCATAGTAAAATCAACCAATAAAAAGAGTTTTTTTTTCGTCATTCCGATTATATTGTAGTATCAACAAATAGAGGTACGCTTTATTTGTCGTTCAAATTTCATTGTAACATCAACAAATAAAAATAAAGTTTTATTTGTCGTTCCATTTCTTTGTTCATTTCAGAAAAATGAAAAGGACATTATAATAAAATAAATTAGAACGTCTAGATATGAATAAAATATGTTTTAAATCTAAATTTAGATTTAATTTTCCAACTGCAATTTAAACTCAATAACATATACAATTTAAAGACGGATTTAAGCATAACATGAACAATAAGCACACCACACGCAACAATCGATAATTCATACACACAAAACATTTCAGAACTAAATCATCATCATCATACAATTATTTTAATGTGGGAAAATAAATTAATAATTAATTAAATAATAAAGATTTGAACTCTCACATTGAATTTTGCTGAAAATTCGACTGTCTCAGAATTAGTTCTGGTCTGCGCCATCGCGAAGCTCTTAATTTTGTGATTCCAACGCAATTTACGGTTTGTCAAACGAACCTCGTATGAGAGAGTTATTAATTTTTAAAGATCGGACAAATTAAATATTAAAATAATAAAATAATAAAAAAAAGAAAAAGGACCTTCTTCTTCACGTCGTTCTGTACATGCCGAAACCCATGAAGCCGCCGTTTTGCTTCCGTGCGCACCCCCCTACGGCGCTCCGTTCGCCGATCCAACACCACCACCGCGACCGCCATGCCGAGAGCAACCTACACCACCAACCCCTTGAAGCTCGGCCTCCCCAATCACCTCGAAATCCACCAAAACCGCAGCGACTTCTCGGCCAAAATTCGCGAAATCCGTGCACCAAAATCCGATCTTAACCGTATAGATTTGTAGCTCTCTGAATTCTCTTCGATTTGGTAGGTCATACGTCGATTTTCGTTGAACGGATTGGGAGATATTAGCGTTTGAATTTGGGTGATTTCTGGCCTTCGGTTGGGTGGCGGCTGCCATGACCTATTAGGGTTTCGGCCGAATATTTTAATAATATTCTAATGTTAAATTTCGAATTTCGTGAAATAAAGTGGATTTTTGGACTTTCTCAGATTTGGGCCTGCTTACTGTCGATCTTAACGTTTTGAGGCCTTCTGAACGCGATGGGCTATGTCCCAATGTCCAATTCTGATGTCTACACGTTTTTCTTTTCGGTTTTAATTGAAAATACAATATTAAATTAATTATTTAATTCCTACCATACATTTAAATATGCCGGGGCCACATACGACCTCAGAAAATTCTAAAAAAAATATTTTTAGCTTTCTTATGACGATATGAATCCAACAAAATTATTTTCGTCGAATTCTGAGACTGTTCGAAAAATGGCTATTTTTAAGGCGTTTAAATTTAACTGTAAATAGTCAAAACACATTTTATTTCGCCACGCTCACATATTAATTCGAAAAATTCTGAAAATTCAAACCTAGCAATAATTTGACATTCCGGTTCCAACAAAAGTGGTTTCGTCGAAAACGGAGGTCGTTTGAAAAATGACTATTTTTAAGGCCAATATATTTAATATTAAAAATACATTTTTAAACAAATAATTTTCGAAACTCAAAATATATAAGTGTTTACTGTTTTCAATGCAGAAACGTCATTCCGAACTCAATGGAAGTGGTTTCGAGTCGAAATTCCTATATATGTGAAAAGTAGCCTTTCGGGCCCTATATATTCTACAACGACCTTTCTAGAAATTGAATTGGCCATAACTTTTGATTTCCGTTATGAAATTTCGATTTTTCAGATTCGTTAGAAAGATATTTTTAAATAGATTCTAATATTTTTGGTTTCACTAAAATCCGTTAAATTTTGCATCCTGTACGGTCAGTCAAAGTTCAAGTTTGACTTTTCAAACTACCGCGCTATTTCTAACTTTTTGTTAATTAAAATTAAATCATTCATTCTAACCTCGATTTAAATCAAATTTGTGATCATTATTATTTAAAATAGATTATTTAAATATCAAACTTATTAAAATCACTTAAAATAAATTTTAAATTGGCCCCAAAAGTCCGGGTTGTTACAATCGCCCCCACTTAAAAACTTTTCGTCCTCGAAAAGGAACGTAGCTAAAAATTGTAAAATTAACTATCTTAATTTTAAATTTTAATGGTTGATTATCTTTTCAAAATATATATAACTTTATATATATATATATATATCATATTTCAAAGAATAGATTATAAATATCAAAAATACGTCAATCATAAATTCGTAACTCTTAACTCGTTCTAGGGCATTACTAACCCCATCTCTAACGAGTCCACTCATTCTAGGATACTGCTGATCCTATCTCTAATGAGTATTCTTATTGGACATTACTAATCCAATCTCTGATGAGTCTTTTGTTCAGTTCTAACAAGTTGTACCCCAAAGATTTGAGCTAACCAGAGCTCTGATACCAACTGTAAAGACCCGCAAATTCCCGCCCTTTGAATCGACCATAAACCACACAGGTCTGACCCAAAAGGTGAAAATCTACGAATACTTTAACTTTGGGCATACAACACATCAGAACAAAAACACAGACTTTTATAACATCAATAATAAATGTTACATCAGAGTACATAATATATCAGAGTACATCGATAAATAATACAGCGGAAGAAACATTTAAATTAAATTAAATACATTGCAGCGGAACTAATCTCAGCGGAAGACTTTCTATCTCTGGACACAGCTTTAAGCTTCAACCCAGAATCCTGCTTAATATATCTGCAAAAAGCTACTCGACTGCCCGTGTGGAAAAAGGGCACCCGAGTTTGTAAAGTGAAACAAACTATAGGTCAGTCGTGGGACTGGTGTGAGAATTCTACTTAACCTATATAATATAATAAGGCTAATCACAGGACCACGCCACTTTCGCGGAACGGGTTTCCTCCTATAGATTGCCAGTGCATGACTAAAGTAAATCGTCAAAATAACGCAATGCTTTTTGAAAAATGAAACCATTATAAGACCCAAGTCCCATCACACAATGCAACGCAAACCGGAGGATAGGGTTTTACCTTATAATGATCAAAAAATGCTTGATACGATAAACACGGTATTATATAATAATAGTGTGCAACCAATTTGAAATACATCAAAGTAAATGTATTAATCCTAGACGGCATGAGTGCCCCATCCCACTATGTCGCCATATATAGGTATACAATCAAAACCGCGTGATGTCGTATTGGAAATTTGGGTTTCCATCTGAGTCAAGGCTAGGGAGGAGATCCTTACCGATTCGAGACACTCTAGCAATGCCCCAGGATTGGTACTCTGTCCAACCCTTGGATCCTGCAGGGCCGGTCCACACTTACTTTTGTGGATTAGTTATGCCTGAACACACGTTCCCCGTCCTTTTGGACCTATACTACGGCCAGTGGCGACCGCATAAACCGAGGCCTCGAACAATCCAACAACCACAATGAATAAATGCCAGCGCTGGTAGGTCCCTGGCACCACTCTAGCTAGAAAGAAACGTGTGCACTCCCTGCGTTCCCTTCTCCCGTTTTAGACTCTACCGGGCTGTGAGGCTCGCGAAGTCACGATATACACAAAGCTATGCCTAATTAGACTGTGCTTTGATCATCAACCACAAGGCTCTGCTTTGCAACAATAAGCCTTGATCAATTGCATCTTAGCATGCCACATTGTCAGACTCTACCATATCATTGATCATCTACCAATATATATATAACCTCTAAGCTCATACGTCTTAGAGAAGGGTGATAAGTAAAGAATAAATTCTTCACCACCAACAGAAATATATAATCGGTAGCGTTCAACAAATACAGTAGAAAGGAATACAATGTCAGACACGCAATCCATTTACAAGTCCACTCTGGGTCTGAGCGAAACAACGTGTCCGTCGATCTCCAAATGCGTTTGGACGATTATTACCGAATACCTTGCCTTGGAAGGCCAATCCCAATTCAAGATACCAGTCATCATCATCCCAACGATGTGAAAATCTTCGGTCTTCAATCACCGTCTTCGTCTTCGACTCTTGATCGTCGTGATGATTATTCAGAACGGGTTATACCCGGTCTTTCTGAATAACTTGCGTAATTTGGGATTAAAAACAATTATTGGAAAATCACACATTTCGTCACATCCCAACTCGGAATATTCTTTTAATAAGATATTCGTTTTAGAAGATTCTCATTAATTTTATCAAAGATAAATATTTAAAACAAAATCTATAAATCAATTTCTAAAAATATGGAATTCCACAGAAATCCAATCAATACATAATCGATATAGATTTCTGTATCAGAACAATAATATAAATGGAATAACGGCAAAGCCTCTCAAATTCCATATATAATATCGGTCTTCTTTTACAGAAGCCCATCTCAATTATTACCAATCGAATTTCCACTAAATTCCAATTTAATATATTAGTTGAAAAACTTGATTTATAGAAAATGTCTTTTTAAATCTATAAAATAGATTCATAAGTTCCAAATAATAATTTCAATGTAAATTGGATTAAAGGACAAATGTCGTTTAAAAACATCGTCCACGGTAAATCCACTTCACATCTCAATTTATTTCATATCACAAAATATGATTGCAAATGCTAGTAACCCTTTAAAAACATATTTTAAAATAATCATAAAAATATTCTTTATATAAAAGATTCTAAATGAGAAGTATTCTTTATTTTACATATCTTTTACAAATATTCTTTGTTTAACATATAGTTGATTAAAAATATATTACGAAAAATATATGCACTTTATATAAAAAAGGATTTATAATGTAAAAGTAGTCTTATTTAAAAGAACACTTGAATCGAAATGCGACTCAAACATTTACCATATAATTTGGATTATATGGATTTCACACACATCATATATATGACAATAACAGTATAATCATCAAGTCATCCATTACATCCAAAGTGTAATTTCCACTGTGTAAGCGTTAAAATTAAATAATAACGCTCATCACAGCCTGTCGATCTAACGATCAACATACAACTAAATATTGGGATTAGTGTATGTGAATTTTCATCCCAACACCCGTGTGGGGTTTTCAACCAATCAAGCAAATGATAAACTAATTTGTGCACTTGGGCGATGTGTGAAAATTATCGTCCCAATCACATACACAAGTCGGGTAACTTGTGAATGGCAGTGTAATACACAATATATAACACGACGATAAAAATGTCTCTTTTATTGCCTATAAACGGCCAATAAAAATGTGACCTTTATTTCTATACTTTTTATTGTAATTTACATTTTTTTTTTAACAAAATGTCCTTTTTATTCTAACTTACATTTTGAATGTAATTTTTCTTTTTTATTGTTTATTTACATCAAAATGTAAATGTTCCCTTTTTCATTGTTTATTATTAACAACAAAAGTCTCGTCTTCTATATTTATTCTTTTCAATGAAAGCAATTTTACATAAAATTGTAATTCCTTAATTTTATTCTTTTTTTTATTTATTTATTGTCTCTAGAAAGACAATAAAATGTAACACAAAAATATATTCTTTTTATCGCATCTAAAATGATGATAAAAATGTAACATTATCGTTGCTATTTTTATCGCATCAAAAATGCCGATAAAAAATGAATCACTAACATTGTCTATTTTTATCGCACCAAAAATGTCGATAAAAATGAATCACTAACATTGTCTATTTTTATCGCACCAAAAATGTCGATAAAAATGAATCACTAACATTGTCTGTTTTTATCGCACCAAAAATGTCGATAAAAATGACAACATTAACTATTCTATTTTCATCGCATTCAAAATGACGATAAAATATTCAACATTAACAATTCTATTTTTACCGCATTCAAAATGATGATAAAATATTCAACATTAACAATTCTATTTTTACCGCATTCAAAATGACGATAAAATATTATCATAAGAAATGAAAGCAAAATGTTCTTTTTATTACTAAAAGGAAAAACAACAAAGATGCTTCTTTTAATGCTAAAAAGAAACATGACATAAAAATGTTCTTTTAATGTAAAAAAAAGAAGAAACGACAAAATGACCCTTTTTATGTTAAAAAGAAAAGGTGACAAAATATGTTTTTAATTCTAAAAGAAAAAGCGACAAAAATTATCTTTTTATTCTAATGCGATATCTTTACTAAAGTGTTATTTTAATATCAATGCGAATTTTCAATTTCTTACTACATATAAAAATGTAAACTTTATTTTACAATTATTTATCCCATCATAAATTACATATAAAAATGTAAGTTTATTTTTTTATTGCAAATCCCCTTTCTAATTACATATAAAAATGTACTTATTATTTTACATTGTAAATTGCATATAAAAGGCAGGTTCTATCCTTATGTTGTATTTGCATTATAAAATGCAAATGAAAAGGTAAGTTTTATTTTCAGTGTTATATTCGTATTATAAAGTGCAAATAAAAATGTAAATTTTATTTTCAAGTTTTATTTTCATTATAGTGTGCAAATAATAAAAATAGCTTTATCATCAAGTTATATTCACATCATGAAATGTTAACAAAAATGTAAGTTTTGTATTCAAGTCTCATTTGCATTATAATATGCAAATAATAAAATAAGTTTTAGTTTTCAGGTCATATTTACATTATAAAATATAAATAAAAAGGTAAGTTTTATTTTCAAGTGATATTAACATTATGAAATGTAAATTAATAAAATAAAAATAAAAAGTAAGTTTCAAGTTCATTTGTGTCTTGAAAACACAAATAAAAATATAAATTTTAATGTAAATCTTTATTTCAATACTTTGTTCGCGTCAAGGGATGCAAACAAAATATAATTCTCTTTTTATTTAAATATTTTGTTTGCATTGAGAAATGCAAAAAATATAATTCTTTTTATTTTAAATGTAAATCTATATTTTGTCATTTTGTTCGCATCGAGGGATGCAAACAAAATACAATCTTTTTATTCCTTCGTACATTTCTGTTTGAGAAATGCAAACAAAACACAATCTTTTTTATCAACATTGAATTGATATTTCACATCAATTCAAATCCTTTTTTTTTCATTTTTTTTCCCCAATGACAAAAGTATGGATTTTTGTTTCATCTTTATTCAATGACAAAAATATGAATTCTTGTTTCATTTTTTTATTCGGTGACAAAAATATGAGTTTTTGTTCATTAACTTTTAATGCAACAAAATTAAGAGTTTTTGTTTTCTTTTTATGCAACCAAAAATGAGAACTTTGTTAGTTAACCTTTAAGGCAAACAAAAAGAAATATATTTTATTCGTTGTTCATGGTCTGTTGTAAACAAACAAATAAAAATAATATTTTATTTGTCATTCAATTTCCATAGTAAAATCAACCAATAAAAAGAGTTTTTTTTCGTCATTCCGATTATATTGTAGTATCAACAAATAGAGGTACGCTTTATTTGTCGTTCAAATTTCATTGTAACATCAACAAATAAAAGTAAAGTTTTATTTGTCGTTCCATTTCTTTGTTCATTTCAGAAAAATGAAAAGGACATTATAATAAAATAAATTAGAACGTCTAGATATGAATAAAATATGTTTTAAATCTAAATTTAGATTTAATTTTCCAACTACAATTTAAACTCAATAACATATACAATTTAAAGACGGATTTAAGCATAACATAAACAATAAGCACACCACACGCAACAATTGATAATTCATACACACAAAACATTTCAGAACTAAATCATCATCATCATACAATTATTTTAATGTGGGAAAATAAATTAATAATTAATTAAATAATAAAGATTTGAACTCTCACATTGAATTTTGCTGAAAATTCGACTGTCTCAGAATTAGTTCTGGTCTACGCCATCGCGAAGCTCTTAATTTTGTGATTCCAACGCAATTTACGGTTTGTCAAACGGACCTCGTATGAGAGAGTTATGAATTTTTAAAGATCGGACAAATTAAATATTAAAATAATAAAATAATAAAAAAAAAGGACCTTCTTCTTCACGTCGTTCTGTACATGCCGAAACCCATGAAGCCGCCGTTTTGCTTCCGTGCGCACCCCCCTACGGCGCTCCGTTCGCCGATCCAACACCACCACCGCGACCGCCATGCCGAGAGCAACCTACACCACCAACCCCTTGAAGCTCGGCCTCCCCAATCACCTCGAAATCCACCAAAACCGCAGCGACTTCTCGGCCAAAATTCGCGAAATCCGTGCACCAAAATCCGATCTTAACCGTATAGATTTGTAGCTCTCTGAATTCTCTTCGATTTGGTAGGTCATACGTCGATTTTCGTTGAACGGATTGGGAGATATTAGCGTTTGAATTTGGGTGATTTCTGGCCTTCGGTTGGGTGGCGGCTGCCATGACCTATTAGGGTTTCGGCCGAATATTTTAATAATATTCTAATGTTAAATTTCGAATTTCGTGAAATAAAGTGGATTTTTGGACTTTCTCAGATTTGGGCCTTCTTACTGTCGATCTTAACGTTTTGAGGCCTTCTGAACGCGATGGGCTAGGTCCCAATGTCCAATTCTGATGTCTACACGTTTTTTTTTCGGTTTTAATTGAAAATACAATATTAAATTAATTATTTAATTCCTACCATACATTTAAATATGCCGGGGCCACATACGACCTCAGAAAATTCTAAACAAAATATTTTTAGCTTTCTTATGACGATACGAATCCAACAAAATTATTTTCGTCGAATTCTGAGACTGTTCGAAAAATGGCTATTTTTAAGGCGTTTAAATTTAACTGTAAATAGTCAAAACACATTTTATTTCGCCACGCTCACATATTAATTCGAAAAATTCTGAAAATTCAAACCTAGCAATAATTTGACATTCCGGTTCCAACAAAAGTGGTTTCGTCGAAAACGGAGGTCGTTTGAAAAATGACTATTTTTAAGGCCAATATATTTAATATTAAAAATACATTTTTAAACAAATAATTTTCGAAACTCAAAATATATAAGTGTTTACTGTTTTTCAATGCAGAAACGTCATTCCGAACTCAATGGAAGTGGTTTCGAGTCGAAATTCCTATATATGTGAAAAGTAGCCTTTCGGGCCCTATATATTCTACAGCGACCTTTCTAAAAATTGAATTGGCCATAACTTTTGATTTCCGTTATGAAATTTCGATTTTTCAGATTCGTTAGAAAGATATTTTTAAATAGATTCTAATATTTTTGGTTTCACTAAAATCCGTTAAATTTTGCATCCTGTACGGTCAGTCAAAGTTCAAGTTTGACTTTTCAAACTACCGCGCTATTTCTAACTTTTTGTTAATTAAAATTAAATCATTCATTCTAACCTCGATTTAAATCAAATTTGTGATCATTATTATTTAAAATAGATTATTTAAATATCAAACTTATTAAAATCACTTAAAATAAATTTTAAATTGGCCCCAAAAGTCCGGGTTGTTACATTTACTTAGTCAATCGCTCCTATTATCTCGCCCATAAACCTAAATCAACAATTCTGGAAAACAGTCGTTCAATCCAACAGCAATTTTTTTATTACTTTTTTTTTATTTTTACGAAAAACTAGACAACCATGTAAAAAAATATTACATAAAATGATTTTTTTATTACTTTTTTTTTATTTTTTACAAAAAACTAGACAATTATGTACATATATTACGTAAAATTGCATACATTTATGCAACTAAGTGTAATAATTGCATGCATATATTAATATTATGCAGAAAATAAATTATTAGTTTTGCGTAGCTAAGTGAAATAATTGCATACATATACAGAACTGTACTGCGTAATTGCTGGAACAAAAAAAATGACAAAAAATTAAAAACATATAATTATAACGAGATGCTTATATATATATGCAAATAACAGAAACATGTGCATACTTACATGAAAAATTTCATAACATTTACATGTACTACATCAAAAAATAAGTACAGACCACATCTACATGTACTACATCAAAAATTTCAAAACAATTACAAAGCAGAGATGACGGTCTTTTGAAGAACAAATAATTTTGTTAAAACCCAGCTTATTGCGCAAACCACATCTAGTAGTCTCTGTAGAAACACATGCAGATTTCAATCATTTGGAAAAGGATGGACGACCAATCTTCAACAACACGATAACACCAATATCTGCCGGAACACTGTTATATAAAAAAAGAAAATCAACATTAGTAGGCTTAATGTGCAGTAACCTAAATTAAAAAAAATTGCTTCAAAATAATATAAATACATGCGTACAATTCATCAAAATAACAATAATTTCTGAATATTTATATGCAAGTATTCCAGATATATGCATAGAAATATGAATATATTTGTAAAATAATATGTTTTTCGGTTTGTTTGATAAAAAATTGCATACATATATGCATATATTAAAAATAGCTGCATATTTGGCCGCAACTTTTTATCAGAAGTTCAGCAAAAATCAGATATTTCCCTACATCTTACACAATAATTTCTAAATATTTATATGCAAGTATTCCAGATATATGCATAGAAATATGAATATATTTGTAAAATAATATGTTCTTCTGTTTGTTGGATAAAAAACTGCATACATATATGCAAATATTAAGAATAGCTGCATATATGTCCGCAACTTTTCATCATCTTACAGATCGCGATTTTGAATATTTTTCTGTTTGCATTTTCATCAAAAATTGCATACATATATGCATATATTTAAGAATAGCTGCATAATTGTCCGCAACTTTTTAACAGAAAATTCAGCAAGAATCAACCATGTTGCAAAAGAAAACTTTAAAACTGTATACACTCTCAATTAAAACACACATTACAAATTGTCATTCCAGGGAGTTGTCGAACGAGTTTTACAGATAGAAAATATAAATATAGTGACATATAAATAAAATTAAAACATAGTCAAATGATTGAATTACTAGCCGCCCAAAAAAACTAGAAGAATACCTTTCGCAGAAATCACTTCGTTGTCGCGCCCGTCTGCCTGGATTGCTAATCTCTCCTTCTATGCAAATTGAAATCCAAATCGCTTGACTGGATTCGATGCGATGCCTGCCAGAATCACTGGAATCGCTGCTGACTCTTCGCTAGAACCAAAAATTGAACGCGATAACAATTTTGGGGATTAAGGGGTTTCGGTTGAAGGAGGAAGCAGCCACCGATTAGAGGCCATCAATTTCGTTGGAGCCGCCGCCGCCATGAAGAACGAATTTTAGGTTTCTGGAAAAGAAAAAAAAAGTAAATACGTAATGAATAGATCCAACCTAGCTAAATACGGCGTGAATTAAGAAAAAGGGCACTTTTGTAAAAATACCAGCCGCTGTTTGAAATTAGGGATGTAATTTATATGTTTTGAAACAGGAGGATGTGAGCCTAATTAAGTTTGCTTTTAGGGATGTGTGCCTAATTTTCACTTTTATTTATGTTAATGAACAGACAAAATTTGTCATTTTGCAAATGATCTCAGAATTCGACATAATTCATTTTTTTTATTCAGAATATCAAAATATTGTCTGGTTTGAAATTTCAAGTTATTTGAAATTAGTATGTAAGCGTAGTGAAGCTAAACGCGTTTTGTAAAGGTACATTGAAATTTATACGTTGTTTAACTATAAATATTACGTTATTAAGGGAACATGTTGTAGACTTCAGAATTAGGCCTCCTAACCTATTTCATCGCGTTCGGAATGCGTCAAAACCCCTGAATTGACATTCTGTGCAGCCCATTTGGAGCCCGTTTGGTCTGAAAACTTTATAAACATGTTTTAACTGAAAATAATATTAAAATATTCACTTAGAACCCTAATTTACATCAGCCGCCATGTTTAATTTCAATGGCCATGAGGAGTCGAATCTTCCTTCCTCATTTTCTTCTCCGATTCTCAATGAAATTCACTGACTCAAAAGGAAAATCGAAGATCTTGATCTCCTCTTTCCATCCATACGGATGATTGTGGTTTTTGGTTGGTCAAATCGCCGGAAAATGGCCTAGAAATTCGCGCGGGTCTATGCTGATTCGGGGTTGTGGGGACCACCGAGCGGCGGTTGGGGCGCGAGGGTAATCTCGAACGGCGGTCGGTGCGGTGCCACTTGATCAAGTTCTGGAGCAACGAATTTGGTGCATGAATCAAAGATTTGGTAATGGTTTTGGGTTCGTTGGTTATTCCTCAAATCAGAAATGCGACGGGGAGAAGAAACGCACAGTGCACTGGTGACGTGGCATGCCCTATTTACTTCCATTTTTGTTTTTTATTTTACTTAATTTTCCAATCTTTAAACACGTATAACTTTTGCATACGAATTCAGAATGGCACGCGGTTTGTTGCATTGTAATCGTATCGACGAGATCTTTGTGATGGCGCTAGTTTGAACTGATTCTGAGACTGTCAAATTTTGGGCTAAAATTTGGATTTCAACCTCGTTTAAAGCCAAGGTGAGTGATTAAACTCACTCACGCGTAACTAAAGCATTCTAATATTAGTTAAATTATTATCATGTCATGATATGATTGTATGGATTGATGTTTGACAGTTTAAATTTGCATATTTACATTTATTTGTATTGATAGTGCAGTTAATTTTGACTGTTAAATATAATTTTGTAGTTAAGTAAAAAATTCGACATTTAATTACTGTTTAAACCTGACATCTAAAATTTTGTAAGTTTATATAATATTGGACTGTTTTGCATGATGTGATGAATGGCTTGAATTTGATATGTTTGATATATTGATGTTAATTGTGTGAACTTACCTGTTATTTACATTTATTCATATATGAAAATTTTTGTGTTGATTAATCCCAACCATTACCCTAGATGTTACGGGCATCGAATAAACCCGGGATTAATCATTAAAATGAATTAAGAACGTAGGTTGAAATGATAAATACCTATGACCCTGATTTGGATTGAAATGATAAATATCCTTTCCCAACGTAATAAAATTAAATTTAAGTATCACTTGGCCATAGAATAGAAAATTATATACGGACACCGGTTGGTTAAATAAAATTGGTTTTAACCATGAAACTTTAAGTATTGTTTTAAAGACAATATAAGCGATGTTTTATAATTTATTTTTCATTGAACTTGAACTTTGAATTTTTGAAATATAAATAAAGGGGGAAATAAACTACTGTTGTAACTGAAGCTATAAAAATGAAATTTAATGTGAATCGAATTTATTGAAATTGAATTGTTTCACCCACCTTTGAATTTTATTATGAATCAACATTGATTTGAATTATATATGAATTGTGAACTTGATATTTGCCATAAATTGAAATCATTGAAAATGAGAATCTGATTTGGAATGTAACTAGTTGAATTAATTTGATCGAATTGAAATGAATGTAAATTGGAAGTTTGATCGATGGA
The DNA here is from genome assembly GCA_030737875.1 of Allium sativum. Taxonomy (NCBI): domain Eukaryota; kingdom Viridiplantae; phylum Streptophyta; class Magnoliopsida; order Asparagales; family Amaryllidaceae; genus Allium; species Allium sativum. The sequence goes on along the minus strand of JASFAX010000036.1, from coordinate 2,397,794 downwards.
ATTATTGAAAATTGAGTTGGTTGAATTGAAGTTGAAATTTGACTTCAAGTTTAATTGAAAATGTTAGAGAAACGATTCTAATTCCAACTATTGTATTTCAAATCATTTTATAAACTATTTTAATTTTTTTCTGTTTATAAACTATTCTACTTCATTTCTATTTTATTTTATAAATTATTTTAATTAAATCATTTTATAATTAACTATTTATTTTATAAATTTCTTAATGTTTTAACTGTAGATTTTAATTAATAAATTTGATAAATTCTATTTTAATTACAAACTATTTATTTTCAAACTATTTCAATTATATATCTAAACTATTTTAAATATACTGTTAACTATTTTATTATTCAAATTATTAAAGTTGGAACTGTTTCAAGATTTTAATTGGTTTAAATGGAGATTTTATTGTGAATAATATTCTATCTTGAATATTAAAATGACTTTTGAAACATGATATTTTGATATGATGTATGAACCTCTTTGAAATGTAAAAGAACCGACCGGTGTGAAAAATGTAAACGATTGGTTGTTAAAGAGACCGGGATCGGATATTGTCGTACTCTCTGCCAATACCGAAAACCACTTTAACAACTGTGTACGCGGTGGAGTTCCAGAAATGGCGTTGGATGGATTTGGAGGCGATTACTTGATTCGAAGAAAGAGAACGATGATGGATATCCTTGACCTCCAGGTCATAATTAAAATGACTAAAACAGGGCTATACCGTGATCAAGTGGGGTTAGCTACCTCCATCGGCAACACTTCTTCCTTTATTACTATAGTCCCTCGGTTTGATTGATTTGATTTGATGTGCATCCGTGATTTTGGAGTGTTGTCCGAGGTGGGCGGTAGTTGCGGCTATGCGTTACCACCAGTCCTGGCGTGTAACTAGTATATTCATACTCTGGGCATTCCTCGTGTGCCTGGTCATATTATCCTGATCGAGGCCCCTACGATTTAGATTTAATGTTGTCGTATCACAGCGCATCTCTATCCGCCGACGTACTGGTGTGTTATATGCAAACTGTACGACAGCGGTATAAACGGTGTAAGGGTAATAATGGTAATCCCGCTTACATTATTTTATTATGTTATATTTAACCATAGACATTATTATAATAGCGTATTATATTATATAGTATTAGTTTGACGGATCCTTAAGAGATGGAAATTCCCGTAACATCTCTTAAGTTATTGCACTCATATTACTACATGAAATTTGATTTAACTAATATGAGAATGATTTAGTTCTGATCCGAGTGTTTGTTGTGTTTCCTTTTTTTGCAATACGCTCGGGTCAGACCGAGTTGCAGCTAGCGAAGATTCCCTTGCTTTGGAGATTCCATTGTGAAGATGAAGATGGAGCTCAACAGACATATTATTATTATTATTACTCCGCTGCAATGCATTGGTATGTTGTATGTTAATTTACTCTGATAATCGTTGTAAAATATAATAAAATGTATGTTTTAACAGCTTCATGAACTGTTATTTATTTATTATATTTTGTCCTTCCGCTGTGGGATTCTGTATTTGTTTTCTTCTTTCTTTTTTTTCTTATTTTAATCCCAATAACTATCCGTATTTTTGATCTGTTTATGTCGACATTAAGGATCATTATCGATTTGAACGGCCAAAAAACCCAGGATGTTACACTCAAATACCCCGCTCAGATACCATGCTCAAATACCCCGTTCGTAGCTAGAAACACATTCTCTGTTCGCTACAGTACCACGCTCAAATACCCCGCTCAAATGCCACACTCAAATACCCCGCTCGCGTTGGTTAAGAACGCACCCTCAGCTTTTAAAAAGAAACGAATAGGAATAGCCAACAGTTACGAGATTTGAATAGGTTTATGAAGTTTTCACACATTCCAAAATATTAGCAAAGATTGTGTCTATCCTCATATCGATTCAATATTTAAAATATATGCGTGTTTTTAACGGTAGCCATTGGATACACCATAAATCAAAATAAAATGATTTTATACTCAAATGGAAATTCCAAACATACGGAATAAAATATTTTTGTGTTCGATGAATCGGTACAAATAGAATAACGCACTGACAAGTTATAATTTATTATTGGTAATTTTTATTCTAATTCACGGTTTTAATAAGTTAATCCACCATTCTATTTTAATAAGTTAATCCATAACTATTTTGTAAGTTAATCCACGAGTGGATTAACTTAAATATTTCACTCTATTATATAACTAACAATCAATTTTGTGCTTCTTCTTTCACAATTCTGCGTTATTTCACAATTATTTATGCTGAATTGTCCTTTCCATTTGATAAAGTAGTAACAAATAAATATGTGTTAAAAATAGATTTGATAGCACTTGAATTCATTAAAAAAACAAACAATTAGTTCACTAATTATCTTTGAACATGATCAGACTTGATATGGTAGTAGATGATTACGAAAATAAAAAATGAGAACATGATTCTAGTAGAAGAGTTCGCATCAAATGTTTTCAAATAGCTTAATATTTTGAAGATACATCACCAATTGCACCGGGTAACAACAGTAAATAAGAACTAAAATCAAATTCAAGATCTACATATTAGACAAATAGCAAGTAATTAAACAATACTAACAAATCAACAAAAGAGAAAATTGTATATTATAATTGTTTGAGAGTATAACTACTTAGGGGGTCTAAATAGTGAATGTTATCCAAACAGCCTATACTCCTATTACAATATTTGAATAAAATGATATTCTGCTAATGTACAATTTTTTCAAGATTTCAGAAAATAGCTAACTACAATTATATGTGATAATGGTGACATTAAAAAAAATACAATTAATCAACTTCAAAAAAAAAACTACTTACTATTATTACATTGAATTACTCGTTGAATTACTCTGCAGCTTGGATTTAGATGCTAGGATTCCAGAAATTAGAAGACGACGGAAAACACAAAGAAGAAGACTGAGAAGAAGAGAAAATAAGTACATTTTTTGTGTGGATACACTGATTAAAATCTAAATTTTAGTAAAAGTCAATAATTCTATAAAATATGATGGATTAACTTACTAATATTGTGGATTAAAATAAAAATTGCCTTTATTATTCAAGTGAAATTTCATTTATTGCATTATATTTGTTACAGCAATCGTTGGTCATTTATAAAAAATATTTAAACAACGTTAACAAAATCGGAAATCGATAAACGAACATCAATGTTTATTTTTTTATTATTATTATAAATTATGTTTTTGAGACCTGATAATTTCATCGTTTATTCTTAATGAATTTTGTAGTAAAAATTAAAAACAGAATTATATTTCCATATTAACGTCTAATTCACTTCTCCAACTTAAACTAAAAGTACGTAATCCAAATACTAATTCAATTTCAAAGTTTGAGTTTGAGTTCTGCATCCAACCATTTCAAACTCAGATTTATTTATTTACATAAAATTATACTTATATTAAGAAATGATCATGTATAATTTATTAGAGTATTAATCTTACCATCAATGTTCGTTAAATACGCTAGTCAAAACGTACACAATATATATTGCTGACACTTCATTTCATTACAATTTCTCTTAACCAATCTAAATTTATAATAAATTTATTTATCGTATTAGTTATATTAAAGCTTTAAAACAAATCAGGGATTCAATTACTAAATTTTCTTTTATAATTAATAGTTCAAAGTTAATGATTCCAAATATACATACAATTTGATAATTTTTTCCATTGTTGTAAATCACTATTCATCTTATCCAAAAAAAATGTTTTTTAGAAATAAATTTGAGATTGTTCATCAATAACATTATAAATTTAAATTAAAACCCATTCTAAACTCAAATAGTATATTAAATTTAACAATTTAAAAGGTCGAAATTTACGGGATGTTAGAAACGAGAAGGAAGTACTATCGAAGTTTTGTAAACCATTTAAGGTAATATAATTTATGAAACGTAATGTAACAACCCGAAAATCTGGGCCAGTTTAATTTTTTTATTTTGGCCATTTTAGCGAATTTTGATTATTTAAAATGAATTATTTTAAATAAAATCGACGAGAAATTTATTTTGAATATAATTCGATCGTATATATTATATACGTCGTCGTTAGAATATAAATATTTATTTATAATTATAAAAGGAATTGAAAATGGCGCGGTAGTTCGATAATTCGATTTCAAACTTCAATTGAACATACCGGGTGCAAAATAAACCGGATTTTAGTGAAACCAAAAACATTAGGATCTAATTGATAATATCTTTCCAACGAATCTGAAAGATTGAAATTTCATAGCGGGAATCAAAAGATATGTCCAGTTGAAAATTCTAAATAGTCGCTATGGAATTCAGGCCCTTAAAAATGGACATTTTGCAAACGACCTCGGATTTCGACGAAACCACTTTTGTTGGGTTCGTGAAGTAAAGTTATTGCTAGGTTTCAAATTTCATAATTTTTCGAATCAATATGTGAGCGTGGCAAAGGAAAGCGCGTTTGACCAGTTTCAGTTGATTTTAATCGACTGGAAAATGGCCATTTTTCCAACGGTCTCAGAATTCGCCGAAACTTGTTTTGTTAGGACCGTATCATCAATACGAAGCTAGAAAATATTTTTCGAGAATTTTTAGAGTTAGTATGTGACCCCGGTAAATTGAAATGTACGTTTGAAATTCAATATAATGATTTAAATTTAATTTCAGCGAAAACTGATCGAAACAGTCGAATCAGCTTGCGGGACCTATCTCATTGTGTTCGGAATGGGGGTAATTAGCTAGGGGCGACAGTCGTTGGGTTTGGTTTGGAGTTCGTATGCAAAACCCTACTTTTTGAATTAAATAATATTATTTAAATATTATATAACCCTAGAAAATATCCCCAAGCCCTCATTCAACATCCAAGCCGCCGCTGCAAAAAAATTAAGGGCCAGAATCGCCCGAAAATTCTTCCATCAAAATCGTTTAATCCGCAAATCATTTCGCTAATCTTATAAATCAGAAATAAGAGAGCATTTCGAGATCTACAACTTGAATGGAAGTGATCAGTATTCCTTTACCGTGGAGGCTGATTTCGCGCCTCAAACGGCGGCCGTTCGAAGCCACTTTCCGGCTTCTACAGTGGGGCGAGTTCGCCGTTGAGCTCGGTGGGGGCAGGAGGCTTCGAGGCGGTTGGAGGGGACACCCTGATGTAGCTCTGGTCATCGTCATCGAGGTGCGACGGCGATCCTTTTCTACGAAGCGTGGGTTCCTGCTGCGGGATGAAGATGGAAGGTAGTCCTCGAATTTGCAGTGAGCTTTTTCCCTTATTTATTTTTACAAATAGCAGTGAATTTATTTTCTGATTTTTAAAGTATTTTAACATTGAATTAAAATCTCTTTTTTTTATATATATAAAAATATTATTTTCTTTTCAGTCTTTTTTTTTATATATAAGAAAAAGGGAGCCTTATATTTTTTTTTAATAATAACACCGTCGAATAAAAATAGAATTTTTATGTATATAACATCGTAGTAAAAATATGATTTTTATATATATAACATCGTAATAAAAATAGAATTTTTATATATATAACATCGAAGTAAGAATATGATTTTTATATATTGAACATCGTAGTAAAAATATGATTTTTATATATTGAACATCGTAGTAAAAATATGATTTTTATATATTGAACATCGTAGTAAAAATATGATTTTTATATATTGAACATCGAAGTAAAAATATGATTTTTATATATTGAACATCGTAGTAAAAATATGATTTTTATATATTGAACATCGAAGTAAAAACATGATTTTTATATATTGAACATCGAAGTAAAAATTTGATTTTTTATATAATAGCATAATAAAAATTCGATTTTTATATGTTGAATAGCGTAGTGAAAATTCAATTTTTATATATATAGTGGCTACGGGCGACGAAAGTGATAAGAGACGAGAACAGTGAAGATTTCCTGCATTAGAAGAGTCGTGGTATTGGATAGCTATTGGTGAGAATTTCTCACTCTTCAATTTCATTTTCTAGTTATATATATATATACTAGGATGCAGACGGTGCTTAGTAGCACCCGACACAATCGTCCACAGACCATGGACTTGTTTGTTTGATTGCAAAAATTAGTTAGATTATTTGATTGGATTGAATTGTTTGGTGAAATGAAATTGATTTGATTGATGTGTGAATGGCGTGGGCCTTCACTAGACCGGGGATAAGGCTAGGCCTCGTCCCGTTTCTAGTATCGTGCCGTTATGCCGCCGAAATTTTCTAAAATATGTTAGAAAAATAAATATCATTTTATTTAAAGAATGAACTGAATAGAAATTCATATGTTAGAATAAAATGTTTTATCGTTAAAAATATAATTTTTAACGTGAATATGAATATAGTGAATGTGAATAAATAAAATATTCATTTACAAACCGGACGTTTTGTTTATGTACACCTATTTGAATGACGTTGATTGGGTCGATAAATTTTACACATCGCCCAACTGCACGAATAAAAATCTGTGTTTGATTGCTTGAAACCCCACACGGGTGTTGGGATGAAATTTGAAGTTCACTCATCCTAACTGATTCAATATGTCGATCGATTGATTGACAGGCTGTTATAAGCGTTAGATATCTATATTTGATGCTTATACAGTGGAGTGCACTTTGGTTGATGGTTGATTATTTTTCAATGCTATGATATACGTGTGATGCATGAAAATCCATACAATTAACTTTATATGGTGATTGGTTGGGCCTCATTCCAATTTAGAAAATAAAGAATATTATAACATAAAAGTTCATGTGTTGACTGTACTCATTCGTTGAGATTAGTCATGTGTTGAACGAAATATTTTAATAATAAAATTTGCGTCTTTATCAATATAAAATAAAGATTCATGTGTTGACTGTACTCATCCGTTGAGATTAGTCATGTGTTGAACGAAGGAATTTAACAAAAATAGTCACACGTGGACAGTACTCACTCGTTGAGATTAGTCGTGTGTTGACAAAAATAAATATTCATTTGTTGAATAGTATAAAGGAATATATGAAGCCGTGTTGATTAGATTGACGCCATTTTGACGTGAACGATATTTATATCGATTTTATTCGATTTCGAAATGAATTGAATTGGAAACGATTTCGAAATGAATTGAATATAAAACGATTTCGAAATGAATTGAATATAAAACGATTTCGAAATGAATTGAATATAAAACGATTTCGAAATGAATTGAATATAAAATGATTTCGAAATAAATTGAATTGAAAACGATTTCGAAATGAATTGAATATAAAACGATTTCGAAATAAATTGAATTGAAAACGATTTCGAAATAAATTGAATTGAAAACGATTTCGAAATGAATTGAATATAAAACGATTTCGAAATGAATTGAATATAAAACGATTTCGAAATGAATTGAATTGAAAACGATTTCGAAATGAATTGAATTGAAAACGATTTCGAAATGAATTGAATTGAAAACGATTTCGAAATGAATTGAAAACGAATTCAAATTGAATTGAAAGCAAAGTGAAATGAATTCAAATTGAATTGAAATTTGAATTGAATAGAAATGAATTTTAAAACGAATTTATAAAGAAGATGTAACGACCCGGATTTTGAGCGACTTTGGTTATCGACATAAGCACGATGTCGATAACCAAAACGTCGAAAAATCCTGGTAATTAGTGAAAGAAATTAGAGGGTGAGGAAAGATAAGATAGAAACTTAGAATAGAAGAAGAAGAAGAACACCATCAGAGTAACACGAATCTCACAGCGGAACGAATAAATATATTTCATAACATAACTTTGAAATACAAACTTGGTACTTGAATATACATATCATTATCAAAGTACAGCACTTACAACACAGCGGAAATAAACTATAGCTATATGATCCTGAAGCCTCCTGCTCCAAGCTCTTCCAGTATATCTGTAAATCCCGACTACTTGACTGCCCGTACAAATTTAGGCACCCAAGAGTTTAGGGAAAACAACAAAGTAAACTCCGGGTCAGTCATGGGACTGGTGTAAGTAAAACAGTTTAAAACAGTTATACAGGTATATGATATCTCATGAGACCACGCCGCATAACGGAATGGGTTTTTCCCTTATGAGAATCCAAAATATCTTTATATCAAAAACCTTTTGATATTATAATAATGTCTATCAACCACAGTATATATATAATCATCTAGCAGAAACGCTTTCATCTCACGTTCTACATATATAGTATACAATCAAAACCGCAAGCACGTATTGGGTAATGGATTTCCAACTATGACAAGGTATGGATCCACCTTTCGCTCGTGTACCTCTAGAGAGGAATACACTGGGTTCAACAAGAACATCTTGCAACCCGGCCGCACATGACCGACCACTCATTTCGCTTGAGTGTATCGAATGTATATCACCAACAGTTGGGATCAGCAACCGTTTCCCGAATGGGACAGCATCAACAATAGATTTTTAGAAATGAATGAAACTCTAGATCAGGTGATTATACACCCTACTTCGGTGCGACCGACTTAGCCATGCTGCCTGCCCGATTTCTGTCATTTACCGGATGATGAGGCTAGAAGCTACGCTTTATCATCATACCAGATTCACTTTGAATGCCACATCATCAAATCCATCCAAACACCGATTGACGTCCTCAACAATACATTATGTGTTAGCTAAAAGAAGTTTCCTTCTTCGCTTCCACTCTTGGTACGGTTGGAGAAATCAATATACGTGATCGTCTGGAAATACTCTGTCAGACATCCGTCCATATAAGTCATCCAGGAACAGGATGAACCGAAGGCACTATTCTGTAAACAGGATAGCCCTTGCATAACTCCGTCTTCAATTTCCTTTGGCATATATGATTCGCAATGCTTATGCCAATACAGAGTGGTTCTTTGGATAATAATCCAACCGGTCTCTCCATATTAACAACGTTAAAATGGTCAAAACTTCGATAGTCTGTGATTTAACTATCGAATAAAAACAAGTGTGCAAACAACGATAATATTTCCCAATGGAAATTATATCGATCAAACATCATTTAACATTTATCTCTTTATTTCATTAATTTACTTATCTCCTATTTCCCTACGTTCAATATTCCTTATTTTCTAAATTGGGAAAATATACGTTATTAACAATGGAAAACATTTTCATTTCTTGTTTTCTTTATTAGAAAACATTTCTGGTTTCTTCTTTGGAAAACATTTCCAAAGCTTCTTCATTGGACTTAGACAGATGTTTAAACAAACCATCGCGATGCCAATTCAAACCATTTCCTTTCCTGTCGAACCTTAACTATTCCTTAGTTAAAAACGAAGTCAATCAAGTTGGGGTAGAACTACCTCTCAGACCTTAACTGAACAACATTTCTAACTTTGAAATTAGCAAAGTTCACTTTATATCCCTTTACTAACTTCCTTACTTAACCCTCCTTCTAATAAATCTCTATTCGATTAACCCATTTGCTTCTATTCGAATAACTATATTCGATTAACTCATTTGCTTCTATTCGAATAACTATATTCGATTTACTCATTTGCTTCTATTCGAATAACTATATTCGATTAACTCATTTGCTTCTATTCGAATAACTATCATCGATTATCTAACATCGATTATCTCCTTTTACTTTAACACTAATCAATTATCTAACATCGATTAACTTCTTTTTAACTTTATCACTAATCGATTAACTAACATCGATTAACTTCTTTTTAACTTTATCACTAATCGATTAACTAACATCGATTAACTTCTTTTTAACTTTATCACTAATCGATTAACTAACATAGATTAACTTCTTTTTAACTTTATCACAAATCGATTAACTAACATCGATTAACTTCTTTTTAACTTTAACTCTAATCGATTAACTAACATCGATTAACTCCTTTTGATAAACTACGTTTTCCGTTACAACTATTTCTTTTTTTATAACGTTTACTTACCGTTACAAATATTTCCTATTTATAACTTCTATTTACCGTTACAATTATTTCCTATTTATAACTTCTATTTACCGTTACAAATATTTCCTATTTATAACTTCTATTTACCGTTACAAATATTTCCTATTTATAACTTCTATTTATTTTCTAAATAATTATTCCTTTTCTATTTCTATTTATTTTCTAAATAAATATCCCTTTTATAAAACCGTGTTCGTTTTATAAATATTTCCTTTTTATAAAATCCTGTGATTTTATAAAATTCCTTTATTTTAATATACATTGAAATAAATCCTTTTTTCATCCCAGGGTCTTTTATGATATTTACAATATCGAATAACAATGATCAATATCATTCCAACACACATAATCCATAACAGATTATATAACACATCATATATCACAATATATGAAAACAGTAAAATAAATGTTGACGAATCCAGTCGGATTCCTCCAACCTGTTTCCCTGCATCACAGATGTTAAAAAATATAATATAACATCACTTTTCAGTTCTATATGATATATTCTGTTAAACAGAATCGATATAGAAAATTTAACTAACTGACTAGCAGTTCAATCAAACAGTCAACATACAGTAAATCAACCAATATCTAACAGTTCTAAAAATACAACATGAAATTATAAACTGTTCAGAGTTGGTGAGATTTACTCACTTTGGCGCGTTAATCGTTAAATAACGGTTTGCGTTATTTGATTTCGACGGACAATTTATTTCGCCATAAATTGTAACGAGCTCCACTCCACTTCCAGTCAGTTCCATTGGGTAGGGTCCGTCCATACGATCCCAACGTGACTGATGGTTTGTAATTCTGACTCCGTATGAACGAAATATTTGGTTTACAAGTCAGAGTATTATTTTAAATAGAAATAAAACTTGAATTTTATTTCCAATGGGCTTTACCTTTCCTTTCTTGGCCCAACTCCCCTTAAACAGACCCGACCCCTCTTTTATTTCTCTTCTTCCTCAAAAGCTTCGAACCCAGCAAATTCCAATGGCCATTCCCTTTTCACAAATCGCAAGAAACTCCTCCTCCTATTCATCGAAATCCAAACAAAAATCGCCAGCAGTCTTCTTATGCAATCCTCTTCCTACTCGTAGCACTCTCGCTCCACTCGATGGCACTAAAGGTTCCGCGTCGGCCAACTGTAGCGAACCCCCCCGTTACTTTTTTGATGACCGAACTCCACACACCTGGGCCTACAAGTGCTACTCGATGCCATGAACACCATCCCCAACTCCAATTTAAAGATTGATGCTCACAGAAACTAAAATCAGTAAACCTAGTTTACTGCTCAAAACTTGAGCAACCGTAAAACAGTATCGCACCCCTCAAAGCTGATATAGAATCGAAGGGAATAACATCTGGAGCTCAAATATTTGCGTTAGGAGATTTATAGGATTTTGTTTTATTTTTTCATTGATTTTTCTTTTGGGAAATTTCTCTCGAGAAGATTTCTGGCAAGAAGAAACATACGGCGGCTTTTATATGCCTGTTTTGGGTTGGTAAGATTTGTGGTTGAAGATGAGTGATGCATGGCCTCCAATTTGGCCAAGGAAAATATTAAGATATATTTTTTTATTGATTTTATATCTGTTTTCTGTCCTTAAAAATCCCTGTCACCACACATGATGCCCAAAAATCACCAAAATTGACATGCTACTAGAGTTTGACATTACGGTCCCAACGAAACTAGTTTCGTCGAATTCCGACTCCGTATGCTCACACAGCGTATTTTTAACTGCCGAAATACTGACTGTTTTTCACTCTAAAAATCCGTATGGCCACACAGTGACTCTAAAAATCACGAAACTGGAAATCTAACAACTATTTGATATTGCGGATCCAACAAAACTGGTTTTGTCGAATTCCGAGGTCGTATGAAAAACTGGCTATTTTTAAAGTCCAAAATAATCCATTTAAATATATAAATATATTTAAATATAATTAAATTTAATAATTTTAAAAATAAATATTATCGTCTATATTCACAGTGGGATACCATACAGCTCAGGAATATTCCTATATGAATTTCCAGCTTGATATTTCAAATCCCTAGTTATATCGATATTCGATTTATATTGAAAATCCTTTATAACGTAAATAAAGCATCGCAGATTATAAAGGAATTCCACAGCGACTTTTCTAGAATTTGATTTGGACATAAATCAAAATCTATACGATGAAATCCCGATTTTTCTCTTCCACTAGAAAGATATACTCCACCAGCTCCTGACGTTTCTTGTTTCATAGAAATCCGACTTAAAATGAACCCTATACATTCAGTTGAAGTTCAAATTGCCAAATCGCGAACTGCAGCGCCATTTCGAGCTCGTTTAAAATTATATTATAAACTATGCGTTCAACTGTCGACGATTGAATATATTCGTTATTCAAATTCAATTCCAAGCTGAATTAAATATCACAGATGATCCGGTTCACACCATATTGCCATTTCAGCCAATTCTGATTATTTCAGAATTAAATATATTATTTAATTTATTATTTTAATTAAATAATCACCATTATTAAATTCCATGACTATTAAATTCACTAACCCACCATTAATATAATTAAATAAATTAATCATAATACCTCTGCCAATGCGGGTCATTACAATCTTCCCCACTTAAAATAATTTCGTCCTCGAAATTGCTAAAAGGTAGAGAACGACCCTATCGACTGGTTAGAACATATTTGTTCACTTCTTAACTTCAGTTTCAACTGAACCAATTTAATTTCAATTAAATTATTATTTAATTCTTATCAATGAAAATTTTCAAAAATCTGAAAATTTTCTAACGCCTTAACTTTTCGAAAAATTTCGTCAGCACCTCCTTTGTACTGGTCAATCGGTCAAACTCCAACTCGCCTCTCTGGGCCATCTCCATCCCAAAAGAAAATCAAACAGCCAAGCGACTTGCCAATTCGGCTCATCATCTTATATCCAATAGAAATATAAACTTGTACCATTTTGTCGGGCATATCAACTCTAACCCTTCCATATGCTATCACTCAGCATATACCAATGTTATCCCAATCAAATTATGAAATCACATTCATCTCCAACACAACCATTCGCTTTTTACCAAGCCAAATATCATTTCAACTCGAGTTTCTTCTCGATTCCCAGCTCTTAACTTGATTATCACATTATACTTCAAATTTGAATCTCATAATCCAATTTGTCTTGATATCATTCTAATTCAATCTCAGTTAGCACTTTACTGGCTTTACTTTAATTCAAATTTGCTTTCACAAATTTTTATTAAATTTGTTTTTAATTCAAAACAGTCTTTCCCTGGGAGTTTTCTAACAGTTTACTCTCTTCAAAAATCAAATTTTCCTTTTTGAAATTCAACTGAGCCCATAATCAATATTCCATTAGTTAAATCACTTCTCTATTTCTTTATCAATATTTGTTAACCAAATATTTTCAATAACCATATTGGCCTTTTTATGTTATTTGGAAAACATTTTTGAATATTACCATCCTTTATTTTCTAAACTTTTTAGAAAATATATGCTATTTATAATTGGAAAATATTCCAATTACCTATCTCTTTTTCGATCTCGTTTATTTCTATACTTAGGAAATATTTATTATTATATTTCCAAGCTTACACTTATTTGGGTTAAAACGGATGTTGTGTAAAACATCGTTACGACAACCCAAATACTATATTCAACTAACTATTATTCAACATTGATCTTCGAGCCTGAAATCTTACTATTTATTTGTTAATAATGAAATCAATCAAGTTGGGGTATAACTACCTCTCAGACCTTGACTGAATAACATTTATAACGTCAAAACAGATATGACTACTTACTCGAATAATCAATACCATACAACTACTTATTCACTTTTAAACACGTATACGCTTCCTCTTTCTATTCTTACTAGATTTTATTCTTATACTTCCTTTTTTTAATTATACTATTCTATTTCTAAGTTCGTTTCCTTATCGATTTCTATATAATTTGATATGTTGATTTCTAACTATCAAATTATCTTAAAAATATTCTATCTCCTTAAATTCCCGGAATTTTTTTGCCATAACCTCCTTTGTACTAGGAGCATCGGGATATTTCAAATAGCCTCCCATGGCCCTCACCAATCCAAAAGAAAAAGAAAAAGCCAAGCGACTAGCCGATACGGCGCATAAAATCTCATATTAGAATTAAACACGTACCTTTTCGTCGGGCATTCTATTTATATACCTTCATACTTTTTCCATACCTATCTCATGTATATCCATACATTTCTAATTCATTTCAACTTAATCCAATCATTTTAACTTATTTCGTTAAGTGATTTTCAAATTACTGGTTTTCCCATTTCACCTTCATATTTGAGTATAACATGTTCAAATATATGTTAACTTGTTTATCAACTAATTGAATTCCATTTCAATTTTATTTGAATTTCCTATATTCAAAATTCATTTTCACTTTCGATATTCAAATCCTATATTTGAAATCCTTTATATTTTCTATATTCAAATTCTATATTTGAAATTCATTTTGAAATTCAACACACTTGTCTTTCCCAAAACAAATTCAAAATAGTATCTCTGGTAGTAATTCGTCACTTACAACTCGAAAATGGATACTGATGATGCAGCTGTAATCATCAGAATCTATTTTCCAGCGATCGAAGTGAGTTCAATACTATAAAACCATTTTTAACCTTTTCCACTTTGAAATTCATTTCAAAATATAATTCATACTGCTTGTAAAACAATTTAAAATCTCCCAGGATCTTAAATTTTCCTTATTTTTAATCCCAATCCGTTTACAAACACTTATCCAATTCTCCAGAGTCTTAACTTCTATTCTGGTTTAAATTTCAGATTTAACTCATCTGATTTCTCGTATTTCACTTATATGAATTTTAATTGGTTATTTACATAACCCTTTGATTTATAATCTTACTCGATTATAATCACAACCAATATATCCAATATATTCAAAATATACGTTGGGTAAACTATTTTCATTTACCCTCTTTCAAAACATACCATGATGGTTCATCGTATTCAAGTGTTTAGTAACTCCTACCGATACAGTGGATCAAACTGATCGACCAGAACTCATAAACGACTCAACCAATAAATCTTCACAATATAAAACAAATTTTTATATCAATAACAAATACGTCCACTCGTATATATACACTCAATCTCAGTCTAGGGTATTACTAACCCTATCTCTACCGAGTCACGCCACAGAGCCAAGTAATTCTTAACTTAAGCTCTGATACCAACTGTAACGACCCGGATTTTGAGCGACTTTGGTTATCGACATAAGCACGATGTCGATAACCAAAACGTCGAAAAATCCTGGTAATTAGTGAAAGAAATTAGAGGGTGAGGAAAGATAAGATAGAAACTTAGAATAGAAGAAGAAGAAGAACACCATCAGAGTAACACGAATCTCACAGCGGAATGAATAAATATATTTCATAACATAACTTTGAAATACAAACTTGGTACTTGAATATACATATCATTATCAAAGTACAGC
Source organism: Allium sativum (assembly GCA_030737875.1). NCBI lineage: Eukaryota > Viridiplantae > Streptophyta > Magnoliopsida > Asparagales > Amaryllidaceae > Allium > Allium sativum. Next base: position 2,382,289 of record JASFAX010000036.1, on the reverse strand, counting down.
ACTTACAACACAGCGGAAATAAACTATAGCTATATGATCCTGAAGCCTCCTGCTCCAAGCTCTTCCAGTATATCTGTAAATCCCGACTACTTGACTGCCCGTACAAATTTAGGCACCCAAGAGTTTAGGGAAAACAACAAAGTAAACTCCGGGTCAGTCATGGGACTGGTGTGAGTAAAACAGTTTAAAACAGTTATACAGGTATATGATATCTCATAAGACCACGCCGCATAACGGAACGGGTTTTTCCCTTATGAGAATCCAAAATATCTTTATATCAAAAACCTTTTGATATTATAATAATGTCTATCAACCACAGTATATATATAATCATCTAGCAGAAACGCTTTCATCTCACGTTCTACATATATAGTATACAATCAAAACCACAAGCACGTATTGGGTAATGGATTTCCAAATATGACAAGGTATGGATCCACCTTTCGCTCGTGTACCTCTAGAGAGGAATACACTGGGTTCAACAAGAACATCTTGCAACCCGGCCACACATGACCGACCACTCATTTCGCTTGAGTGTATCGAATGTATATCACCAACAGTTGGGATCAGCAACCGTTTCCCGAATGGGACAGCATCAACAATAGATTTTTAGAAATGAATGAAACTCTAGATCAGGTGATTATACACCCTACTTCGGTGCGACCGACTTAGCCATGCTGCCTGCCCGATTTCTGTCATTTACCGGATGATGAGGCTAGAAGCTACGCTTTATCATCATACCAGATTCACTTTGAATGCCACATCATCAAATCCATCCAAACACCGATTGACGTCCTCAACAATACATTGTGTGTTAGCTAAAAGAAGTTTCCTTCTTCGCTTCCACTCTTGGTACGGTTGGAGAAATCAATATACGTGATCGTCTGGAAATACTCTGTCAGACATCCGTCCATATAAGTCATCCAGGAACAGGATGAACCGAAGGCACTATTCTGTAAACAGGATAGCCCTTGCATAACTCCGTCTTCAATTTCCTTTGGCATATATGATTCGCAATGCTTATGCCAATACAGAGTGGTTCTTTGGATAATAATCCAACCGGTCTCTCCATATTAACAACGTTAAAATGGTCAAAACTTCGATAGTCTGTGATTTAACTATCGAATAAAAACAAGTGTGCAAACAACGATAATATTTCCCAATGGAAATTATATCGATCAAACATCATTTAACATTTATCTCTTTATTTCATTAATTTACTTATCTCCTATTTCCCTACGTTCAATATTCCTTATTTTCTAAATTGGGAAAATATACGTTATTAACAATGGAAAACATTTCCATTTCTTGTTTTCTTTATTAGAAAACATTTCTGGTTTCTTCTTTGTAAAACATTTCCAAAGCTTCTTCATTGGACTTAGACAGATGTTTAAACAAACCATCGCGATGCCAATTCAAACCATTTCCTTTCCTGTCGAACCTTAACTATTCCTTAGTTAAAAACGAAGTCAATCAAGTTGGGGTAGAACTACCTCTCAGACCTTAACTGAACAACATTTCTAACTTTGAAATTAGCAAAGTTCACTTTATATCCCTTTACTAACTTCCTTACTTAACCCTCCTTCTAATAAATCTCTATTCGATTAACCCATTTGCTTCTATTCGAATAACTATATTCGATTAACTCATTTGCTTCTATTCGAATAACTATATTCGATTTACTCATTTGCTTCTATTCGAATAACTATATTCGATTAACTCATTTGCTTCTATTCGAATAACTATCATCGATTATCTAACATCGATTATCTCCTTTTACTTTAACACTAATCGATTATCTAACATCGATTAACTTCTTTTTAACTTTATCACTAATCGATTAACTAACATCGATTAACTTCTTTTTAACTTTATCACTAATCGATTAACTAACATCGATTAACTTCTTTTTAACTTTATCACTAATCGATTAACTAACATCGATTAACTTCTTTTTAACTTTATCACAAATCGATTAACTAACATCGATTAACTTCTTTTTAACTTTAACTCTAATCGATTAACTAACATCGATTAACTCCTTTTGATAAACTACGTTTTCCGTTACAACTATTTCTTTTTTTATAACGTTTACTTACCGTTACAAATATTTCCTATTTATAACTTCTATTTACCGTTACAAATATTTCCTATTTATAACTTCTATTTACCGTTACAAATATTTCCTATTTATAACTTCTATTTACCGTTACAAATATTTCCTATTTATAACTTCTATTTATTTTCTAAATAAATATTCCTTTTCAATTTCTATTTATTTTCTAAATAAATATCCCTTTTATAAAACCGTGTTCGTTTTATAAATATTTCCTTTTTATAAAATCCTGTGATTTTATAAAATTCCTTTATTTCAATATACATTGAAATAAATCCTTTTTTCATCCCAGGGTCTTTTATGATATTTACAATATCGAATAACAATGATCAATATCATTCCAACACACATAATCCATAACAGATTATATAACACATCATATATCACAATATATGAAAACAGTAAAATAAATGTTGAGGAATCCAGTCGGATTCCTCCAACCTGTTTCCCTGCAACACAGATGTTAAAAAATATAATATAACATCACTTTTCAGTTTTATATGATATATTCTGTTAAACAGAATCGATATAGAAAATTTAACTAACTGACTAGCAGTTCAATCAAACAGTCAACATACAGTAAATCAACCAATATCTAACAGTTCTAAAAATACAACATGAAATTATAAACTGTTCAGAGTTGGTGAGATTTACTCACTTTGGCGCGTTAATCGTTAAATAACGGTTTGCGTTATTTGATTTCGACGGACAATTTATTTCGCCATAAATTGTAACGAGCTCCACTCCACTTCCAGTCAGTTCCATTGGGTAGGGTCCGTCCATACGATCCCAACGTGACTGATGGTTTGTAATTCTGACTCCGTATGAACGAAATATTTGGTTTACAAGTCAGAGTATTATTTTAAATAGAAATAAAACTTGAATTTTATTTCCAATGGGCTTTACCTTTCCTTTCTTGGCCCAACTCCCCTTAAACAGACTCGACCCCTCTTTTATTTCTCTTCTTCCTCAAAAGCTTCGAACCCAGCAAATTCCAATGGCCATTCCCTTTTCACAAATCGCAAGAAACTCCTCCTCTTATTCATCGAAATCCAAACAAAAATCGCCAGTAGTCTTCTTATGCAATCCTCTTCCTACTCGTAGCACTCTCGCTCCACTCGATGGCACTAAAGGTTCCGCGTCGACCAACTGTAGCGAACCCCCCCGTTACTTTTTTGATGACCAAACTCCACACACCTGGGCCTACAAGTGCTACTCGATGCCATGAACACCATCCCCAACTCCAATTTAAAGATTGATGCTCACAGAAACTAAAATCAGTAAACCTAGTTTACTGCTCAAAACTTGAGCAACCGTAAAACAGTATCGCACCCCTCAAAGCTGATATAGAATCGAAGGGAATAACATCAGGAGCTCAAATATTTGCGTTAGGAGATTTATAGGATTTTGTTTTATTTTTTCATTGATTTTTCTTTTGGGAAATTTCTCTCGAGAAGATTTCTGGCAAGAAGAAACATACGGCGGCTTTTATATGCCTGTTTTGGGTTGGTAAGATTTGTGGTTGAAGATGAGTGATGCGTGGCCTCCAATTTGGCCAAGGAAAATATTAAGATATTTTTTTTTATTGATTTTATATCTGTTTTCTGTCCTTAAAAATCCCTGTCACCACACATGATGCCCAAAAATCACCAAAATTGACATGCTACTAGAGTTTGACATTACGGTCCCAACGAAACTAGTTTCGTCGAATTCCGACTCCGTATGCTCACACAGCGTATTTTTAACTGCCGAAATACTGACTGTTTTTCACTCTAAAAATCCGTACGGCCACACAGTGACTCTAAAAATCACGAAACTGGAAATCTAACAACTATTTGATATTACGGATCCAACAAAACTGGTTTTGTCGAATTCCGAGGTCGTATGAAAAACTGGCTATTTTTAAAGTCCAAAATAATCCATTTAAATATATAAATATATTTAAATATAATTAAATTTAATAATTTTAAAAATAAATATTATCGTCTATATTCACAGTAGGATACCATACAGCTCAGGAATATTCCTATATGAATTTCCAGCTTGATATTTCAAATCCCTAGTTATATCGATATTCGATTTATATTGAAAATCCTTTATAACGTAAATAAAGCGTCGCAGATTATAAAGGAATTCCACAGCGACTTTTCTAGAATTTGATTTGGACATAAATCAAAATCTATACGATGAAATCCCGATTTTTCTCTTCCACTAGAAAGATATACTCCACCAGCTCCTGACGTTTCTTGTTTCATAGAAATCCGACTTAAAATGAACCCTATACATTCAGTTGAAGTTCAAATTGCCAAATCGCGAACTGCAGCGCCATTTCGAGCTCGTTTAAAATTATATTATAAACTATGCGTTCAACTGTCGACGATTGAATATATTCGTTATTCAAATTCAATTCCAAGCTGAATTAAATATCACAGATGATCCGGTTCACACCATATCGCCATTTCAGCCAATTCTGATTATTTCAGAATTAAATATATTATTTAATTTATTATTTTAATTAAATAATCACCATTATTAAATTCCATGACTATTAAATTCACTAACCCACCATTAATATAATTAAATAAATTAATCATAATACCTCTGCCAATGCGGGTCATTACAGAAGAATTCAATTTTGATTTGAATTGAAATGGAAGTAGAAATTTCTTTTGAAACAAATTTAAAACTATTTATATAATTCGTTTTAAATAGAAATCGACGAAATATATATTATATATATAATATAATGGCCTGAATAGAACGCGCCGCGGCAGTTCGCGAATTTCGACCATTTATTTCAAACGGACATTACGGGAGATCCGACCGTCGGATTCTCCTAAAACCGGAACCATTGGGTTCGTATCGAAAAGAGCTTTCTAACGAATATTAGAAATTTGAAATCTAACGGTTGGATTTGGAGTTATGTCCAAATCAAATTCGAAAAAGGTCGCTATAAGTGCAGTTCGATGACTCGACTGTACGGGCCTTGATAAAATTATTAAAAATAGTAATAATTTGTGTAAAATCATAAGAAATGATTTAGAAAGGATTGGGATAAAAAACTCCATATTTGAAAAGATAAAAATAGATTTTTATCGAAATAAACTAGTTTTGAACTAGAATTGTAATTCTATTTATTTTTAAGTAAATAAATTGAAATTGAAAAGGGTTTTAAAAATATCCAGAATTTCCAATGATTGCGTTGGAGTGGATTTGAATCGAAATTGTCTTCGGAATATTTCGATGTTGGAATTCGTGATTATACGGATGTTGCTATGGAAATTTGAAAGATATATATTTATATCGTTATTTCCAATACGACATTTGTTAATCGTAGAATTTGATATTGAATATAAGCCGATATATTTTCTATTCAGAGCCTTGTATTGAATATCAAATGTGATTTGGGTTTGTCGTGAATGGTGTCTTCATTAACACTGTTCTTGAACCCAGTTGAGAAAAGATTAAATCTTTTTATTTAGATTTAATGAAGTGTACCAATTAAATAATATTAATTGGAATTGAATTGACATTGATTTTTGGGTTTATCGTGGACAGTGTTTTAAATAACACTCGTTCTTTAACCCGATAATTAATGAATGTGATTTTGGGTTTATCGTGAACTGTGTTTTAAATGACACTGATTCTTTAACCCATTTAAAGATTAAAACTAAGTGAAGTTTTAATGAATCTTTAATTAGATTGAAATAATCGAAATGGAGTATCACCAGTTTTGCTCCAGGCGATAGTTAAATCTTTAATTAGATTTGAACGTGAAATGGTAATTGAATTTACCGATAACACCGTGGTGTTAGATATGAAGTATAACCAGTTTTACTTCATGGGATGAATAGGTTGGGATTGGGAAATTAAAACAAATGATTACTTCGGTAAGGTTCGCTAATCCCGACTAGTTTGAATTGATATTCAAAAATAGATTAAAGAATAAATTCAAGAAATTAATCTTGGATAAAATTAATGGGAACCTTTCCCTATGAATGTGAAATTTAGAAACTAACTGTCGGTTAGCCAAGCAGAATGGTTTTCTGGATATTGATCTGATGTTGGTTTCGGCCTTCGGGGTTAATATTCGGGGAATTATTCTCTTGATTAATTTACGGTTAGTGACTGATGAATTGGAATGAGGCGTATGTTGTGTTTGTGTAACACTTATTTAAATATACGTGAGTTATTCGGAAAGACCGGGTTTATCCCATTCTGAATAACTGATACGACGATAAGTCGAAGATGAAGACGGTGGTCGAAGACCAGAAGTCTTCACGTCGTTTGGGTGATTACTGATGATCTTGATTGGGCTGTACACCCAAGAAGATGGAAACAGTTGGTGATCGTCCAGACGTACTTGGAGATCGATGGATATGCGGGTTACTAGGTGCCTCCGGTTTCGTTCAGACCCAGAACGGACTTGTAAATGGACTGTGTGTCTGACATCGGATTCCATTTTCTGTGACTGATATCGGTTGCATAGAATGGTTTGCCTGTGTAGCATGCTAAGATGCAAATGATCAAGGCTTCTGTTGAAAAGCAAAGCCTTGTGGTGATGATCAAAGCACAGCCTGTGTGGCACAGCTTTGAGTAACGTGAATTCGCGAGCCTCACACCCCGGTATGAACCAGAAACGGGAGAAAGGACCTCAGGGAGGGCCTACGTTTCCTCCTAGCTAAAAGTGGCGTCAGTGGTTTTACACGCCCTGACGAGTTTGCCTTATGTGGTTGTTGCTGTTGCGAGGCGCCTCGGTTAGATCGGACGATCCGGGTCCGATGGAGTCATTCGTTGGCTCGCTTACGCCCCAAAGGGCGGCGAAACGTAGTGCTCAGGCATTTTAATCCACTCCGTGTGGACCGGCCCTGACGATCCAAGGGTCGATGCGTTCTGATCCTGAGACTCGGGCTAGGCAGTCTCGAATTCGGTAAGGACTATCTTTTGCCTTGGTTCATGACGGAAATCCAATTTCCAAATACGTGATCTTGCGGTTTTAGTTGTAATCCTATATATGGCGACATAGTGGGATGGGGCGCTCATGCCGCCTATGATTGATACTTATGATTTGAAGTTGTTTTATACACTATGCACTGACTATAGTATCAAATGATTTGTTTTAAAACGTATCAAGCATTCTTTGGCTGTTATAAGGGAAAACCCTATCCCCCGGCTTGCGTTGCATTGTGTGATAGGACCTGGGTCTTATAACAGCTTCATTTTTCTCTATTTAGCATTGCGCTGTTCGTCTTATGCACTGGTATTCTTGGGAGGAAACCCGTTCCGTGTTATACGGCGTGGTCCCTTGATTTACCTAACTTTAAAAATAAAAGATCAATAACTGTTTTAGTTCTCACACCAGTCACATGACTGACCTGGAGTTTATTGTTTTAACCTAAACTCTGGGTGCCCTTATTTTGACACGGGCAACTAGTAGTTTTGGGTTTTGCAGATTTATATTCACAGGATCCTGGTTTACAGCTGGAATGATATCCGGAAAGCTTTGTATCCGCATATCTACTTCTAGTTGTGTATTGTATTATTTTCCGCTGCTATGTATTTAAATGTAATTTAAATCTCTGATATTTCTGTGTAATATTCATTTATACTCTGTATATTCTTATAATCTGATGCATTGTTGTAATATACAATGAAATGTTCTTCTGTATGCGTTTTGTTGTGGCTTGTTCTCGAACTATCCGCTCTTTCCTTTACGGGGAAGTTACGGGTCTTCACACGTAATTACTTTATAGTGGTTATAACATGTTCAATACAGGGATAAATACAACAAATATTGTATCAAATGTATATGGAAGTCTGTTTTGAGATAAAACAAATATTCAGATAATGATCATATACAACACTAGTCAGATTAGGCTAAAAATCCTCCAAAAGATTTAATATTTTTTTATTATTTATTTTTATTTTTTTAACGAAAATGACATATATAACAATAGTAGGAGTAAAATAGCCTTTTTCTGATAGCTCACCAAAGCAGTACAACAATGCTAAACAGGCAACTCTGACTTTGGAACAAAACAGCGCGGAACAAAAATCGCTAAGATGGGAAAAAAGGCAACACAAAACTGGTAAAAATAACAAGCCTTAAGAACAAGGACTATCCCAGCAATAGCAGCCCAAGAGAAGAAAAGAACCAAATCATATCAAAGCGAATCTAAGGCCTAAAAGAGCTTCATCCATCATCTTCTATCTAGCAAGCCTACCTAGACACCTAGACACTCTGTCAACCCACAGCACCAGATCCAACTTTACTAACCAGCCTTCCATCTTGACAGTAATGGTTGCATAATGGAATATGACAGGCCAAGAAATCAGCATCATTTGCTACCAACAAAAGGTCATCCAAAGCCAGCAACTACTAAAGCAAGAACCTAAAAAAAAGCACATACACACACACTCTCTTAATCCACCCTCTCATAGGGACAAGAACCCATGGTAACGGAAAAAATACATGCTAAAGAGAAAGATAGAGGACAGAGGTTTCCCGTGAAGGGCCTACCTTAAAAAATATTTGTTTATATTTCACTATTTCATTAAATTTAAAAAATAAAGCACATTACGCATTAATGTGTTTATATTTACTATTTTATTAAATACATACTAAATTATATGGGTTTTACTATTTCGCATAATATATAATCCATGTTTGATTATATGCTAAATTAAATATATAATTTACTAGATTATAGTATTTAAAAAACTAATTTACATGTCACACAATATTGTGCCAAACTTGATTTAAATAAATGGTTAAGGGAATCTAATGCTAACTATTTACGAAACATATACATCAGATCATTCAAATAAATCCTAACTAATCTAATAGTAATTAGCATGAAAAGCATATACACCTAATCAAACTTAACCAAATCATTCAAAATATGTACGCCAAATCGATTCTAACTAATAATTTGGACATTTTGATGATAATAAAAGCAAGTATCATGAAATAGTGTATAATAAACATTCAATGGGCTATTAGGGACAACAATAATTAGTAATTAAGCATAATTTAGAAAATCTAAGATAATTAGGGTTTTTGAAATACATGATTTTGAGAGGCTTAGAGGATGTAGAGAGTCAGCGTGTGGTTGGTGGCATAAGAGGTGTTTTGGGAGGCAAACGGTAGTTGCTAGCTTTTAGGGAGGAGCAAAATGGTTTTTTTTTTCGTTTAAAGGTAGCTAGGAGAAGATGAAAATGCATTCGGGTTAGAAGATAGTTATACCAGTGATTTCCAATGGATACTAATGGTTGCCAATGGCTATGATACAAATAGTTTTCAACGACTTCGAATGGTTATCTAAATAAAATAACAAAAATACCATAGAAATGATGAGCAGTGGTGGACCGTTGAAAAAAGCTGTTGGTAAAGCATTGTGGTTATATACAGTTCTCCTAATTGTAGTGGAATACTTAATGAAGATAAAGAACTTATGTGATCAACTAACTTGTGCAGGGCTCAAAGTTGATGAAAGTGAGAATGTTTATACATAGCCAGCGGACATGACAATGATTATGAGGTAGTTGTTGCCTTCATAACAACAATTAAACCCATCCTACAATATAAGTGTGTATTCAATCCTACTAGCTCATGAAGGAAGGCTAATGAAAAAGAAAGAAATGAACATTGATTACTCTGTGGATTACACTGCCAGCAATAAGTTCAAGAATCAAGAAAGAAGCAACACAACAAAGTGATAGGGAAATAATTACCAGAGAGGTGGCCAAATTGGTAGAGGAAGAGGCAGATCAGGGAGGTAAGGCACCAAAAATCGCCTCAAATTCAAATCTATGACAAATTTGGTCATACTTCGAATAGCTGTTGTTTTAGATTCGATGCCGACTTCAATGCAAATCAGCATGTGAACAATAATGACAGAAATAACTCAAGCACAAATCTAGCCAGTAGTCAAACTAACAGTTAAAACAATCAAGAAAGCTGCACTGACACTGCCAAGTTTGATGATACTCCAGATGAAGCATGGTACTCTGGAGCCACATATCAAGTCATGAATAATCTGAGCAGACTTAATCTTGGGAAAAAAAATTAGGGATGTCAATTTCCTACATGACCCAAAACCCGCATGGAAATTAGCAGGTTAACCCGACCCGTTTACTTAGCGGGTCGTTCACGGGTCAACCCGAATTTGACCCTTTTATAAACGGGTGGGCTTAGGGTTGACCCACCAAACCGAATTTGACCCGCCAAACCAAATTATATGTTGTATATCTTCCATATTTTTAGTCTTTTATGTAGGTTGTTAGTGTTAGTCTTTTATGTATGCAGTAATCAATATGCTCATATATTCTTGTGTAAGCTGTTATATTTTACTAATTTATTATTGTACGTTATTAATTATATTTTACTTATAGCAATTGTATCTCTTACAAACTGTTAGTCTTTTATTTATGCAGTATGCTCATATATTCTTATGTATGGAGAATAATTTTTTGATATGATGATTTCATGCTTTATATATGTGCTAGTTTCATGTTGGTGATTTATAACTTGCTGCATGTTGGTGATTATATAATAGTGCTTTCTGTTGGTGATTTGACTCTTTTTCTATTTATATTGGTGGTCTATATTTGCCAATGGGTCAAACGGGTGAACCCAACACGACCCGACCCAACGCATTTAGTTGAATGGGTTACACGGGTCGGGATGTGTCGGGTCAACCCATTTTCAAATGGGTCAGGTTAGGGTTAGGAAAAAATGACTCGTTTAATAAACGGGTTGACTTGACCCATTTATAAATCAACCCGAACCCAAGTTGACCCGATTCGAACCTGACCCGACATGACCTATTGACAGTCCTAGAAAAAGTATACAAAGGTAATCAATCTCTACTTATGTGTAATGGTAATTCAGTTTTCATCACATACATTGGACATGCTAATATTAAGGATGCAAAACAACTTTACTTGAATGATCTTCTTGGAGAACCACATATTAGAAAGAAAAAAAGTGGTTTACAGTGTGCTATAGATAACAATGTATTCTTTGATTTCTTTCCAAAGTACTGTTTGGTTTGAGATATACCGACCAAAGAAATTCTATTGTAAGGTAGAGAAAACAAAGGACCATACAAGTTTTACTTTGGAAATTCAATAAAACAAAATTTAAAGAACACTGTTGTAATATGACTGAACTGGAAATGAAGATTGTATGACAATTGATATGTGGGATTGTAAACTTGGTCATCCAAGTATGAAAGTTGTAAGACAAGTCTTAGATAACAATAATATCATAATCAATATCACAAAATCTTAAATATATATGTTCATATTAACAAATGGGAAAGAGTCAGAAAATAGCATTTCAAAACTCTAAAAAAAGATATGAAAACTATTAGGGTTAGTTGCTACTGGCTTATGTGGTCCAGCCCCAATTATGCTGACTACGGCCACAAGTATTATACTTTATTTATTAATTCTTATTGAAGATATGCATGGATATATTTTTTATACTCAAAATATGTGGCTAACAATTCATTTATGTAGTTAATAGAAAATGCAGAAAAACACATGAAGCATCGGGTAAAAGTATTTCAAACTGGTGGGGGGAAAGAAGTCTTACCTTAAAAGATTTTTTTATAAGAAGGGTATAACTTATAGAGTAACATGTCCTCGTACTTCTGAGAAGAATGGTCTAACAGAAAGAAAACACATACATATTGTTGAAATTGGGCTAACACTGCTTGCACAATCATCACTGCCATTGAAGTCCCGGCCTGATGCTTTTGCAACAACAGTGTACTTAGTAAATAAGTTAACCACAAAAGTACTGCATTATAAATGTGCTACAAAGTTACTACTAAAGTCAAACCCAAATACAATGACATAAAGGTATTTGGTTGTTTCCGTATTACTTATCTAAGGGCCATTTAACAAATAATTAAAGATCCCTACCATGCACTTTCTTAGGGCTATCAATCACAACGGTTATAAATGTCTTGATAGCAATAAAAAGATTTACTTCTCATGGCATGTGATATTTATTGAACAGATATTTCCATTTAGCAACTCCAACTAAAAAACCACCAAGAAAATTTATAACCTCATATATTTTATATCACCCATACCTGAGTATAATGATGATATAAATTTTGTGCAAAATCAAAACAATGATATATCACATAATCAAGCATCGCGATTTGACTCCACACCTCAATACACTATGTCCAATAGTGGAAGAGGTAAAGAATGCAGAGAGCCATCTGAGAATGCTGGAACAAGCTTGTGACGGCCCGCCCCTTACCAGCCTGCATTTCCTCCAAGAGTGCGCTGTACACATGCCCGACTAGCACAAGACGGTCGTCATAAGAAAGAAAAGAAGGGAATGAACTAATCAAAGAACCTGTAGAATGCCTCACAGCGCATGGAATAAAATATAATAATAATGTACTTGACATAAAACAGGCGAGACAGTGTATAAGCTGATAACTAAAAACCAACATCAATCTCAAAGCAGCGGAAATCCAAATACAGCTTATTACAATTTTTCCAAATTTACTGTCTCTAACAAAAGAAAGCTGAAATAGAAGATACACCAACAATGCCCAAGCAGTGATCTTCAACAACACAGGGAGAATACTAAATATATATATCACGTGGAAGCCTCCTGCTCGTCTCCGGATCATCTACCCGTGCACCACCAGCTAACCTGTCTCTAGTCTGCTCGTGTGAGCACCCAGAGTAATAAGAGGAGACATAAAACTCTGGGTCAGACATAAGCCTGGTATGAGCGATAAGCATCTAAACAGAATAATAACAGGTATACTAAACCATACCTGAACCTGGACCTGCAACCAAAGAGTTAGTACCACATACCGTACAATACTCCAAGGTGCCATAATAAATAGTGTAAGAATACGGGGGTGGGGGTGTGCATGTCACAATGATAGCAAACAAATCATCCATAGCAACCATCCTCGCACCTCTCACTCTGTGCGTAAAGCGTACGACACCTACCACTTTGGAACACTAGACAAACTGAGGTAACGACGAATCCCGACTTGTAGAAACCCTGCTATGACCAAGCCAAACACTTGGAGTCATGACCAAACATTTCAATGACCCACTTCATTGGTCGTAGCCCTTGGTTCTACCGATGCCTTAATGGCCCTGAATCCGCCTTCGTACCTCCTACCATAGTGGTTCAAAGCTATAGACGTCGATAACTCCTTGGCACGCGTCCCGCAGCAAAGCCCAACCATGAAGTGAACTCGTTGATTCCCATCTGAATCTTAAGCTCTAACTTCTCATTCGGACTTCCTTTGCATCTCGGGTTTGGTCGAATTGGAGTGGGTCTTCAAAAGAGTTGTCGCGCAGTGACAGTCCTGGAATTCGGTTCGGTTCGGTAGTCATTGCCCTCGTCGGTTCGGTTCGGGTTTCTTCACTCCGGGTCGGGTCGGTGTCCTCCTCCGGGTCGGGTCGGGTTGCTATCCTCCTTCTAGCTCATCCTCCTTCTTCGATCAGCTCCCTCATTTCCTTCTACTCCGATCCGATCCGATCACTTCGCTTTACTTCAGTCCGATCCGCTCCGCTTCCTTTTACTCCGATCCGATCCCCTTGTCCACTCCATCTCTAAGTAAACGGCCTTCCTTTTTGCCAAGTCTTCCATGTGCCAAGCTCCAGTTCGGGTCGGGTTTCTTGCCCAGTTCACATTTCCGATCCGAGCCCCCCATCCGATCCGATCCGAAGCCCTGCACCACCTTCTGCAACTTTTCCAGCAACTTATTTACGCCGTTCGACGACGTTTTTGACAAATCTAACTATTCTAATCAATCACAATTCATGTCAAATAGTCATAACAACATAGCAAACTAACCACAAACACCAAAACAATGAATTCATAGGTCAAAATGGATCAAATGTGCCCAAAACCTCACATTTTCCTATAATCCCTCTTAATCATGTTTAAGCATACGATTAGCAAAACACATCGAAATTAACCCAAATTTCTAACAGAGCCTTAAAACATTATTTTAGAATTTTAAGAATTTTTCTAGAATTTATTTACGTATAAATTCGCTAATCTTCACTAATCACCATTAATTAACTGTAATTAGTGTCAAAATGATGCTATCACTCACCTTGGCCACAAATGAAATTCTCAGAACTGAAACTCCTCTGATTTGGGGCGAATACTGATGTCTAACAGCAGCTCTAACCTTGCTTTGGTGCTTTTTCTCCTTAATTTGGTGTTACTAAGCCTAATCTTCAATTAGAGAGTGATTTGGGGTGTTTTAGATGTAGGAAGCCATTACTAAGGTCTCAAGGAGGTTTGTGGCGGCTCAAAACTGAAATGAAAGTGATAACCTAACCCTAATCAGACCTCCTATACCTCTAAACCCGAAATTCCCCTTGGGCCTAACTGCTAATCACCCGGTTAAGCCCAATTAAGCTGTCTTTCACCATCTGAAACTTGTTTCAGCCATATCTCCCAAACGGTGAGTCCGTTTGGCTAATGTGACCACTCTACGGAAAGAGAAACCATCATTCAAAGCCAATGGAAGTGGTTTCAGGTCAAAATTCATTTCCAGTCAAAAGTTATGGCCAAAACAGTGATAACTAGGGGTAAAATGGTCATTTAAAAATCGAGAAAAATCATGAACATGGGAAATGACCCCAATAGTCGTCTCCCAAAGTTGCATGACCGTACGACTTCGTATGTGAAAGAAATAAATATTCTACGATCCTATGATGCGTAGAATGCGGGTCGTTACACTCTTCCCCCCTTAAGAAATTTCGTCCCCGAAATTCCTTAACCCAAAACATACACAGGATCCCGCATGCCTAACACCCACATACAACAATCAAATATGCAAAGCAAGCAAACAAGTCTATCCTAGCATGCGGAAAACTAAATCGCTAATAAAATCTTACCAGACAAAGAGTTCTGGATACTTCTTCCTTATGTCCTCCTCTGTTTCCCAAGTACAATCATTCCCGTCTTCGTCCCACTGTACCTTGACTAGCTTCACCGACTTCCTTCGAAGTTGCTTCATGTCGTGTGCGACAATACGGGCCGGCTTGCGGTTTCCAACCGCCTCGGGTTCTACTTCAAAGTCTTCCAACTGATCAGGTGAGATAGTCATATCTGAGTCGTGAACGAACTTCCTTAGTTGGGAAACATGAAATACGTTATGAACTCCCGCCATCTTCTCCGGTAAGTCAATTCTATATGCCAAATTCCCGACTAGTTCAAGAACAGGGAATGGACCAACAAATCTTGGTGCTAATTTGCCTCTCCTGCCAAATCGTATTACGCTCTTCAACGGAGAAATCTTGACAAACACCAAGTCGCCAACGGAGAATTTTAAGTCTCTTCTTCTTTTGTCAGCATAACTTTTCTGCTTATCTTGGGCTGCCTTCATTCGTTGTTGAATGATCTTGATCTTATCTGAAGTTTCCCTCACCACATCTGGTCCAAGCATAAACTTCTCGCCAGTCTCTATCCAACATGATGGTGAGTTGCACGGTCTTCCATACAAAGCTTCAAATGGAGCCATACCGATACTGGATTGGTAACTATTACTATATGCAAACTCCACTAGATGCAAATGGTCATCCCATGATCCACCAAAATCCAATATACATGCTCTCAAGAGATCTTCCAAAATACGATTCACCCTCTCTGTCTGACCGTCGGTCTGAGGATGATATGCGGTACTGAGATGTAGCTCTGACCCTAGAGCCTCTTGTAAGCTCTTCCAAAACCCACTAGTGAACAACGGGTCTCGGTCGCTCACAATGCTTTTAGGTACTCCATGAAATCTCACTACCCACTTCATATACAATTCTGCTAACTTAGCTGCCGTTCTGGTCGATTTGACTGGTATAAACCTTGCACTTTTAGTCAGTCGATCTACAATTACCCAAATGCTGTCATATCCCGATTTAGTCCTTGGTAAACCATCGATGAAATCCATCGAGACTTGCTCCCATTTCCATTCGGGGATTTCTAAAGGCTGTAACAACCCACTAGGCTTCTTTTGCTCGGCTTTTACTAGCTGGCAATTCATGCACTTGGATATAAACTTCCCAACGTCTCTTTTCATCCCTTCCCAGTAGTAAGTCTGCTTCATATCTCGATACATCTTATTACCACCGGGGTGTATGGTCAGCTTTGAGTGATGACATTCTCTAAGCACTTCATCCCTCTATCCATTGACATTGGGTACAACAAGCTTTCCATTCTTTCTAAGCCATCTATCTCGATCAAGCCCATACTTGTTCATCTCCTCATCGATTCCCATCTCTAGCTTGGAGATGATCTCCAATAGGTTAGGATCGTCCCTCTGACTAGAGCCGATCCGTTCAATCAAAGTGGGTCTGACCGTCAAACTTGCTAACATTTCTGGGTCCAATTCGCACTTTGGTCTGAAATCAAACCCCGCGAGAAACTCCAGTTGCTTCCATTCAAGGAACATAGCCCCTAAGCTGGCATGTCTTCTACTCAATGCATCAGCCACCGCATTGCCCTTTCCTGGTGTGTATGCGATGTCAAAATCATAGGAAGCTAAGAACTCTAACCATCTCTGCTGATGGAGATTTAAATCCTTCTGGGAGAATAGATACTTTAACGATTTATGATCCGTAAATAGCTCAAATCTTTCTCCCAAGAGATAGTGTCTCCACATCTTTAACGCGAACACGATCGCTGCCAATTCTAAATCATGGGTAGGGTATCTTCTCTCGTGCGGTTTCAATTGCCGACTTGCATAAGCTACAACCCTACCGCCTTGCATCAATACAGCACCCAGTCCGGTACCACAGGCATCCGTGTATACCGTCATCTCTTCATTCCCCTTAGGAATAACTAACACTGGTGCGCTTGTCAACTTGTCCTTTAGACTTCTGAATGCATTCTCGCACCTTTCATCCCAGACAAAAGCTTGATTCTTCTTGGTCAACTGGGTCAACGGTGCTGCTATCTTGGAGAAACCTTGGATAAACTTACGATAATATCCCGCTAACCCCAAGAAACTTCTTACATCTGTTGCATTCTTGGGCGTAGGCCAATCTTGTACCGTAGCCACCTTCGCCGGGTCCACGGCAATACCATTCTCTGATACAACATGGCCCAAGAACCTCACTTCCCTCTTCCAGAAGTGACACTTAGAAAACTTTGCTTTCAATTGGTGTTTTCTCAACACCTCCATTGCTACTCTTAAATGTTCCTTGTGTTCTTCCTCTGTCCTCGAATAGACCAAAATATCATCAACGAACACAAGAACAAACTTATTCAAATGATCCCTGAATACCCTATTCATAAGATCCACAAAATATGCTGGGGCATTGGTCAGCCCAAATGGCATAACCAACCACTCATAAAATCCAGACGGCGTCCGAAATGCCGTTTTAGCTATACTCTCAGCTTCCACTCTAAGCTGATGAAAACCTGTCGCGAGGTCCAACTGAGAAAATATTCTCGCGCCACTCAACTGATCGAACAAATCATCTATCCGCGGTAGAGGATACTTATTCTTCCTCGTCACTTTATTCAACTCGCGGTAGTCTACACACAAACGAAGGGAACCATCCGCCTTGGTAGCAAACACAACTGGTGCTCCCCATTCAGAAACACTCCTTCTGATAAATCCCTTCTTCAAAAGATTGCTGACTTGCACCTCGAGCTCACGTTGCTCTCTTGGTGCCATACGACGAAGTGACATCACTATAGGTCTGGCATCTTTTACCAAATCAATACGGAACTCAATCTCTCGGTGTGGTGGAAGTCCGGTCACTTCTTCGAAAACATCCGGATACTGGCCAACCACGGGCAAACCTGACAACTCACTATGCGGAATGTCGAGGGAGTTTAGAAAACTAGCCAATACCCCCTTACTGGGTAGACCACCAAACACTATCTTCCGCCCATCATCCGCTCTAGCCGTCACCAACAGGCCCTCACAGTCTACCACCACCCCGTATCTTTGGAGCCAATCTACTCCCAAAATAATGCCAAACCCAGTAAAGCCCAAAACAAAGCAATCACAATCAAACATGCATCCATGACTCGATAAGACCACATTACGACAAATCATGCTAAGGCTAGTCGAACCACCAATCGGGTTCGTCACTACTAAAGGTCTATCGACAATCTCGGGCTCCAATCCCAACCTATCTACCAGGTCACTAGATATGAAAGAACTGGAAGCTCCGGTATCAAACAAAACTCTAACAGGAACATCATAAACAGGAAGCATACCTTGAATGACGACATTCTTTCCCTTCTCCGCCGCAGTTGGGGCATTCGACGAAGAAGGAATAGCATTAAGGGCATATGCTTTCACCATTTGCTTTTCTTTAGGGGGCTGTGGACACTTGTCCTTGTGATGTCCCATTTGGCCACAGTTGAAGCACTTCCTATCAGCTGGCTTGGCCCGACAATTACTAGCATAATGGCCCTTCTTACCACAGCTGAAGCACTCCACATCTTGCTTATTCCTTTTCTTCTGGCCATCCTTAGCCTGATTCTGCTTTCTCTTATTCTGGGAACCACCTTTGCCTCCACCACTAGCTTGTGGCTTTGGCTCATCTGCGGATGCAACCTCAGTCTTCGACTTAGGGTAGAGACTTTCTGATCTTAACGCTTTCCCCACAATCGATTCAAACGTCTCATCGATGTGGTTAATAAGTTTTTCCCCCAAGTACTGATCCAATCCAGTTATGAATTTCTCATTCTTTTTCTCGGCAGTATCTATAAGAGATAACCCATATTTTGACAAAGTGTCAAATTCAGCAATATACTCCGAGACAGCCCTGCCATTCTGCTTGAGCTCCAAGAATTTCTTAAACAACATTGACTTCTGAGCAGCTGGGATGAACTTCTCACTAAAGCGAGCCTTAAACTGCTCCCAAGTAATCTGGTCTTCGGGAGTAGCTGCCTTTATAGCATTCCACCAATTCATTGCCCGCCCTTGCAGCTGACGGGACGCTAGCTTTCTCTTCATCGCATCCTCGATACCCAAATCCTCGAAGATACGTTCGCAACTATCCAACCAATCTTGAACATCCGTAGCCGACTCCGTTCCGTGGAACGGCTTCCCTCCAAGGCTAGTATAATCCTTATTCAGCTTGGCGAAGTCGACTCTTGGCGCCTGCACTATTGGACCACCACCATTTCCACCATTGGGAGCTGCCCTTTGTACATCTCTAAGCATCTCTCTCATGAGGTCAGTAAACATCGTCCTCATGTCAGCAGCATTCCCATTATCGGCTCCCCTACCAGCACCTCTAGTATATCGGCTCATCGTCAATCTGAAAAAAGAAACGATTAAGGACTCCATAGTGGTGCTAGTGCAGTACGACTTCACCCTTATACTACTAATAGTATATATATATATATAGCTTTTAAAAACCAAAGTAATCACAAATACGCTCTCTCATATACGTATATTATCTCTCCCTGATAACTTCCCTAGGTTAACTACGCAACCTAGAGCTCTGATACCAAGTGTGACGGCCCGCCCCTTACCAGCCTGCATTTCCTCCAAGAGTGCGCTGTACACATGCCCGACTAGCACAAGACGGTCGTCATAAGAAAGAAAAGAAGGGAATGAACTAATCAAAGAACCTGTAGAATGCCTCACAGCGCATGGAATAAAATATAATAATAATGTACTTGACATAAAACAGGCGAGACAGTGTATAAGCTGATAACTAAAAACCAACATCAATCTCAAAGCAGCGGAAATCCAAATACAGCTTATTACAATTTTTCCAAATTTACTGTCTCTAACAAAAGAAAGCTGAAATAGAAGATACACCAACAATGCCCAAGCAGTGATCTTCAACAACACAGGGAGAATACTAAATATATATATCACGTGGAAGCCTCCTGCTCGTCTCCGGATCATCTACCCGTGCACCACCAGCTAACCTGTCTCTAGTCTGCTCGTGTGAGCACCCAGAGTAATAAGAGGAGACATAAAACTCTGGGTCAGACATAAGCCTGGTATGAGCGATAAGCATCTAAACAGAATAATAACAGGTATACTAAACCATACCTGAACCTGGACCTGCAACCAAAGAGTTAGTACCACATACCGTACAATACTCCAAGGTGCCATAATAAATAGTGTAAGAATACGGGGGTGGGGGTGTGCATGTCACAATGATAGCAAACAAATCATCCATAGCAACCATCCTCGCACCTCTCACTCAGTGCGTAAAGCGTACGACACCTACCACTTTGGAACACTAGACAAACTGAGGTAACGACGAATCCCGACTTGTAGAAACCCTGCTATGACCAAGCCAAACACTTGGAGTCATGACCAAACATTTCAATGACCCACTTCATTGGTCGTAGCCCTTGGTTCTACCGATGCCTTAATGGCCCTGAATCCGCCTTCGTACCTCCTACCATAGTGGTTCAAAGCTATAGACGTCGATAACTCCTTGGCACGCGTCCCGCAGCAAAGCCCAACCATGAAGTGAACTCGTTGATTCCCATCTGAATCTTAAGCTCTAACTTCTCATTCGGACTTCCTTTGCATCTCGGGTTTGGTCGAATTGGAGTGGGTCTTCAAAAGAGTTGTCGCGCAGTGACAGTCCTGGAATTCGGTTCGGTTCGGTAGTCATTGCCCTCGTCGGTTCGGTTCGGGTTTCTTCACTCCGGGTCGGGTCGGTGTCCTCCTCCGGGTCGGGTCGGGTTGCTATCCTCCTTCTAGCTCATCCTCCTTCTTCGATCAGCTCCCTCGTTTCCTTCTACTCCGATCCGATCACTTCGCTTTACTTCAGTCCGATCCGCTCCGCTTCCTTTTACTCCGATCCGATCCCCTTGTCCACTCCATCTCTAAGTAAACGGCCTTCCTTTTTGCCAAGTCTTCCATGTGCCAAGCTCCAGTTCGGGTCGGGTTTCTTGCCCAGTTCACATTTCCGATCCGAGCCCCCCATCCGATCCGATCCGAAGCCCTGCACCACCTTCTGCAACTTTTCCAGCAACTTATTTACGCCGTTCGACGACGTTTTTGACAAATCTAACTATTCTAATCAATCACAATTCATGTCAAATAGTCATAACAACATAGCAAACTAACCACAAACACCAAAACAATGAATTCATATGTCAAAATGGATCAAATGTGCCCAAAACCTCACATTTTCCTATAATCCCTCTTAATCATGTTTAAGCATACGATTAGCAAAACACATCGAAATTAACCCAAATTTCTAACAGAGCCTTAAAACATTATTTTAGAATTTTAAGAATTTTTCCAGAATTTATTTACGTATAAATTCGCTAATCTTCACTAATCACCATTAATTAACTGTAATTAGTGTCAAAATGATGCTATCACTCACCTTGGCCACAAATGAAATTCTCAGAACTGAAACTCCTCTGATTTGGGGCGAATACTGATGTCTAACAACAGCTCTAACCTTGCTTTGGTGCTTTTTCTCCTTAATTTGGTGTTACTAAGCCTAATCTTCAATTAGAGAGTGATTTAGGGTGTTTTAGATGTAGGAAGCCATTACTAAGGTCTCAAGGAGGTTTGTGGCGGCTCAAAACTGAAATGAAAGTGATAACCTAACCCTAATCAGACCTCCTATACCTCTAAACCCGAAATTCCCCTTGGGCCTAACTGCTAATCACCCGGTTAAGCCCAATTAAGCTGTCTTTCACCATCTGAAACTTGTTTCAGCCATATCTCCCAAACGGTGAGTCCGTTTGGCTAATGTGACCACTCTACGGAAAGAGAAACCATCATTCAAAGCCAATGGAAGTGGTTTCAGGTCAAAATTCATTTCCAGTCAAAAGTTATGGCCAAAACAGTGATAACTAGGGGTAAAATGGTCATTTAAAAATCGAGAAAAATCATGAACATGGGAAATGACCCCAATAGTCGTCTCCCAAAGTTGCATGACCGTACGACTTCGTATGTGAAAGAAATAAATATTCTACGATCCTATGATGCGTAGAATGCGGGTCGTTACAAAGCTCATAATCTCAAACCAGTATTAACAACCAAAGTTATGTTGTCTTAAACAGGCCTACCGTGTTGAACCAAAACTAGATAAACCATTCACTAACCATCGAGTTGTACTCAATGATAAGTGGAGGACAATCATGAAAGAAGAGTTTGATTCCCTTACAGGAAATAAAATTTGGTCTTCAGTACCATTGCCAAAAGATAAAAATATTGTAGGCTGCAAGTGGACTTATTGAATCAAGAGATATGTTGACGATACAATAACTAAGCACAAGATAATACTAACGGCTAAAGGGTACTCACAATTGTTTAGAATTGATTTCAATCATGCATTCTCACCTATTGTGAAACCATCATCCATTATAACGATACTAACAATTTCTTGTATAAGAATTGGACCGTCAAATAATTAGATGTAAATAATGCATTTTTAATGATATATTGTAGGAAGAGGTGTACATGAAGCAACCTCAGTGATTTAGACAAAAAGAAAAGGAGGAGCCTGTCTGCAAACCAAATAAAGTAAGGTAATTTTTATTCTAATCCACATTTTTAGTAAGTTAATCCACCCTATAAAATAGGATTGTTGACTTTCAATAATGTTTGAATTTTAATTAGTTTATCCACCTAAAAAAAGTCAAATATCTTTCTTCTTATTTCTTATTTCTAAAATCCTACATCTAAATCCAAGTTTAAGTGGAGTACATCATTCAACGTAATAACAGTAAGTAGTTTGTTTATTTTTAGTTTGAAGCTAATTAATTGTATGCAAAATTGTATTTTTTATATCACCATTATTACATTTAATTGTTGTTAGATATTTTCTGACACTTTTTTAGTACGAACAATTTTTTTATTGTATATGGGTTACTATTTGGAGCAGTTTTATTCCTCAGCTGTAATGTCATTATTTGCTTCTGCACAAGCGGTTGTAATCTTGATTTGCTCATCTTGGCACTATAAAAATATACAATTTTACAACACTGATTCTGCAACAGTTCATCAAAGTATTGTAAAAAAGGTAGATCTTTTACAATATTTGTCAAGAAAAATGTTGTAGTTGATTCTTCCAAAAAATTCTCTATGTACAAAAGTTGTAAATAAAAAATTTCTACGATGTTTGTTTAAACTATTATAGAAAGTAATTTTTAACGACGACTTTTTTAGATTGTACTATATTTGTTTTTTCCATAACTTATTTCTCATTTTATTGAAATACGTAAATTAACAACATTTGTTTAATATTGTAAATTTATAGTTTTCAACAATACTTATTAAATGTTGTATACCGAATGTTAGACAATAGCAAAATACCATTGCAAATTTGATTTATTTTTTATTTTACAACATCAACGTAGTGTTAACCTGATTCATACTTAAAACAACATTTATTTTACATTGTTAACAATATTATATTTAATAACTTGTGGTTGATATTGTTATTGTTCATATTTCAACAATACATTATTAACATTGTCATCAATATGTTTTATAACTTTTATGTTGTATTGTTAATGACATTAATAATGACAACAGACTGCGAATATTATGAAAAAATAGTATTGTTGACAAGG
Source organism: Allium sativum (assembly GCA_030737875.1). Lineage (NCBI taxonomy): Eukaryota > Viridiplantae > Streptophyta > Magnoliopsida > Asparagales > Amaryllidaceae > Allium > Allium sativum. The sequence continues at coordinate 2,358,629 of JASFAX010000036.1, read as the reverse complement.
TTAACTTGATGTTATTGTTTTTGTAATACAAAGCATTTTATTGATATTGCAAAATATTTTTTATTGAATAAAAAAATTGGTATTATAAAATAAATCAGACTTCATAAGTTTAATGGATATTGCAATTATTTTGCTAAGGATGTTTCATCATGACTTTATTATCCGACCTTTTGACTCGACTATATTTAGATAGGTTAAATGAGTTAGACTCAAAGGTTATTAAGGCAGACAACCTGGAGAAATAACTCTAAGGAAGACAAAAGTTTTATGCCTGTCCATAGCGATAAAATCCAGATCGACTCTGCCCTGGGTTCAGGTTCGGCATGGCCGAATTGGAGCTCCTGCGCATTCCTTTCCAAACCCACATGTGCTCGAGCCTGAGACATGTTTATAACATTATCATCTGAAGCACAACGACACGAAATTTTGTGAGTTATTCAAGTGTTTCCAGGGCAGTTGCCTCCAGTAGGAGTTCGTTAGACATCCATGTCAAATTGAACTGGGTCAGCCACCAAACCGAGCCTGGTTCGTGGCACTGCATCTGCACGAGTTATCGCACTATTCATCGGCCTGTTGGCCTTCCAGGTCCATATATTCTTGCGAGGAAGGTGTTCATCATCTCCTCTTGCCTGTGATGGAGTTCATCTTGTTGCTCAATGCGTGACTTTAGTTCCTTAAGCAATCCATTCATCTCCTCCCGCGTTAGATAGATGGTTGGGTCGCTAGTAGAGGAAGCCTCCTGACTTTCTTCTATTCCTGTACCTTCAGCATGAGTGCTAGCATCGGTTTCCTCTGTTTAACCATGCTTAAATCCTCGAGTACCCTATTTTTTTCAAGCTAGTGGCCAAGTTGCATGCCCCTTCCTAGCATGCCAATATGTTGACTCAAAAAGTGATATTCTCGAGTACAACACCTAAAATCTAATAATAATCACAAAATCACGACGATATCAAATCACAGAAAGCAATAAATGTAAAGGACACACAAATATATAGTGTTTCGGCAATCTGGCCTATATCCACTTTAATGTAATCTATCATTTACTATACTATATGATTACAAATACAGTTAGCTTTTAGTTAGAAAAGAGAGAAATGAGAGTTGAGTGTTGCAACAACAAAGTCCTTACATATAGGTGCCAAAAAACAAGAAGAAGATCTTTTGAATATCCAAATTCCACGTATTTATAGAAGGAGCCGAATCTGGTTTGGCATAGCCACGTAAAGCCAGTTGCTGAGTAGTTGAGATCGTGGTCTTCACGAGTTTAGTAGTGGGAAGAGTGGGACACGTACCAAGGACGTGCCCCCTTTCGATTTGGCATGGTCGAATTGGACGTGTTCGATATAGACAATTCAAGACATGCCTGAACCGAAGTCATGGCCAAATCGAGGCCAGTTTGCCTACCTGAACAGAAGCACATGAATGATGGCCGAATTGAGAAGGCCGAGCCGAGATTTCACAAGCTAAAATCCAAATCTTTTTGGATATCCATTAGTTTAACCAAGCATATAGAGGTTTGTTTAAATCCACGCTCAAGTCCAGAGCACTTCCATAGCTAGAAATCCAGAATGTGACTGCCTTGCCAAAAGGCCGGTTAACAATCACAGCAGCTCCATTCTGGACTTAATTTTGGTTTTTACATGGTCCTCAATGACATCCCTTAAATGCCAACATTTGTTTGTTACATGTCTGTCCCTTTCAAGAACAGACATAACTCTACTGAATCCAGGTCTCTTTCGATGGGCTCCCGTCCATATTTCTTTCTTATCAGAAGGTAATCTTTGATATATAGGAATATCTGCTCTAGATTCGTATTCAATTTTGTATACAAGTCGTATCTCCGTCCTTTTCTGATCTGGTTTGCGGGGCCTGAATTGCCCCCAACTTTCCTCTTTCCTTTATTCTTCTCATAGTGGGATGATTCCCCGTCTTTGACACGGTTCACTTGGATAGATTCACGATTAGTTTTGACATCCTCCTACCTTAGGAATCTTTCTAGTTTAATATAGAAATCCCCTAGGTCCCGTTGGGGATCACTCTCCAAAGAAATCTTGTACTCTGAGTTGTCCAAGATATCAGATACTACGAACATAAATACCATCGACGGATTTGATCGATCCATAGAAGCCATAACAACATTAAAACACTTTAGAAATTTAAGTAGAGATTCTTCTTTCCTCTGCTTGATTATAGTGAGCATCATCACATTTTTGGATATGGTGATATAAATCCCGGATTGTTCAACAAAATTTTCCGCTAGGTTGTCCTAGCTCTTGATAGAATTTGATTCTAGCTGCTTGAACTATATGGCAGCCAAGTCTGAGAGATAGAGGGGGAAGTATTTTTTTTCCAAGACATTGCCAAATACCCAAAGTACTTCCAGTGTCTGATGTATCACATTAGATGGGAGGTAGGATCCTTCCTGCCGTCACAAGCCTCCAACATCGGTAGTTTGAAGTCCGTTGTGTTCCTTGAATTTTGGATACATCGAGAGAATGAACTTTGGTTCCAGTACAAATCAGAGCTGGGTAATCTTCCTCTCAAGATTCTACAGATTATTTCCATGACATGATTATCGCCATTAAGTAGCTGATGCCAATTTCTAGACCCAATGCTTGTTGTTGGAGCGTTTTGAGTATCAAGTCTTTGGTTCAAGCCTGTGCGCGCCTCAATTTCACATCCAAGTCCTGGATTCTGATCCAATGGATCAGAGATAAATGGTCTAAAACCACATGTTGATCATGCAAACTCCTTAGATCCACGTGTCCTTCATTTGCTAAATCAAAACTTTGTATCCCGAACTCAGGTACTTTTTCGGATCTAGGGAGTTAAGCTTGATCATTTTGTTTTGCTGAAATCCTATGCATCGATCAAGTGTTTTGCTCGGATCCGCATTGCCCAGGTTTTACTCGGTCACGCTTTGTAGCCTTCGGATCCTCGCCTTCATATCCTAAGAGTTGGAAAAAATATGTATCCCGCTTCTCTGGCTAGACATAGTTTTTGAGTGATCACATCATGTTGATCACATGATTTTGCTTGATCTGGTTCATCTCCTAATTTTGAGTGATCATTCTATGCTGATCACCTATTTTTGGGTGATCCGAGTATGTTCCTGAGTTGTATTGATCCGAGTTTTCAACGCGATCAGGCAAATTTTCTAAGATGATTTCCATGTAACGATCCATCTGAGTGATCTTACTGTGTCGATCATCTCTTTTCCAAAATATCGATTCAAACTTACCAAATGATCGGGGAAGTACCGGATCGATCCGATCCTTGATTTCTAAGTGATCAACGCATATCGATCATTCTTTTCTAAGGTGATCATTCTGATCCCATGCGCGATCGATCAAGTAATTATGAAGTGATCCAACGAGCCAATCAAGTTATTTCTGACTGATAAGACAATGCCCGGAGGCGATCGACTTGAGTTGAGTCATTTTCTGACTCCCAAACGAATGCCAATTTTGATGCTTAGTTTGGGTTTGTACGAGTCTCGAGCGAGTTATGAACAATCCGAATGGCCAAGTGTAAACAGTAACAACTTTGTCAAAAGGCCGATTAATAGATACATAAAAGCTTATTTGCTGCAGAAAAAAAATATTTGACTAATTTTTAATATATTTAAAAAAAAACTAAACAAACAATCGTCTACATTCAAATGAAAGTATATAAATAATAATTCTAAAATAAACCTTTTGAAGACGACATTGATACATTAAAATTGAAACACCCCACCTCCATTAAGGTCACTCACAAAGGGAATGCCTTAACTTTGGGGGAGGTTTGTAAGTAAAAGCCACAGATAAACTCAAGACAAATATAAATACACATATTTTAAACAGCGGAATCAAACAAACTTTTATTTCATCAATAAGTGTATCAAACAAAAGATTTCCATAATTGTCTCAAAATACTTCCAACATTACAACCTCATAACTTTCTTGATTATTAAAGAAGCATGAAAACATAAATAAATGGACAAAAATCCCCATACTGATATCCAAAGCCATTATCCGAGCAAGAAAGATCCAAATCATACATCTACGTTCTTGGTGCTTGTAAAGAGCCTGACTGAGTTGAGCTGTTTCCTCCCTGTGGACCGGGGGGGGGGGGGGGGGGGGGGAGACGGAAGAAAAGAAGACGAAAAGAAAATAGGGTCAGACATAAAGCCTGAGTAAATCTAGTAACTCTTCAGTATGTAAATAAGAAAAGGGTATGATGGATGTAAACTAAAAATAGGAAAGTGTCACCAGCTAAGGAAGTGTCGAATGTACTATCGCACCCAAACTATATCTCAGCACCTATTTGAATTTATTCTAACTGGCACCCTATGGGGGGGTGAAGTGATCCCCATTTTTGTTAAAAGATCGACTCCTACTTGGGTTAACATGTGTCATACGGCCCCTAAGAATTGTAGATACCTATGCTGGTCCCACCATGAGGTGTATCGACCCATGGTGGCGGCCCCGACACAAATCCTAGAAGGCATAGGTTATACTACTGGTGTCCCCAGTGCCCTGGTTGTCTGATCCGGAGTGTGTGCACGCCCGCACCCCGTTAGACCTGCACTGTGCACCCACCGCCGTCGTTTGACCGCTTACAATCGGCCCAGTAATCGTGCCCCACCCTGCCTAGTTTCAGGGTACCGTTGATACTTAACTTTGGGTTACTGCTGAAACGGGTCCCTCGTTACCAGGATTTTCTAGTCAAACATGTTAAGTGGTTAAGTGTCTGTATTTACCTAACCCCACCCATCAATTCTTGTTAACATGTTGAATTTGGTTAAGTGTTATAGTTGACTTAACCCTACCATCTGTCCTTATCCTCTTAGGAGCACCAGACCACTCACATTAGATAGGTATTGCTACTGTTACAGGATGTGCCTGTCGGTTCCGGGCAGGTTTACACCGTAGCTCATTCTAACCTCGGGTCCTTATTGGACTCAATGCTTAGCCACCCACATTGGATAGGTATTGTTGTGACTACTGGACAGCCGGGCGGGTCCGGGCAGGTTTACATCACAACTCAATCCAACCTCGGGTTAAGCATATCGTGTTTTCTAAATTTACATATTTTATTACTTCTCAACTATATGTAAATGTCATATCTTTTATTTTTGGGTATTTCAATTCATACAGCTTATGTGTCATAATCATTGGCATGTGCCAAACATGCCAACATATATTTTCATATTTTACACCCAACGTTATTACCCCCGTTTGTTCGCAACGTTATAACATGTGTTGGGCTTGTCACAATTCAGCCCAACTTTATAAACGTGAGGAAAAGGGGAAATCATGAACATGTAATACATAAAGGTGTGTGGCGCATGAACTTGCAATTTGGCGATTCAACTAACATATAACATGGGTCATGTGAAGTTGCATTCGAGTCAAAGTATGAATAAGTAGGTGACATATGAAATGGCATAGTTTAGGCAAATACAAACTTGTGTTTAAACATGTTTAACTTGGCATAATTTCGACCACAAAACTAGCATGTTATATATTCATCAAAAATATACAATTTTTACATCTAATCATATAGCCTATTTCAACATGAACTTGCATAGTTTATGAAACCCAAATGATGTTTGACATAGAACCAATTATATTTTGCAAATAAACATGAACTTGCATAGTTTATGAAACATAGATCCAATTATACTTGCAAACATAGATCTAATTATACTTGCCGATAAACATAAGAATGATATCATAGGTTTTGGGTCATGTAGGCATAAAAGGTCTATAACATGTTTACATAAATTCTAATTTAGACTAAGGGAATATACATAGTCCATGCCATCGACATATGCAAAAAGGGATCAATTTCTAGTTTTTTCCACAAGCTTGCAAGTGCCATTGTTTTTCATATACAATTGTTCGATAGGCTTGCATCAGTCAATTTATGCCAAAAACATCAATACACAAGTCATGATAGAAGCATTACAATACACAAAATTTATATGATATAACAACACGATTCTATTTTCATTTACAACAAATCACATCACAGTTTTTATTCATATTCTGAAAGGTCACTATACTTACAACGAATGCAGAATCTTGAATTCTGGATTCTGAATTCTGAAACTGAGATGCGCTCCTTTGGGTAGACTAACGTTGCGTTGATTGGTTTTATTAAACTTTAATTTGATTCGTCTCTTAGGCTTTGGTGTTGGCTTGTCTCTAGGCTTTCTAATTGACGGCCATTCCTAGTTCCTCTCCAGCAGCGTGACGGCTTTTGTATTCTATTATTTGTGTGAATTTAGGGTTAGACTTGAGTTGTATTTATAGAATTTTAAATTGTTTTGAGCCGTCAGATGAAGATAGGAGGAATCTAGACCATACAAAGTTCAAAGAGCCAATCAAAAGGTGACACGTAAGCTCTAGTGACTCAGCCAAGCATCAGAATTCGACCAGACCCTGACCAGGCCAGCTAGGGCCTGACCAACAGGTCTTTCTGACCTGGGAGCACTTGGCAGGTGCGCCAGGCTAAAAATGTACTGGCGCACTTCCCAAGTGCGCCAGTTCAACTTTGTTCTGGCGCACTTCCCAAGTGCGCCAGTGCATTCTGACCCGTTTTCTGGTTTTTCTGCCCAACTTCATTCGTCCATATCTTCTTCATACGATATCCGTTTTACACAAACTTGGACTCTATCTCAAGAAGAATTTCGAGGCAAACGCAATGGCATAACCCATTTCCCTTGATTCCATCATTTATAATTAATTATACTTTAATTTGTGAAGCTTAACGTTATAGAATTCACGCGGTGTTACATTCTCCCCCCTTAAAAGGATTTCGTCCCCGAAATCTTCAAGTTAGGAAGAATGTATATCCTACCATCCAACAGTCCATCTACTCAACCAACAAACACAGGCATCCACTGTCCTTAAAAGACTTCTAATGCTTCATGATCATATGCATAGTGTGTGTACATGTCCTTATCTAATGCAGAAATCGGGTGGTCTACTGATTCAGTTGACCTCCTTAATGCGAATCATGTAAGTGTCATGAATCCATTATGTATGAATTTTTTTTCCTACTCATAATTCTACATGAGTGCACAACTATTCATACAAATGCGACAACCATATGATAGGATATCAAGTTTTAAACCATATACATATAAGAATACATGTATGCATATGCAGTATGAAGTGAATGAGCCGATCTAAGACCTAGATTGTGTGTGTATATGCATCCACGAGCAATCACTTGCAACCACTTGCAGCCATCAACCATAACATGTTTCAAATACATGTTTACATCCAAAGGGGTTTCTACCTAAGGATAAAGGATAATATCGAGGAGATATACCTAAAAAGATAGATACAAGCACAACTGAAGAAAAAAAAAGAGGTCAAAGATGTACCCTCAAAAAGAAGAGGGTAGGCAGCGCGTATTCTATCCTCAGTTTCCCAAGTCGCGTCTTCCTCGGCATCGCTCCACTGAACCTTAACGAGCTTCACTTCGCGGTTGCGTAGCTTTTTTTATTTCAGTTCCTACGATTCGAGTTGGAACTCTCCTCACTGTTGCTTCATGTTCCATTTCGGCTTCTTCTAGAATGCTTGGCTCCACCACTTCCGCTGATTCATGTAGACATTTCCGGAGATGAGAAACGTGAAAGACATTGTGAATTCCGGCCAATCTTTCAGGCAGATCTACTCTATAAGCCATTTTCCCAATCTTCTCGATGATAGGGAACGATCCTAAAAATCTTGGTGCTAGCTTTCCTGCGGATCCAAAGCGAACGACGTTCCTTAAAGGGGATACCTTAAGGAAAACCCTGTCCCTAACCTCAAACTCAAGGTCGGTCCTTCTTTTGTCGGCGTAGGATTTCTGTCTGTCTTGGGCTGTCTTCATTCTTCTACATATCAAGTCCACTTTCTCTGAAGTTTCTCGAATCATGTCTGGCCCAAGTATAAGCTTATCTGTAGACTCCCACCAACAAGTTGGTGATTTGCACGGTCTTCCATACAAGGCTTCGAAGGGTGCCTTGCCGATGGTAGCTTGGTAGCTGTTGTTGTAGGCAAATTCCACTAAAGGAAGGTGATCCTCCCACGTCCCTCCAAAGTCAAGAACGCAAAGTCTTAAAAGATCCTCTAAAACTCTATTCACCCTTTCCGTCTGGCCATCTGTTTGGGGGTGATAGGCCGTGCTCAAACATAGCTGTGTGCCTACAGCTTCTTGCAGACTCTGCCAAAACTCACTTGTGAAAATAGGGTCTCGGTCACTAACAATGCTAGAGGGTATCCCATGGAGTCGAACTATTTCCTTGAGATAAAGATATGCTAGAGATGAGGCAGTCCTTCTACTCTTGATAGGTATAAAGTGGGCGCTTTTAGTAAGCCTATCCACTATTACCCAAATGCCAGTGTTGCCTCTTCTCGACCTAGGCAGTCCATCAATGAAGTACATTGAAATGCTATCCCACTTCCACTATGGGACCTCTAGAGGGTGAAGTAGTCCACCAGGCTTCTTTTGTTCCGCCTTGACCCGTTGGCAGGTCATGCACTTAGAAACGAAATCTGCCACGTCTTGCTTTATGCCGCTCCAAAAGAAAGTCCTTTTTATATCCTTGTACATCTAATCACCGCCAGGGTGTATAGTCATCTTGGAATGATGCGCTTCCTCGAGAACCTTCTTTGTCAACTCCCTTGCTTGTGGGACACATAATCTTCCATCTCGTCTCAGCCAACCCTTATCATCGATGGCGTATCTACTGAGGTGACTAGAAGTCTCACCCCTAATAAGTTTATCAATCACATCAACAAGCTGAGGGTCTTCACGTTGTGCAGCCCCTATTGAGTCTAAGAGAGTAGGGCGTACTTCGAGAGATGCTAACAAACCCGGTACGAAATCCGAGGAGGGCCTAAAGTTGAAACTGACTATATACTCTAAGTTTTGCCTTTCCACAAAGAGAGGGCTTAGGGTCAGTTTCTTTCGGCTCAACGCGTCTGCTACGACGTTGCCTTTTCCGGGAGTATAGGAAATTTCAAAATCATACGAGGCAAGAAACCCCATCCATCTTTGCTACCTCAAGTTAAGATCCTTCTGTGAGAAGAGATATTTCAACGATTTATGGTCAGTGTATAATTCAAACTTCTCACCTAGGAGATAATGGCGCCAAGACTTAAGTGCAAAGACGATGGCGACTAACTCAAGATCGTGGGTTGGGTAGTTCTTTTCATGAACTTTCAATTGTCTTCCGCCATAAGCTACTACCCTTCCTTCTTGCATTAGAACAACACCTAGTCCCGTGCCACATGCATCCGTGTATACTGTGAACATTTTGCTTCAGTCAGGCAGAGTTAGAACTGGGGCTGTTGTAAGAGCCCTTTTTAATCGTTGGAAAGCAAACTCGCAGTCCAAATCCCAAGTGAATGCCAGATTATTCTTTGTTAGCCTTGTGAGTGGGGCTGAGATTTTCGCAAAATCCCTAATAAGCTTTCGGTAAAAACCGGCTAGCCCAAGAAAGCTTCGAACTTCGGTTACATTTCTTGGTGTCTTCCAATCTTGCACTGCCACCACTTTCGCGGGGTCCACAGCCAACCCTCCTTTGGACACTATATGCCCAAGAAACCTTACTTCTTTTCTCCAGAAGTGACACTTGGAGAATTTGGCTTTTAGTTGATGTGCACGGAGAGTATCCATGATCTCTTTCAGATGCTGAGCATGTTCTTCCTCACTCTTTGAGAAGATTAAGATATCGTCTACGAAGACAACCAAAAATTTGTTGAGGAATTCCCTGAACACCCTGCTCATTAGGTCTACGAAATAAGCGGGTGCGTTTGTCAAGCCGAAAGGCATGACAAGCCACTAGAAGAAACTGTCTGGGGTTCTGAACGCTGTCTTATCAATGCTGTCTTCAGCTACTCTTAGCTGATGGAACCCAGTTGCCAGATCAAGTTGGGAGAAGACCGTCGCACCGACAAGCTGATCAAACAAATCGTCGATTCGGGGAAGAGGGTGCCTATTTTTCTTGGTCAATTTGTTTAACTCCCTATAGTCGACGCAAAGGCGAAGCGAACCGTCTGCTTTGGTTGCGAACACCAGTGGAGCACCCCATTCCGAAATGCTCCGTCTAATGAACCCCTTTTCAAGAAGTTCTTTAACCTGCTTACTGAGCTCCTTTCTCTCTCCTTGGAGCCATGTGTTTGACAGGTAAAGCTACAGGCTTTGCGTTATCCACAAGATATATGCGGAAGTCTATTTCCCGCCTCGGAGGTAAGCCTTTCACTTCCTCAAAGACATCCGGATATTCCCGGACTACTCTAACTGATTGCAAATTCTCATCAGAAGCATCAAGCGACTCTAGATAACTAAGCATAACAGCATTCAAAGGATTACAAGAAATTTCTAGAGTGTTACCAAGTCGAGTCAAGAGTCTAACTACTCTTTTCTCACAGTCAAGAATGGCACTAATACTGGATAGCCAGTCCATGCCTAAGATCAAACCATATCCCGAGAAGCCCAAAACAAAGGCACTACAACTAAACTCAACGCTGAGAATAGAGATTTTCAAACCCAAACAAACCATTGACAAGTAAGCGGAGCCCCCAATTGGATTTGAAACTACTAAGGGATCTTCAACCATACTAGTGTCTAGATGCAGAGATTCTACTAAGGCAGATGAAATAAAAGAGTGTGATGCACCAGAGTCAAAAAGTGTACGAACTGGATGATCATAAAGATAGACTACACTTTCTACAGAAATATTACTACCTCGTCCCTACTGAGGTGCCACTAGCGCATGAACCTGACCCCCTGAAGTGGATCCGGCTTTCTGTCCCTGCCCTTTCTTCTTTGTGCAGTCCTTAGCTTGGTGCCCAGTCTCTCCACAATGGAAGCAACCACCCATCTTCGCCTTCCTTTTCCGGCAGACTTTTGATATATGGCCCACAATGCCACATAAATTGCACCTTCTCTTCTCACGGGGCTTATTGTTCTTCCCTCCTTTCTTGAAGTCTTTTTTCTTTGCTTGTAGACCTTCTTTCTTCTCTTCCCCCTTAGTTTCTTTCTTGCCGTGGTCTTCCTCGTGTAGCAACGCCATGTCCACCAGGCTTTCATAAGTCGCACCCGTGGATACATGGGTCATGGCAAGGCTATGTAGAGGCTCATTCAAACCCTTGACGAAGCGGAGTGCCTTCTTGTGTTGGGTGTTTACTTTGTCTAGCCCAAATCTGGCCAGCTGATTAAGCTGATTAACATATTCCCTGATCGTCATGCTTCCCTGTTTCAGAGTTAGAAACTTTTCCATTTGCAGGCTTCTTTCGGCTTGGGAGAGGAATTTCATATCAAACCTTGTCCTGAAGTCTTCCCATGTTTCCACCGCCCTCTGAGCATTGGTAACTTCCCACCAATAGGAAGCTTCATCCTTAAGTAACCCCACCGCAAGTTGTATCTTTTGCCTGTCATCCACTCCAAAGATGACAAAAAATCCTCAATCTCCTTTAACCAGTTTCTTGCTTCAACAAAAGATTCTGTCCCATAAAAGTCTTTTCCACCCATAGCCTTGAAGTCTCTACATGTTTTTGCGAAGGCATTTCCACGAGGAGGCGGAGGAGGAGGAGGAACCGCGGCCACTGGAGGAGGGATATATGCTGGGCCCGCGCCATTGGCCCTTGCTTCTAAGTACGTCCTAAACCAGCAGGGATTCAACACTCCTTCTGGAAGGTTAAGGTCTCCAGACATGCTGAAACAGAAAGGAAAAATTCAAAACGAAGGGTAGAGAGGGATAGATAGGGCACATGGCTTTGGGGGATTTTGTCTTTTTATTAATATAACACTTTTTCTAAAAAAATGCTTCTTTAATCTTTCTTTTTGAAAACAATTTTCAAAAACTTTTATCTTGTCTGGTAAACCTATGCTCTGATACCAAGTGAAAGACTCCACCTCCATTAAGGTCACTCACAAAGGGAATGCCTTAACTTTGGTGGAGGTTTGTAAGTAAAAGCCACAGATAAACTCAAGACAGATATAAATACACATATTTTAAACAGCGGAAACCAACAAACTTTTATTTCATCAATAAGTGTATCAAACAAAAGATTTCCATAATTGTCTCAAAATACTTAGAACATTACAACCTCATAACTGTCTTGATTATTAAAGAAGCATGAAAACATAAATAAATTGACAAAAATCCCGATAGTGATATCCAAAGCCATTATCCGAGCAAGTAAGATCTAAATCATACATATACGTTCTTGGTGCTTGTAAAGAGTCTGACTGAGTTGAGCTGTTTCCTCCCTGTGGACCTGGGGGGGGGGAACGGAAGAAAAGAAGACGAAAAGAAAATAGGGTCAGACATAAAGCTTGAGTAAATCTAGTAACTCTTCAGTATGTGAATAAGAAAAGGGTATGATGGATGTAAACTAAAAATAGGAAAGTGTCACCAGCTAAGGAAGTGTCGAATGTACTATCGCACCCAAACTATATCTCTGCACCTATTTGAATTTATTCTAACTGGCACCCTATGGTGGGGGTTAAGTGATCCCCATTCTTGTTAAAAGATTGGCTCCTACTCGCATTAACATGTGTCATACGACCCCCAAGAATTGTAGATACCTATGCTGGTCCCACCATGGGGTGTATCAAGACCCATGGTGGCGTCCCCGACACAAAGCCTAGAAGGCATAGGTTATACTACTGGTGTCCTCAGTGCCCTGGTTGTCTGATCCGGAATGTGTGCATGCCCGTACCCCGTTAGACCTGCACTGTGCACCCACCGCCGTCGTTTGACCGCTTACAATCAGCCTAGTAATCGTGCCCCACCCTGCCTAGTTTCAGGGTACCGTTGATACCTAACTTTGGGTTACTGCTGAAACGGGTCCCTCGTTACCAGGATTTTCTAGTCAAACATGTTAAGTGGTTAAGTGTCTGTATTTACCTAACCCCACCCATCAATTCTTGTTAACATGTTGAATTTGGTTAAGTGTTATAGTTGACTTAACCCTACCATCTGTCCTTAGCCTCTTAGGAGCACCAGACCACTCACATTAGATAGTTATTGCTACGAGTACTGGATGTGCCTGTCGGTTCCGGGTAGGTTTACACCGTAGCTCAGTCTAACCTCGGGTCCTTATTGGACTCAATGCTTAGCCACCCACATTGGATAGGTATTGTTGTGACTACTGGACAGCCGGGCGGGACCAGGCAGGTTTACATCACAACTCAATCCAACCTCGGGTTAACATATCGTGTTTTCTAAATTTACATATTTTATTACTTCTCAACTATATGTAAATGTCATATCTTTTGTTTTTGGGTATTTCAATTCATACCACTTATGTGTCATAATCATTGGCATGTGCCAAACATGCCAACATATATTTTCATATTTTACACCCAACGTTATTACCCCCGTTTGTTCGCAACGTTATAACATGTGTTGGGCTTGTCACAATTCAGCCCAACTTTATAAACGTGAGGAAAAGGGGAAATCATGAACATGTAATACATAAAGGTGTGTGGCGCATGAACTTGCAATTTGGCGATTCAACTAACATATAACATGGGTCATGTGAAGTTGCATTCGAATCAAAGTATGACTAAGTAGGTGACATATGAAATGGCATAGTTTAGGCAAATACAAACTTGTGTTTAAACATGTTTAACTTGGCATAATATCGACCACAAAACTAGCATGTTATATATTCATCAAAAATATACAATTTTTACATCTAATCATATAGCCTATTTCAACATGAACTTGCATAGTTTATGAAACCCAAACGATGTTTGACATAGAACCAATTATATTTTGCAAATAAACATGAACTTGCATAGTTTATGAAACATAGATCCAATTATACTTGCAAACATAGATCTAATTATACTTGCCAATAAACATAAGAATGATATAATAGGTTTTGGTCATGTAGGCATAAAAGGTCTATAACATGTTTACATAAATTCTAATTTAGACTAAGGGAATATACATAGTCCATGCCATCGACATATGCAAAAAGGGATCAATTTCTAGTTTTTGCCACAAGCTTGCAAGTGCCATTGTTTTTCATATACAATTGTTCAATAGGCTTGCATCAATCAATTTATGCCACAAACATCAATACACAAGTCATGATAGAACCATTACAATACACAAAATTTATACGATATTACAACACGATTCTATTTTCATTTACATCAAATCACATCATCGTTTTTATTCATATTCTGAAAGGTCACTTGTAACAACCCGAAAATTTGGGCCAGTTTAAAATTTTTATTTTGGCAATTTTAGCGAATTTTGATTATTTAAAATGAATTATTTTAAATAATATCGACGAGAAATTTATTTTGAATATAATTCGAACGTATATATTCGTTTGAATCGTCATTATAAAATAAATATTTATTTTAAATTATAAAAGGAATTGAAAATGGCGTGGTAGTTCGATAATTCGATTTCAAACTTCAATTGAATGTACCGGGTGCAAAACAATCCGGATTTTAGCGAAACCAAAATTAATAGGATCTAATTTATAATATCTTTCCAACGAATCCAACAAATCAAAATTTCATAGCGGGAATCAAAAGATATTTCCAGTTGAAAATTCTGAATAGTCGCTATGGAATTCAGGCCCTTAAAAATGGGAATTTTGCAAGCGACCTCGGATTTCGACGAAACCAATTTTGTTGGATCCGTGATGTAAAATTATTGCTAGATTCCAAATTTCATAATTTTTCAAATAAATATGTGAGCGTGGCAAAGGAAAACGCGTTTGACCAGTTTTAGTTGATTTTAATCGACTGGAAATTGGCCATTTTTCAAACGGCCTCAGTATTCGACGAAAATAGTTTTGTTAGGACCGTATCGTCAATACGAAGCTAGAAAATATTTTTTGGGAATTTTTCGAGTTAGTATGTGACCCCAGTAAATTGAAATGCGCGTTCAAATTCAATATATATAGTTATATGTTGTTTTTGACGAAAACTGATCGAAATGATCAAATCAGCCTACGACACATGTCCCATTGTGTTCGGAATGGGGGTAAAACGCTATAGACGACAGGCGGTGGGTTTCGTTTTGAGGTCGAAAATAAAAGTTGCTTTTTTACAATAATAAAATAATAATTATATATATTTCTATACTCCCTCCCTCCCCCTCTATATACCGTTCATTACAGTCAACAAAGAGAAAAAAAAACCCTAATCAATCGCGACGACCCCCCCTCCCCAGGCGCCGACGGCGTCGCGCTTTACTCCCCCCCCCAAGCGCCTGCGGCGCCGCGATTTACTTCACCCCCCCTTTTTCCCTGCTGAGACGTGCACCCCCCTCCAAGGCGCCCGTGGCGCCGCGATTTACTTCACCCCCCCAAAGCCCACGCCTTAGACCAAAAACCCACCTCGAGCCCTTGCTCTGCCGCCGCAGCCTAGAGCCGACCGCTTGAGACCCTCCTCCTCTTCGATTAGTGCAGAAATCCCCCCCCCCCCCCCCGCTAAAAACTGTAAGTATTTTCTTTTTACACTATAAAGCTTTGTTTTATTATGTTTTTAGAGTTAATACAAATAGGGTATTCTAGTTTATAAAAATATGGGTTTAAATATATAAAAGGTTCGATTTTTATATTTATCAAGTATGATTTTTCATGTCAGAAAAGAATATGATTTCAAATTAAAAATAGGATTTTTGGTAGAATAGAAAAGAAAAGATTTTTAGAATAGTAAAAATTCGATTTTTATATATTGAATAGCAAAGTAAAAATTCGATTTTTATATATTGAATAGCAAAGTAAAAAATTCGATTTTTATATATTGAATAGCAAAGTAAAAATTCAATTTTTATATATTGAATAGCAAAGTAAAAATTCGATTTTTATATATTGAATAGCAAAGTAAAAATTCAATTTTTATATATTGAATAGCAAAGTAAAAATTCGATTTTCATATATTGAATAACAAAGTAAAAATTCGATTTTTATATATTGAATAGCAAAGTAAAAATTCGATTTTTATATATTGAATAACAAAGTAAAAATTCGATTTTTATATATTGAATAGCGAAGTAAAAATGTGATTTTTCCATATTGAATAGCGAAGTAAAAATGTGATTTTTACATATGTAGAGAATACGGGCAAAGAAAGTGACAAGGGGCAAGAACAGCGAATATTTCTATAAATGAAATGCCGTGGAGTTGGGATAGCTATTGGTGAGAATTTCTCCCTCTTTAATTTTATTTTTCTAGTTATATATATATATATACTAGGATGCAGACGGTGTTTAGTAGCACCCGACACCCGTCATCCATAGACCATGGATAACTTGTTTGTTGAATTGTTTGGTTGTGTAGTTGGTTAGACTATTTGGTTTGAATTGAATTGTTTGGTGAAATGAAATTGATTTGATTGATGTGTGAAGGGTGTGGGCCTTCACTAGACCGGGGATAAGACTAGCCCTTGTCCCATTTCTAGTATCGTGCCGTTATGCCGTAGAAATTTTCTAAAATAAGTTAGAAAAATAAAAACATCATTTTTATTTTGTAAATGAACTGAATAAAAATTCATGTGTTAAAATAAAATATTTATCGTTAAAAAATATAATTTTTAACGTGAATGTGAATAAATAAATATTCATTTACAAACCGGATGGTTTGTTTATGTACACCTATTTGAAGGACATTGATTGGGACGATAAATTTTACACATCGCCCAACTGTACAAATAAAAATCTGTGTTTGATTGCTTGAAACCCCCACACGGGTATTGGGATGATATTTGACGAACACTAATCCCGATTGTTTAGTTGTATGTCGATCGATTGATTGACAGGCTGTTATAAGCGTTGAATATTTATCTTTGATGCTTATACAGTGTAGAATGCACTTTGGATGATGGTTGATTATTCATTGTTGTTGATATATACATGTGTTGTATGAAAATCCATATAATTAACATTATATGGTGATTGTTTGGGCCTCACTCCAATTTGAAAAATAAAGAATATTATAAAATAAAGGTTCATGTATTGACAGTACTCATCCGTTGAGATTAGTCATGTGTTGAACGAAATATTTTAGAAATAGAAATATTTGAAATAGAAATATTTGGAACAGAAATATTTGAAATAGAAATATTTGAAATAGGAATATATGAAGCCGTATTGATTAGATTGATGCCATTTTAACGAGAACGATATTTATATCGATTTTATTCATTTTATAATGAATATCGAAAGTGGTTTCAAAATCTGATTTTTCGAAAAGCAATGAATTCGAATTGAAATTGATTATAAATGAATTCGAATTGAAATTGAATATAAATGAATTCGAATTGAAATTGAATATAAATGAATTCGAATTGAAATTGAATATAAATGAATTCGAATTGAAATGGAATATAAATGGATGCGAATTGAAAATGAATTCGAATTAAAATTGAATTGAATTGAAAACGAACTGAAATTGGATTAGAAATCAATTTGAATTGAAACCGTTTGAAAAACGAATTCAAAACGATTTATAAAGCACGTTTTGAATTGAAATCGACGAATTATATATTATGTATATTATATATATATATATATATAACATAATGGCCTGAATAGAATGCGCCGCACCGCGGCAGTTCGCGAATTTCGACCATTGACTTCGAACGGATATTACGGGAGATCCGACCGTCGGATTCTCCTAAAACCAGAACCGTTGGGTTCGTATCGAAAAGAGCTTTCTAATGAATATTAGAAATTCGAAATCTAACAGTAGGATTTGGAATTATGTCCAAATCAAATTTGAAAAAGGTCGCTGTAAGTGCAGTTCGATGGCCGTTGATGGAAATCGACTGTACGGGCCTTGATAAAATTATTAAAAATAGTAATAATTTGTGTAAAATCATAAGAAATGATTTGAGAAGAATTGGGATGAAAAACTCCATATTTGAAAAGATAAAAATAGATTTTTATCGAAGTGAACTAGTTTTGAACTAGAATTATAATTCTATTTTTTTTTATATATAAATTGAATTTGAAAAGGGTTTTAAAAATAACCAGAATTTCCAATGACTGCATTGGAGTGGATTTGAATCGAAATTGTCTTCGGAATATTTCGATGTTGGAATTCGTGATTATACAGATGTTGTTATGGAAATTTGAAAGATATATATTTATATCGTTATTTCCAATACGACATTTGTTAATCGTAGAATTTGATATTGAATATAAGCCGATATGTTTTCTATTCAGAGCCTTGTATTGAATATCAAATGTGATTTGGGTTTGTCGTGAATGGTGTCTTCACTAACACTGTTCTTGAACCCAGTGGAGAAAAGATTAAATCTTTTTATTTAGATTTAATGAAGTGTACCAATTAAATAATATTTAATTGGTGAATTGATATTAATTTTTGGGTTTATCGTGGACAGTGTTTTAAATAACACTCGTTCTTTAACCCGATAATTAATGGAATGTGATTTTGGGTTTATCGTGAACTGTGTTTAAAATGACACCGATTCTTTAACCCAGTTAACGATTAAAACTAAGTGGAGTTTTAATGAATCTTTAATTAGATTGAAATGATCGAGAATGGAGTATCACCAGTTTTGCTCCAGGCGATAGTTAAATCTTTAATTAGATTTAAACGTGAAATGGTAATTGAATTTACCGATAACACTGTGGTGTTAGATATGAAGTATAACCAGTTTTACTTCATGGGAGGAATAGGTCGGGGTTGGGAAATTAAAACAAATGATTACTTCGGTAAGGTTCGTTAATCCCGACTAGTTGAATCAAAATTCAAAAGAAGATTAAAGAATAAATTCAAGGAATTTATCTTAGATAAAATTAATGGGAACCTTTCCCTATGAATGTGAAATTTAGAAACTAACTGTCGGTTAGCTAAGCAGAATGGTTTTCTGGATATTGATCTGATGTTGGTTTCGGCCTTCGGGGTTAATACTTGGGGAATTATTCTCTTGATTAATTTATGGTTAGTGACTGATGAATTGGAAAGAGGCGTATGTTGTGTTTGTGTAACACTTATTTAAAATATACGTGAGTTATTCGAGAAGACCGGGTTTATCCCATTCTGAATGACTGATACGACGATAAGTCGAAGATGAAGACGATGGTCGAAGACCGGAGGTCTTCACGTTGTTTGGGTGATTACTGATGATCTTGATTGGGCTGTACACCCAAGAAGATGGAAACAGTTGGTGATCGTCCAGACGTACTTGGAGATCGATGGATATGCGGGGTACTAGGTACCTCCGGTTTCGTTCAGACCCAGAACGGACTTGTAAATGGACTGTGTGTCTGACATTGGATTTTAGTCCGTGTGATTGATCTCTATTAAATATATATCTGTTTGGCGGCGGAGAATTTATTCTCTTGCTTAACGCCCTTCTCTGAGACGTACGAGCTCAGGGGTTATATATTGATGGATATCAAATGCATGGAGTGAATTGCCTGTGTGGCATGCCTAAGTGGCAAATGATCAAGGCTTCTGTTGAAAAGCAAAGTCTTGTGGTTGATGATCGAAGCACGACCTTTGTGGCGTAGCTTTGTGTAACGTTTACTTCACGAGTTTCGCACCCCGGTTGTGAACCAAAAACGGGAGAGGACCTCAGGGAGGGCATGCGTTTCTTTCTAGCAAGGGTGGCGTCAGTGACCTACCAGCCCTGACATTTATATACTTTTCACCTGTGTGGTTGTTGCTGTTGCGAGGCGCCTCGGTTTGATCGGACGATCCGGGTCCGATGGAGTCATTCGTTGGCTCATTTGCGCCCCAAAAGGGCGGGGAAACGTAGTGTTCAGGCATTTTAATCCACATCGGGGGACCGGCCCTGACGATCCAAGGGTCACTCGAGCTCTGATCCTGAGACATGGTAGGCTAGATTGTCTCGAATCGGTAGAGGACGATCCCTGGCCTCGGTTCATAGACGGAAATCCAATTTCCAAATACGTGACATTTGCGGTTTTATTTGTAAACCTATATATGGCGACATAGTGGCATGGGACGCTCATGTCGCCTATGATTGATACTTATGATTCGAAGATTGTTTTATACACTATACACTGATAATAGTATCAAATGATTTGTTTTAAACGTATCAAGCATTCTTTGGCTGTTATAAGGGAAAACCCTATCCCCCGGCTTGCGTTGCATTGTGTGATAGGACCTGGGTCTTATAACAGCTTCATTTTTCTTTATTTAGCATTGCGCTGTTTGTTTTATGCACTGGTATTCTTGGGAGGAAACCCGTTCCGCGTTAGCGGCGTGGTCCCCTGATATATCTGATTTAAAATAAAGATTAACAACTGTTTTAGTTCTCACACCAGTCCCATGACTGACCTGGAGTTTATTGTTTTAACCTAAACTCTGGGTGCCCTTATTTTCGACACGGGCAGCTAGTAGTTTTGGTTTTTGTAGATTTATATTCACAGCATCCTGGTTTACAGTTGGAATGATATCCAGAAAGCTTTGTATCCGTGTATCTCTTCTAGTTGTGTATTGTATTATTTTCCGCTGCGATGTATTTAAATGTAATTTAAATCTCTGATATTTCTGTGTAATATTGATTCATTTATACTCTGTATATTCTTGTAATCTGATGCATTGTTGTAATATACAATGAAATGTTCTTCCGTCTGCGTTCTATTTTGTGGCTTGTTCTCAAACGATAGGGCGTTTCGAGCGGTCTGGGTCGGTTTAGCGACTGGTTCGGATCGAGCGAAATTCCTTTCGTCACATCACTGTACTTACAACGAATGCAGAATCTTGAATTCTGGATTCTGGATTCTGAAACTGAGATGCGCTCCTTTGGGTAGACTAACGTTGCGTTGATTGATTTGATTAAACTTTAATTTGATTCGTCTCTTAGGCTTTGGTGTTGGCTTGTCTCTAGGCTTTCTAATTGACAGCCATTCCTGGTTCCTCTCCAGCAGCATGACGGCTTTTGAATTCTATTATTTGTGTGAATTTAGGGTTAGACTTGAGTTGTATTTATAGAATTTTAAATTGTTTTGAGCTATCAGATGAAGATAGGAGGAATCTAGACCATACAAAGTTCAAAGAGCCAATCAGAAGGTGACACGTAAGCCCTAGTGACTCAGCCAAGCATCAGAATTCGACTGGACCCTGACCAGGCCAGCCAGGGCCTGACCAATAGGTCTTTCTGACCTGGGCGCACTTGGCAGGTGTGCCAGGCTAAAAATGTACTGGCGCACTTCCCAAGTGCGCCAGTTCAACTTTGTTCTGGCGCACTTCCCAAGTGCCCCAGTGTATTCTGACCCGTTTTCTGGTTTTTCTGCCCAACTTCATTCGTCCATATCTTCTTCATACAATATCCGTTTTACGCAAACTCAGACTCTATCTCAAGCAGAATTTCGAGATGAACGCAATGGCGTAACCCATTTCCCTTGATTCCATTATTTATAATTAATTATACTTTAATTTGTGAAGCTTAATGTTTTAGAATTCACGGGGTGTTACAAAAATTGTCCCCAAAATACAGTATCCTATTAACATTTATTGGTCATAATTTTTTTAACTAATAATTATCTTAAACCAAATATTTAAGTTTATTTAAACCTCCATGCATTCTACCTCGAAATTGTCAATTCACCATACAAAATAAAATAAAAGGGATTAAAATGCACAGATCTTCTAATTTTTCAGTCACAGGCGGTAACAACAAAAAACCCTACTGCCTTTACCTTCATATTTTCCAATTCCCCGTTAATAACTCGTCGCGCGGGAGAATAGTTCTCTCCCCCAAAAATTCGATCCCCACGTATCTCTACACTAATTCTAGGCTCGCGGGAGTAAGATCTATAAGCAAACTCGGAGGAACCTAACTCAGCAGCTTTAATTTCTTAGTTTGGTAAGTGGGTTTTGGTAAATAAGAAAGAAAAATAGACTTTTCTTCATCCTTCCCTTTTGAAGTTTTTAACTTCTTGAACTATTGAATTATTTAGCATTATATTTAACTATTTATTATGTAGATCTTTAATTTTTGGTTATAATGTTGATTTTCTTAGTGTTTTACTCAGGTTGGATGGTATATATGGAAAAGTTTCAAAGTTAGTTCAGAGACTTCAATCTTAGAGGTAAATTTACATTTTGGGAAAGTATTTGATGTTTATATCTATTGAGAATGTACTTGAGACTAATAGGGGCGTATGCCTTTGGTTATAATTCCAAAACTGACCCGTATACTTATGTTCTATGATGCACTTAGGTTTCTGCACTGCATATTGCAAGTTTTTGTACACTACTTTTGCTTTACTGAGAAACCGACATTTTATTTTTGCACCAATAACTAACACAGTATAATTGAAATAGTTGAGAGATTTTTTTAGATAAAAGGAGTTGTGTGTGTGTGTATATAGGTAAGGCATTACATTAAACATATTTTTAGGTCGTATGAGTATTTATCTTACTTTTGCATGCCTTAATTTCAGTTCCTATAGACTTCCTTCATTTTTATAGTACGATTATCAAGATAATATGTTAACTCAATAATATTTTTCTATCTATTGCTACCCCAAATATGGTAAATAAGCGGAACTCTTAATAAATGTGGCGACCCAAACTTCCCTATAAAGGAAAGTCCGGATTGCTTCGAGGACAAGACAAATTGGAACATAAACAGAATAACATTTCATTTCTTATTACAACAATTCCATTAGAATACACAAATATAACAAAGTATGAATAAATATTATACATCAGAAAAATATCAGAGTTTAAAATACGTAGCAGCGGAAATAAAATGTATAAATACAATGCGTAGCGGAAAATAATACTTAACACAACTGAAAGAGATACATGGATACAGAGCTTTCTGAATATCATTCCAGTTGTAAACCAAGATCCTGTGAATATAAATCTGCAAAAACAAAACTACTGTAACAACCCGGAAAATAAGAACCAATTTAAAAATTTTAATTTGGCTATTTTAGTGAATTTTGAATGTTTAAAATAAATTATTTTAAATAATAACGACAAAAAGTCTATTTGAATCGATGTTTGAAAATAAGTATATTTATTTTAAATATAAACAAGGCCTAAAATGGCGCGGTAGTTTCAAAATTTGAATTCAAACTTTGACTGACTGTATAGGGTGCAAAATAAAACAGATTTTAGTAAAACCAAAAATATTTAAATCTGTTTATGAATAAATTTATACGAATCTGAAAAATCGAAGTTTCATAGCGAGAATCAAAAGTTATGGCCAAATGAATTTTCAGAAAGGTCGCTATGGAGTTTATATAGCCCTTGAAAATAGACATTTTGCAAACGACCTCTGTTTTCGACGAAACCACTTTTGTTGGATCCGGGATGTCAAATTATTGCTAGGTTTCAAATTCCATAATTTTTGAAGTTAATATGTGCGCGTGGCAAGGGAAAATGTGTTTGGTTGATTTCAGTTAAAGTGGATCGACCAGAAAATGGCCATTTTTCAAATGGTCTCGGAATTCGACAAAACTAGTTTTGTTGGGACCGTATCGTCAAAACATAGCTAGAATTATTTTTCTAGAATTTTTGGGATCAGTATGTGGCCCTGACAAACTGAAATGTACGTTCAAATCAAATATTAAATGTTTTATATTTTAATCTAGAGAAAAACTGACTGAAACAGTCGAATGGGCCTACGAAACATATTCCATTGTGTTCGGAATGGGGTATTTAGCTAGAGACGACAGTCGTTGGGTTTGGATTTGAGTTCGTATGTGAAAGGGGGTATTTTTGGATTTAATTAAATTAAAAATTAAAATAAAAACCCTCATCCAATCACATTCTTTCTTCCTCCTCGCTCAAACCCGATACCCCCTTATATCGAACGGCGACTCCCCTTTCTTCCCTTCTCTCCTCTTTTTCTCCTAAATAACTCAATGAAATCACTCCACCTAGTTGAAGACTTTGAAGAGAACCGCAAGAGCATTAAATCCATACCAACTTCGGATTTTTTTCGTGGAGTATTAAGCTCAGATCGAGCTCAGGAAGATGCCGACTTCATCCGTCATTTGCTCCACCTAGCCGAGCTTGAGTTGGCTGCGACTGGTACCCTCTGGCGCGCCATCTGGAGCACTTCAACGTGGTGATGACCGGTTAACATCTCGAGGCACGGATTGAAAGATAATCTGAAACCTAGGTTTGAACAATATTAGAAAGGGTACGGGTTTATATAAATTAAACCGATTTCCACATTTAAAAGCGTAGCGAACTTCTAAAAATCATATCTTTTTTCTATGTAGTCGAAATCCGGTGAAACAAGAGA
Source organism: Allium sativum (assembly GCA_030737875.1). Lineage (NCBI taxonomy): Eukaryota > Viridiplantae > Streptophyta > Magnoliopsida > Asparagales > Amaryllidaceae > Allium > Allium sativum. The sequence goes on along the minus strand of JASFAX010000036.1, from coordinate 2,334,398 downwards.
CAGTGGACTCGTGTGGACGTTTTCTACATTCTAGGAGAGACCGGATATTTTTCTGAGCCTTCTACAATTTTTAGTGGAATGGAACCCAATGTGAGATTTCTGATTTATAAACGATATGGGAATGACGATGTATAAATTATATAGTCGATGTACGAGTTATATAAGCGTTGTACACCTCATGTATAAGTGATGTATAAGTTGTATGTATGATGTATAAGTTATATATGCATTGTAAAAATCATATATGCGTTGAAATGATATTGAAATATATTGAAATGAAATCAAAATATAGTTATATACATATATCTATACATATATATCTACACTCCCCTCGTTCACAGACCATGGACGATATATTTTGGTTGTGATATTGTTTGGATTTGGTTGATGTGAAATTTGTTGAATACCATGAATGGTTGATTGGAAATGATTGATTGTGGTTGGAATCCAAATAGGATTAATATATGGGAAAATTCGTCTGCGTACGAACTAGATATTGAAATCCCCATTGTCAAAAGCTACGAGGCTTTAAGGTAGAGCTAGGAGCTGTACTAGGGACGGTGCCGGTTTTAACTACTCTGTCGTTATGCTGCCGAAATTTTCTAAAATATTTCTGTGTTTGATTTATCTTCATGTATTGAAATATATTCATGTGATGAATGAAATAAAATGGTTTGAACGATAAAAACAACATTTTTATCGAATGAATGAAATGAAATGTTCTAAACGATAAAAACAACATTTTTATCGAATGAAAGAAATAAATTGTTTGAACGATAAAAACAACATTTTTATCGAATGAATGAAATAAATGGTTTGAACGATAAAAAAGAATAACATTTTTATCGAATGAATGAAATGAAATGGTTAGAATGATAAAAATAACACTTTTATTGTATGTACGAAGTATAGAAAATATTCATTTTTGAAATAAATCGTTTTACAAATAAAAATCACATTTTTATTATATATATGAATTGTTAAAAATAGTGATGTGTTGAAATAAATATCTGTTGGATAAAAATATCATTTTTATCAAATATATGAAATGAATATGGTTTTGAAATCGAAGAATGAATTATATTTATATATATAAATATAATTAAAATAAATCGAATAACGAAGCTGCAGTTCGTATTTTGAAACCATGATTTCAAACGATTATTGCGGGAGATTCGACCATCGGATTTTCCCGAAACCGAAACCGTTGGGTTCGCTTTGGAAACATCTTTCCAACGACACCAACTTTGCAAAGATCCAATGGTTGGATTTTCTGGAATGTTTAATTCAAATCGGAAGAAAAACAGCGCCAGGATCGATTATATTTTTATATATATAAATATAATTAAAATAAATCGAATAACGACACTGAAGTTCGTATTTTGAAATCGTAATTTCAAACGATTGTACCGGGAGATCCGACCGTCGGATTTCCCAAAATTGGAACCGTTGGATTCGTTTGGAAAAGATCTTTCTGATGATATAAAATTTGTAAAGATCCAATGGTTAGATTTTCAGATATGTGTAAATCAAATTTAGAGAAAAATAGCGCCACGGTCGCGTTATGGCCTGAAGCGTCGTTTATATAAATTGGCTATTTTTAAATGAATAAAAATAACGATAAATCGTGATAAAATATTATAAACAATATGGAATGGAAATAAACCGAATTTACCTGGTTTATTGGATATTTGATGGTTGAATGTGTTTGACGTGAAAATTACATTAAAGAACAAAATTATCGATGTCGAATAATTTAACCATTGAAATGAATTGATTTGAAATTTTAAATATACGTGAATTATTTGAAAAGGCCGAGTTAATTCTCATTTCAAATAACTGATCGACGGTTAGAAGTCGAAGATATGAAGACGGTGCAAGACTGACGATCTTCACATTGAATTGATGGGTGCTACTGATACTCACGATGGGAGTAGCTACCTTGAAGGGGGCTAAAGTGGTAGCCGTCCGGATGTACTTGTTGATTGTACGGATGTGCGAGGTATAAGGTGCCTCCGGTTTCGTTCAGACCCAGAACGGACTTGTAAATGGATGTGTGTCTGACATTGTATATTGACAACGTTGCATGCAGAGATGCTTTGATCAAAGCTTTTGTTGAAAAGAAGATATTTGTGGTTGATGATCAAAGCACGGCTTTGAACAGCTAGCTTTGTTTTTAGCGTTGTTTCGCGAGCCTCACACCCCGGTATGAGCCAGAAATGGGAGAGGACTTCTGGAAGGACATGCGTTTCCTTCTAGCTAGGAGTGGTGCTTTGGGTTTTACACGCCCGGGTATTTTACTTATGTGGATGATGGAAAGCGAGGCCTCAGTTACTTCGGTCTCTCCAGAGCTGATGATTTGATCGGATATGACCAGTGACGCCCCATAGGGCGATGAAATGCAGTGTTCAGTCATTTTAATCCACATCGGGTGGACCGGCCCTAACGATCCAAGGGTCACTCGAGCTCTGATCCTGAGGGGCGGGCTATAGCGTCTCGAAGCGGCAAGGACGTCCCTTGCCTTGGTTCATGACGGAAATCCAATTTCCAAATACGACATCGTGTGATTTTGATTGCATACCTATATATGGCGACATGATATATGGTACCCATGCCGTCTATGATTGATATTTATGATTGAAATTGTTTTTGAAACATATAAACATTAGCAATAATATCAAATGATTTGTTTTGCTCGTATCAAGCATATTTTGGCCATTATAAGGTAAAACTCTTTCCTTCGGTTTGCGTTGCATTGTGTGATGGGAACTGAGTCTTATAATAGCTTCATTTTTATAAAAAGCATTGCGATGTTTAAAATATTTACTTGTTTTAAAGCACTGGCAATCCAATGGAGCAAACTCGTTCCGCGTTAGCGGCGTGGTCCTGTGATTGGCCATATTATAAAATAAGTTAAATAGATTTCTCATACCCGTCCCATGACTAACTCGTAGTTTATTTCACTTGCCAACTCAGGTGCCCTATTTTCTGCATGGGCAGCCTTGTATTCAGGTTTTAACAGGCTCTTTCTGGATAGCTATGGAGCTGAAGCTGGATTCTATCACTTCTTTCTTTTTTATGCTGTTCAGCTCCTATTGTACATATTATGTTTTGATTCCGCTGTAGACATTTATGTAAAGCTGAACTGTATTTTGTACTAAGTATGATCCTGTATACTGTGTAACTCTGATGATTATGTTTATTCAGTGTATTCTATTGTACATTATCCGGTGTATTTATTTATTTCTGTTCTGCTGTGATCTTTTATGTGTTATATTCCAAAGATTACCCTTGCCACCATGGAACGGGGTTTGGGGTCGTCACATCGTGGTATCAGAGCTTTGGTTAAGCTTAGTTCTGGAATATAACATATTAACGAACTCATCGGAAATAGAACCAGTAGTGTTCTAAGACGGATCACTCATTTCAGATAGGATCAGTAATATCCTAGAATGAGTGAAGCAGAATGAAATACACCCCGATAGACACATTTACATTAAAGTATATGTCTCTATGTTTTAAAAATACCTTTTCTGTTGGCCTAACACTTTGTCTGCTATTCGCAGACATTGAGAAATGGGTGGAAGAAGTAGAAGAGGTAGGTCAGAACCAGATATTGAAGCTCTATTAATTAAGTATCGAAATCTGGGTGGAGTACCGTTCTCAGGCAACGAATCTATTATTCAAACACAAGCATGGATGCGCTCTACTGAGAAAATATTTGAAGGTTCAAAGCCGAGAGATGATCAGAAAAGATTACTGGCATCTTGGACACTCAAAGACGAAGCGTTAATCTGGTGGGAAACCGTTATTAAAGATAATCCAGAAGGTGATATAACCTGGGATAAATTCAAAGAAATTTTCAATCAAAGATTTATTCCTCCAGAAGCAACTGAGCGATTAAGCGATGAATTCTATTATCTGATACAAGGGGATATGACCATTCCAGAATATCATAAGAAATTCAATGAACTTTCTCGTTTTGCCCCGCATTTAATTCAGAATCCAAGGATGAAGAATCTGAGGTTTATTAACGGGCTTCAACGAAAGTATCAAAGTAAGGTAATTGCACATGTGCAACAATCTTTTTCTGAAATGATTTACGTGGCTTATCAGTATGAAGATCTAGATAAGCAAGGCCTTTTGGTTGATGAAGAGGAAGTCAGTACTAGTAGTAAAAGGAAATTTAAAGCTGGTAGCTCAGAGACAAGCACACAGCCGGAGGCTAGTACGACGTCTGGGGTCAGAAAGAAACCTAAAGTCAATCAAAAGAAGGTTAAATATGAGAAAGGACCAAGAACGACTGCCACATGCTCGAGCTGCAATAGGCAGGGACATTTGGTGGTAAATTGCAAATCTTGGAACAAACGAAAAAAGGATAAATGTGAACACAAGGGCAAGTTTCAAGAGAATAGAAAATACAGTCAATGCCATGGGACTGGTCACCTCTCAAAGGCTTGCCAGCTATTCAAGAAATCTAAAGCAGTACATGTAAATGAAGTAGCAGAAACCTTTGAACCCTCAGCAAGCCAAGGAAGGCCAAATGTTTTAGAAGGCACGCTTTCTATCAAAGATATTCCAGTTAAAGTACTGTTTGATACAGGCGCGTCGCGAAGCTTCATTGCAAAGAATGTGGTTAAGAAACAAGATTTAAATTTGAAAAAGCTCAAGGAACCCATGACTGTCCATAATCCGGTTAGGGGTTCCCTCGATCTTAGTTGGGTTTGTGGGGGTGCCTATCTCTTTCTTCCGCTGTCGGTTCCCTATCATCTCGATCGTCATGAATTTTACAGAATTTGACCTTATATTGGGATTGGATTGGTTAACCAAACATGAAGCAGAAGTTAAATGCGCCGAGAGAGTTGTTAAGGCAAAAACAAAGTTCATAGAGTATATAACCATTCCATGTGAAGGTCCGAATACAGATAGAAAAGACTTCTGGGCAGCTTTGGATGTTTCTCCTGCTCAAATAGAACCTGTTCATGTCATTACGGAGAATATTCCGGTCGACATTGATAATGTTCCTGTTGTCAAGAACTATGCGGATGTGTTCGAAGAAGTGGTTAACTTACCTCCGCGTAGAGAAATTAATTTCAAAATCTCTTTAGTTCCAAATGCAAGGCCAGTAGTTCACGCTATTCGAAGAATGACCTTGAAGGAGAAAGAAGAGTTAGACAGTCAAACTCGACATCTTTTATGGAAGGGTCTGATCAGGCCTAGTTTCTCTGATTGGGGAGCAGCAGTGGTGTTTGTCCCAAAGTCAGACGGTACTCTCAAACTGTGTGTGGATTATCGTGACTTGAATAAGCAGACGTTGAAGAATAAATATCCATTGTCACAGATTGATGATTTGATGGATCGATTGAATGGCGCGCAAGTATTTTCCTGAATGGATCTAGCTACAGGTTTCCATCAACTTCGTATTGCCGAAGATTGTGTTCCTTTGACAGCATTCAGAGGTCCAGATTTATTCTACGAGTGGTTAGTAATGGCGTTCGGCTTATGTAACGCTCTAGCATATTTTGTCGATCTAATGAACCGGGTATTTAGAGAAGTACTGAATAAATTTGTACTGGTTTTCATTGATGATATTCTAATCTTCTCTAAGTCAGAAAGCGAGCATGAATAACATTTGGAACAAGTGTTAGAAATTCTCAGAAAGAATGTTTTAAAAGCAAAATTTTCCAAATGTATATTCTGGCAAGAAGAAGTCAAATTCCTTGGTCACGTCATGTCAAAGGAAGGAATTTCAGTTGATTCCAGTAAAATCACTGCTATTCAGAATTGGAAATAGCCTCGTACACCCATAGAAGTCCGATTTTTTCTCGGATTGGCCAATTATTATCGGAAGTTCGTTAAGAATTTTTCAAAGATATCCAGTCCCTTAACAAAGCTTACTAAGAAACATTCGGGATTCAACTGGACTCCCGAACGTGAGGCAACTTTCCAAGAGCTGAAGTTAAAATTGACGACTGCTCCAATGCTCACAATTATTGATGGCAATCAGGATTTAAAAGTCTGGACCGATGCTTCTAAAGAAGGCCTTGGTGCATTGTTAATGCAAAGAGGCCAGGTAGTCGTTTATGCTAGCCGTCAATTGAAACCACATGAAAAGAATTATGCAACTCACGATCTTGAATTGTTAGCCATCGTGTTTGCTATGAAAATCTGGAGGCATTATCTATTGGGTGAGAAGTTCGAATTATATACTGATCATCAATCACTGAAATATTTATTCACCCAGAAGGATCTAAATGTGAGGCAGCAGTGTTGGTTAGAATTTCTCGCGGCATATGATCTTGATATTTTATATACTCCGGGGAAAGCCAATGTATTGGTTGATGTGCTCAGCAGAAAGAATGTAGTTATCGCCGGTATTATCATCATGCCTTCATTGATTGATAACATATATGCTCTTCAAAAGGATGACCACTTCATTCAGAAGACCAGAGAGAGAATTCAGAAAGGCGAGCCCTCAAGTTTTTATATCGATAACGATAGGATTCTGAGGTTGAAAGGTCGAATATGTGTTCCAAACATTCCTAAACTCCGGAGAGAAGTATTGGATGAATGTCACACAACCAAACTTAGTATCCATCCAGGAGTGAGCAAGATGTATAATGATATCAAACGCACTTTCTGGTGGAGATCGATGAAATGAGACATCTCCTTATATGTTGGCCAGTGTTCTACTTTTCAACAAGTCAAAAGAGATCAACATAAACTCGCCGGATTGTTGAAACTGTTGGAAATTCCAAGTGGGAAGTAGGAACAGATTTCTATGGATTTCATAGATGGTTTGCCCAGAACCAAGAAAGGAAATGATAGTATTTGGGTGATCATAGACCGTCTCACGAAGACCGCCCATTTCATACCTGTCAGATTAAATAGAACCGCTCAGAGTCTGGCGCAGATTTATTTTAAAGAAATTGTTAAACTTCATGGAGTTCCCATGAGTATCGTTAGCGATCGTGACCAATTTTTGCTAGTAAATTCTGGGAAGCATTCCAAGTAGAATTGGGAACGAAACTGAACTTGAGCACCGCATATCATCCTCAAACAGATGGTCAAACTAAGAGGGTGAATCGTATTCTAGAATATTTATTGCGGGCTTGTGTTATTGATTTTGGAGGATCATGGGAAGACCATTTGCATTTGGCTGAGTTCTCATACAACAACAGCTACCAAGCGAGCCTGACAATGTCACCGTTCGAAGCATTGTATGGTAGACCATGCCGATCTCCTTCTTTTTGGGTATAACTTGGCAATAGACTTGTATTGGGACCCGATATGATTCGTGAAGCTGCGGATAAAGTCGATTTCGTTAAGAAATGATTACTAGCCGCTCAAAGCTGACAAAAGAGCTATGTAGATAAGAGAAGAAGAGATTTATCATTCGTTGTTGGCGACCACATGTATTTGAAGGTATCTCCGATGAGAGGAGTAATCCGGTTCGGTAAAACAGGGAAGTTGGCACCCAAATTTATTGGTCCGTTTCCTATTCTAGAACGAATTGGAACTCTCGCTTATAGGGTTCAATTACCAGATTGATTGCCTGGAGTACATGATGTGTTTCACGTATCTCAACTTCGAAAGCATGTTCATGATCCAGATTTGATCTGGAGGAAGCCGCGCAATGGGATATAGAAATTACTCTAGAATTGGCTGTAAGAAGAGAGCCGATCAAGATTATTGACAAAGAAACAAAAGAGCTAAGGAACAAGAAGGTTCACTTAGTCAACGTGCAATGGAGTGGAGATCCGCGAGATTGTACTTGGGAAACTGAGGAAAGCATTCAGAAAGCCTACCCCAAGTGCAGGGTGGATATCTCTGATTGACTCTAGTGCAAGGTACATTTACCGTATTTTGCATTTCCATTTTGTTCTCTACTTTGTTGTTGTTTCTTTGAATGGATGTAAACTTTTTAATTATATAGTCTGATTATTTTAAAAGAGTATATGAATTAATTGGTATATTTTTGAAAAGTTAAAAATAAATTGATTGTTGATTGTGTTGCGTGATTAAGAATTTGATTAATCAGAATATTAGAAATAATTGAATTGATCGATAAGAGAATGAAGTTAAAATTATTCGAATGAATCAAATATTGAACTGGTTTAAAAATAGATAGAAATATATACATGTAAATTATATATGTTTCAACAGGTAAATGGATTAGCTGTTGAGTAAAGAATTTATTTGCATGCCCGACAAATAGGTAAGCCTTAATGAGTTGGATGCGCAATTTTATTATTATATCAACTCCTGTGAATGCCATTAGATGCGGAGTGCTGGTTGTTCTGTGAGTAATAATAAATGTCGCCATAGGATAGTAATAATTAATTTTGAACTACACTACATGGCATACTTCTTGAAGATAGACATACTTCATCATATACCACATAAGCATTTGGAGCTTGTGTAACACCCCACCTCCGTTAAGGTCACTCACAAAGGGAATGCCTTAACTTTGATGGAGCGTTTTAGTAGACAGAATAGAATATTACAAGACATATGAGTAGTACTTGAAAAATTATAACTTTATTACAGCAGAAGTAGAAATAAGTTTGGTTACATCTTTCTAAATCACAATACCCAAACTCAAGCACACAATTATCAGTCTTATACAAAATCCTTCAGAATGTAAAGTTTCAAAGCCATAATCCCCAACATAAACTTCCATGAAAAGATAGAGTCAAAGCCAAGCAATACTCCAAGCACTTCAAGCAGAGAGAATCAGAATCAAGCTCCTATGTTTCCACCCTGCGCACCTTGGGGGGGGGGGAGGAAACAGAAAGAAAAGGGGCGAAAACAATGAGGTCAGACATAAAGTCTGGCAAGTCCAGTGACTTCCAGCATATAAACATATAATATTATCATGACATGTAAATAAAGCTGGATGAGAGATTACATCAACAGGAATAACAGATATACTTTAAGTTAACAGAAGAAAAAGAATGATGTAAACCAAGTTATGTTCCTTACTTACATCTTACTTCTCTGCACTAATACTAGTATAATAGGTTTAGGTGTTACCCTGATGTCTAAACTGAAACAGAATCAAAACAGAACAATCTATACAGAAACAGAATGCTAGTAATGGGCCTTTACCACCCCCAACAGACAGAAGGTACAGAAGCAGAATACTAATAATGGGCCTTTACCACCCCAACAGACAGAAGGTACGGAAACAAAATACTAATAATGGGCCTTTACCACCCAACTAATGGGCCTTTACCACCCCAACAGACAGAAGGTACGAAAACAGAATCGGAAACGGAATCAGAGACGGAAACAGAATAATTCGTACGGAAACAGAATGTTAGAATTAGGTGTACACTAGTAATGGGCCTTTACCACCCCAACAGACGGTACCATGCAGAAACAGACAGGTGTTACCACCCAACAGAAACAGACGATACCAACAGAAACAGACAGAACTAAGTGTACCTTAAGTCCTACCGCAAGCGAACGGCTCCCTAATACATAAATACCCTGTGTCGGCCCCACAGTAGGGTGTATCACTCCCTAAAGTGGCAACCTATTGACACAGACCTATTTACAGATGTCACGGTGTCTTAAATCCTCAGAGAAGACCGGATCCATGCACGCACATGACCCGGTTGAAACGCACCATCAACACCCCTCGCCAATCTCAGAATGAACAGCTTATAATTAGTTCAATAAGCGTGCTTGGAACCCTACATAGCGTGGGGTCAAAGTTTTTGATACCAGAAAGGGTTACTGACTAATATGGGTCCCAAACAACAGATGACACAAGTATTTCCCCTCCTAACCTTGTGTCCCCAAACTAACAGATTTCAGATTAAATTGTTTACAAGTTTCAGACATACAGAGTTCAGATTTACTAGTTCATAGATCAGACAATCAAGTTAACAAGTTTTTAGACTAACGGATAAGATGTACAGTTTTAACAGACTTACATATTGTCTAACTTTGTATTGGGCCTACATATTCACGAAACGGGTTTGTTAAATTCATCAGTCCAGTTGGTTTAACTCTATCCACCCAACACGTTTTAGACACCATATTTATCTCAGATTTGCATTAGTTAAATATTAATGCACAGACCTCTCACATTAGGTCGGTAGCTTGTGGCCGCTGGATATGCCGGGCGGTTCCGGACAAAATTCTGCCACAAGCCAGACCTAACCTCGTGTCTAAGCATATTTTAGTTATGCCTACGACCTCTCACATTAACCTGACAGTTTGCGGTCGCTGGTTAAGCCGGTTGGTTCCGGGCAGGCTTCTACCGTAAACGGAGTCTAACCTCGTGTCATAGCCACTTTATTCCATTACAGAAAATATCAGACTAATTATGTCCATTAAGTAGATTTAACTTCTTTACAAGTTAAGACAGATTATCCAAAGTTCTATTAACATGCTTTGCTCAATTTTAGATCGAGCCTCCAAATTACAATTATTCAACTTTCAATAGATTAAGCAATTCAACAGATTTAGCAGATAACAGATCTAGCAGATTAGGAAATTTAGCAGATTAGCAGAACAGGCAATTCAACAGATTTAGCATATTAGGCAATTCAGCAGATTAGCAGATTTAACATTTCTTAAAAATTCTATTTACATATCTTGCCTAATCATAAATTAAGCCTAAACTTACATGCTCAAATTATGGTCATAATTCATAATACAATATATGCCCCCAAATTTTCGTTAAACATTGCACAGTATAGAACACTCTCTAATAGCCCCAAATCATGATATGAATTATGGCAAATTATAGCCTTTAATGCCAATATCCAAAAATCCATATTTAGGCGCATTCACATTAATAATTATCCTATTTTAATATAGGTTCTTACGCCTAAGTTTCATATTCCTTTTTCAGGTCATGAATCATTGTATAAAATATACCCAAAAATCTAGATCTTTAAATTATATACTCTCAAAATCAGATCTTAATTTTTATATGCATTATGTCCCCAAGTTTCAAGTCATATGTTATCATTCAATGATTCCTCTTCTTCCAAATCATAGAGTATGCACAGATCTAGATCTAGTTTACAACATATTTCCTTTTCTCAAATCAGTCACAGATCAGTCATGTCCAATTATGCATTATTCATTATTTACTCTAAAATTTAGCGTCCGTGTGTTTATCTCTTATGTGATTTTGCGGAGGCTCGTAGTAGCCTGGCTATAGAACAGAAAAAAAGAAAGAGAATAGTCATAGAAAAACAGATCTGATAGATAAGAATATGCATAACCTCATATTCAGATTTATAGCCATGTCAAGATCATAATTAAAGTTCATATCTGAAAATAACTGTACTCACAAAAAAGGAATGATTCTTGTATTCTGGAATCTGTATTCTGACACTGAATGGCTCTCCTTTGGCGTAGACTATCGATTAGATTAGAAAATAGTTGTTCTCTTTTAATTCTATTCAGATTGGAAGAAGATACACTAGTTCTAGCTTAGATTTCAGCAGAGTAGCGACGCCATTATTTTATTTTAATTAGAATAAAGGCAGAGTATAGGCAGAATGAAATTGCGTGGAGAGAAAGTGAGGTTTGTGGGGTGTTTTTATTGGGGAATAGGGTGATTTAGAGCCTTCAGATTAGTCCAGAAGTCATCAGAACCACCCAGCTCGAAGACAGATCATCCAGCCACTCAGAAGAAGACACGTCATCACAGAACACTCCAGAATTCTGTGCTGGATCGGTATTGGCGCACTTGGCAGGTGCGCCAGTGTATTTTTGTACTAGCGCGCTTCACAAGTGCGCCAGTGTATTCTGGCTTGTTTCCGGTTTTTCTGCCTAACTTCGTTCGTCCATATCTTCTTCATACGGTATCCGTTTTACGCAAACTCGAACTCTATCTCAAGCAAAATTTCGAGACGAACGCAATGGCGCAACCCATTTCCCTTAATTCTTCTCCTAAAATTATGTATACTTTAATTTGTTACTTATACGTTCACAGAAAATACGGGGTGTTACATTCTCCCCTCCTTAAAGGATTTCATCCCCGAAATCTTCAAGTTAAGTAGAATGTGTCCTACCATCCAATCATCCATCTACTCAACCATCATCAAAAGCATCCATTGTCCTTAGAAAACTTCTAATGATGTATGAACATATGCAAAAGTGTGTGTATATGTCTCTTATCTAATGCAAAGATCAGGCGGTCTACTGATTTAGTTGACCTCCTCAATGCGAACCATGTTGGTGCCCTGAGTCCAATTATGTATGCAAGAAATCCTATTTGATACACATCATTTCTATATGTGTGCATAACCATTCATTCAAATGCAACATCCATGTGATGAGTCAATCATTTTGCATCCACAAAAATTAAAAAATGGACACACATTCATATGTAGTATGAGAGTGTTTTTGAGCTGATCTAGTGCCTAGTGTGTGTATATGCATCCACGAGCAACCACTAGCAACCACTTGCATCCACTTGCAACCATCAAACATAACATATCTCAAACACATGATTACACTCATTAGTTTTTACCTAAAGGTCAAAGACTCGATCGATAGGTTACAGCTGAGTGATAGAAGCAAGTACGATTAAAACAAGAGCTCTGTTCCTATTAGACATCGGTTAAGAAAATAATTCCCTAAGTATCAACCCCGAAGACCAAAATCAACATCAGATTGACATCCAGTGAATTACTCCCATTAAACAATGCCAAACTGGAAATCTACTTCAGACTTCGAGTAAAAACTCCTAACCTTATCAGAAATATTCAGATACTTACAGACTACTAGTACAGATCAGATTATCAAATGATTCTTAGGAAACCAAGCATGATAAAAAAAAAACCAGAATGTATGCGTCAAAGTCAACTTAACACCCAACACAAATACCCTCAAACCCCTACTTATCACAAATAGATGAGTCATAACCCTTATGGATTTGAGTCTACATCGGGATCAGAAACAAGACTAGTATTAAAGTGCAGAGTATCAATTACAGAATCAAAATGCCAGAATCAGAAAGATTTTAACTCAACAATCAAATAAAGAAATTAAACCATCTACAGAATTTTTTTCCTATTTCTATCCTATCCACCAGCCTCGAGGGTATTCGCCTGCCCTCCAGAAGTAGGACCTGTCCTCTGCCCTTGCCCTCGTTTCTTCAGGCAGTCCCTAATGAAGTGTCCCATCTCACCACAGTTGAAGCAAGTGCCCTTCCACTTTCTGCAATCCTTTTTCAGATGAGTCGAGCTTTCACAAGTAAAGCACTTTTTTGCCTTCTTATCTTCAGACTTTTCATCCTCCTTTTGTATTTCCTTTTTGGGCCCCCTTCTTGTTCAGTGGTCCTTCGAGCTTTTCCTCTTTCTTTTTATTTTCGGCTTCCTCTTCATGCATTAACGCCATGTCCACCAATTTCTCGAAGGTTGCCCCCATAGGAATGTGGGACATCGCCAATCCGTGTAGCGGTTCATTCAAACCTTTAGCAAACCTCAGAGCCTTTTTATGCGGTGTATTTACCAAATCTAAGCCGAATCTCGCCAAGAACCTCTCTACGTATAGACTCTCTTCCGCTCGTGAGAGAAATTTCATCTCGAACCTATGCCTGAAATCCATCCATGTCTCTACCGGATGCTCTCCATTTGTGACCTCCCACGAAAAAGAAGCTTCGTCCTTAAGCAACCATACCGCCAACTGTATCTTCTGCCTATCGTCCACCACGAAGATAACGAATAAATCCTCAGTTTCTTTGAGCCAGTTCCTTGCCTTCACGAATGATTCAGTTCCATTAAGCTCTGATACCAAGTGTAACACCCCACCTCCGTTAAGGTCACTCACAAAGGGAATGCCTTAACTTTGATGGAGTGTTTTAGTAGATAGAACAGAATATTACAAGACAGATAAGTAGTACTTGAAAAATTATGACTTTATTACAGCAGAAGTATAAATAAGTTTGGTTACATATTCTAAATCACAATACCAAAACGCAAGTACACAATTATCAGTCTTATATAAAATCCTTCAGAATGTAAAGTTTCAAAGCCATAATCCCCAACATAAACTGCCATGAAAAGATAGAGTCAAAGCCAAGCAATACTCCAAGCAGAGAGAATCAGAATCAAGCTCCTATGTTTCCACCCTGAGCACCTGGGAGAGGGGGGTAACGGAAAGAAAAGGGGCGAAAACAACGAGGTCAAACATAAAGTCTGGCGAGTCCAGTGACTTCCAGCATATAAATAGATAATATTACCATGACATGTAAATAAAGCTAGATGAGAGATTACATCAACAGGAATAACATATATACTTTAAGTTAACAGAAGAAACATAATGATGTAAACCAAGTTATGTTCCTTACTTACATCTTACTTCTCTGCACTAATACTAGTATAACAGGGTTAAGTTTTACCCTAATGTCTAAACTTAAACAGAATCAAAACAGAATAATCTATACAGAAACAAAATGCTAGTAATGGGCCTTCACCACCCCCAACAGACAGAAGGTACAGAAGAAGAATACTAATAATGGGCCTTTACCACCCCAACAGACAGAAGGTACGGAAACAGAATACTAATAATGGGCCTCTACCACCCAACTAATGGGCCTTTACCACCCCAACAGAAGGTACGGAAACAGAATCGAAAATGGAATCAGAGACGGAAACAAAATAATCCCTACGGAAACAGAATGTTAGAATTAGGTGTACACTAGTAATGGGCCTTTACCACCCCAACAGACGGTACCACAAACAGAATGTTATAATTAGGTGTACACTAGTAATGGGCCTTTACCACCCCAACAGACGGTACCATGCAGAAACATACAGGTGTTACCACCCAATAGAAACAGACGGTACCAGCAGAAACATACAGAACTAAGTGTATCCTAAGTCCTATCCCAGGTGATCGGCTCCCCAATACATAAATACCCTGTGTCGGCCCCACAGTAGGGTGTATCACTCCCTAAAGTGGCAACCTATTGGCACAGACCTATTTACAGATGCCACGGTGTCTTACATCCTCAGAACAGACCGGATTCATGCACGCACATGACCCTGTTGGAACGCACCATCAACCCCCCTGGCCATTATCAGAATGAACCACTTATAATTAGTTTAGTAAGCGTGCCCGGACCCCTACATAGCGTTGGGTCAAAGTTTTTGATACCAGAAAGGGTTACTGACTAATATGGGTCTCAAACAACAAATGACACATGTATTCCCCCTCCTAACCTTGTGTCCCCAAACTAACAGATTTCAGATTAACTTGTTTACATGTTTCAGACATACAGAGTTCAGATTTACTAGTTTATAGATCAGACAATCAAGTTAACAATTTTTCAGACTAACGGATCAGATGTACAGTTTTAACAGACTTACAGATTATCTAACTTTGTATTGGGCTTACAGATTCACGAAACGGGTTTGTTAAATTCATCAGTCCAGTTGGTTTAACCCTATCCACCCAACACGTTTTAGACATTATATTTATCTCAGATTTGCATTAATTAAATATTAATGCACAGACCTCTCACATTGGGTCCGTAGCTTGTGGCCGCTGGATATGTCGGGCGGTTCCGGGCAGACTTCTGCTACAAGCCAGACCTAACCTCGTGTCTAAGCATATTTTAGTTATGCCTACGACCTCTCACATTAGACTGACAGTTTGCGGTCGTTGGTTAAGCCGGTTGGTTCTGGGCAGCTTCTACCGTAAACGGTGTCCAACCTCGTGTCATAGCCACTTTATTCCATTACAGAAAATATCAGACTAATTGTGTCCATTTAGAAGATTTAACTTCTTTACAAGTTACGGCAGATTATCCAAAGTTCTATTAACATGCTTTGCTCAATTTTAGATCGAGCCTCCAAATTACAGTTATTCAACTTTCAACAGATTAAGCAATTCAATAGATTTAGTAGATAACAGATCTAGCAGATTAGGAAATTTAGCAGATTAGTAGAACAGGCAATTCAACAGATTTAGCATATTAGGCAATTCAGCAGATTAGCAGATTTAACATTTCTTAAAAATTCTATTTACATATCTTGCCTAATCATAAATTAAGCCTAAACTTATACGCTCAAATCATGGTCATAATTCATAATACAATATATGCCCCCAAATTTTTGTTAAACTTTGCACAGTATAGAACACTCTCTAAAAGCCCCAAATCATGATATGAATTATGCCAAATTATAGCCTTTAATGCCAATATCCAAAATCCATATTTAGTCGCATTCACATTAATAGTTATCCTATTTTAATATAGGTCCTTACGCCTAAGTTTCATATTCCTTTTTCAAGTCATGAATCGTTATATAAAATATACCCAAAAATCTAGATCTTTAAATTATATCCTCTCAAAATCATATCTTAATTTTTATATGCATTATATCCCCAAGTTTCAAGTCATATGTTATCATTCAATGATTCCTCTTCTTCCAAATCACAGAGTGTGCACATATCTAGATCTAATTTACAACATATGTCCTTTTCTCAAATCAGTCACAGATCAGTCATGTCCAATTATTCATTATTTACTCCAAAATTTAGCGTTCGTGCGTTAATCTCTTATGAGATTTGGTGTAGGCTCGTAGTAGCCTGGCTATAGAACAGAAAAAAGAAAGAGAATAGTCACAGAAAAACAGATCTGACAGATAAGAATAAGCATAACCTCATATTCAAATTTATAGCCATGTCAATATCATAATTAAAGTTCATATCTGAAAATAACTGTACTCACAAAAAGGGAACGATTCTTATATTCTGGAATCTATATTCTGACATTGAATAGCTCTCCTTTGGCGTAGACTATCGATTAGATTAGAAAATAGTTGTTCTCTTTTAATTCTATTCAGATTGGAAGAAGATGCACTAGTTCTAGCTTAGATTTTAGAAGAGTAGCGACGCCATTATTTTATTTTAGTTAGAATAGAGGCAGAGTATAGGAAGAATGAAATTGTGTGGAGAGAAAGTGAGGTTTGTGGGGTGTTTTTAATAGGAGAATAGGGTGATTTAGAGCCTTCAGATCAGTCCAGAAGTCATCAGAACCACCCAGCTCGAAGACAGGTCATCCAGCCACTCAGAAGAAGACACGTCATCACAGAACACTCCAGAATTTTGTGCTAGATTGGTATGGGCGCACTTTGCAGGTGCGCCAGTGTATTTTTGTACTGGCGCACTTCACAAGTGTGCCAGTGTATTCTGGCTTGTTTCCAGTTTTTCTGCCTAAATTCGTTCGTCCATATCTTCTTCATACAGTATCCGTTATACACAAACTCGGACTCTATCTCAAGAAGAATTTCGAGACTAACGCAATGGAGCAACCCATTTCCCTTTATTATTCTCCTAAAATTAATTATACTTTAATTTGTTACTTATATGTGCATAGAAAATACGGGGTTTTACAGCTTGTGTGACGAGGTTGAAGATTTACCATACGAGCGAGAGGCTTGTACGGCGATGACTATATACTACAGGTTGTACTGATGACTGATATAGACTATATAAAATGTAACGATAAATTGCAAGAATAATAAAAACCCCCCACACGGGTCTGGAGAAGACAATAAACACGTCTCTCTGGTCATTAAGGCACAAAAACCATTTATAGGGTGAAGAGAATTTATTCTCTGGAGTTATGATCTATACACACTCCCCTGTGGACATCGGAATATATCACTATAAATATGTGCATGTTTATTATGATTTATTGGGTACCTAATACGGCCCAATAAATTCCAAACCCCTCCCTGTACAAAGGAGGTTATGGCGAAATTTTTCGAAAATTTAGGGTGTTTCCCAAATTTTTGAAGAATTAGAAAATTCTTAGAAACTAAAAAGTTGAAGAATGAAAGCCTAAATGTAAGTTGAGTTGGTTAATTAAACAAATTTCGGCTTCGTTCCTTTTCAGGGACGAAAAGATTTTAAGTGGGGGAGATTGTAACTACCCGAAAAATCAGAACCAATTTAAAGATTTTAATTTGGCTATTTTAGTGAATTTTGAATATTTCAAATAAATTATTTTAAATAATACCGACGAAAAGTCTATTTGAATCGATGTTTGAAAATAAATATATTTATTTTAAATATAAACAAGGCCTGAAGTGGCGCGGTAGTTTCAAAATTTGAATTCAAACTTTGATTGACTGTACCGGGTGCAAAATAAAACGGATTTTAGTGAAATCAAAAATATTTAAATCTGTTTAAGAATATCTTTCTAACAAATCTGAAAAATTGAAGTTTCATAGCGGGAATCAAAAGTTATGGCCAAATGAATTTTCAGAAAGGTCGCTATAGAGTTTATACAACCCTTGAATATAGACGTTTTGCAAACAACCTTTTATTGGATCCGGGATGTCAAATTATTGCTAGGTTTCAAATTCCATAACTTCTGAAGTTAATATGTGAGCGTGGCAAGGGAAAATGTGTTTGGTTGATTTCAGTTAAAGTGGATCGACCAGAAAATGTCCATTTTTCAAACGGTCTCGGAATTTGACGAAACTAGTTTTGTTGGGACCGTATCATCAAAACATAGCTAGAATTATTTTTCTGGAATTTTTGGGATTAGTATGTGGCCCTGGCAAATTGAAATGTATGTTCAAATCAAATATTGAATGTTCTATTTTTTAATCTGGAGAAAAACTGACTGAAACAGTCGAATGGGCCTACGAAACATATTCCATTGTGTTCGGAAGGGGGTATTTAGCTAGGAATGACAGTCATTGGGTTTGTATTGGAGTTCGTATGTGAAAGGGGGTATTTTTGGATTTAATTAAATTAAAAATAAAAATAAAAACCCTCAGCCAATCACATTCTTTCTTCCTCCTCGCTCAAACCCGATACCCCCTTATATCGAACAACGACTCCCCATTCTTCCCTTCTCTCCTCTTTTTCTCCTAAATCACTTAGTGAAATCACTCCACCCATTTGAAGACTTTGAAGAGCATCGCAAGATCATTAAATCCATACCAACTTTGGATTTTTTTCGTGGAGTATCAAGCTCAGGAAGATGCTGACTTTATCCGCCGTTTGGTCCGCCTAGCCGAGCTTGAGTTGGCTGCGACTGGTACCCTCTGGCGCGCCATTTGGAGCACTTCAACGTGATGATGGCTGATTAACATCTTGAGCCGCGGATTGAAAGATAATCTGAAACGTAGGTTCGAACAATATTAGAAAAGGTACGGGTTTATATAAATTAAACTGATTTCCATATTTAAAAGCGTAGCGAACTTCTAAAAATCATATCATTTTGCTATGTAGTCGAAATCCAGTGACACAAGAGACAGTGGACTCGTGTGGACGTCTTCTACATTCTAGGAGAGACCGGATATTTTTCTAAGCCTTCTGCAATTTTTGGTGGAATGGAGCCCAATGTGAGATTTCTAATTTGTAAACGATATGGGAATGACGATGTATAAATTATATAGTCGATATATGAGTTATATAAGCATTGTACACCTCATGTATAAGCGTTGTATAAGTTGTATGTTCGATGTATAAGTTATATATGCGTTGTAAAATTCATATATGCATTGAAATGATATTGAAATATATTGAAATTAAATCGAAATATAGTTATATACGTATATATATATACGTATATATATATATATATATATACTCCCCTCGCTCACAGACCATGGACGATATATATTGGTTGTGATATTGTCTGGATTTGGTTGATGTGAAATTTGGTGAATATCATGAATGGTTGATTGGAAATGATTGATTGTGGTTGAAATCCCAATAGGATTAGTATGTGGGAAAATTCGTCTGCGCACGAACTAGATATTGAAATCCCCATTGTCAAAAGCTGCGAGGCTTTAAGGTAGAGCGAGGAGCCGTACTAGGAACGGTGCCGGTTTTAACTACCCTGCCGTTATGCTGCCGAAATTTTCTGAAATATTTTTGTGTTTGATTTATCTTCATGCATTGAAATATATTCATGTGATGAATGAAATAAAATGGTTTGAACGATAAAAACAACATTTTTATCGAATGAACGAAATGAAATGGTTTAAACGATAAAAACAACATTTTATCGAATGAAAGAAATAAATGGTTTGAACGATAAAAACAACATTTGTATCGAATGAAAGAAATAAATGGTTTGAACGATAAAAACAACATTTTTATCGAATGAATGAAATAAGTGGTTTGAACGATAAAAAAGAATAACATGTTTATCGAATGAATGAAATGAAATGGTTAGAACGATAAAAATAACATTTTTATTGTACTACGAAGTATAGAAAATATTCGTTTTTGAAATAAATTGTTTTACAAATAAAATTCACATTTTTATTATATATATGAATTGTTAAAAATAGTGATGTATTGAAATAAATATCTGTTGGATAAAAATATCATTTTTATCAAATATATGAAACGAATATGGTTTTGAAATCGAAGAATGAATTATATTTATATATATAAATATAATTAAAATAAATCGATAACGAAGCTGCAGTTCCTATTTTGAAACCGTGATTTCAAACGATTATTGCGGGAGATCCGACCATCGGATTTTCCCGAAACCAAAACCGTTGGGTTCGCTTTGGAAATATCTTTCCAACGACATCAACTTTGCAAAGATCTAACGGTTTGATTGTCTGGAATGTTTAATTCAAATCTGAAGAAAAATAGTGGAAGACGAAGGATCTAAAAATAGAAAGTTCTAGTTTGAAGTGATACGAGATGACGGTTGTAATTATAACTTGGCTATCTGTCTCTATGTTAGTTATGTGGGCCGATTGGGCTTATCTTGTAATAATAACTTTGGGCTGATTGCCTAATAATACTATTTACCCAGTTTCAAATATATATATATATATATAATTAAAATAAATCGAATAATGGCGCTGCAATTTGTATTTGAAATCGTAATTTCAAACGATTGTACTGTGAGATCCGACCATCGGATTTTCCCAAAACTGGAACCGTTGGATTCGTTTTGAAAAGATCTTTCTAATGATATAAAATTTTTAAATATCCAATGATTAGATTTTCAGATAAGTGTAAATCAAATTTAGATAAAAAAAGCGCCACGGCCGCGTTATGGCCTAAAGCGTCGTTTATATAAATTGGCTATTTTTAAATGAATAAAAATAGCGATAAATTGTGATAAAATATTATAAACGATATGCAATCGAAATAAACCGAATTTGCCCAGTTTATTGGATATTTGGTGGTTGAATGTGTTTGACGTGAAAATTACATTAAAGAACAAAATTATTGATGTCGAATAATTTAACCATTGAAATGAATTGATTTGAAATTCTAAATATACGTGAATTAATTGAAAAGGCCGAGTTAATTCTCATTTCAAATAATTGATCGACGGTTAGAAGTCGAAGATATGAAGATGGTGCAAGTCCGGCGATCTTCACATTGAATGGATGGGTGCTACTGATGCTCACTGTAACGGCCCAGATTTTTGACCATTTAGTTTAATATTTGAAAACGTTTTTTTATATTGTTTTGGAATTTTTAATGGTTTAATTTCAATAATTTTGAATATTCTATTAATATAATAATTTATTCCGAAATGGTAGAAATTTAGTGGATTTGCAATATAATGTGAACTGGCAGTATAAAAGGATAAATTTTGAATTAAAAATAGTACGTTTACAAAGGAAGTAGTAGCTAACGAACTCGGATTTTGATTAAATCAGTTTCATTAAATCCGAAATGATGAAATTAGGTAACCAACCAATTTACGTCAAAAATGACATCCGTATGTGGAAAAGAAAAAAAATAAAAAGCCAAAATTTGAACTTAATTTTGACGATAATTGGAATTTGCTAATGGTAACGGCAAAACTGGAACCTGAGACCTATCCAGGAAAATTCTAAACATAGGATATTAGCTATATATGAAGTCTGCGAAAATCCTATAACGGATATAGAAAGTTATTAAGAAAAAAAATTTAAATAAATTATTTGAAAATCTAAACGAACTTCGATTTTTGATTTGAATACATAGGATTGAAGTACGTTAAAAACCGGACCAGATGGTGGAAGAATTTCTGAAAACCGTTATCGTTTGATACTCCAACATGAGACCGGAAGATGTTGAAACTAACACAAAACACTATTTTTAATTTGAATTTAAATTATTTGAAAGTTCAAACGAATTCGAATTTGAAATATTTTTATATATTATTGAAGAGCAAGAAAAATTGAACAACATGGTTGAAAAAGATTTTGGATAAGGTATCAATAAGTAAGTCAAATTAACGTCCGAATAGGGTTGAGAAAACACACTTTACTATTCATAAATTATTAAATTTAGTAATAATTTAATTACTTTAAGGATTAATCATAGCCATCCATTTTCGACCGTTAGATTCGCGCCACCTCAGCAATCCATATGACTTCTTCGGCTATAAATAGGCCCCCCTTTATTTTAAACTCACTCGTCCTCCTCCTCTTTAAAGTTTTGGCAATGGCAGAAATAATAATAATATAATAAAAAAATAGGGAAAAGGAAGGAAGGGAGAAAGGAGGGCAAGACGGGGAGCTAGGGACTCTTAGGCAGAGGCTTGAGCTTCACGGGGTAAGTTTTTAAATAATATTTATTTATTTATTTATTTTGGTAATATATATATATATATATATATATATTATTAAAATAGAATTTGTAAAAATAAATATCAGAATATTCAAAGGGTGACAGAGAGGATAGTGTCTAAGCCTTGAGTTTGGAAAATATAGTTTCCTGCTCCTCCTTGCTATTCCTAACTGACCCGACGGATGGGATGGTTAATTCAAATTTAAATTTAAAATTTAATTTGAATTTAAAATAGACTAGGGGCTTTTTTGTAATTTTTAACTATAAACTTTAAAAGCTTATAACTTTTCCAAAACAAGTCGGATTTCCACGAAACAAGGACCGTTGGATTCTTATCGAAAAATATTTTAAAATGAGTTACAGCATATTTTTTATCCGGGTTATAATTTTTAAGTTATAATTAAATGAATATTTTTAATTATTATTTTTTGGAAATTAAATTTAATTAATATTAAAATGGTTTTTCAATTTTAAAAATTGGATATGGCTAGAGATGGGAAAGTAGGATTTTTTAGAAGGGCAGGGAAGGTAATTTGGCTAATAGCGCAATTAGATAATAATTAAGATAAAAATAATTTAATTAATTAAATTAAATATATATTCATTTAAATTAGGTAAATATTGTAAGTAGCATAACTTTTGCATATGTTAACGAAATTTAACGAAACAAGATCCGTTGGGATCGCAGGGACGAGACCTATCCGATGGCACTGACTAGGAGTCAATATGACGCTGTTGAAAATTCAGCTAATTTTGGACGGTCGTCCCAAATTAAAAGCGACAAACCCGTCAACCGTCGACCAGAACAAACTCTGGTGAGTTAATTCTCACACCTTCTGGAATCCTGTGATGTGGTACATTCACAGTAAAATATATTTTACAGTTAACAGTTTAAATTGGCTGATTGGATGCGATGGATGCAAGTTGTTTGTTGTTGTTGTTTGATGGTTGCAGTTATTTATATTCTGCCAATTATTTAATTCGCATATTGTTATCAACTTACATCTGTGATGCAGAGAAGGACAGGTTGGAGGGATCCGACCGGATTCCTCAAATTAACTATATTTTGTTTGTTATGCATATATATGAATTGTTCACCTTGACCGACACCAAAACCTGTCTGTATGTTGATGGTTGAGTAGATACGCACCTGTGTTGTGTTTAAAATCAACCGATAGTGTTGATTTGGTAATTGGCAGTGAACGGTCTAGAATGTGTTGTTTCTGACGTCAGTTGACTGTTGGGTGAATCGACGCAGTGTTAGAGTTATAAGTTATTTTATAACTGGAATTAAGTTTTAAATAAAATTATATAAGGGATTTAAATGGAAATTATAAATATCTATTTTTAATCGGGTTTAAAGGGTTATTTAAATGGATTATACCAGTGTTGAAAGCAGAGAAAAACCCAAGGTTTTACCTACGGGTTGGTTAAATTTGACAATTTGTTTTCAAACAATTAAAGGTTGATTTTTAATCAATTAAGTTATTTGATTAATTTAAGAAAAGGGAAATGACAAAGGAAATTCAGTTCACTGTTAACTGATATATATATACGGTTGATAAAATCCACCGTTTTTGAGTAAAATAGACAAAGGGATAGATATGGATTTAAATATTCGTTAAAGTGTAACGAGTAGAGTTAGAGCATAGTTAATCTTCGATTAACTAAAAATCTAATGATAATATTGAACTGGGTATTGTTAATAACCTAAATTATTTTGAGTAAGCTTGTAAAAGTAAAAATAATCCTATTTTGGTTTTAGGGCAAAGTTAGCTATATTTTAATATGGTTAATGGTAAAACTAATTGTCCTTTTAATTTAAAATGATTTAAAGTAATGAATTCAATTTGAAATCGAGTAAGAAACAATTAGTTGGAGTTAAATTTGATTAAGAGATTATGGAATGTTTTATGACCCAAGTGTTCGACAAACTTGGTAGATGAAGTTGGTAGGTAAGTATAAAGATTTAAATCAGGATTTACTTAATGTTTCAAATTAAGCAAGGCGAATTCGAATTAGAATGATACTTTACAGGAATTAAGTGATGGGATATTCAAATAAGGATTTCAAATGTAAGGAAAGGTTTTGTAAACCCAAGTTTGAAATCAAGATTTGAAACGAGATTTAGTGTCGGTGATTAAGTGACGAACTAACATTATTCTGAGGTAAGAACGTTGTTGATCAAGGTATGAGAGGTAACTAAAATACCCCAACTTGGTTGGCTTCACTATTATCAAGGAATAGTATTAGTTTGGAACGAGTGAAGTGTTGAGATTGGTCTTATCCGATACGAAAATATCAAACTCTGATGCAAGGTTTTGGAAATTAAATAACATTACGATATGAGTTCAAAAGAAATAAGAATGTTGTTTTCAACTTATAGTAAACATTTGTTAGTCAATTAGAGTTGATCGACTATAGTTAGAGTTAGTCAAACCAAGTTATCTAGGGAAGTTTCCATTGCGTACGACTGCTAGCGTAATTCGCAGGGCTGCAGATAGCCTACGGCAGTCGGAAGTTTCCTGAGGGAATCAAGCGTAACCATTGTGATCGTTGCGATCTAGAGTCGAGCGAATGGAGTTAAGTCAAGTATTAATTAATCGATAGTAGTAATCAAGTCGAGTTAGTCTAGTCGAGTTAAATAGGTCGAGTTAGTCAAATTAGAGTTAATAGATCAAAGAAAATCAATCAGAGTTAATCAGAGAAAATTTGGTTTATATCGTTAAGTATGTTTTAAAAGGGGTCAAGTTGTGTTAAGTGTTGAATCAACAAAACCTATTGTATGCACACTATCGTTATTTAATAGTTAAAACACTGACTATCGAAGTTGACCAATATGATTGTTGGTATGGAAATTCCGGGATCGAATTATATTCGAAAACCATTCCGACCAACAAATACGTGTAGAGATCAGAAGATGATCGTGATGGAGCATTGAAGACTGTGGATTTTCCTAAGCAGAAGGACTGCTAAAAATCTCCGGTTTAGCGGCCAGAGATAAACTGTGGTTCTATCGTGGTTGGAATCTACAGGTTGCAAGGACTTCTCGCTACTGATCCTTGGGTGATTCCTATATGAGATGCAGTAGGAGAGTACCTTCGGTTCATCCTGTTCCTGGATGACTTGTATGGACGGATGTCTGACAGAGTATTTCCAAAAGGATTTACATGCGTTGATTTCTCCAAATGTACCATAGCTGATGGCGGAGAAATGGTCGTTCTCTAGCCAGATAGCTAGAGTATGTTTGTGGACGTCAATCAGTGTGATCTGGCGGATCTGACGATGTGACATTCAAAGTATATGATGACCAGATGTGTTCTAACCTCAAACCTCATCAACCGGAAATGACAAAAATCGGACAGGCAGCAAGGCTATTGAAACGACCCGAACTTCCCCGTGAAGGAAAGCACGGATAGAATTGAGAACAAGCCACAACAGAATTCATACAGAAGAACATTTCATTGTATATTACAACAATGCATCAGATTACAGGAATATACAGAGTATAAATGAATAGTACACATAAATATCAGAGATTTAAATTACATTTAAATACATCGCAGCGGAAAATAATACAATACACAACTAGAAGGAGATATACGGATACAAAGCTTTCCGGATATCGTTCCAGCTGAAAGCCAGGATCCTGTGAATATAAATCTGCAAAACCAAAACTACTAGCTGCCCGTGTCAAAATAAGGGCACCCAGAGTTTAGGTTAAAACAATAAACTCCAGGTCAGTCATGTGACTGGTGTGAGAACTAAAACAGTTATTATCTTTATTTTCAAAGTTAGGTAAATCAAGGGACCACGCCGTATAGCACGGAACGGGTTTCCTCCCAAGAATACCAGTGCATAAAACAACAGCGCAATGCTAAATAAAGAAAAATGAAGCTAATATAAGACCCAGGTCCCATCACACAATGCAACGCAGCCGAGGATAGGGTTTTCCCTTATAACAGCCAAAGAATGCTTGATACGTTTAAAACAAACCATTTGATACTATTATAAGTGCATAGTGTATAAAACAACTTCACATCATAAGTATCAATCATAGGCGGCATGGGTACCATATATCATGTCGCCATATATAGGTTTACAAATAAAACCGCAAATGTCACGTATTTGGAAATTGGATTTCCGTCTATGAACCGAGGCAAAAGATAGTCCTCAACCGATTCGAGACAATCTAGCCTACCATGTCTCAGGAACAGCCGCAACTGCCCCCTGGATCGTCATGGCCGGTCCACCGATGTGGATTATTATGCCTGAACAATACGTCTCCCCGCCCTTTGGGGCGCAAACGAGCCAACGAATGACTCCATCGGACCCGGATCGTCCGATCAAACCGAGGCGCCTCGCAACAGCAACAACCACATAAGTCAAACTCGTCAGGGCGTGTAAAACCACTGACGCCACTTTTAGCTAGAAAGAAACGCAAGTCCTCCCTGATGTCCGTCTCCCGTTTTTGGTTCATACCGGGTGTGAAACACGCGAGGTAAACGTTACACAAAGCTACGCCACAAAGGCCGTGCTTTGATCATCACCACAAGACTTTGCTTTTCAACAGAAGCCTCGATCAATTGCCACTTAGGCATGCCACACAGGCAATTCACTCCATGCGTTTGATATCCATCAATATATAACCCCTGAGCTCGTACGTCTCAGAGAAGGGCGTTAAGCAAGAGAATAAATTCTCCGCCGCCAAACAGATAT
This sequence comes from Allium sativum, assembly GCA_030737875.1. NCBI lineage: Eukaryota > Viridiplantae > Streptophyta > Magnoliopsida > Asparagales > Amaryllidaceae > Allium > Allium sativum. Next base: position 2,307,137 of record JASFAX010000036.1, on the reverse strand, counting down.
ATATTTAATAGAAATCAAACACACAGACTAAAATCCAATGTCAGACACACAGTCCATTTACAAGTCCGTTCTGGGTCTGAACGAAACCGGAGGCACCTAGTACCCCGCATATCCATCGATCTCCAAGTACGTCTGGACGATCACTAACTATTTCCATCTTCTTGGGTGTACAGCCCAATCAAGATCATCAGTTATCACCCAAACGACGTGAAGACCTCCGGTCTTCGACCATCGTCTTCATCTTCGACTTATCGTCGTATCAGTTATTCAGAATGGGATAAACCCGGTCTTTCCGAATAACTCGCGTATATTTTAAATAAGTGTTACACAAACACAACATACGCCTCATTCCAATTCATCAGTCACTAACCGTAAATTAATCAAGAGAATAATTTCCCAAATATTAACCTCGAAGGCCGAAACCAACATCAGATCAATATCCAGAAAACCATTCTGTTTGGCCAACCGACAGTTAGTTTCTAAATTTCACATTCATAGGGAAAGGTTCCCATTAATTTTATCCAAGATAAATTCCTTGAATTTATTCTTTATTCTATTTTTGAATCTCAATTCAAACTAGTCGGGATTAGTGAACCTTACCGAAGTAATCATTTATTTTAATTTCCCAATCCCAACCTATTCATCCCATGAAGTAAAACTGGTAATACTTCATATCTAACACCACGGTGTTATCGGTAAATTCAATTACCATTTCGCGTTCAAATCTAATTAAAGATTTAACTAACGCCTGGAGCAAAACTGGTGATACTCCATTTCGATTATTTCAATAATCTAATTAAAGATTCATTAAAACCCCACTTAGTTTTAATCTTTGACTGGGTTAAAGAATCAGTGTCATTTAAAACATCGTTCACGATAAACCCAAAATCACATTCCATTAATTATCGGGTTAAAGAACGAGTGTTATTTAAAACACTGTTCACGATAAACCCAAAAATCAATATCAATTCTATTCCAATTAAATATTATTTAATTGGTAAACTTCATTAAATCTAAATAAAAAGATTTAATCTTTTCTCGACTGGGTTCAAGAACAGTGTTAGTGAAGACACCATTCACGACAAACCCAAATCACATTCGATATTCAATACAAGGCTCTGAATAGAAAATATATCGGCTTATATTCAATATCGAATTCTACGACTAACAAATGTCGTATTGGAAATAACGATATATATATCTATCTTTCAAATTTCCATAACAATATCTGTATAGTCACGAAATCCAACTTCGAAATATTCCGAAGACAATTTCGATTCAAATCCATTCCAATGCAAACATTGGAAATTCTGGTTATTTTCAAAACCATTTCAAATCCAATTTATTTATTTAAAAATAAATAGAATTATAATTCTAGTTCAAAACTAGTTCATTTCGATAAAAATCTATTTTTATCTTTTCAAATAGGGAGTTTTTCATCCCAATTCTTTCTAAATCATTTCTTACGATTTTACACAAATTATTACTATTTTTAATAATTTTATCAAGGCCCGTACAGTCGATTTCCATCAATGGCCATCGAACTGCACTTACAGCGACCTTTTTCGAATTTGATTTGGACATAATTCCAAATCCAACCGTTAGATTTCTAATTTCTAATATTCGTTAGAAAGCTCTTTTCGATACGAACCCAACGGTTCCGGTTTTAGGAGAATCCGACGGTCGGATCTCCCGCAATGTCCGTTTGAAATAAATGGTCGAAATTCACGAACTGCCGCGGCGCGGCGCGTTCTATTCAGGCCATTATATTATATATATAATATATATTTCGTCGATTTCTATTTAAAACGAATTATATAAATAGTTTTAAATTCGTTTCAAAAGCAATTTCAACTTCCATTTCAATTCAAATCGAAATTGAATTCTTCTTCATAAATTCGTTTTAAAATTCATTTCTATTCAATTCAAATTTCAATTCCATTTGAATTCATTTCAATTCGCTTTCAATTCAATTTGAATTCGTTTTCAATTCATTTCGAAGTCGTTTTCAATTCATTTCATTTCGAAATCGTTTTCAATTCATTTCATTTTGAAATCGTTTTCAATTCATTTCATTTCGAAATCGTTTTCAATTCATTTCATTTCGAAATCGTTTTCAATTCATTTCATTTCGAAATCGTTTTCAATTCATTCCATTTCGAAATCGTTTTCAATTCATTTCATTTCGAAATCGTTTTCAATTCATTTCATTTCGAAATCGTTTTCAATTCATTTCATTTCGAAATCGTTTTCAACTCATTTCATTTCGAAATCGTTTTCAATTCATTTCATTTCGAAATCGTTTTCAATTCATTTCATTTCGAAATCGTTTTCAACTCATTTCATTTCGAAATCGTTTTCAATTCATTTCATTTCGAAATCGTTTTCAATTCATTCCATTTCGAAATCGTTTTCAATTCATTCCATTTCGAAATCGTTTTCAATTCATTTCATTTCGAAATCGTTTTCAATTCATTTCATTTCGAAATCGTTTTCAATTCATTTCATTTCGAAATCGTTTTCAATTCATTTCATTTCGAAATCGTTTTCAATCGATATAAATATCGTTCACGTCAAAATGGCGTCAATCTAACCAACACGGCTTCATATATTTCTATTTTCAAATATTCTATTTCAAATGTTTCTTTATTCAAAATAGTTGTTATTATCAAAATATTTCGTTCAACACATGACCAATCTCAATAAATGAGTACTGTCAACACATGAACTTTTATTTTATAATATTAAAGGTGCAAATTTTATTACTAAAATATTTCGTTCAACACATGACCAATCTCAATAAATGAGTACTGTCAACACATGAACTTTTATTTTATAATATTAAAGGTGCAAATTTTATTACTAAAATATTTCGTTCAACACATGACCAATCTCAATAAATGAGTACTGTCAACACATGAACTTTTATTTTATAATATTAAAGGTGCAAATTTTATTACTAAAATATTTCGTTCAACACATGACCAATCTCAATAAATGAGTACTGTCAACACATGAACTTTTATTTTATAATATTCTTTATTTTTCAAATTGGAATGAGGCCCAATCAATTACCATATAAAGTTAATTATATGGATTTTTCATACAACACATGTATATAGTTACATTGAAAAATAATCAACCATCAACCAAAGTGCACTACACTGTATAAGCATCAAATATAGATATTCAACGCTTATAACAGCCTGTCAATCAATCGATCGACACATTTAATCAATCAGGATGAGTGAACTTCAAATTTCATCCCAACACCCGTGTGGGGTTTCAAACAGTCAAACGCATATTTTATTTGTGCAGTTGGGCGATGTGTAAAATTTATCGTCCCAATCAATGTCATTCAAATAGGTGTGCATAAACAAACCGTCTGGTTTGTAAATGAATATTCTATTTTATTCACTTCACGTTAAAAATTATATTTTTAACGATAAAACATTTTATTTCAACCTATGAATTTCTATTCAATTCATTCTTTAAATAAAAGGATATTTTTATTTTTCTAACTTATTTTAGAAAATTTCGGCGGCATAACGGCACGATACTAGAAACGGGACAAGGCCTAGCCTTATCCCCGGTCTAGTGAAGGCCCACGCCATTCACATATCAATTTTAATCAATTTCCAATTCAACCAATCAATCAAATCCAAATCAAATAATCTAATTAACTACACAACCAAACAAACAAGTTCATGGTATGTGGACGGGTGTCGGGTGCTTCTATTAAGCACCGTCTGCATCCTAGTATATATATATAACTAGAAAAATAGAATTTGAGTGAGGAGTTCTCACCGATAGCTATCCAATCCTCTTGACTCTTCTTTGATAGAAATCATCATCGTCATCGCATCTTCGTTGCTATAGCCACTACATATGTAAAAATCGAATTTTCACTTTGCTATTCAATATATAAAAATCATATTTTTATTTCGAAGTTCAATATATAAAAATCATATTTTTATTTCGAAGTTCAACATATAAAAAATCATATTTTTCTTTCGAAGTTCAACATATAAAAAATCATATTTTTCTTTCGAAGTTCAACATATAAAAATCCTATTTTTATTTCGAAGTTCAATATATAAAAAAAATCATATTTTTATTTCGAAGTTCAATATATAAAAAATCATTTTTTTCATTTTTTAAAAATCTGATCTTTTTATTTCTAAAAAAAAAATTCTAATCTTTTTTTCTTATACATATATTTACACAAATCATGTTATATATATATATATTTCCTCAATGATTAACATTATTATTTATATTTTTAAAACAATGTTTTCTGTATAAAAATAACATTTTTAAACACTATATAATATTTAATTTAAACTAAACTAATTAATTAACCCTAATGACACACTAGTTACTTAATTAAGGTCATTACCCCTTCTTCTTCAATCTGTAGCCTTCCAGTATTCCACGAACCAAAAATCCCATGCTCGACCTTGCGTTCAAAACTAGGGCGGATATTTTCGTCGCCAACAGTCACCGCTACTCCGATCCGCTGATGCCAGTCGAAGCACCCTTGAACCCTCCTCCACCGCCCAGAGGGGCTCGCAACTCGCCGGTCTCCAGTGGCCAGAAATTGAGTGCGAAGTCCCGGTGTTTGAGCTTCAATAACTCATGAATCAGCATACGAGAAATCATCAAACCCCTATGATTTTAAAGCCCTAAGGATCCTCTATCATTTCGTTTTATAATTTTTTCCTATCGATTTGTATAATCGAAGAAAAAAAAAGAAGAGGAAAAATCGAACTGGTGTTCGTTAGTGAGGGTGGGTCGGCTGTAAGCCGCGTTGACCAGGAGAAGGTAGAAAGAGGGTTTTGACTGGTTTATAAAGAATATATAAATATATTTATTTAATTCTCTAATTCACTTAATTTCGTCCGTACTCCAAATCAAAACCAACGAATGTCGCCCCTAGCCAAATATCCCCATTCCGAACACAATGGGATATGTATCGCAGGCCAATTCGACCGTTACGATCAGTTTTCGTCAAAATCAACATATAACTCCATATATTGAATTTGAACGCGCATTTCAATTTACTGAGGCCACATACTAACTAGAAAAATTGCAGAAAAATATTTTCTAGCTTCGTATTGACGATACGGTCCTAACAAAACTAGTTTCGTCGAATTCTGAGACCGTTAGAAAAATGGCCAATTTCCAGTCGATTAAAATCAACTGAAACTGGTCAAACGCGTTTTCCTTTGCCACGCTCACATATTGATTCGAAAAATTATGAAATTTGAAACCTAGCAATAACTTCACATCCCGGACCCAACAAAACTGGTTTCGTCGAAATCCGAGGTCGTTTGCAAAATGTCCATTTTTTAGGGCCTGAATTCCATAGCGACTATTCAGAATTTTCAACTGGACATATCTTTTGATTCCTGCTACGAACTTTTGATTTTTCGGATTCGTTGGAAAGATATTCACTATTAGATTCCATTATTTTTGGTTTCACTAAAATCCGGATTGTTTTGCACCCGGTACATTCAATTGAAGTTTGAAATCGAATTATCGAACTACCGCGCCATTTTCAATTCTATTTATAATTATATATATATATATATATTTATATTCTAATGACGACGTATATAATATATACGTCGAATTATATTCAAAATAAACTTCTTGTCGATATTATTTAAAATAATTTATTTTAAATATTCAAAATTCGCTAAAATTGCCAAAATAAAAATTTTAAACTGGCCCAGATTTTCGGGTTGTTACAATCTCCCCCACTTAAAACTTTTCGTCCCCGAAAAGGAACAAAGTCGAAAGTGGTTTGATTAATTCAACTCTACTCTCGACCTGGCTTCCATTCTCCAACTTTTCAGTTTCTGAGAATTTTCAAAATTTCAAAAATTTGGTTAACACCCTAAATTTTTGAAAAATTTCGCCATAACCTCCCCTGCACCGGGAGCATCGGGGAATTTCAAATAGCTTCCCCGGTCCTTCAGATCTCAAAAAGAAAAAGAAAAAGCCAAGCGGCTAGCCAACAGGCTCACAAAATCATCATCACCCAAACAAAACAGTAAATTATGTAGTAAACATGTACCTATTTGTCGGGCAAACAAATTTTATTCTCTGCTCTAGCCTCCTTGCTATGACCTGTTCAATGATATATATGCATATGCAAGCAATTGCGACCTATTTTCAATATAACTCAATATTTGATACAATTAGGCGTAATGGTTCAAAATTAGCAAACAACTAAACAAACAACACAAACATCAATCAATTAGTGGATTAACGTTTCAAATTCATAATATTGATACATATACAAAAATCATGTTTTTGATGCCAAATCACAACAATAGGCCCTATCTAATTTTGATTCTCACACCAGTCAATAGGAAATATATAGATATCACACCTTTGAAACACGAATACCAATTCTGATGATGTTCGAACTATCATCAGAATCATCTTCGGGCGACTAGAGTGCGATCCTATATCTATCCAGTATATTAAAACTTCAAATACACGTTTGCAAGGCGTATATGCAAAATCTTTATATACTGGACTGTCCTAATCAATATGAAATAAATAATCAAATACGAATAGTTGATTTAAATTTTCAAACCAAAAATTGTTTTCATTTGAAAAATATACTCTTCACACTCGTTCTAGGATATTACTGATCCCATCTCTAACGAGTCATTCCATTGGATATTACTAATCCAATATCCGATGAATTCTTTCGTAAGGTTCTAATGTGCCTTGTTCTCTAAGCTTTGTAAACCAAAGCTCTGATACCAACTGAAACGACCCGAACTTCCCCGTGAAGGAAAGCACGGATAGAATTGAGAACAAGCCACAACAGAATTCATACAGAAGAACATTTCATTGTATATTACAACAATGCATCAGATTACAGGAATATACAGAGTATAAATGAATATTACACAGAAATATCAGAGATTTAAATTACATTTAAATACATCGCAGCGGAAAATAATACAATACACAACTAGAAGGAGATATACGGATACAAAGCTTTCCGGATATCGTTCCAGCTGAAAGCCAGGATCCTGTGAATATAAATCTGCAAAACCAAAACTACTAGCTGCCCGTGTCAAAATAAGGGCACCCAGAGTTTAGGTTAAAACAATAAACTCCAGGTCAGTCATGTGACTGGTGTGAGAACTAAAACAGTTATTATCTTTATTTTCAAAGTTAGGTAAATCAAGGGACCACGCCGTATAGCACGGAACGGGTTTCCTCCCAAGAATACCAGTGCATAAAACAACAGCGCAATGCTAAATAAAGAAAAATGAAGCTAATATAAGACCCAGGTCCCATCACACAATGCAACGCAGCCGAGGATAGGGTTTTCCCTTATAACAGCCAAAGAATGCTTGATACGTTTAAAACAAACCATTTGATACTATTATAAGTGCATAGTGTATAAAACAACTTCACATCATAAGTATCAATCATAGGCGGCATGGGTACCATATATCATGTCGCCATATATAGGTTTACAAATAAAACCGCAAATGTCACGTATTTGGAAATTGGATTTCCGTCTATGAACCGAGGCAAAAGATAGTCCTCAACCGATTCGAGACAATCTAGCCTACCATGTCTCAGGAACAGCCGCAACTGCCCCCTGGATCGTCAGGGCCGGTCCACCGATGTGGATTATTATGCCTGAACAATACGTCTCCCCGCCCTTTGGGGCGCAAACGAGCCAACGAATGACTCCATCGGACCCGGATCGTCCGATCAAACCGAGGCGCCTCGCAACAGCAACAACCACATAAGTCAAACCCGTCAGGGCGTGTAAAACCACTGACGCCAGTTTTAGCTAGAAAGAAACGCAAGTCCTCCCTGATGTCCGTCTCCCGTTTTTGGTTCATACCGGGTGTGAAACACGCGAGGTAAACGTTACACAAAGCTACGCCACAAAGGCCGTGCTTTGATCATCACCACAAGACTTTGCTTTTCAACAGAAGCCTCGATCAATTGCCACTTAGGCATGCCACACAGGCAATTCACTCCATGCGTTTGATATCCATCAATATATAACCCCTGAGCTCGTACGTCTCAGAGAAGGGCGTTAAGCAAGAGAATAAATTCTCCGCCGCCAAACAGATATATATTTAATAGAAATCAAACACACAGACTAAAATCCAATGTCAGACACACAGTCCATTTACAAGTCCGTTCTGGGTCTGAACGAAACCGGAGGCACCTAGTACCCCGCATATCCATCGATCTCCAAGTACGTCTGGACGATCACTAACTGTTTCCATCTTCTTGGGTGTACAGCCCAATCAAGATCATCAGTTATCACCCAAACGACGTGAAGACCTCCGGTCTTCGACCATCGTCTTCATCTTCGACTTATCGTCGTATCAGTTATTCAGAATGGGATAAACCCGGTCTTTCCGAATAACTCGCGTATATTTTAAATAAGTGTTACACAAACACAACATACGCCTCATTCCAATTCATCAGTCACTAACCGTAAATTAATCAAGAGAATAATTTCCCAAATATTAACCCCGAAGGCCGAAACCAACATCAGATCAATATCCAGAAAACCATTCTGTTTGGCCAACCGACAGTTAGTTTCTAAATTTCACATTCATAGGGAAAGGTTTCCATTAATTTTATCCAAGATAAATTCCTTGAATTTATTCTTTATTCTATTTTTGAATCTCAATTCAAACTAGTCGGGATTAGTGAACCTTACCGAAGTAATCATTTATTTTAATTTCCCAATCCCAACCTGTTCATCCCATGAAGTAAAACTGGTAATACTTCATATCTAACACCACGGTGTTATCGGTAAATTCAATTACCATTTCGCGTTCAAATCTAATTAAAGATTTAACTAACGCCTGGAGCAAAACTGGTGATACTCCATTTCGATTATTTCAATCTAATTAAAGATTCATTAAAACCCCACTTAGTTTTAATCTTTGACTGGGTTAAAGAATCAGTGTCATTTAAAACATCGTTCACGATAAACCCAAAATCACATTCCATTAATTATCGGGTTAAAGAACGAGTGTTATTTAAAACACTGTTCACGATAAACCCAAAAATCAATATCAATTCTATTCCAATTAAATATTATTTAATTGGTAAACTTCATTAAATCTAAATAAAAAGATTTAATCTTTTCTCGACTGGGTTCAAGAACAGTGTTAGTGAAGACACCATTCACGACAAACCCAAATCACATTCGATATTCAATACAAGGCTCTGAATAGAAAATATATCGGCTTATATTCAATATCGAATTCTACGACTAACAAATGTCGTATTGGAAATAACGATATATATATCTATCTTTCAAATTTCCATAACAATATCTGTATAGTCACGAAATCCAACTTCGAAATATTCCGAAGACAATTTCGATTCAAATCCATTCCAATGCAAACATTGGAAATTCTGGTTATTTTCAAAACCATTTCAAATCCAATTTATTTATTTAAAAATAAATAGAATTATAATTCTAGTTCAAAACTAGTTCATTTCGATAAAAATCTATTTTTATCTTTTCAAATAGGGAGTTTTTCATCCCAATTCTTTCTAAATCATTTCTTACGATTTTACACAAATTATTACTATTTTTAATAATTTTATCAAGGCCCGTACAGTCGATTTCCATCAATGGCCATCGAACTGCACTTACAGCGACCTTTTTCGAATTTGATTTGGACATAATTCCAAATCCAACCGTTAGATTTCTAATTTCTAATATTCGTTAGAAAGCTATTTTCGATACGAACCCAACGGTTCCGGTTTTAGGAGAATCCGACGGTCGGATCTCCCGCAATGTCCGTTTGAAATAAATGGTCGAAATTCACGAACTGCCGCGGCGCGGCGCGTTCTTTTCAGGCCATTATATTATATATATAATATATATAATATATATTTCGTCGATTTCTATTTAAAACGAATTATATAAATAGTTTTAAATTCGTTTCAAAAGCAATTTCAACTTCCATTTCAATTCAAATCGAAATTGAATTCTTCTTCATAAATTCGTTTTAAAATTCATTTCTATTCAATTCAAATTTCAATTCCATTTGAATTCATTTCAATTCGCTTTCAATTCAATTTGAATTCGTTTTCAATTCATTTCGAAGTCGTTTTCAATTCATTTCATTTCGAAATCGTTTTCAATTCATTTCATTTTGAAATCGTTTTCAATTCATTTCATTTCGAAATCGTTTTCAATTCATTTCATTTCGAAATCGTTTTCAATTCATTTCATTTCGAAATCGTTTTCAATTCATTTCATTTCGAAATCGTTTTCAATTCATTTCATTTCGAAATCGTTTTCAATTCATTTCATTTCGAAATCGTTTTCAATTCATTCCATTTCGAAATCGTTTTCAATTCATTCCATTTCGAAATCGTTTTCAATTCATTTCATTTCGAAATCGTTTTCAATTCATTTCATTTCGAAATCGTTTTCAATTCATTTCATTTCGAAATCGTTTTCAATTCATTTCATTTCGAAATCGTTTTCAATTCATTTCATTTCGAAATCGTTTTCAATTCATTTCATTTCGAAATCGTTTTCAATTCATTCCATTTCGAAATCGTTTTCAATTCATTCCATTTCGAAATCGTTTTCAATTCATTTCATTTCGAAATCGTTTTCAATTCATTTCATTTCGAAATCGTTTTCAATTCATTTCATTTCGAAATCGTTTTCAATTCATTTCATTTCGAAATCGTTTTCAATCGATATAAATATCGTTCACGTCAAAATGGCGTCAATCTAACCAACACGGCTTCATATATTTCTATTTTCAAATATTCTATTTCAAATGTTTCTTTATTCAAAATAGTAGTTATTATCAAAATATTTCGTTCAACACATGACCAATCTCAATAAATGAGTACTGTCAACACATGAACTTTTATTTTATAATATTAAAGGTGCAAATTTTATTACTAAAATATTTCGTTCAACACATGACCAATCTCAATAAATGAGTACTGTCAACACATGAACTTTTATTTTATAATATTAAAGGTGCAAATTTTATTACTAAAATATTTCGTTCAACACATGACCAATCTCAATAAATGAGTACTGTCAACACATGAACTTTTATTTTATAATATTAAAGGTGCAAATTTTATTACTAAAATATTTCGTTCAACACATGACCAATCTCAATAAATGAGTACTGTCAACACATGAACTTTTATTTTATAATATTCTTTATTTTTCAAATTGGAATGAGGCCCAATCAATTACCATATAAAGTTAATTATATGGATTTTTCATACAACACATGTATATAGTTACATTGAAAAATAATCAACCATCAACCAAAGTGCACTACACTGTATAAGCATCAAATATAGATATTCAACGCTTATAACAGCCTGTCAATCAATCGATCAACACATTTAATCAATCAGGATGAGTGAACTTCAAATTTCATCCCAACACCCGTGTGGGGTTTCAAACAGTCAAACGCATATTTTATTTGTGCAGTTGGGCGATGTGTAAAATTTATCGTCCCAATCAATGTCATTCAAATAGGTGTGCATAAACAAACCGTCTGGTTTGTAAATGAATATTCTATTTTATTCACTTCACGTTAAAAATTATATTTTTAACGATAAAACATTTTATTTCAACCTATGAATTTCTATTCAATTCATTCTTTAAATAAAAGGATATTTTTATTTTTCTAACTTATTTTAGAAAATTTCGGCGGCATAACGGCACGATACTAGAAACGGGACAAGGCCTAGCCTTATCCCCGGTCTAGTGAAGGCCCACGCCATTCACATATCAATTTTAATCAATTTCCAATTCAACCAATCAATCAAATCCAAATCAAATAATCTAATTAACTACACAACCAAACAAACAAGTTCATGGTATGTGGACGGGTGTCGGGTGCTTCTATTAAGCACCGTCTGCATCCTAGTATATATATATAACTAGAAAAATAGAATTTGAGTGAGGAGTTCTCACCGATAGCTATCCAATCCTCTTGACTCTTCTTTGATAGAAATCATCATCGTCATCGCATCTTCGTTGCTATAGCCACTACATATGTAAAAATCGAATTTTCACTTTGCTATTCAATATATAAAAATCATATTTTTATTTCGAAGTTCAATATATAAAAATCATATTTTTATTTCGAAGTTCAACATATAAAAAATCATATTTTTCTTTCGAAGTTCAACATATAAAAAATCATATTTTTCTTTCGAAGTTCAACATATAAAAATCCTATTTTTATTTCGAAGTTCAATATATAAAAAAAATCATATTTTTATTTCGAAGTTCAATATATAAAAAATCATTTTTTTCATTTTTTAAAAATCTGATCTTTTTATTTCTAAAAAAAAAAATTCTAATCTTTTTTTCTTATACATATGTTTACACAAATCATGTTATATATATATATATTTCCTCAATGATTAACATTATTATTTATATTTTTAAAACAATGTTTTCTGTATAAAAATAACATTTTTAAACACTATATAATATTTAATTTAAACTAAACTAATTAATTAACCCTAATGACACACTAGTTACTTAATTAAGGTCATTACCCCTTCTTCTTCAATCTGTAGCCTTCCAGTATTCCACGAACCAAAAATCCCATGCTCGACCTTGCGTTCAAAACTAGGGCGGATATTTTCGTCGCCAACAGTCACCGCTACTCCGATCCGCTGATGCCAGTCGAAGCACCCTTGAACCCTCCTCCACCGCCCAGAGGGGCTCGCAACTCGCCGGTCTCCAGTGGCCAGAAATTGAGTGCGAAGTCCCGGTGTTTGAGCTTCAATAACTCATGAATCAGCATACGAGAAATCATCAAACCCCTATGATTTTAAAGCCCTAAGGATCCTCTATCATTTCGTTTTATAATTTTTTCCTATCGATTTGTATAATCGAAGAAAAAAAAAGAAGAGGAAAAATCGAACTGGTGTTCGTTAGTGAGGGTGGGTCGGCTGTAAGCCGCGTTGACCAGGAGAAGGTAGAAAGAGGGTTTTGACTGGTTTATAAAGAATATATAAATATATTTATTTAATTCTCTAATTCACTTAATTTCGTCCGTACTCCAAATCAAAACCAACGAATGTCGCCCCTAGCCAAATATCCCCATTCCGAACACAATGGGATATGTATCGCAGGCCAATTCGACCGTTACGATCAGTTTTCGTCAAAATCAACATATAACTCCATATATTGAATTTGAACGCGCATTTCAATTTACTGAGGCCACATACTAACTAGAAAAATTGCAGAAAAATATTTTCTAGCTTCGTATTGACGATACGGTCCTAACAAAACTAGTTTCGTCGAATTCTGAGACCGTTAGAAAAATGGCCAATTTCCAGTCGATTAAAATCAACTGAAACTGGCCAAACGCGTTTTCCTTTGCCACGCTCACATATTGATTCGAAAAATTATGAAATTTGAAACCTAGCAATAACTTCACATCCCGGACCCAACAAAACTGGTTTCGTCGAAATCCGAGGTCGTTTGCAAAATGTCCATTTTTAAGGGCCTGAATTCCATAGCGACTATTCAGAATTTTCAACTGGACATATCTTTTGATTCCCGCTACGAACTTTTGATTTTTCGGATTCGTTGGAAAGATATTCACTATTAGATTCCATTATTTTTGGTTTCACTAAAATCCGGATTGTTTTGCACCCGGTACATTCAATTGAAGTTTGAAATCGAATTATCGAACTACCGCGCCATTTTCAATTCTATTTATAATTATATATATATATTTATATTCTAATGACGACGTATATAATATATACGTCGAATTATATTCAAAATAAACTTCTCGTCGATATTATTTAAAATAATTTATTTTAAATATTCAAAATTCGCTAAAATTGCCAAAATAAAAATTTTAAACTGGCCCAGATTTTCGGGTTGTTACAGCTATGTGGGTCGCTCCCATTAGAATGTATGATCACCTATCTAGAGAAATTTCTATTGCTTCTTAATCTATGTTCGATGCTGTCCCTTATCGGGAGACGGTGGTTTGAGCCCAATCGTCGGTGATATACATTCGATACACTCAAGCGAAATGAGTGGTCGGTCATGTGAGGGCTGAGTTGCAAGATGTTCTTGTTGAACCCAGTGTATTCGCCTCTAGAGATACACTATCGGCAGGTGGTTGCATACCTTGTCAAGGTCGGAAATCCAAAATCCAATAAGCGCCCGAAGTTTTGATTGTATACTATATATGTGGAGCGTGAGATGCAAGCGTTCCACTAGATTGATAATTACTTGTATTTAGACATTATGATAATATCAGAACAAACTATGGTTTTGAGAAATGGTTTGGGTTATAGTAAGGTAAAAACCGTCCGTGTTTATGTGTGGACTGGTCTTACTATTATCCTTTATTTCAGAAAGGATTTTCCAAAGTTAAACCAGTGTGTGTGTGTTCTGTGAATTTATCACTGATAGTATTCCAGACTGACCCAGTGTATTTTGTTTTAAATGTGCTCGGGATAGACCAAGCATATGTACAGGTTAGGTTCGCTTGGAATCTCAGAAGCTGGAAGCAGGCGGCTTCACCACTAGTTATATAAAGCTAATTCCGCTGTGCAGTTATATGTTAAACTCTGATGATTGGTATGTATACAAAATTCTTTTGTATATTTGATATTGTATTTTATCTATTCCGCTGTGAGTTCTGATGTGATGTTCTTCTTCTTTCTTCTATTCTAAAATTTCTTTCTTTCTTATCTCACCCTCTAAATTCTTTCTAAACTATTCAGTGTTTTTCGGTGCTTGGAGGATCGGTATGAGATACGGTAAAGGTATTTATATCGATTTTCGGGGCCGAAAACGCTGGGTCGTTACAGTGGTATCAGAGCTATTGGTTTAGAGATAACCTTGACTCTGTGGTGTAACTCAATAGAGATGGGGTTAGCAATGCCCTAGATTGAGTATGGGTCTGTATATGAGAGCGCATATTTGTAATTTGAATATAAATTGTTTTCAAATATTTTGTAAATAGGGTAAATGAAATAATTTTACCCAAATTATATTTTTGTTTAAAAAGGAAATTAATTTATCGTATTATTGAGGTATCTATGGGGTTAAAACTAAGTATGTAATACGACTTAACTTAGTTAAGTCGAGTTAAATTATAAATAGATGGTGTTGGAATAAAATATATTTGGAATTGAGTAATCAAATTAATAATTGGATTAAAAATTGATCTGATATGTATCGATATGTGAAACCAAAATGAAAACAAATAAGGAATGTTAATGTTAAGTCAAAATGTTTTGGTTGGATTGTTATACCTTGGTTGTTGATGTGTTGGATGGATAGTATAAAAAATTCACCAACAGTTAGATGTAAAGTTGAATGATATGTTTGGATTGTGTGTTCGATTTCATTAATATGAACTTGAATATGAATATAAATTTGGACTTGGTTGAAACCAGTCTGAAATGAATAAATGGAGGAAGAATCAGTCCAAGCTTAATGAAAGGAATAAAGGGATTGGTCAAGAAGCGATTATAAATAAATTCTCATGTGAGTAGAATTGGTCACAATGGATAATATGGATATTTTAAACCAAACTAATATTTGTTTTGGGAATTGATGAAGTTTATTTGAGTTGAGAACAGATACAGAAGTGCCAATTCAGTTTTAAAACTTTATCCAAGAGGAATTCTGGAGTTAGTCGTCTCCAGTTTGAATAGAGTTGCATAATAGTTAAGCAGGCTCGAGTATAATATATATCGCTTATCGCATAATAACGCTCACAAAAAGGTACGCCTATGCAAAATATAAAATTTTGGTTTTTATTTGGATTTTGGGTTTGAATTTTTAAATTTTCCGATTGTGTTGGTCGATGAATATATATTTCTTGAATCTGCGATATTGCAGATGCCCTCCGTACAGGGGAGACTCTGCCAAAAATTTTCCAAAATTTAAGGTGTTGGAATATTTTTGAAGATTTTTGAAAATTTGATTAGTTGAAATAAATTGCTTTTAAAACTGACTTGATTAATTTTGAAAATAAAATCGATTCTTAATTAAATATATTTGTAAAGATAGTGGATTTGCAACATTCTTTCTGCCTTAGCAATTTCGAGGACGAAATTATTTTAAGGGGGAAGGAATGTAACGGCCCAGATTTTTGACCATTTAGTTTAATATTTATAAATGTTTTTTTATATTTTTTTGGATATTTAAATGGTTTAATTTCAATAATTTTGAATATTTTATTAATATAATAATATTTTATTCAGAAGTGGTAGAAATTTAGTGGATTTGCAATATAATGTGAACTGGCAGTATAAAAGGATAATTTTTGAATTAAAAATAGTACGTTTACAAAGGAAGTAGTAGCTAACGAACTCGGATTACGATGAAATCAGTTTCATTAAATCCGAAATGATGAAATTAGGTAACCAACCAAGTTACGTCAAAAATGACATCCGTATGTGGAAAAGAAAAAAAATAAAAGTCCAAAATTTGAACTAAATTTTGACGGTAATTCAAATTTGCTAATGGTAACGGCAAAACTGGAACCTGAGACCTATCCAGGAAAATTCTAAACATAGGATATTAGCTATATATGATGTCTGCGAAAATCCTATAACGGATATAGAAAGTTATTAAGGAAACAAAATTTAAATAAATTATTTGAAAATTTAAAAGAACTTCAATTTTTGATTTGAATACATAGGATTGAAGTACGTTAAAAACCGGACCAGATGGTGGAAGAATTTCTGAAAACCGTTATCGTAAACGATACTCCAACATGAGACCGGAAGATGTTGAAACTAACACAAAACACTATTTTTAATTTGAATTTAAATTATTTGAAAGTTCAAACGAATTCTAATTTGAAATATTTTTATATATTATTGAAGAGCAAGAAAAATTGAACAACATGGTTGAAAGAGATTTTGGATAAGGTATCAATAAGTAAGTCAAATTAGCGTCCGAATAGGGTTGATAAAACACACTTTACTATTCATAAATTATTAAATTTAGTAATAATTTAATTAATTTAAGGATTAATCCTAGCCATCCATTTTCGACCGTTAGATTCGCGCCACCTCAGCAATCCATATGACTTCTTCGGCTATTAATATGCCCCCCCCCCTTCATTTTAAACTCACTCCTCCTCCTCCTCTTTTAAAGTTTTGGCAATGGCAGAAATAATAATAAAATAATAGAAAAATAGGGAAAAGGAAGAAAGGGAGAAAGGTGGGCAAGACGGGGAGCTAGGGATTCTTAGGCAGAGGCTTGAGCTTCACGGGGTAAGTTTTTAAATAATATTTATTTATTTTGGTAATATATATATATATATATATATATTATTAATATTATTAAAATAGAATTTGTAAAAATAAATATCAGAACATTCAAAGTGTGACAGAGAGGATAGTGTCTAAGGCTTGAGTTTGGAAAATATAGTTTCCTGCTCTCCCTTGCTATCCCTAACTGACACGACGGATGGGATGGTTAATTTAAATTTAAATTTTAATTTGAATTTAAAATAGACCAGGGGCATTTTCGTAATTTTTAACTATAAACTTTAAAAGCTTATAACTTTTCCAAAACAAGTCGGATTTCCACGAAACAAGGACCGTTGGATTCTTATCGAAAAATACTTTAAAATGAGTTATAGCAGATTTTTGATCCGGGTTATAATTTTTAAGTTATAATTAAATGAATATTTTAAAATATTTTTTTTTGGAAATTAAATTTAATTAATATTAAAATGGTTTTTCAATTTTAAAAATTGGATATGGCTAGAGATGGGAAAGTAGGATTTTTTTAGAAGGGCAGGGAAGGTAATTTGGCTAATAACGCAATTAGATAATAATTAATATAAAAATAATTAAATTAAATTAAATATATATTCATTTAAATTAGGTAAATATTGTAAATAGCATAACTTTTGCATATGTTAACGAAATTTAACGAAACAAGATCCGTTGGGATCGCAGGGACGAGACCTATCCGACGGCACTGATTAGGAGTCAATCTGACGCTGTTGAAAATTCAGCTAATTTTGGATGATCGTCCCAAATTAAAAGCGACAAACACGTCAACCGTCGACCAAAACAAACTCTGGTGAGTTAATTCTCACACCTTCTGAAATCCTGTGATGTGGTACATTCACAGTAAAATATATTTTACAGTTAACAGTTTAAATTGGCTGATTGGATGCGATGGATGCAAGTTGTTTGTTGTTGTTTGATGGTTGCAGTTATTTATATTCTGCCAATTATTTTATTCGCATATTGTTATCAACTTACATCTGTGATGCAGAGAATTACAGATTGGAGGGATCCGACCGGATTCCTCAAATTAACTATATTTTGTTTGTTATGCATATATATGAATTGTTCACCATGACTGACACCAAAACCTGTCTGTATGTTGATGGTTGAATAGATACGCACCTGTGTTGTGTTTAAAATCAACCGACAGTGTTGATTTGGTAATTGGCAGTGAACGGTCTAGAATGTGTTGTTTCCGACGTTAGTTGACTGTTGGGTGAATCGACGCAGTGTTAGAGTTATAAGTTATTTTATAACTGGAATTAAGTTTTAAATAAAATTATATAAGGGATTTAAATGGAAATTATAAATATCTATTTTTAATCGGGTTTAAAGGGTTATTTAAATGGATTATACCAGTGTTGAAAGCAGAGAAAAACCCAAGGCTTTACCTATGGGTTGGTTAAATTTGACAATTTGTTTTCAAACAATTAAAGGTTGATTTTTAATCAATTAAGTTATTTGATTAATTTAAGAAAAGGGAAATGACAAAGGAAATTCAGTTCACTGTTAACTGATATATATATATATATATATATATATATACGGTTGATAAAATCCACCGTTTTTGAGTAAAATAGACAAAGGGATAGATATGGATTTAAATATTCGTTAGTGTAACGAGTAGAGTTAGAGCATAGTTAATCTTCGATTAACTAAAAATCTAAAGAGAATATTGAACTAGGTATTGTTAATAACCTAAATTATTTTGAGTAAGCTTGTAAAAGTAAAAATAATCCTATTTTGGTTTTGGGGCAAAGTTAACTATATTTTAATATGGTTAATGGTAAAACTAATTATCCTTTTAATTTAAAATGATTTAAAGTAATGAATTCAATTTGAAATCGAGTAAGAAATAATTAGTTGGAGTTAAATTTGATTAAGAGATTATGGAATGTTTTATGACCCAAGTGTTCGACAAACTTGGTAGATGAAGTTGGTAGGTAAGTATAAAGATTTAAATCAGGATTTACTTAATGTTTCAAATTAAGCAAGACGAATTCAAATTGGAATGATACTTTACAGGAATTAAGTGATGGGATATTCGAACAAGGATTTCAAATGTAAGGAAAGGTTTTGTAAACCCAAGTTTGAA
This sequence comes from Allium sativum, assembly GCA_030737875.1. NCBI lineage: Eukaryota > Viridiplantae > Streptophyta > Magnoliopsida > Asparagales > Amaryllidaceae > Allium > Allium sativum. The sequence goes on along the minus strand of JASFAX010000036.1, from coordinate 2,287,714 downwards.
ATCAAGATTTGAAACGAGATATAGTGTCGGTGGTTAAGTGACGAACTAACATTATTCTGAGGTAAGAACGTTGTTAATCAAGGTCTGAGAGGTAACTAAAATACCCCAACTTGGTTGGCTTCACTATTATCAAGGAATAGTATTAGTTTGGAACGAGTGAAGTGTTGAGATTGGTTTTATCCTATACGAGAATACCAAACTCTGATGCAAGGTTTTGGAAATTAAATAACATTACGATATGAGTTCAAAAGAAATAAGAATGTTGTTTTCAACTTATAGTAAACATTTGTTAGTCAATTAGAGTTGATCGAATATAATTAGAGTTAGTCAAACCAAGTTATCTAGGGAAGTTTCCATTGCGTACGACTGCTAGCGTAATTCGCAGGGCTGCAGATTGGCTACGGCGGTCGGATGTTTCCTGAGGGAATCAGGCGTAACCATTGTGATCGTTGCAATGTTGAGTCGAGCGGATGGAGTTAAGTCAAGTATTAATTAATCGATAGTAGCAATCAAGTCGAGTTAGTCTAGTCGAGTTAGTCAAATTAGAGTTCATAGATCAAAGTAAATCAATCAGAGTTAATCAGAGAAAATTTGGTTTATATCGTTAAGTATGTTTTAAAAGGGGTCAAGTTGTGTTAAGTGTTGAATCAACAAAACCCATTGTATGCACACTATCGTTATTCAATAGTTAAAACACTGACTATCGAAGTTGACCAATATGATTGTTGGTATGGAAAGTCCGGGATCGAATTATATTCGAAAACCATTCCGACCAACAAATACGTGTAGAGATCAGAAGATGATCGTGATAGAGCATTGAAGACTGTGGATTTTCATAAGCGGAAGGACTGCTAAAACTCTCCGATTTAGCTGCCAGAGATAAACTGCGGTTCTGTCGTGGTTGGAATCTACAGGTTGCAAGGGCTTCTCGCTATTGATCCTTGGATGATTCCTATATGAGATGCAGTAGGAGAGTACCTTCGGTTCATCCTGTTCCTGGATGACTTGTATGGACGGATGTCTGACAGAGTATTTCCAAAAGGATTTACATGCGTTGATTTCTGCAAACATACCATAGCTGATGGCGGAGAAATGGTCATTCTCTAGCCAGATAGCTAGAGTATGTTTGTGGACATCAATCAGTGTGATCTGGCGGATCTGACGATGTGACATTCAAAGTATATGATGACCAGATGTGTTCTAACCTCAAACCTCATCAACCGGAAATGACAAAAATCGGGCAGGCAGCATGGCTATGTGGGTTGCTCCCATTAGGATGTATGATCACCTATCTAGAGAAATTCCTATTGCTTCTTAATCTATGTTCGATGCTGTCCCTTATTGGGAGACGGTGGTTTGAGCCCAACCGTCGGTGATATACATTCGATACACTCAAGAGAAATGAGTGGTCGGTCATGTGAGGGCCGGGTTGCAAGATGTTCTTGTTGAACCCAGTGTATTCGCCTCTAGAGATACACTATCGGCAGGTGGTCGCATACCTTGTCAAGGTTGGAAATCCAAAATCCAATAAGCGCCCGCGGTTTTGATTGTATACTATATATGTGGAGCGTGAGATGCAAGCGTTCCACTAGATTGATAATTACTTGTATTTAGACATTATGATAATATCAGAACAAACTATGATTTTGAGAAATGGTTTGGGTTATAGTAAGGTAAAAACCGTCCGTGTTTATGTGTGGACTGGTCTTACTATTATCCTTTGTTTCAGAAAGGATTTTCCAAAGTTAAACCAGTGTGTGTGTTCTGTGAATTTATCACTGATAGTATTCCAGACTGACCCAGTGTATTTTGTTTTAAATGTGCTCGGGACAGACCAAGCATATGTACAGTTTAGGTACGCTTGGAGTCTCAGAAGCTGGAAGCAGGCGGCTTCACCACTAGTTATATAAAGCTAATTCCGCTGTGCAGTTATATGTTAAACTCTGATGATTGGTATGTATACAAAATTATTTTGTACATTTGATATTATATTTTATCTGTTCCGCTGTGAGTTCTGATGTGATGTTCTTCTTCTTTCTTCTATTCTAAAATTTCTTTCTTTTTTATCTCACCCTCTAAATTCTTTCTAAACTATTCAGTGTTTTTCGGTTCTTGGAGGATCGGTATGAGATACGGTAAAGGTATTTATATCGATTTTCGTGGCCGAAAACGCTGGGTCATTACAGTGGTATCAGAGCTATTGGTTTAGAGATAACCTTGACTCTGTGGTGTAACTCAATAGAGATGGGGCTAGCAGTGCCCTAGATTGAGTATGGGTCTGTATATGAGAGCGCGTATTTGTAATTTGAATATAAATTATTTTCAAATATTTTGTAAATAGGGTAAATGATATAATTTTACCCAAATTATATTTTTGTATAAAAAGGAAATTAATTTATCATATTATTGAGGTATCTATGGGGTTAAAACTAAGTATGTAATACGACTTAACTTAGTTAAGTCGAGTTAAATTTTAAATAGATGGTGTTGGAATAAAATATATTTGGAATTGAGTAATCAAATTAATAATTGGATTAAAAATCGATCTGATATGTATCGATATGTGAAACCAAAATGAAAACAAATAAGGAATGTTAATGTTAAGTCAAAATGTTTTGGTTGGATTGTTATACCTTGGTTGTTGATGTGTTGGATGGATAGTATAAAAAATTCACCAACAGTTAGATGTAAAGTTGAATGATATGTTTGGATTGTGTGTTCGATTTCATTAATATGAACTTGAATATGAATATAAATTTGGACTTGGTTGAAACCAATCTGAAATGAATAAATGGAGGAAGAATCAGTCCAAGCTTAATGAAAGGAATAAAGGGATTGGTCAAGAAGCGATTATAAATGAATTCTCATGTGAGTAGAATTGGTCACAATGGATAATATGGATATTTTAAACCAAACTGATATTTGTTTTGGGAATTGATGAAGTTTATTTGAGTTGAGAACAGATACAGAAGTGCCAATTCAGTTTTAAAACTTTATCCAAGAGGAATTCTGGAGTTAGTTGTCTCCAGTTTGAATAGAGTTGCATAACAGTTAAGCAGGCTCGAGTATAATATATATCGCTTATCGCATAATAACGCCCACAAAAAGGTACGCCTACGCAAAATATAAAATTTTGGTTTTTATTTGGATTTTGGGTTTGAATTTTTAAATTTTCCGACCGTGTTGGTCGATGAATATATATTTCTTGAATCTGCGATATTGCAGATGCCCTCCGTACAGGGGAGACTCTGCCAAAATTTAAGGTGTTGGAATATTTTTGAAGATTTTTGAAAATTTGATTAGTTGAAATAAATTGCTTTTAAAACTGATTTGATTAATTTTGAAAATAAAATCGATTCTTAATTAAATATATTTGTAAAGATAGTGGATTTGCAACATTCTTTCTGCCTTAGCAATTTCGAGGACGGAATTATTTTAAGGGGGAAGGAATGTAACGGCCCAAATTTTTGACCATTTAGTTTAATATTTAAAAATGTTTTTTATATTGTTTTGGAATTTTAAATGGTTTTATTTTGTTGAAAAGCAGATCTTTGTGGTTGATGATCAAAGCACGGCTTCGAACAGCTAGCTTTGGGTTTAGCATTGTTTCGCGAGCCTCACACCCCGGTATGAGCCAGAAACGGGAGAGGACTTCAGGGAGGACAGGCGTTTCCTTCTAGCTAGGAGTGGTGCTTTTGGTTTTACATGCTCGGGTATTTTACTTATGTGGATGATGGAAAGCGAAGCCTCGGTTACTTCAGTCTCTTCAGAGCCGATGATTTGGTCGGATATGACCAGTGACGCCCCATAGGGCGGGGAAACGTAGTGTTCAGGCATTTTAATCCACATCGGGTGGACCGGCCCTAACGATCCAAGGGTTACTCGAGCTCTGATCCTGAGGGACGGTCTAGAGCATCTCGAAGCGATAAGGACGATCCCTTGCCTTGGTTCATGACGGAAATCCAATTTCTAAATATGACATCGTGCAGTTTTGATTGCATACCTATATATGGCGACATGATATATGGTACCCATGCCGTCTATGATTGATATTTATGTTTGAAATTGTTTTTGAAACATATAAACACTTGCAATAATATCAATTGATTTGTTTTGCTCGTATCAAGCATATTTTGGCCATTATAAGGTAAAACTCTATCCTCCAGTTTGCATTGCATTGTGTGATGGGAACTGAGTCTTATAATGGCTTCATTTTTATAAAAAGCATTACAATGTTTAAAAGATTTACTTGTTTTAAAGCACTGGCAATCCAACGGAGTAAACCCGTTCTGTGTTAGCGGCGTGGTCCTGTGATTGGCCATATTATAAAATAAGTTAAGTAGAATTCTCATACCAGTCCCACGACTGACTCGTAGTTTGTTTCACTTGCAAACTTGGGTGCCCTATTTTCTACACGGGCAGCCTTGTATTAAGGTTTTAGCAGGCACTTTCTGGATAGCTATTGAGCTAAAGATGGATTCTATCACTTCTTTCTTTTTTATGCTATTCAGCTCCTATTTTACATATTATGTTTTGATTCCGCTATAGACATTTATGTAAAGCTGAACTGTATTTTGTACTAAGTATGATCCTGTATACTGTGTAACTCTGATGATTATGTTTATCCAGTGTATTCTATTGTACATTATCTGGTGTATTTATTTATTTCTGTTCTACTGTGATATGTTTATGTGTTATATTCCAAAGATTAGCCTTGCCACCGTGGAACGGGGTTTGGGGTCGTCACAACTACTAGCTGCCCATGTGGAAAACAGGGGTACCCGGAGTTTAGGTTAAAACAATAAACTCCAGGTCAGTTATGTGACAGGTGTGAGAACTAAAACAGTTATTAATCTTTATTTTAAAGTTAGGTAAATCGAGGGACCACGCCGTATAACACGAAACGGGTTTCCTCCCAAGAATACTAGTGCATAAAACAAACAACCCAACGCTAAATAAAGAACAATGAAGCTATTATAAGACCCAGGTCCCATCACACAATGCAATGTATGCCGGAGGATAGGGTTTTACCTTATAATAGCTAAATATGCTTGATACGTGAGATTTCATCTTTTATTATTACTATAAGTGAAGAAATCGACTTCAAATATAAATGTATCAATCATAAACGGCATGAGCGCCCCATCCCACTATGTCGCCATATATAGTATACAATTGAAACACCCCACCTCCGTTAGGGTCACTCTCAAAGGGAATGCCCTAATTTTGGTGGAGGTTTATAAGTATAAGTCACAGATATACAAGACAGATATAAGAACACATATTTTTGAACAGCGGAAAAACAAAAAACTTTTATTCCATTAAAGATACGTGTTACAACAACCATACCATAATTGTCTTACAATACTTCCAAAAAACATAACATGTTCATAACTGTCTTGATTACATTATTCAAAGAAGCATAAAGAAAACATAAGTAAATAGCAAAAAGTCCCAAAGTTGCTGTCCAAAGCCATAGTCCAAAACGAAAAGATCCAAGCAATACATTCTTTCTCTTCAAGCTGGATATGAAGGCTGGTCAAGCTGCGGTATTCCCTCCCTGTGGACCTGGGGGGGGGGGAACGGAAGAAAAGAAGACGAAAGAAAAGTAGAGTCAGACATAAAGCCTGAGTAAGTCAAGGACTATTCAGTCTATGAATAAAGAACTGGGTATGATAAGTATAAACTAGAAATGGGGAAATCACCATAAACTTAGTTAAGTTGTCTAGGGTCGAATATACTATCGTACCCCATATCAATCTCTGAACCCATATAAACTAGTTCCCAACTGGCACCCCATAATCAGGGTGAAGTGATCCATTTTATGATGATCGTCTCCTACTCGCATAGTTACATGTGTCTTACGGCCCCCGATGTTGTAGTTACCTATGCTGGTCCCACCATGGGGTGTATCAAGTCCCATGGTGGCGGCCCGACACAATCCTAGAATGCACAGGTATGCTACTGGTGCCCAGTGCCTTATTTTTCTGCACCGGAGTGTGTGCACGCCCGCACCCCGTTAGAACCTACACTGCTGCACCACCGCCGTCGATTTGACCTCTTACAATCAGCCTAGTAATCGTGCCCCACCCTGCCTAGTTTCAGGGTATCATGATACCTTATAGGGTTATTGCTGAAAAGGGTCCCCCGCTACTAGGTTTTTCTATTTCTAGCCAACATGCTAATTTGGTTAAGTGTTTTTGTAAACCTAACCCCCAATCAGTCTGTTTAGTTTAGCATGTTCCATTTTGATTAAGTATTAATATAATTTACTTAATCCTATCAATCCTGACTCAGCCTTAATTGTCTTATTAAAGCCTTGACCTCTCACATTAGACAGGTATTGTTGTGGCTGCCTGTTGCCGGTTGGGTCCGGGCAGTCTTACGCCACAACTCAGTCTAACCTCGGGTCCTTATTGGGCTCCATGTTTAACCACCCACATTGGATAGGTATTGTTGTGACTACTGGACAGCCGGGCGGTTCCGGGCAGGTTTACATCACAACTCAATCCAACCTCGGGTTAAACACATCGTATTTTCTACATTTACATATTTTGTCTTTCTTCTTTTTATATGTAAATATTTGCGGCCCATTATTCAAAATCAATTTAAGCTAATGGTGTAAAGGTTTACACCAATCATGGGCCCAACCCATTCTTGAATTTGGGCCCGTCTACTTTTATATTTTCATTTATTAATTAATTTGGCCCAACGCTATTTCCCCCGTTTAATACGTTCGTTTATTATAATATATGTTGGGCTTATCCTTTTAAGCCCAACTTAGCCACGTGAAAAAGGGGAGGCTTAAAACGTGATTGTATACACAAAAAGGGGAATGTGAACGCATGAACTTGCAACATAACGTTGGAACTACAAAATAGAAACAGGTGTACTTGCATTGTAGTAATATATACTTTGGTCATAAAGCATAAGTGACATGAATCAAACCATGTAAACTTGTAGTTAAGTTAAGAATCTAACTAAATTAGATATCATGATGGACACAAAGTCTTAACTACAACATAAACCTATATTTTTACTTAGGCATAATGTCAAACATAAGCAAATCATGTTTATAGAATTACTATATGTTTACAAAGGTGCTTACTTTTGTTACTAATACAAAAGTATAGTTCAACTAGAATTATTCCAACTTAATCATGCTTTTTAATCTATTCACATAATCATGGCACAAATATACCCAAACATGAAATCATGGTTTTTGATCTATTCATGTAATCACGGCATAAATATTCCTAAACATGAAATCATGGTTTTTACTTTATTCATGCAAACTTGCAATTGGAATGTAATTCTAACTTAGCTATGTGTCACATATATTATCATATAATTCTTGTTAACAATATAGGCCTAACATGTTTTTCAATTAGGCATAATACCAAACATAGCCTAGTCATATTCATAAAATCAACATAAATTCACAAAGAGGCTTACTTTTGTTTCTAATACAAAAGTATGGTTTTATACATAGATCTTGATGCCAATTCCAACATAATTTCATATGAATCATAATACCCCAAATTTGATCCAATTACACAAAAAGTGATTTTGTACAAAAATATACATTATGTTGGCATAGTAGCAAAACCACATACTTGCATGAATCTAAATTAAACAACCACAACATGTAGCTTCAACATGAATTACATACTTGCGAATATCCAATCGTATACTTGCATGAATCTCAAATAAACTACCGCAAACATGTAGTTTTTATCATGAATTACATACTTGCGAATATCCAATCGTTACATCACAATATTCCAAATTGATTAGAATCATAGCAATGCACAAATATGAATTACTATCACCACAAATCAAGTGTACAAATCAAACACAGTTATTTATTCACATCGGAATAGTACTCTACTTACAATCGTGTGACGAATTCTTCAATTCAGGAATCTGAATTCTGGATTTGGAGATGCTATTCCTTTGACGTAGGCGTTGATTTGATTTGTTTAAGTTTAACTTGTAGTTGCTTTATGCTTTAGAGTTTGTCTCCTAATCGTCTCTCAAATTGGTGGCTACTCCTTGTCGTTCCTCAGCAGCATGATGGCCTTATTCTTATTTTTGAATGAATAGATTAGGTAGAGTCTAGGGTCATTTTTATATAGTTTATGAACTGATTAGGACCATCGATGTAGCTTGGGTTAATCGTAGCCATTCATTCGAAAGAGAGACCAATCAGGAGCTGACACCTAGCCCTAGTGACAAGGCAAGGCTCAGAAAATCGACCAACATAGACCAGGCCAACCAGGGTGGGCTGGGTTCGACCTGGCTCTGGGACCAGGTCGACAGCCCAGTCGACAGCCCTGTCGACCTAGCTAGCCCAGGTCGACTGCCAAGTCGACCTGGGTGCCTTAGACGGGAATTTTCCCGCCCTGGCCAATTGGGCCCGATTTTCGAATTTTAAACTTGTTTTCTGAGCTGTTTTCGTCTGTTCGAATTTTAACCTGAATTCTGAAACTTCCGGAGGCCATATCTTCTTCATAAGGACTCCGTTTTTCGAAAACTCGGACTCTATCTCGCGTATTTTTCCGAGATGAACACAACAGCGTATCCCGTTTCCCTTAATTCTTTGATTTGAAATTAATTATACTTTAATTTGTGAATTTCACGGTTATAGAATTCACGGGGTGTTACAACAATCAAAACCGAAATGTCACGCATTTGGAAATTGGATTTCCATACTGGTGGTTACTGATTCGAAAGATAGATCGTGTAGTACAATTCCCAACGGCTTACGTCGCAGGCATGCGAAAACGCCGTAATACACTTCTGCACTATCCAGGAAAACAAGTTACCGCGGCTTACGTCGCAGGCATGACAAAACACCGCTAACTCTATCCATCAGGGAATCGGGTGGTGTGCCATATCCCTCACCTCGGTCGACCGAATCCGTGACAACCCATAGGGTGTCTATCCTTATCTCTAAAGCATACTGATCTACCCATCAGTTTACCACCATACCGGTGTGTAAGGCTCGTGAATTAACGCTACACAAAGCCGTGCTACATTAAAGCTGTGCTTTGATCATCAACCACAAGACTCTGCTTTTCAACAGAAGCCTTGATCATTTGCCACTTAGGCCTTCCATACAGGCAATTTACGCCATGCGACTGATGTCTATCGATATACAACCTCTGATCCCGTACGTTTTAGAGAAGGGTGAAGTAAGGGAATAAATTCCCCTTCACCAGGCAGATATATATTTAATAGAGATCAATCAGCACAGAATAAAATCCAATTTCAGACACACCATCCATTTACAAGTCCGTTCTTGGTCTAAACAAAACCGGAGGCACCTTATTCCTCGTCCCCAATGTCCAATACAAGAGAGAGGCCCTCGCATATCCATACAATCAACAAGTACATCCGAACGGCTACCACTTTAGCCCCCTTCAAGGTAGCTACTCCAATCGTAAGCATCATTAGCATACATCCACTCGATGTGAAGATCGTCGGTCTTGCACCGTCTTCAATCTCTTCGACTTTTAGTCGTATCAGTCATTCAGAATGGGTTAAATCCGGCCTTTCTGAATAACTCGCGTATCTTATAACCAAGTGTTATAACAACGCATCATACGCCTCATTCCAATCTAGAATATTCTTTTATTCAAATATTCTCATCATTAGGGAGTAGGTTCCCATTAATTTTATCAAAGATAAATTCTTTTAAATTTATTCTTTAATCTTCCTTTGGATATCAAACCATATTAAGGTTTTCTAAACAAGTCGAGATTAGCGAACAACACCGAAGTAATCATTTATTTTATTTCCCAATCCCAACCCATTCATCTCATGGAGCAAAACCAGTATTAGTCCATATCTAACACCACTGTGTTATCAGAAAATATTAATTACCATTTCACGTTCAAATCTAATTAAAGATCTATCTATCGCCTGGAGTAAAACTGGTGGTACACCATTTTCGATCATTTTCTTAAATTGATAATTTTAATTATCACATTCACTTTTCGATCTAATCGAAGATTCATTAAAACTCCATTTAGTTTTAATCTTCCCAAAAATCAATTTTAATGATTATTCAAAGCTAAGAAATTAATCTTTTCTTTAACTGGGTTATAGAACTAATGTTATTTAAAACACGGTTCATGATAAACCCAAAATCACATTCCATTCCATCACTCTCTAACTGTAAATTAGTAAGAGAACAATTCCCTAAGTATTAACCCCGAAGGCCGAAACCAACATCAGATCAATACCCAGGAAACCATTCCACTTAGCTAATCTCCAGTTAGTTTCTAATTTTCTTAACTCCATTGGGTTTAAGAACTGTATTTTTAAAGATACCATTCACGACAAACCCAAAATCCCATTTCCATTGTTAATCGGGTTAAAGAACAAGTGTTATTTAAAACACCGTTCACGATAAACCAAAAACAAATTTCAATTCAATTCCAATTAAATATTAATTAATTGGTAAACTTTACTTTAAATCTTAATTAAAAGATTTATTTTTTTCACCCGGGGTTTAAGAACAGTGTTAATGAAGACACCGTTCACGACAAACCCAAAATTCAATTTGATATCAAATACAAGGCTCTGAATAGAAAATATATCGGCTTATATTCAATATCAAATTCTGTAACCAACGAATATCGTATTGGAATAACGATATATATATATATCTTCCAAATTCCTCCACAATGTCCGTATAATCACGGAGTCCAATATCGAAATATTCTGAAGATAATTTCGATTCAAATCCATTCCAATTCTTATATTGGAAATTCTGGTTATTTTTAAAACCATTTCAAATCCAATTTATTTATTTCTAAAAATAAATAAATTATTTTTCTAGTTAATAACGTTCATTTCGATAAAAATATATTTTATCTTTTCAAAACTGGAATTTTTCATCCAAAATCTTTCCAAATCATTTATTATGATTTAACATAATTTTTCCCTATTTTTAATAATTTTATTATCGCCCATACAGTCGGTTTCCAATAATGGCCACCGAACTGCATCCATAACGACCTTTTCTGAAATTGATTTGGACATATCTCCAAATTTAACTGTTAGATTTCAAATCTCTTATATTCATTGAAAAACACTTTTCGATACAAACCCACGATTCCGGTTTTAGGAGAATCCTACAGTCGGATCTCCCGTAACGTCCATTTGAAGTTAATGGTCGAAATTCGCGAACAACCGCTGCGCGACGCGTTCTATTCAGGTCATTATAATATATATCATATATTTTGTCTATTTCCATTTAAAATGAATTTTATAAATCGTTTTAAATTCGTTTCAAAAATGATTTCAACTTCCATTTCAAAATCAAATTAAAATTGAATTTTCCCTTATAAATTCGTTTTAAATTCATTTCAAACGATTTCAATTCAATTTCAATCTGTTTTAAATTCAATTCAAAACAATTTCAATTCTATTTAAATTCATTTCAAAATGATTTCAAATCAAAACGATTTCAATTCAAATCGATATCAATTCTATTTTCAAATTCAAATCAAAATTGAATATTCCATATATATTCGTTTTAAATTCATTTCAAATCGATATCAATTTTATTTTCAAATTCAAATCCAATTTGAATATTCCATATCATTTCAATATTAAAATGATAATATTTTCAAAATATCAGATTTTGAAATCACTTTTCGATATTCATTATAAAATGAATTAAATCAGCCAAATTCCCGTTCGTGTTAAAATGGCGTTTAACTACTTAACACGGCTTCAAATTTCAATATTCTCTGAATATTATTTTAAAATATTCGTTAATTCTAAACTGGAATCAGACTCAATCAATTACCATATAATTTTATTTATATGGATTTCAACATCACATATATACAACAATAATGATAAGAAATCGTTAAAAATTCAAACATCATACAGAGTGCATTCTATAACTGTATAAGCATTAAAATAAATAAATAACGCTTATACAGCCTGTCAACCCATCGATTGACATACCACTAATTATTGGGATCTGTGTATGTCAAATATTATCCCAATACCCGTGTGGGGTTTTCAAACAACAAATACTGTTTATTATTTGTGCAGTTGGGCGATGTGTAAAATTTATCGTCCCAATCCATATCAGATAAATTGGTATACATAAACAAACCGTCTGGTTTGTAAATGAATATTTATTTCAACGCATCACTATTTTATACAGTTCATATATCCAATAAAAATGATATTTTTATTATTCAAATATTTTATTCAACACATGAATATTTTATACAGCCCATTTCTACAATAAAAATGATATTTTTATTGTTCTTATGTTTTATACAATCCATTTCACATCGCAATCAATTTTCACACAGAATACAATCAAAGAAGTCATCCATGGTCTGTGGATGGCGGAGAGCAGTTCGTATATGCAGTTACAATTTTATTTTTTTTGAAAATTGCAGTTACAAAATAATTAACTATACAAGAAATTATTTTAGTGAGAAGTTCTCACATTGGTATCCACTCCGTCAGTTTTATCTGAATTTCTGGTTCCATTCGGGTTTGAATTTGCCTGAAATTGCAGCATGCTCCGTTTTGGACGCGGTCAGTTTCTTTGTGAAGCTCTTGTCCCCATGATCGCAATGGATCCAGTTTCACGCGATTCCGAGCTCATAGCAAAACGTTATGGTCTCGCAAAGTCTGAATATATAATACGTTATTAATTAAACTAATTAATTAATTAAAGTTAATAACGTTTATTAACAGCGTTTAAAACGTTACCCCGTCTAATCCCTTTTTGTAACAACCCGAAAATCTGGGCCAGTTTAAATTTTTTATTTTGGCCATTTTAGCGAATTTTGATTATTTAAAATGAATTATTTTAAATAATATCGACGATAAATTTATTTTGAATATAATTCGATCGTATATATTATATACGTCGTCGTTAGAATATAAATAATTATATATAATTATAAAAGGAATTGAAAATGGCGCGGTAGTTCGATAATTCGATTTCAAACTTCAATTGAATGTACCGGGTGCAAAACAATCCGGATTTTAGTGAAACCAAAAACATTAGGATCTAATTGAGAATATCTTTCTATCGAATCCGGCAAATCAAAATTTCATAGCGGGAATCAAAAGATATGTCCAGTTGAAAATTCTGAATAGTCACTATGGAATTCAAGCCCTTAAAAATAGCCATTTTGCAAACGACCTCGGTTTTCGACGAAACCACTTTTGTTGGATCCGGGATGTCAAATTATTGCTATGTTCCAAATTTCATAATTTTTCGAATCAATATATGAGCGTGGTAAAAGAAAACGCGTTTGACCGATTTCAGTTGAATTTAAACGACTGGAAAATGGCCATTTTACAAACGGTCTCAGAATTTGACGAAATTAGTTTTGTTAGGACCGTATCGTCAATACGAAGCAAGAAATAATTTTTCTGGAATTTTCTGAATCAGTATGTGGCCCCGGTAAATTAAAATGAACGTTCAAATTGAATATACTGATTTATATGTAAATTCAACGGAAACTGATTCAAACAGTCGAATTGGCCTGCGATACATATCCCATTGTGTTCGGAATGGGGGTAAAACGCTAGGGACGAAAGTCGGTGGGCCTCGTTTCGAAGTCGAATAAAAAGTCAACTCCTTGGGATAAAATAAATTAAAATTAAATTAAATATATAAAACCTTTTTCATATACCCCCCCTTTTTTTTCTATTTCCTTCATTCGATATCCTTCCTCCCCCTTTCAGAAAGAAACCGACGCCCTAGATCCAACTCCCCCCCCCCCCTCGTCGAAGTCGTCGCGCCGCGCCTCAGGGTGGAGGAGCCACCGCCGCCGCCGTATCTTCTCACCCCCCTCCTTCTTCCTCCTTCCACCTCCATCTCGAGCTCAGGAACCCACGACGTTCCTCCGCCTGACCTCCGCCGTGCCTGTGCCAACCGGAACTCCACCGCCTCCGACGAGCAACCCTGACCACCACGTCCCACTTCTGAGCCCCCTTGTCCCCTTCGATTTCAAACCGAATCGCCATTCCCACGCCACCAAAAACCCGCGCAGCACCACAACCTGCAGACGCCGATGTTGGCCGACCACCCATCTCGCCTGCGAGTGCTGTGATTTCCTCCCCCCTCGCCTCAAACCTCCTGCACAAGCCCTCTTCCTCCAATCGAACCAATAGTGAGTTTTTATTACGTTATTTTCATCTTTGTTTTTGTAATTTATTTAGTTAAATTTAGTTATTAAACCTGGTTATAAAATCTGAAGTTTACAGTGAAAGAAAATTGAAAAGATGATATTTTTTAAATTGAAAAGATGAGATCTTTAAAATAGAAAATGTGAGTTTTTAAAGTATTGATTTTTATTTTCAGTTTCAGTATAAATAACACTGCAAAGTTCATATTTTTATTAGACATAAAATGTAGATTTTTAAGTGTTTAAAAATATGATTTTTGAGCGTATAGAAATATGATTTTCATACATATGAAGTTATGATTTTTAAAGATAAAAGCTTTGATTTTTGAACAAAGTAAAGATTTGATTTTTGCGATTTAAAAATATAATCTTTATACTAGGAAAGTTTAAATCTTTATATAGTGTAGAATGCAATAAAATGTAGAGAATATAAATACAATTTTTATATATTGTAGAGAGTTAAAATATAATTCTTCTTACATGTAAGAAAAAAAAATATCTCTACTATGTGCGAGGAATCAAACTATGATTATCACATAGGGACAAACGATATGAAAATATAATTCTTATACAGTAGAGTTATAAAAATATAATCTTTATATAGGAAGTGGCGATGTTAAAAATATAATTTTAACATATATACAGCGTGAAACAGATCTCGTTGAAGACATGATGAAGATTTTCCATATAAGAAGAGTCGTGGCGTTTGGATTAGCTTTCGGTGAGAATTTCTCACCTTTCAATTTCTTTTTCTAGTTACATATATATACTAGGATGCAGACGGTGCTTAGTAGCACCCGACACAATCGTCCACAAACCATGGACTTGTTTGTTTGATTGCAAAAATAAGTTAGATTATTTGATTGAAACTGAATTGTTTGGGTGAATTGAATGAATTTGATTGATGTGTGAATGGCGTGGGCCTTCACTAGACCGGGGATAAGGCTAGGCCTTGTCCCGTTTCTAGTATCGTGCCGTTATGCCGCCGAAATTTTCTAAAATATGTTAGAAAAATAAAAATATCATTTTATTTAAAGAATGAACTGAATAGAGATTCATATGTTAAAATAAAAGGTAGGAACGTTAAAAATATAATTTTTAACGTGAATATGAATATAGTGAAAGTGAATAAAATAAAATATTCATTTACAAACCGGACGGTTTGTTTATGTACACCTGTTTGAAGGACATTGATTGGGTCGATAAATTTTACACATCGCCCAACTGCACAAATAAAAATATGCGTTTGATTGTTTGAAACCCCACACGGGTGTTGGGATGAAATTTGAAGTTCACTCATCCTGATTGATTAAATATGTCGATCGATTGATTGACAGGCTGTTATAAGCGTTAGATATCTATATTTGATGCTTATACAGTGTAGTGCACTTTGGTTGATGGTTGATTATTTTTCAATGTTATTATATGTGTGTAATGTATGAAAATCCATATAATTAACTTTATATGGTAATTGATTGGGCCTCATTCCAATTTGAAAAACAAAGAATATTATAAAATAAAGGTTCATGTGTTGATAGTTTCATCCATTCAGATTGGTCATGTGTTGAACGAAATATTTTAATAATAAAGTTTACATCTTTATCAATATAAAATAAAGGTTCATGTGTTGACAGTACTCATCCATTGAGATTGGTCATGTGTTGAACGAAATATTTTGATAATAACAACTATTTTGAAAAAGAAATATTTGAAATAGGATATTTGAAAATAGAAATTTATGAAGCTGTGTTGATTAGATTGACGCCATTTTGACGTGAACGATATTTATATCGATTTTAAACGATTTCGAAATGAATTGAATTGAAAACGATTTCGAAATGAATTGAATTGAAAACGATTTCGAAATGAATTGAATTGAAAACGATTTCGAAATGAATTGAATTGAAAACGAATTCAAATTGAATTGAAAGCGAATTGAAATGAATTCAAATTGAATTGAAATTTGAATTGAATAGAAATGAATTTTAAAACGAATTTATAAAGAAGAATTCAATTTTGATTTGAATTGAAATGGAAGTTGAAATTGCTTCTGAAATGAATTTAAAACTATTTATATAATTCGTTTTAAATAGAAATCGACGAAATATATTATATATATATTATATATATAATATAATGGCCTGAATAGAATGCGCCGCGCCGCGGCAGTTCGTAAATTTCGACCATTTATTTCAAACGGACATTACGGGAGATCCGACCGTCGGATTCTCCTGAAACCGGAACCGTTGGGTTCGTATCGAAAAGAGCTTTCTAAAGAATATTAGAAATTAGAAATCTAACGGTTGGATTTGGAGATACGTCCAAATCAAATTCGAAAAAGGTCGCTGTAAGTGCAGTTCGATGGCCGTTGATGGAAATCGACTGTACGGGCCTTGATAAAATTATTAAAAATGGTAATAATTTGTGTAAAATCATAAGAAATGATTTAGAAAGAATTGGGATGGAAAACTCCATATTTGAAAAGATAAAAATAGATTTTTATCGAAATGAACTAGTTTTGAACTAGAATTATAATTCTATTTATTTTTAAATAAATAAATTGAATTTGAAAAGGGTTTTAATAATAACCAGAATTTCCAATGATTGCATTGGAGTGGATTTGAATCGAAATTGTCATTGGAATATTTCGATGTTGAAATTCGTGATTATACGGATGTTGTTATGGAAGTTTGAAAGATATATATATTTATATCGTTATTTCCAATACGACATTTGTTAATCGTAGAATTTGATATTGAATATAAGCCGATATATTTTCTATTCAGAGCCTTGTATTGAATATCAAATGTGATTTGGGTTTGTCGTGAATGGTGTCTTCACTAACACTGTTCTTGAACCCAGTTGAGAAAAGATTAAATCTTTTTATTTAGATTTAATGAAGTGTACCAATTAAATAACATTTAATTGGAATTGAATTGATATTGATTTTTGGGTTTATCGTGAACAGTGTTTTAAATAACACTCGTTCTTTAACCCGATAATTAATGAATGTGATTTTGGGTTTATCGTGAACCATGTTTTAAATGACACTGATTCTTTAACCCAGTTAACGATTAAAACTAAGTGGAGTTTTAATGAATCTTTAATTAGATTGAAATGATCGAAAATGGAGTATCACCAGTTTTGCTCCAGGCGATAGTTAAATCTTTAATTAGATTTGAACGTGAAATGGTAATTGAATTTACCGATAACACCGTGGTGTTAGATATGAAGTATAACCAGTTTTACTTCATGAGATGAATAAGTTGGGATTGGGAAATTAAAAACAAATGATTACTTCGGTAAGGTCCGCTAATCCCGACTAGTTTGAATTGATATTCAAAAGTAGATTAAAGAATAAATTCAAGAATTTATCTTTGATAAAATTAATGGGAACCTTTCCCTTTGAATGTGAAATTTAGAAACTAACTGTCGGTTAGCTAAGCAGAATGGTTTTCTGGATATTGATCTGATGTTGGTTTCGGCCTTCGGGGTTAATATTTGGGGAATTATTCTCTTAATTAATTTACGGTTAGTGACTGATGAATTGGAATGAGGCGTATGTTGTGTTTGTGTAACACTTATTTAAAATATACGCGAGTTATTCGGAAAGACCGGGTTTATCCCATTCTGAATAACTGATACGACGATAAGTCGAAGATGAAGACGATGGTCGAAGACCGGAGGTCTTCACGTCGTTTGGGTAATTACTGATGATCTTGATTGGGTTGTACACCCAAGAAGATGGAAACAGTTAGTGATCGTCCAGACGTACTTGGAGATCGATGGATATGCGGGGTACTAGGTGCCTCCGGTTTCGTTCAGACCCAGAACGGACTTGTAAATGGACTGTGCGTCTGACATTGGATTTTAGTCCGTGTGATTGATCTCTATTAAATATATATCTGTTTGGCGGCGGAGAATTTATTCTCTTGCTTAACGCCCTTCTCTGAGACGTACGAGCTCAGGGGTTATATATTGATGGATATCAAACGCATGGAGTGAATTGCCTGTGTGGCAGGCCTAAGTGGCAAATGATCAAGGCTTCTGTTGAAAAGCAAAGTCTTGTCGTTGATGATCGAAGCACGACCTTCGTGGCGTAGCTTTGTGTAACGTTTACTTCGCGAGTTTCACACCCGGTATGAACCAAAAACGGGAGAGGACATCAGGGAGGACTTGCGTTTCTTTCTAGCTAGAAGTGGCGTCAGTGGTTTTACACGCCCTGACGAGTTTGACTTATGTGGTTGTTGCTGTTGCGAGGCGCCTCGGATTGATCGGTCGTTCTCGAACCGATGGAGTCATTTAGTTGGCTCATTTACGCCCCAAAGGGCGGAGAGACGTATTGTTCAGGCATAATAATCCACATCGGTGGACCGGCCCTGACGATCTAAAGGGTTGATGCGTTCTGATCCTGAGACATGGGCTAGATTGTCTCGAATCGGTTGAGGACTATCTTTTGCCTCGGTTCATAGATGGAAACCCAATTTCCAAATACGTGATTCTGCGGTTTTATTTGTAGAGCCTAGTATGGCGACATAGTGGGATGGGGCACTTATGCCGTCTATGATTGATACTTATGATTCGAAGTTGTTTTATACACTATGCACTTATAATAGTATCAAACGATTTGTTTTAAACGTATCAAGCATTTTTTGGCTGTTATAAGGGAAAACCCTATCCTCGGCTGCGTTGCATTGTGTGATGGGACCTGGGTCTTATAACAACTTCATTTTTCTTTATTTAGCATTGTGCTGTTTGTTTTATGCACTGGTATTCTTGGGAGGAAACCCGTTCCGTGTTATACGGCGTGGTCCCTTGATTTACCTAACTTTAAAATAAAGATTAATAACTGTTTTAGTTCTCACACCAGTCACATGACTGACCTGGAGTTTATTGTTTTAACCTAAACTCTGGGTGCCCTTATTTTGACATGGGCAGCTAGTAGTTTTGGTTTTGCAGATTTATATTCACAGGATCCTGGTTTACAGCTGGAATGATATCCGGAAAGCTTTGTATCCGTATATCTCTTCTAGTTGTGTATTTTATTATTTTCCGCTGCGATGTATTTAAATGTAATTTAAATCTCTGATATTTATGTGTAATATTCATTTATACTCTGTATATTTTTGTAATCTGATGCATTGTTGTAATATACAATGAAATGTTCTTCTGTTTGCGTTCTGTTTTGTCTTGTTCTCAAACGATAGGGCGTTTCGAACGGTCTGGGTCGGTTTAGCGACTGGTTCGGACCGAGCGAAATTCCTTGCCGTCACAGTTGGTATCAGAGCTTTGGTTTACAAAGCAGAGAACAAGACACATTAGAACCGTACGAAAGAATTCATCAGATATTGGATTAGTAATATCCAATGAGAATGACTCGTTAGAGATGGGATCAGTAGTATCCTAGAACGAGTGTGGAGAGTATATTTTTCAAATGAAAACAATTTTTGTTTTGAAAATTTAAATCAATTATTTGTATCTGATTATCTATTTATATTGATGTGGACAATCCAGTATATATAGATTTTGCGTATACGTCTGATCCGCGTGTATTCAAAGTTTTAATATATTAGATTGATATAGAATCACATTCTAGACGCCCGGAGATGGTTCTGATGATTGATCGATCATCATCCGAACTTATGTCCGTGTTTCGAAGGTGTGATTTTCTATATACTTCAATTAGACTGGTGTGAGAACCAAAACATATATAGTTAGAATACATTGTTGTGAATTGGCATCAAAAACATGATTTTTTGTATATATATCAAATTTATGAATTTGAAAACTCTAATCCACTAATTGATTGATGTTTGTGTTGTTTGTTTATTTGTTTGATAATTTTGAACCATTTTGCCTAATAGTATCAAATATTGAATTGTATTGAAAATTGGTCGCATTTGCTTGCGTATACATATACTTACATTGAACAGGTCATAGCAAGGAGGCTAGAGCAGAGATTAAAATTTGTTTGCCCGACAAATAGGTACATGTTTACTACATAATTTACTGTTTTGTTTGGGTGATGATGATTTTATGAGCCTATTGGCTAGCCGCTTCGCTTTTTCTTTTTCTTTTTGAGATTAGAAGGACCGGGGAAGCTATTTAAAATTCCCCGATGCTCCCGGTGCAGGGTAGGTTATGGCGAAATTTTTCAAAAATTTAGGGTGTTAGCCAAATTTTTGAAGAATTTGAAAATTCTCAGAAACTGAAAAGTTGGAGAATGGAAGCCAGATCGAACGTAGAGCTGATTAATCAAACCACTTTCGACTTTGTTCCTTTTCGGGGACGAAAAGTTTTAAGTGGGGGAGATTGTAACAGCCCGAAAATCTGGGCCAGTTTAAAAATTTTATTTTGGCCATTTTAGCGAATTTTGATTATTTAAAATGAATTATTTTAAATAATATCGACGATAAATTTATTTTGAATATAATTCGATCGTATATATTATATACGTCGTCGTTAGAATATAAATAATTATATATAATTATAAAAGGAATTGAAAATGGCGCGGTAGTTCGATAATTCGATTTCAAACTTCAATTGAATGTACCGGGTGCAAAACAATCCGGATTTTAGTGAAACCAAAAACATTAGGATCTAATTGAGAATATCTTTCTATCGAATCCGGCAAATCAAAATTTCATAGCGGGAATCAAAAGATATGTCCAGTTGAAAATTCTGAATAGTCGCTATGGAATTCAGGCCCTTAAAAATAGCTATTTTGCAAACGACCTCGGTTTTCGACGAAAACACTTTTGTTGGATCCGGGATGTCAAATTATTGCTATGTTCCAAATTTCATAATTTTTCGAATCAATATATGAGCGTGGTAAAAGAAAACGCGTTTGACCGATTTCAGTTGAATTGAAACGACTGGAAAATGGCCATTTTACAAACGGTCTCAGAATTTGACGAAATTAGTTTTTTTAGTACCGTATCGTCAATACGAAGCTAGAAATAATTTTTCTGGAATTTTCTGAATCAGTATGTGGCCCCGGTAAATTAAAACGAACGTTCAAATTGAATATACTGATTTATATGTAAATTCAACGGAAACTGATTCAAACAGTCGAATTGGCCTGCGATACATATCCCATTGTGTTCGGAATGGGGGTAAAACGCTAGGGACGACAGTCGGTGGGCCTCGTTTCGAAGTCGAATAAAAAGTCAACTCCTTGGGATAAAATAAATTAAAATTAAATTAAATATATAAAACCTTTTTCATATACCCCCCTTTTTTTTCTATTTCCTTCATTCGATATCCTTCCTCCCCCTTTCAGAAAGAAACCGACGCCCTAGATCCAAACCCCCCCTTGTCGAAGTCGTCGCGCCGCGCCTCAGGGTGGAGGAGCCACCGCCGCCGCCGTATCTTCTCACCCCCCCTCCTTCTTCCTCCTTCCTCCTCCATCTCGAGCTCAGGAACCCACGACGTTCCTCCGCCTGACCTCCGCCGTGCCTGTGCCAACCGGAACTCCACCGCCTCCGACGAGCAACCCTGACCACCACGTCCCACTTCCGAGCCCCCTTGTCCCCTTCGATTTCAAATCGAATCGCCATTCCCACGCCACCAAAAACCCGCGCAGCACCACAACCTGCAGACGCCGATGTTGGCCGACCACCCATCTCGCCTGCGAGTGCTGTGATTTCCTCCCCCCTCGCCTCAAACCTCCTGCACAAGCCCTCTTCCTCCAATCGAACCAATAGTGAGTTTTTATTACGTTATTTTCATCTTTGTTTTTGTAATTTATTTAGTTAAATTTAGTTATTAAACCTGGTTATAAAATCTGAAGTTTACAGTGAAAGAAAATTGAAAAGATGAGATTTTTTAAAATTGAAAAGATGAGATCTTTAAAATAGAAAATGTGAGTTTTTAAAGTATTGATTTTTATTTTCAGTTTCAGTATAAATAACACTGCAAAGTTCATATTTTTATTAGACATAAAATGTAGATTTTTAAGTGTTTAAAAATATGATTTTTGAGCGTATAGAAATATGATTTTCATACATATGAAGTTATGATTTTTAAAGATAAAAGCTTTGATTTTTGAACAAAGTAAAGATTTGATTTTTGCGATTTAAAAATATAATCTTTATACTAGGAAAGTTTAAATCTTTATATAGTGTAGAATGCAATAGAATGTAGAGAATATAAATACAATTTTTATATATTGTAGAGAGTAAAAATATAATTCTTCTTACATGTAAGAAAAAAAAAATCTCTACTATGTGCGAGGAATCAAACTATGATTATCACATAGGGACAAACGATATGAAAATATAATTCTTATACAGTAGAGTTATAAAAATATAATCTTTATATAGGAAGTGGTGATGTTAAAAATATAATTTTAACATATATACAGCGTGAAACAGATCTCGTTGAAGACACGATGAAGATTTTCTACATAAGAAGAGTCGTGGCGTTTGGATTAGCTTTCGGTGAGAATTTCTCACCTTTCAATTTCTTTTTCTAGTTACATATATATACTAGGATGCAGACGGTGCTTAGTAGCACCCGACACAATCGTCCACAGACCATGGACTTGTTTGTTTGATTGCAAAAATAAGTTAGATTATTTGATTGAAATTGAATTGTTTGGGTGAATTGAATGAATTTGATTGATGTGTGAATGGCGTGGGCCTTCACTAGACCGGGGATAAGGCTAGGCCTTGTCCCTTTCTAGTATCGTGTCGTTATGCCGCCGAAATTTTCTAAAATATGTTAGAAAAATAAAAATATCATTTTATTTAAAGAATGAACTGAATAGAGATTCATATGTTAAAATAAAAGGTAGGATCGTTAAAAATATAATTTTTTACGTGAATATGAATATAGTGAAAGTGAATAAAATAAAATATTCATTTACAAACCGGACGGTTTGTTTATGTACACCTGTTTGAAGGACATTGATTGGGTCGATAAATTTTACACATCGCCCAACTGCACAAATAAAAATATGCGTTTGATTGTTTGAAACCCCACACGGGTGTTGGGATGAAATTTGAAGTTCACTCATCCTGATTGATTAAATATGTCGATCGATTGATTGACAGGCTGTTATAAGCGTTAAACATCTATATTTGATGCTTATACAGTGTAGTGCACTTTGGTTGATGGTTGATTATTTTTCAATGCTATTATATGTGTGTAATGTATGAAAATCCATATAATTAACTTTATATGGTAATTGATTGGGCCTCATTCCAATTTGAAAAATAAAGAATATTATAAAATAAAGGTTCATGTGTTGACAGTTTCATCCATTGAGATTGGTCATGTGTTGAACGAAATATTTTAATAATAAAGTTTACATCTTTATCAATATAAAATAAAGGTTCATGTGTTGACAGTACTCATCCATTGAGATTGGTCATGTGTTGAACGAAATATTTTGATAATAACAACTATTTTGAAAAAGAAATATTTGAAATAGGATATTTGAAAATAGAAACTTATGAAGCCGTGTTGATTAGATTGACGCCATTTTGACGTGAACGATATTTATATCGATTTTAAACGATTTCGAAATGAATTGAATTGAAAACGATTTCGAAATGAATTGAATTGAAAACGATTTCGAAATGAATTGAATTGAAAACGATTTCGAAATGAATTGAATTGAAAACGAATTCAAATTGAATTGAAAGCGAATTGAAATGAATTCAAATTGAATTGAAATTTGAATTGAATAGAAAAGAATTTTAAAACGAATTTATAAAGAAGAATTCAATTTTGATTTGAATTGAAATGGAAGTTGAAATTGCTTTTGAAACGAATTTAAAACTATTTATATAATTCGTTTTAAATAGAAATCGACGAAATATATTATATATATATTATATATATAATATAATGGCCTGAATAGAACGCGCCGCGCCGCGGCAGTTCGTAAATTTCGACCATTTATTTCAAACGGACATTACGGGAGATCCGACCGTCGGATTCTCCTGAAACCGGAACCGTTGGGTTCGTATCGAAAAGAGCTTTCTAAAGAATATTAGAAATTAGAAATCTAACGGTTGGATTTGGAGATACGTCCAAATCATATTCGAAAAAGGTCGCTGTAAGTGCAGTTCGATGGCCGTTGATGGAAATCGACTGTACGGGCCTTGATAAAATTATTAAAAATGGTAATAATTTGTGTAAAATCATAAGAAATGATTTAGAAAGAATTGGGATGGAAAACTCCATATTTGAAAAGATAAAAATAGATTTTTATCGAAATGAACTAGTTTTGAACTAGAATTATAATTCTATTTATTTTTAAATAAATAAATTGAATTTGAAAAGGGTTTTAATAATAACCTGAATTTCCAATGATTGCATTGGAGTGGATTTGAATCGAAATTGTCATTGGAATATTTCGATGTTGAAATTCGTGATTATACGGATGTTGTTATGGAAGTTTGAAAGATATATATTTATATCGTTATTTCCAATACGACATTTGTTAATCGTAGAATTTGATATTGAATATAAGCCGATATATTTTCTATTCAGAGCCTTGTATTGAATATCAAATGTGATTTGGGTTTGTCGTGAATGGTGTCTTCACTAACACTGTTCTTGAACCCAGTTGAGAAAAGATTAAATCTTTTTATTTAGATTTAATGAAGTGTACCAATTAAATAACATTTAATTGGAATTGAATTGATATTGATTTTTGGGTTTATCGTGAACAGTGTTTTAAATAACACTCGTTCTTTAACCCGATAATTAATGAATGTGATTTTGGGTTTATCGTGAACCGTGTTTTAAATGACACTGATTCTTTAACCCAGTTAACGATTAAAACTAAGTGGAGTTTTAATGAATCTTTAATTAGATTGAAATGATCGAAAATGGAGTATCACCAGTTTTGCTCCAGGCGATAGTTAAATCTTTAATTAGATTTGAACGTGAAATGGTAATTGAATTTACCGATAACACCATGGTGTTAGATATGATGTATAACCAGTTTTACTTCATGGGATGAATAAGTTGGGATTGGGAAATTAAAAACAAATGATTACTTCGGTAAGGTCCGCTAATCCCGACTAGTTTGAATTGATATTCAAAAGTAGATTAAAGAATAAATTCAAGAATTTATCTTTGATAAAATTAATGGGAACCTTTCCCTATGAATGTGAAATTTAGAAACTAACTGTCGGTTAGCTAAGCAGAATGGTTTTCTGGATATTGATCTGATGTTGGTTTCGGCCTTCGGGGTTAATATTTGGGGAATTATTCTCTTAATTAATTTACGGTTAGTGACTGATGAATTGGAATGAGGCGTATGTTGTGTTTGTGTAACACTTATTTAAAATATACGCGAGTTATTCGGAAAGACCGGGTTTATCCCATTCTGAATAACTGATATGACGATAAGTCGAAGATGAAGACGATGGTCGAAGACCGGAGGTCTTCACGTCGTTTGGGTAATTACTGATGATCTTGATTGGGCTGTACACCCAAGAAGATGGAAACAGTTAGTGATCGTCCAGACGTACTTGGAGATCGATGGATATGCGGGGTACTAGGTGCCTCCGGTTTCGTTCAGACCCAGAACGGACTTGTAAATGGACTGTGCGTCTGACATTGGATTTTAGTCCGTGTGATTGATCTCTATTAAATATATATCTGTTTGGCGGCGGAGAATTTATTCTCTTGCTTAACGCCCTTCTCTGAGACGTACGAGCTCAGGGGTTATATATTGATGGATATCAAACGCATGGAGTGAATTGCCTGTGTGGCAGGCCTAAGTGGCAAATGATCAAGGCTTCTGTTGAAAAGCAAAGTCTTGTGGTTGATGATCGAAGCACGACCTTCGTGGCGTAGCTTTGTGTAACGTTTACTTCGCGAGTTTCACACCCGGTATGAACCAAAAACGGGAGAGGACATCAGGGAGGACTTGCGTTTCTTTCTAGCTAGAAGTGGCGTCAGTGGTTTTACACGCCCTGACGAGTTTGACTTATGTGGTTGTTGCTATTGCGAGGCACCTCGGATTGATCGGTCGTTCTCGAACCGATGGAGTCATTTAGTTGGCTCATTTACGCCCCAAAGGGCGGAGAGACGTATTGTTCAGGCATAATAATCCACATCGGTGGACCGGCCCTGACGATCTAAAGGGTTGATGCGTTCTGATCCTGAGACATGGGCTAGATTGTCTCGAATCGGTTGAGGACTATCTTTTGCCTCGGTTCATAGATGGAAACCCAATTTCCAAATACGTGATTCTGCGGTTTTATTTGTAGAGCCTAGTATGGCGACATAGTGGGATGGGGCACTTATGCCGTCTATGATTGATACTTATGATTTGAAGTTGTTTTACACACTATGCACTTATAATAGTATCAAACGATTTGTTTTAAACGTATCAAGCATTCTTTGGCTGTTATAAGGGAAAACCCTATCCTCGGCTGTAACACCCCACGTCCATTAATGTCACTCACAAAGGGAATGCATTAACTTCCATGGAGGTTTTAAGTGAATATAGAACAGTAAAATTACAACAAGACAGATATAAAATAGTACTTGGAAATTCAAAAAACTTTATTTCATTGTAGCAGAAGTCAAAACATGTTTGATTACATCATAACACCATATTCAATGTCAAGTACAATATCTATCTTGATAAAACAAGTACATAATCCCATTACATGAATAGCCATTAAAAAGAAAGATAACAAGCTGGACTTTACTTCAGCAGTCCAAGCTTTCCATAAGATAAGCGATCCAACTAGACTCCACTAGAACTTGGCCCAACCTGCGGACCTGAAGGGAGAAAAAGGATGGAAAAGAGGGGGTCAGACATAAAGTCTGGTGAATATGATAATTCTACAATACTATTACCAAAATAACTGGACTAAGGCATAAGCTGGAAAACAAGAAAATGTCTATGAAGAGCAGATTAAGGACATAGACAATCGCTAAAGGCAACGTTATAGGCGCTCCTAAATACTAAAGGATAAACACTATACTGCACCACACCAGTCACCCTAAAGATTCATCCCACTTAGCTTCACTTAGAAACTTTCCCAATGGCTTTACGTACCCATAGCTGACTACATAGGTGCCGCCTGCCCCTATCTCCACTAGGTGTACCCTACTTCCCATTATTCGATCGGCTCCCTAACTCGTAGATACCCGTGCTGGCCCCACAGTGGGGTGTATCACTCCCCTAAAGTGGCAACTTGATACAACGGACATGCACGGCTTATACCTACACGATGCAACAATGTCTTACCTACCAGCCCGGGTCCACACACGCATATGAAACCCGTTGGACTTGCGTTGCCACCGCTCCCTGTTTTGGCCTCTTATAGTCAAACCCAGTATGTGTGTCCCGTCCTCGACTTGGGTCGAGCCCACAAAGATACGTTTTGGGATACTGGTTGAAATGGGCCCCCACTATTTACCACAAGCATTCCACCTAAGCTTGTCCCCATTAGTCCATCCCACTTAACCCACTTAGTCGTGTTCATTTACATGTGTGTTTGGTTAAGTCTAATCGTATTTCAAATGCCTCTAAAGGCAACCACCAGATTCCTCATGCCACCCAAGGCACCTACTTAACCCCCATGTCCCACCTTACATGATTATCTGGTTAAGTATTTCTTAGTTCATTAAGGCCATAACCTCATAAAGACCTCTCACATTAGACTGGCATTTATGGCAGCTGGATTTGCCGGGCGGGTCCGGGCAGTCTTACACCATAAAAGAGTCTAACCTCGTGTCTTTACAACTGTTATGCTTTAGTTTGGGCCTAGGACCTCTCACATTGGGCCAACATTTGTGACTACTGGATTTGCCGGGCGGGTCCGGGCAGGTTTACATCACAAACGGGTCCAACCTCGTGTCCTAAGCATTGATTATTAATAATAATCCACTTTCCCCCAATTTTAATAATTCCCTACTTGAATTATTAATTACTTCCAATTTTTAACAATGTCCATAATTGACTCAAATTTTGGACATTCATTCATGGTATGCAACATCTTACAAAATTGCACCCAATTTATTAATTCCTAATATAACCCCTACCCCACGTTTGAACGTTTATTCGCAAAATATATGTTAGACTCGAATAGCCTAACTCATAGCATAAAAGAGATTATCATAATAACAACATGTATATGTGACCAAATGAATCATAATAAGGGGTGAAACTTGCATATGTCCAACTTGCATAGATTATACATGTCATGGATATAAAGGTGTCAACTTGTTCAAAATTCACCTAATATGATCTCAATCAATTTTCATAAACTTACATATGAACATGTGTGAATCAACATCATCTAATTTTTTAACAACATGGTTTTATATGGGTACACCTAACTCAATAGGCAAATTCCCATAATCAAGTTTTATTTAATTATAGTTTCAAGTTTATGGGTACACCTAACCTAATAGGCAAATTCCCATAAACAAGATCCATTTAAATTAAGAAAAAAAACATAACTTTAAGCATGATCCAACAACATCATGATTTTTCAACATAATATAGCATGATTTATAACATGGCATAGTATGATAGTATAACATAGCTTGACATGATTCTCAACATAGCACGACATAGCATAAGAGAATTTACAACATAGCATGACATAGCATATATAATTTACATCATACGACAACATAATAACATAATAAGAGATCCACAATATATAGAATTTACAATTACAAATCACATCACTTTCTTGTGATCCATTCATAACTGAGTCAAATTAGTTTGTAATAGTCTTGTGAGAATCATCATACTCACCAACAAAAGAAAAGAATTAGAGAAAGAGAGATCTTTTGATTTGATTTGTGTAGATTTAGTTGTAGATGATTAGGCTTCCTCTTCT
The DNA here is from genome assembly GCA_030737875.1 of Allium sativum. Classification (NCBI taxonomy): domain Eukaryota; kingdom Viridiplantae; phylum Streptophyta; class Magnoliopsida; order Asparagales; family Amaryllidaceae; genus Allium; species Allium sativum. The sequence goes on along the minus strand of JASFAX010000036.1, from coordinate 2,258,694 downwards.
TAGTTTGTGACGGCTATGCTGAACTCCATGGCAGCAGCATGACGGTAGCTTCTCTAATTTTACAAGTGATTTAGGTCTAGGGTCTACCCACTTATTTATAGATTTTAGAATTCATTTAGGCCATTAGATTTAACCTAGAAATAACCGCAGCCGTTCAGACAAGATGGGGTTTATCTTGTTGACTCAGCAATGAGTCAGAAGTGACTCAGCAAACACTCAGCATATTAATAAACTTCTATTCATGTCATAAATATATATATATATATATATATTCTACAATGTACATATTAGATACATCCCCCTTTACTTATTATTGTTTTTATGTACATATTAGATACATCCCCTCTCTTACACACTTATTAATATTTTAGCAACTTTAGTGTTAATAGAAAATTCGGGGTGTTACATTCTCCCCTCCTTTTAGGATTTCGTCCCCGAAATCTTCAAGTCTGGAAGAATGTATATCCTACCATCCAAACGTCCATCTACTCATCCATCATACACAGGCATCCATTGTCCTTAAAAGACTTCTAATGCTTTATGATCATATGCAAGTGTGTGTACATGTCCTTACCTAATGCGAAATCAGGCGGTCTACTGATTCAGTTGACCTCCTTAATGCAAATTATGTAAGTGTCATGAATCCATTATGTATGCAAAAGATCCTAATTGCTTACATACTACTTCTATATGCGTGCACACCCATTCAACCGAATGCAGCATCCATATGATGGTACAACCATTATACATCCATTATACTAAATACATCCATATATATGCAATATGCAATATGAAGTGACTGAGCCGATCTAGTGCCTAAAGTGTGTGTATATATGCATCCACGAGCAACCACTAGCAAACACTTGCATCCATTTTGCATCCATCATACATAACATGTCTCAAACACATGTTTCAACCATAGGATTATCCTAACTAAAGGTCAAAGATACTAATGAGAGGACATACTAAAGATAAGATAAGATAAGCTAAGCGATAAAGGAGAAATTAAAAGACATACCCTCAAAAAGAAAAGGGTACAACGAACGCATCTTCTCTTCTGTCTCCCAAGTTGCGTTGCTCTCATCATCTCCCCATTGCACTTTAACCAGTCTGACCTCTCGATTCCTCAACTTTTTGATCTCCGACCCAAGAATGCATGTAGGAGCTCGTCTAATTGTTGCATCACGCTCTATTTCCACCTATTTAAGCAAGCTCGGCTCTACCACCTCCGCGGTCTTATGCAAACACTTCCTCAAATGTGATACATGGAATACGTCGTGTACTCCACTAAGTTTCTCAGGCAACTCCACCCTATATGCCATCTTCCCAATCCTGTCTTTTACAGGAAACGGCCCTACAAACCTTGGTGCTAATTTCCCCACGGACCCAAAGCGAACAACATTCTGTAACGGAGATACTTTGATAAAAACCATGTCCCCAATGTCAAACTCAAGATCTGTCCTCCTCTTATCAGCATACAATTTCTGCCTATCTTGTGCTGCTTTCATCCTCCTTCGAATCAACTCAATCTTCTCCGAGGTTTCCCTAACCATATCGGGCCCAAGTAGGATTTTATCGGTAGATTCCCACCAACATGTAGGCGAACGGCAAGGCCTTCCATAAAGAGCTTCGAAAGGTGCCATGCCAATACTAGACTGAAAGCTATTATTATATGCGAATTCTACTAACGGAAGGTGCTCTTCCCATGTACCCCCAAAGTCTAGGATACAAAGCCTTAAAAGATCCTCTAGAATGCGATTCACCCTCTCGGTCTGGCCGTCTGTCTGAGGATGATATGCGGTGCTCAAACATAGCTGAGTCCCTACCACCTCTTGTAAACTCTTCCAAAATTCGCTAGTAAAGATGGGGTCACGGTCGCTTACTATATTAGAAGGAATACCGTGCAAACGAACTATCTCCTTAATGTATACAGAAGCCAACCACGGAGCAGTCCTCTTACTTTTCACGGGTATAAAATGGGCGCTTTTAGTAAGTCTATCTAATATAACCCAAATCCCCGTGTTACCCTTCCTTGATCTTGGTAATCCATCCACAAAATCCATTGAGATGCTTTCCCATTTCCATAGTGGAACTTCTAATGGGTGAAGCAACCCACCGGGTTTCTTTTGTTCTGCTTTAACTCGTTGGCACACCAAGCATCTAGCGACGTACTCGGCCACATCCTTTTTCATACCGGCCCAAAAGAAAACCCGCTTCATATCTTTGTACATCTTATCCCCGCCGGGATGAATGGTCATTTTTGAGCGATGAGCATCATCAAGAATGGCCTTCCTTAAGTCTTCGTCTTGTGGTACACAAAGTCTATTATCCCTTCGTAACCAACCCTTATCGTCTAGGGTATACCTACGAAGATGGCTTGACGACTCCCCCCCTTTGAGCTTTTCTACTATCTCAACCAACTGTGGGTCGTCTCGCTGTGCCTTACCAACCCGTCCTAGAAGTGTAGGTCTAACCTCCAAGGATGCTAACAGACCGGGTACTAAGTCAACGGAGGGTCTAAAGTCAAACATAGAGATGAATTCTAAGCTTTGTCGTTCAACAAACAACGGACTCAAGGAAAACCTTTTCCTACTTAAGGCGTCTGCCACCACGTTACCCTTGCCCGGGGTATATGCTATTTCAAAATCGTAGGAGGCTAAGAATTCCATCCACCGTTGCTGCCTTAAATTCAAATCCTTCTGAGAGAATAAGTATTTTAATGATTTGTGGTCAGTGAACCGTTCGAATTTCTCACCAAGAAGATAGTGACGCCAAGACTTAAGTGCGAAAACAATTGCGGCTAGCTCTAAGTCATGCATGGGGTAATTCTTTTCATGAACCCTCAACTGCCTTCCACCATAGGCTATTACTCTTCCCTCTTGCATGAGGACCGCGCCAAGTCCCGTCCCACAAGCATCAGTATAGATGGTAAACGGTTTATTCCCGTCTGGCAGCACTAAGACTGGGGCTGAAGTTAAGGCTGTCTTTAAACGTTGGAACGCATCATCGCAATCTTTGTCCCACGTAAAAACCAGGTTCTTCTTCGTTAATCGTGTTAATGGAGCTGATATTTTTGCGAAGTCTTTGATAAACTTCCTATAATAGCCAGCCAACCCCAAGAAACTTCTTACTTCGGTTGCATTTTTAGGGACCTTCCAATCTTGGATGGCCACCACCTTTGCGGGATCCACTGCTATCCCTTCTTTGGAAACCACGTGCCCTAAGAACCGTACTTCCTTCCTCCAGAAGTGACACTTAGAAAATTTTGCCTTAAGGTTATGCGCTCGAAGGGTTTCCAACACTTCCCTAAGATGTAGGGAGTGCTCTTCTTTATTCTTAGAAAAGACTAAGATGTCATCCACAAAGACTACCACGAATTTGTTAAGGTATTCCCTAAACACCCTACTCATCAAATCAACAAAATATGCAGGGGCGTTTGTCAAACCAAAGGGCATCACTAGCCATTCATAGAATCCGTCAGGAGTCCTAAAAGCAGTCTTATCTATACTATCCTCAGCCACTCTCAGTTGATGAAAGCCAGTGGCTAAGTCCAACTGCGAAAACACTGAGGCGCCAACTAACTGACCAAAGAGATCGTCAATCCTCGGCAGTGGGTGTCGGTTCTTTTTAGTAAGCTTGTTTAGTTCTCTATAGTCCATACAAAGTCTAAGAGACCCATCCGCCTTTGTGGCAAAAACTACTGGAGCACCCCACTCCGATATACTACGTCTTATGAACCCCTTCTCAAGCAACTCCTTTACTTGCTTATTGAGTTCCCTCCTTTCACGAGGAGCCATGTGGCGCACTGGAAAAGATACGGGTTTAGCATTATCCACAAGATAAATTCGAAAGTCTATCTCCCGCTTTGGAGGTAAGCCCTTCACCTCCTCAAACACATCCGGATATTCCCGGACCACTTCTACCGATCGCAGGTTCTCTACAGACGCGTCAAGCGATTCAAGATAACTTAGCATAACGAAATTTATGGGATTACAAAAGATGTCGAGAGCATTACCAAGGCGAGTCACAAGCCTAACTACTCTCCTTTCACAATCAAGAATGGCCCTATTTCTAGACAACCAATCCATTCCTAAAATTAGCCCATAGCCCGTGAAGCCCAATACATAAGCATCACATCTAAATTCAATGCTAAGTATAGAGATTTTCAAATCCAAACATATCATGGTCAAATGAGCCGAACCCCCAATTGGATTTGAAACGACCAAGGGATCCTCTACTAAACTGGTGTTCAAGTGCAGTGATTCAACTAATGATGCAGAGATAAACGAATGAGATGCGCCAGAATCGAATAAGGTACGGACAGGATGATCAAACAGAAAAACTAAGCTTTCAACAGAAATTGTTCTACCTCTTTCTTGCAGCGGTGGGGCCGCAATAGCCTGAACTTGCCCCCTTGCCTGCCCTGGTGCCATAAGAGCCTGCACCTGTCCTCCCGAGGTAGACCCTGCCCTCTGCCCCTTCTTTGGACAGTCCTTCACTAAATGTCCCGCATCTCCACAATGAAAACAACCAGTCTTCTTTTTCTTTCTACAATCTTTGCTGAGATGGCCAGGCGTCCCACAATTGAAGCATTTCTTCTTCCCTTTGCCATTATTGTTTTTACCACCCTTCTTATTTTGCTGTTGGGGTTTCTTCTGATCCCCTTTCTTTTCAACTGCCTTATCCTCATGCATAAGTGCCATTTCTACTAGCTTTTCAAAGGTGGCTCCCATAGGGATGTGGGTCATAGCCAACCCTTGCAACGGTTCATTCAAGCCTCTAACGAACCTCAAAGCTTTCTTCTCTGGCGTGTTCACCAACTCCAAGCCAAACCTTGCTAACTGCTTAAATTTATTGACATATTCCTTTACTGATGAGCTCCCTTGCTTTAGTGCCAGGAAATTTTCCATATTTAAGTTCTCCTCTGCCCTTGAAAGAAACTTTGCCTCAAACCTTCGTCTGAAATCCGCCCATGAATCAACTGGACGTTCCCCGTTAGTGACCTCCCACCAAAATGAGGCCTTTCCCTTCATTAACCAAGCAGCTAAACGGACTTTCCTCCCATCTTCCACTTCAAAGATATCCAACAATTCCTCAGTCTCCTTAAGCCAATCTCTGGCCTCCACAAACGTCTCAGTCCCTTGAAAAGTTTTTCCTCCCATAGCCTTGAATTCCTTGCATGTCTTTGCAAAAGTGTCAACACGAGGAGGAGGAGGAGGAGGAGGAGGAGGAATGGGTGCAACTAGGGGTGGAGGAGTATCCGCTGGGCCTGCAGTGGTGGCCCTAGCCTCCAAGTATCTCCTAAACCACCCTGGAATCGTCACACCTTCTGGGAGATTAAGATCTTCAGCCATGCTGAAACGAAAAAGGAAAGATTCAAAATGGAGAATTCGAAAGATAAAGATAAGGATGTGGCTATTTGGGATTATGTTTTTCATAAAAACTCTCTTTAAATAACATGTTTTTTTTTTTGAAAGCACTTCTTCCAAAAATACTTTAGAAAAAAAAATATTTTTCTAAAATTTTTTTTTATCTGTTCTGGTAACCTTATGCTCTGATACCACGTGTAACACCCCACGTCCATTAATGTCACTCACAAAGGGAATGCATTAACTTCCATGGAGGTTTTAAGTGAATATAGAACAGTAAAATTACAACAAGACAGATATAAAATAGTACTTGGAAATTCAAAAAACTTTATTTCATTGTAGCAGAAGTCAAAACATGTTTGATTACATCATAACACCATATTCAATGTCAAGTACAATATCTATCTTGATAAAACAAGTACATAATCCCATTACATGAATAGCCATTAAAAAGAAAGATAACAAGCTGGACTTTACTTCAGCAGTCCAAGCTTTCCAGAAGATAAGCGATCCAACTAGACTCCACTAGAACTTGGCCCAACCTGCGGACCTGAAGGGAGAAAAAGGATGGAAAAGAGGGGGTCAGACATAAAGTCTGGTGAATATGATAATTCTACAATACTATTACCAAAATAACTGGACTAAGGCATAAGCTGGAAAACAAGAAAATGTCTATGAAGAGCAGATTAAGGACATAGACAATCGCTAAAGGCAACGTTATAGGCGCTCCTAAATACTAAAGGATAAACACTATACTGCACCACACCAGTCACCCTAAAGATTCATCCCACTTAGCTTCACTTAGAAACTTTCCCAATGGCTTTACGTACCCCTAGCTGACTACATAGGTGCCGCCTGCCCCTATCTCCACTAGGTGTACCCTACTTCCCATTATTCGATCGGCTCCCTAACTCGTAGATACCCGTGCTGGCCCCACAGTGGGGTGTATCACTCCCCTAAAGTGGCAACCTGATACAACGGACATGCACGGCTTATACCTACACGATGCAACAACGTCTTACCTACCAGCCCGGGTCCACACACGCATATGAAACCCGTTGGACTTGCGTTGCCACCGCTCCCTGTTTTGGCCTCTTATAGTCAAACCCAGTATGCGTGTCCCGTCCTCGACTTGGGTCGAGCCCACAAAGATACGTTTTGGGATACTGGTTGAAATGGGCCCCCACTATTTACCACAAGCATTCCACCTAAGCTTGTCCCCATTAGTCCATCCCACTTAACCCACTTAGTCATGTTCATTTACATGTGTGTTTGGTTAAGTCTAATCGTATTTCAAATGCCTCTAAAGGCAACCACCAGATTCCTCATGCCACCCAAGGCACCTACTTAACCCCCATGTCCCACCTTACATGATTATCTGGTTAAGTATTTCTTAGTTCATTAAGGCCATAACCTCATAAAGACCTCTCACATTAGACTGGCATTTATGGCAGCTGGATTTGTCGGGCGGGTCCGGGCAGTCTTACACCATAAAAGAGTCTAACCTCGTGTCTTTACAACTGTTATGCTTTAGTTTGGGCCTAGGACCTCTCACATTGGGCCGACATTTGTGACTACTGGATTTACCGGGCGGGTCCGGGCAGGTTTACATCACAAACGGGTCCAACCTCATGTCCTAAGCATTGATTATTAATAATAATCCACTTTCCCCCAATTTTAATAATTCCCTACTTGAATTATTAATTACTTCCAATTTTTAACAATGTCCATAATTGACTCAATTATGGACATTCATTCATGGTATGCAACGTCTTACAAAATTGCACCCAATTTATTAATTCCTAATATTACCCCTACCCCACGTTTGAACGTTTATTCGCAAAATATATGTTAGACTCGAATAGCCTAACTCATAGCATAAAAGAGATTATCATAATAACAACATGTATATGTGACCAAATGAATCATAATAAGGGGTGAAACTTGCATATGTCCAACTTGCATAGATTATACATGTCATGGATCTAAAGGTGTCAACTTGTTCAAAATTCACCTAATATGATCTCAATCAATTTTCATAAACTTACATATGAACATGTGTGAATCAACATCATCTAATTTTTTAACAACATGGTTTTATATGGGTACACCTAACTCAATAGGCAAATTCCCATAATCAAGTTTTATTTAATTATAGTTTCAAGTTTATGGGTACACCTAACCTAATAGGCAAATTCCCATAAACAAGATCCATTTAAATTAAGAAAAAAAAACATAACTTTAAGCATGATCCAACAACATCATGATTTTTCAACATAATACAGCATGATTTATAACATGGCATAGTATGATAGTATAACATAGCTTGACATGATTCTCAACATAGCACGACATAGCATAAGAGAATTTACAACATAGCATGACATAGCATATATAATTTACATCATACGACAACATAATAACATAATAAGAGATCCACAATATATAGAATTTACAATTACAAATCACATCACTTTCTTGTGATCCATTCATAACTGAGTCAAATTAGTTTGTAATAGTCTTGTGAGAATCATCATACTCACCAACAAAAGAAAAGAATTAGAGAAAGAGAGATCTTTTGATTTGATTTGTGTAGATTTAGTTGTAGATGATTAGGCTTCCTCTTCTTAGTTTGTGACGGCTATGCTGAACTCCATGGCAGCAGCATGACGGTAGCTTCTCTAATTTTACAAGTGATTTAGGTCTAGGGTCTACCCACTTATTTATAGATTTTAGAATTCATTTAGGCCATTAGATTTAACCTAGAAATAACCGCAGCCGTTCAGACAAGATGGGGTTTATCTTGTTGACTCAGCAATGAGTCAGAAGTGACTCAGCAAACACTCAGCATATTAATAAACTTCTATTCATGTCATATATATATATATATATATTTTCTACAATGTACATATTAGATACATCCCCCTTTACTTATTATTGTTTTTATATACATATTAGATACATCCCCTCTCTTACACACTTATTAATATTTTAGCAACTTTAGTGTTAATAGAAAATTCGGGGTGTTACATCGGCTGCGTTGCATTGTGTGATGGGACCTGGGTCTTATAACAGCTTCATTTTTCTTTATTTAGCATTGCGCTGTTTGTTTTATGCACTGGTATTCTTGGGAGGAAACCTGTTCCGTGTTATACGGCGTGGTCCCTTGATTTACCTAACTTTAAAATAAAGATTAATAACTGTTTTAGTTCTCACACCAGTCACATGACTGACCTGGAGTTTATTGTTTTAACCTAAACTCTGGGTGCCCTTATTTTGACATGGGCAGCTAGTAGTTTTGGTTTTGCAGATTTATATTCACAGGATCCTGGTTTACAGCTGGAATGATATCCTGAAAGCTTTGTATCCGTATATCTCTTCTAGTTGTGTATTTTATTATTTTCCGCTGCGATGTATTTAAATGTAATTTAAATCTCTGATATTTATGTGTAATATTCATTTATACTCTGTATATTTTTGTAATCTGATGCATTGTTGTAATATACAATGAAATGTTCTTCTGTTTGCGTTCTGTTTTGTCTTGTTCTCAAACGATAGGGCGTTTCGAACGGTCTGGGTCGGTTTAGCGACTGGTTCGGACCGAGCGAAATTCCTTGCCGTCACACTTTCTTCCTCGCAGATTTCAGGAACAGACTGCTTCCCCTTTCTCTCTCCAGTTCGCATGCTTACCGAGGCCTTTTCTGGCCGATCAACGACTACCACCCCGAAGCTCGTTCCAACCCCTACCCACGCCACAAGTGGCGCGTACTTCAAAGCACCACGACGGTCAGGATTGGCCTTCGAACGACAGACTTTAAGAGGTGGAAATCGAACAGAATACCCAACGAAAAATCCCCAACTAGGTATGGATGTGGAGATCATGGAAGGCGCTTCCATTTTTGTTTATGAAGTCGATCGGATTATTGTATGGATCACGTGGAATTTGAGGAGGAAAATCAGGGCAATTTCTGCCATATGTACTGTGAGAGGCAGCTGGAACAAAAACGAGTTAGGGTTTTAGTGAATTGTGATTGGCTGAGGCTATTTATAATATATTTTTATTTTATTTTATTTTCGAAAATTCTCGTTTATCGTGGCAAACTCCAAACCAAACCCAACGACTATCACTCCTAGCCAAATACCCCCATTCCGAACACAATGGGATATGTTTCGTAAGCCAATTCTAATGCTTTGACTAGTTTTCATTAGAAATAAAATATAAATCCATATATATTAAATTTAAATGTTCATTTTAATTTACCGAGGCCACATACGGACTCTAAAAATTATAGAAAAAATATTTTTAGCTTCGTATGATGATACGGTCCTTAAAAAACTTATTTCGTCGAATTTCGAGACCGTTTGAAAAATGGCCATTTTTTTGAAAATTCGAATCTAGCAATAGTTCGACATCCTGGAACCAACAAAAGTGGTTTCATCGAAAACAGAGGTCGTTTGCAAAATGGCTATTTTTAAGGCCTTTATATATATAAAAATATATATAATTTCCACAGCGACTTTTCTGAATTTTAAACTGGACGTAACTCTCAACTTTTAAAACAAAATCTCAGTTTCTTACATCCATTAGAAAGATATAGTTAAATAGATTTGAATATTTCTTGTTTCGCTGAAATCCGATTTATTTTGAATCCTGTACATTCATTTGAAATTCGAAATCAAATTTTCGAACTGCCACACCATTTCAAGGTCGAATTATAATTAAAATAAATTTATTCATTTTAACTTCATCGAAAATAAATTTTCAGTCGTTATTATTTAAAACAATTCAATTTAAATATTCAAAATTCATTAAAATTGCCAATTTTTTTTTTTAAATTGGTTCTGATTTTCCGGGTTGTTACAATCTCCCCCACTTAAAATCTTTTCGTCCTCGAAAAGGAACGGAGCTGAAAGTTGTTTAACTAATCAACTCAACTTTCGTTCTGGCTTTCATTCTTCAACTTTTCTTAAGAATTTCTATTTTTTCAAAAATTTGGCTAACACCCTAAATTTTCGAAAAATTTCGCCATAATCTCCTTTGTACGGGGAGTATCGGGAAAATCCCCAAACCGCCACACAGGCCCTCTCATCTCAAAAAGAAAAAGAAAAAGCCAAGAGGCTAGCCAATCGGCTCATAAAATCAACAAAACCCAATAAAATGGTAAACATATACCTGTATGTCGGGCATACAATTTTATTCCTCCTCTCTAGCCTCCTTGCTATGACCTGTTCAATATATATGCATGTACATGTATGCAATTTCAAACAATTTTCAACTCAGTTCAACATTTGGTGCTAAATTTACCTTTAGTTCATATATTGGTTAAATTTGGTTCAATTCAACTTTTCATTCTCATAATGGATTTATTATTCCAATATTTTTATTAGTACAACTAATAATCAAACAACACAACCAGCAATCCATTTATGAAATAAATTTCCAAAACATACAACTTTTGATATATATATATTCAAAAATCATATTTTTAGTGTCAAATCACAAACAATAAATTCGAAATAAGGTTTTGGTTCTCACAACAGTCGATTGAAAATATATAGATATTCCACTTTTGAAACTCGAATACACATGCTGATGATGATATATCAATCATCAGAATCATCTCCGAGCGACTAGAGTGTGACTCTATATCTACCCAGTATATTCGAGACTTCGAATACGTGTATATTCAAAATCTTTATATACTCGATAGTCCAAATTCAATATAAAATAAATATTCACATACGTATTTTAAGATATAAATTTTCAAAATCTAGTTTGATTTTAAAAATACCACTCTTCCAACTCATTCTAGGATACTGCTGATCCCATCTCTAACGAGTCATTCTTATTGGATATTACTAATCCAATCTCCGATGAAATCTTTCATTCGGTTCTAACGTGTCATGTTCTCGAGCTCTGTAAACCAAAGCTCTGATACCAAATGTGGCGACCCAAACTTCCCCGTAAAGGAAAGCCTGGATTGCTTTGAGAACAAGGCAAATCGGAACATAAACAGAAGAATATTTCATTGCTTATTACAGGAATTCCATTAGAATACATGAATATAACAGAGTATGAATAAATATTATACATCAGAAAAATATCAGAGTTTAAAATACATAGCAGCGGAAATAAAATGTATAAACACAATGCGTAGCAGAAAATAATACAAAACACAACTGAAAGAGATAAACGGATACAGAGCTTTCCGAATATCATTCCAGCTGTAAACCAGGATCTTGTGAATATAAATCTGCAAAACCAAAACTACTAGCTGCCCGTGTGGAAAATAGGAGCACCCAGAGTTTAGGTTAAAACAATAAACTCCAGGTCAGTTATGTGACTGGTGTGAGAACTAAAACAGTTATTAATCTTTATTTTAAAGTTAGGTAAATCGAGGGACCACGCCGTATAACACTGAACGGGTTTTCTCTAAGAATACCAGTGCATAAAACAAACAGCGCAGTACAAAATTAAGAACAATGAAGCTATTATGAGACCCAGCTCCCATCACACAATGCAACGCAAGCCGAAGGATAGGGTTTTACCTTATAATAGCCGAATATGCTTGATAAGTGAGATTTCATCTTTTATTATTACTATAAGTGAAGAAATCAACTTCAAATATAAATGTATCAATCATGGACAGCATGAGCGCCATATCCCACTATGTTGCCATATATATTATATAATCAAAACCGAAATGTCACGTATTTGGAAATTAAATTTCCATACTGGTGGTTACTGATTCGAAAGATCGATCGCGTAGTACAATTCATGACGGCTTACGTCGCAGTCATGCGAAAACACGTAATGCACATTCGCACTATCCACGAAAATAAGTTACCGCAGCTTACGTCACAGGCATGCGAAAACACCGCTAACTCTATCCATCAGGGAATCGGGGGGGTGCCCTATCACTTACCTCAGTCAACCGAATCCATGACAACCCATAGGGTGTATATCCTCATCTCAAAAGCATACTGATCTAACCATCAGTTTACCACCATACCGGTGTGTGAGGCTCGCGAATTAACGCTATACAAAGCCATGCTATATTAAAGCTGTGCTTTGATCATCAACCACAAGACTCTGCTTTTCAACAAAAGCCTTGATCATTTGCCATTTAGGCCTGCCACATAGGCAATTTATGCCATGCGACTGATGTCTATCGATATATAACATCTGATCCCGTACGTCTCAGAGAAGGGTGAAGTAAGGGAATAAATTCCCCTTCACCAGGCAGATGTATATTTAATAGAGATCAATCAGCACAGAATAAAATCCAATGTCAGACACACCATCCATCTACAAGTCCGTTCTAGGTTGGAACGAAACCGAAGGCACCTTATTCCGCGTCCCGTATGTCCAAAATAGGAGAGAGGCCCTCGCATATCCGTACAATCAACAAGTACGTCCGGACGGCTACCACTTTAGCCCCTTTCAAGGTAGCTACTCCAATCGTGAGCATCAGTAGCACCCATCCATTCAATGTGAAGATCGTCGATCTTGCACCGTCTTCAATCTCTTCGACTTTTCGTCGTATCAGTCATTCAGAATGGGTTAAACCCGGCCTTTCTGAATAACTTGCGTATCTTATAATCAAGTGTTATAACAACACATCATACGCCTCATTCCAATCCAGAATATTCTTTTATTCAAATATTCTCATCATTAGGCAATAGGTTCCCATTAATTTTATCAAAGATAAATTCTTTTAAATTTATTCTTTAATCTTCCTTTGGATATCAAACCATATTAAGGTTTTCCAAACTAGTCGGCGAACTACACCGAAGTAATCATTTATTATATTTCCCAATCCCAACCTATTCATATCATGGAGAAAAATTGGTAATACTCCGTATCTAACACCACGGTGTTATCGGTAAATATTAATCATCGTTTCACGTTCAAATCTAATTAAAGATTTATCTATCGCCTGGAGTAAAACTGGTGGTACTCCATTTTTGATCATTTTCTTGAATTGATAATTTTAATTAACACATTCACTTTTCGATCTAATCGAAGATTCATCAAAACTCCATTTAGTTTGAATCTTCCCAAAAATCAATATTAATGATTATTCAAAGCTAAGAAATTAATCTTATCTTTAACTGGGTTAAAGAACCAATGTCATTAAAACACGGTTCACGATAAACCCAAAATCACATTCCATTCCATCAGTCTTTAACCGTAAATTAGTAAGAGAACAATTCCCTAAGTATTAACCTCGAAGGCCGGAACCAACATCAAATCAATACCCAGGAAACCATTCCACTTAGCTAATCTCCGGTTAGTTTCTAATTTTCTTGACTCCATTGGGTTTAAGAACAGTATTTTTAAAGATACCATTCACGACAAACCCAAAATCCCATTTCCATTGTTAATCGGGTTAAAGAACAAGTGTTATTTAAAACACCGTTCATGATATACCCAAAAACAAATTTCAATTCAATTCCAATTAAGTATTATTAATTGGTAAACTTCTACTTTAAATCTTAATTAAAATATTTATTCTTTTCATCCGGGGTTTAAGAACAGTGTTAATGAAGACACCATTCATGACAAACCCAAAATCCAATTTGATATCAAATACAAGGCTCTGAATAGAAAATATATCGGCTTATATTCAATATCAAATTCTGAAACCAACGGATATCGTATTGGAATATATATATATATATATATATATATATATCTTCCAAATTCCTCCATAATGTCCGTATAATCAAGGAATCCAATATCGAAATATTCCGAAGATAATTTATATTCAAATCTATTCCAATTCTTATATTGGAAATTCTGGTTATTTTTAAAACCATTTCAAATTGAATTTATTATTTCTAAAAATAAATAAATTATTTTTCTAGTTAATAACTAGTTCATTTCGATAAAAAATATATTTTTATCTTTTCAAAACTGGAATTTTTCATCCAAAATCTTTTGAAATCATTTATTATGATTTTACATAATTTTCCCCTATTTTTAATAATTTTACTATCCCCCGTACAGTCGGTTTCCAATAACAGCCACCGAACTGCATCCATAGCGACTTTTTCTAAAATTGATTTTGACATATCCCCAAATCTAACCGTTAGATTTCAAATCCCTTATATTCATTGGAAATCTCTTTTTGATACAAACCCAACGGTTCCATTTTTAGGAGAATCCGTCGGTCGGATCTCCCGTAACGTCCATTTGAAGTTAATGGTTGAAATTCGCGAACTGCCGCTGCGCGGCGCGTTCTATTCAGGCCATTATAATATATATATATTATATATTTCATCGATTTCCATTTAAAATAAATTTTATAAATCGTTTTAAATTCATTTCAAAAATGATTTCAACTTCCATTTCAAATTCAAATCAAAATTGAATTTTCCCTTATAAATTTGTTTTAAATTCATTTCAAAACGATTTCAATTCAAATCGATTTCAATTCAATTTCAATCCATTTTAAATTCAATTCAAAACGATTTCAATTCTATTTAAATTCACTTCAAAACGATTTCAATTCAAATCAATTTCAATTCTATTTTCAAATTCCAATCAAAATTGAATATTCCATATATATTCGTTTTAAATTCATTTCAAATCGATTTCAATTTTATTTTTAAATTCAAATCCAATTTGAATATTCCATATCATTTCAATTTTAAAATGATAATATTTTCAAAATATCAGATTTTAAAATCACTTTTCGATATTCATTATAAAATGAATAAAATCGACCAAATTCCCGTTCGTGTTAAAATGTCATTTAACTACTTAACACGGCTTCACATTTCAATATTCGCTGAATATTATTTTAAAATATTTGTTAATTCTGAACTAGAATCAGACTCAATCAATTACTGTATAATTTTATTTATATGGATTTCAACATCACATATGTACAACAATAATGATAAGCAATTATTAAAAATTCAAACATCATACAGAGTGCATTTTATAACTGTATAAGCATTAAAATAAATAAGTAACACTTATACAGCCTGTCAACCCATCGATTGACATACCACTAATTATTGGAATCAGTGTATGTCAAATGTTATCCCAATACCCGTGTGGGGTTTCAAACAACAAATACAGTTTATTATTTGTGCAGTTGAGTGATGTGTAAAATTTATCGTCCCAATCCATATCAGATAAATTGGTGTACATAAACAAACCGTCCGGTTTGTAAATGAATATTTATTTCAATGCATCACTATTTTATATAGTTCATATATCCAATAAAAATGATATTTTTATTATTCAAATATTTTATTCAACACATGAATATTTTATACAGTCCATTTCTACAATAAAAATGATATTATTATTATTCATATATTTTATACAGTCCATTTCACATCACAATCAATTTTCATAAAGAATACAATCAAACAAGTCGTCCATGGTCTGTGGACGACGGGGAGCAGTTCATATATGCAGTTACAAAATAATTAACTGTATAAGAAATTATTTTAATGAGAAGTTCTCACATTGGTATGCACTCCGTCAGTTTTATCTGAATTTCTGGTTCTGTTCGGTTTGAATTTTCCTAAAATTCCAACATGCTCCATTTTGGACGCGGTCAGTTTCGTTGTGAAGCTCTCGTCCCCACGATCGCAATGGATCCAGTTTCATGCGATTCTGAGCTTGTAGCAAAAAGTTATGGCCTCGCAAAGTCTGAATATATAATGCGTTATTGATAAAACTAATTAATTAATTAAAGTTAATAACGTTTATTAACAGCGTTTAAAACATTACCCCATCTAATCCCTTTCTTCCTCGTCCGATTTCAGGAACCCACCGCTTCCCCTTTCTCTCTCCAGTTCGCACGCTTCCCCAGGCCTTTTCTGGCCGATCAACGACTACCACCCCGAAGCTCGTTCCAACACTTACCCACGCCACAAGTGGCGCGTACTTCGAAGCACCACGGCGGTCAGGATTGGTCTTCGAACGACAGACTTTTGGAGGGGGAAATCGAACAGATACCCAACGAAAAATCCCCAACTTGGTACGGATGTGGAGATCATGGAAGGCGCTTCCATTTTTGTTTATGAAGTCGATCGGATTATCGTATGGATCGCGTGGAATTTGAGGAGGAAAATCAGGGCAATTTCCGTCGTATGTGGTGCGAGAGGCGGCTGGAACAAAAACGAGTTAGGGTTTTAGTGAATTGTGATTGGCTGAGGCTATTTATAATATTTTTTTTATTTAATTTCCAAAAAAATTTCGTTTATCATGGCGAACTCCAAACCAAACCCAACGACTGTCGCTCCTAGCCAAATACCCCCAATCTGAACAGAATGGGATATGTTTCGTACGCCAATTCTAATGTTTTGACTAGTTTTCATTAGAAAAAAAATATAAATCAATATATACATATATATTAAATTTAAACGTACATTTTAATTTATCGAGGCCACATACGGATTCTAAAAATTACAGAAAAATTATTTCTAGCTTCGTACGGTCCTAACAAAACTAATTTCGTCGAATTTCAAGACCGTTTGAAAATGACCATTTTCTGGTCGATCCAATTTGACTGAAACAATCAAAACACATTTAACTTCGCCACGTTCACATATTGATTTCAGAAATTATGAAAATTAGAATCTAGCAATAATTCGACATTCCGGATCCAACAAAAGTGGTTTCATCGAAAATGGAAGTCGTTTGCAAAATGGCTATTTTTAAGGCCTTTATATATATATATATATATATATATATATATATATATATTCCACAGCGACTTTTGTGAATTTTAAACTGGACGTAACACTCAACTTTTAAAAAGAAATCTCAATTTCTTACATCCGTTAGAAAGATATAGTTAAACAGATTCAAATATTTCTTGTTTCGCTAAAATCCGATTTATTTTGAATCCTGTACATTCATTTGAAATTCGAAATCAAATTTTCAAACTGTCGCGCCATTTCAGGCTCGAATTGTAATTAAAATAAATTTATTCGGTTTAACTTCATCGAAAATAAATTTTCTGTCATTATTATTTAAATTAATTCATTTTAAATATTCAAAATTCATTAAAATTGCCAAAATAATAATTTTAAATTGGTTCTGATTTCCCGGTTTGTTACAATAAATATGTCTTTATGTTGACCGTATAATATGATACGAAGCTTATGTTTCAGTTTCTACTTGAATTATAATGTACTGTTTGTTTCAGATTCACTACAATTATCATCTTTCATTTCAAGTTAAAGGACTTATTTTAGATTCGACTTCAATACTGTTTGATAAAATTATTATTATTTGCCATCATTTCATTTGTTTTTGCTGTTTTCTATTTGTTAGACTTGTTATTATAACATCGGAATGAAGAATTACAGATTTATCAATGAGTTGTATCCTTTTTCTACGGAAATTTTAAATATTTTAAATAATATGTAATTTTGATACATAAGTTTTAATATTACCATCTACCCACAGTTGGTGATTGATAACTTAATTTATGCAAAAAAAAATTGCACATTTACATTTCCAGTACCATAATTTAATCCACCAAGATCAATATGCCTACTTTTGTTGTATAGTACGATTACAAGTTTTTTAAGATGTGTACATAAAGTTGTAGTTCTACCTAATAGTAAGATTTCATAGTTCTATCACCTTTTTGTCATTTTTGATAAAGGTTTTTTTTCTTAACTCGGTGTACTGTATATAGAATGGCTTTGCTTGCGCATGGAACTGCTGTCCACTTTCGTCTTTGCTTTTTACATGACTCTACTTGTTAGTTTTCCAGATGGAACCATTGATCCAAGTAATACTTTAATGCCCATGTACAACATATACACATGCATATGTGCTAGATGATTTTTCTAATGCTTATGGGTATACAGGTATGAGGGGCCTTGCCGTCACATATGGACTCAATTTAAATGCACGCTTGTCACGGTGGATATTAAGCTTTTGCAAACTCGAAAATAAAATAATATCCATTGAACAGATTCACAAATACTGTCGAATTCCTAGTGAAGCACCAGCTATCATAAAGAGTCACTGCCCTCCTGCATCTTGGTCTTATCATGGAACTATCCAACTCATTGATTTACAGGTATGTATTTAGTGTACTACTGCATCCAGGAAATTATTCTGGCTCTCATAATTGCTGATCAACATGCAAAATATGCATACAAAATTTGCTTACATGCTTACATTAGCATGTATTTTTTTAATCGAGTAGGCACCCCAACACTCAGTTTTACTATTCCGTAGCTGAATTATCGTATGATGAAGCAAGGTCATTAACGAATGTAGATCAACGGCCGGGAATAAACATTAGAGTGTAGCTTTAAATTCATGTTTTTACTATTCGACGAATAAACAGCCATATAAAGTTGTGAAAGACCGTTGTAAATCAAAGACGCATGGTTGTTGAATGAAAAATATATAATTTGGCGATAAGTGGTATATAAAAATGTTGATATGTACTAGAACATAAATGGTAACTAGAAGTATTTTTGTGAGTGCCAATAGCAACATGCATACTATATGCATGCGCACACAAACACACACAAGTACGTGTATATGCAGTTATGCACACGTCAAATGAAGATTTGGGATCAACGTGTTAAAATGTGTGATAACACGCAATTCAATTATTTTTTAATAGAATTGGAGTTTGCTATTTGTCGCATGATCTGTTATGGTTTGCATTGATCTAATGACTTATTCCTTTATTTGATGGAGATATTTCGATTGGCAGATCTTGGTTAAATTGGAAATAAATACATGTTGTCCTACTTATCAAAAGGTTAAGACTGATTTGGAAATTAATGACAGTATATCTGATAGTCAATGGTGGTTATTAAAAGATGACAAATATAAATTAATGAGATTTTTTCTTAAAAGACTTCTTACAAAACTTCAGAATAGTTAGTTTAGTGACAGATGATAAAAGAAATTGTTATTAGGTATCAATTTCATATTTTCATTTATCGTTTCCCTGTAGCACTTCAGAAAATGGTTAAAAAAATCTGTAATATTTTTTATCTTCTGTCATTTAAACTAATTATTCTAAATTGCTATAATAGAAACTAATTACTCTGTGCTGAGAAGACCTTCAGCCATCAGCAGTGTTGTAATATAAATTTCTTTCATAAATAAATGCATATAGAAGCCATCAGTAACATTAATTAGACAAGTGTGAACCCGTGCTACGCACAAGGACATTGCAAAATTATACTGAAATATGTTAAGTTGTTATGCATAAATTTAACTTGCAGTCTAAAAAAGTGTAAAAAAGTGATGAACATAATTGCCTAACATACAATTTTGCATGCAGTCTGCACTATGTGAGAAAATGATTTGTATCACAAACTAACATAAATGCAGGTCAAAAATTTTGAGCATAAAAGAGATACCGTTAAGCTCATAAGATGGTGTGTGCGAAAGGTCAAATTCATTGTTGGAATCATCATAAAACTTTTCACAATCAAACCAATGAGCAGTTATCACCCATAATTGCATGACCAAAGTGAATGCAGTCCAATATTAGAAGGCTCGTATTGCATATGGCAACATAGCCTTTATATTTGGTAATCAGTATGATGTCATAGCAAAAGCATGAAACATACTTCGGAACTCTACTATGGAAATATACTCTCTATGATTTAAATTTTTTTTACTGCAAAACCACATACATGAATATTTTGTTATCGAAGCAATTGGACGTTATTTGTAGTAGACCAACTGGATAAAAAAGTACATAACATATATTTTCGTTACTCAGTACTACTCTTTCATTTTGGGCAAGCAATAGCAATCAACGTTCTAAAGAAAAAATATTAGCAATCAACTTAACAAACATATAACATATGCTAACAACACCGTATAAAGAAAAAAATATTAGCATCATTATCAACATCACTAAAATTTGTTATATACCCTGTCAATTATTGTACATGTAATAACTTACATAACTATGGTTATCAATTCTAAAAGGCTTGCAAAGTAAGCACGAAATATGTAGATGATACGACTTTTAGATGCAAAAACAGCTGTCAACCTGGTATCACAATTTGTTAGACAGAAAGCACATATTCTCCTGAAATAATCACTAACAATATAATAAAATGTTAAAAGAAGCAGTAATGTTACAACATAGGCTGTTGCAAATGAATAAATAATTTATGCATAAATAATGTATAAAATTTAATCCACATGAATGCACAGTTTATAGGCAGGTGTACATAAAAATTACACATAATAAGATGATATCTTTAATGTAATACTAAAAAGAAGATGGTGTTGGATAATTAAAAAAAATAATAATAAAGAATATAACATGTGAGCAAATTGTTAAGATTTTGTATAGAACTTAAAAATGAGAAGTAACCAAATATGACTCTTTGGCCTCAGTAAATCAATCCGTCAAGTACTAAAATTATAGAAACAAATGTATTTATAAAATGATATTATTTAAGAGATTAAGAGATTTGTAAGAGCTGAATATACTTTTATAGTTATGTATGTAATGATGAATAAACCGTAAGTACTACATATGCAATTGATCAATTTGTTGATAATATCAACATTTCTCTATCTGCCATATGCCCTGGAGAGAGAAATCTATTAAATGTGCTTCTTTATGTTTTACCCCCTCAGACTAATGAAAAAAAGAGCAGCACCAGGCGTAATTTGCTAACAAATATATAGTTTTCTATAGTGCAAGATTCCCATACATAGGTTGGATGTAAAATACATTGTTAAATCAAAAAAATGTTATCAATATCCGTAGACATTGATTTGTTAAAGGGTGATATTGACAACCAACAAAGCATTTCCATTTGATATTGGTTCGACATAGTTTTTGATGACAAATTAGGCATAAAATAAATTTTCTACCATGTGAAGTATAGAGATAAGCCTGTAAAACATGCAGTCACCAGGTTTTTTTAAGCACAAGCTATTGGTTTAACTTTTGAGTATAATAGCAGCAAATCATTAAAAAGTACAACATTAGTTTGTTTTACCTTCACCTTAATTAGCTTTAGCACAGGCCATTAGTTTTCTTCACCTTAATTACAATAGCTGCTTCTTCATTGTTCCAACACTGTTGAATTCTTGTGCTAAAACTATTGGCAAGCTTGTACCTTCCTCACTGTGTAGTAAATAGACATAGAAGAATAGTTTAATCAAGCTTATAACAAAGCCAAAGCAATAAGGTATAGATGTTAAATAGCTATGTGGTGAGCTTGGTTATGTAAAATTAGGTACTACATGTCTCATTAATAACTATTACAGTTTCAAAGTCATTATGTTAGTTGAAATATTGTAGATTCATTCATATATTCTTCGATATATCGTTATATCCAAGGTATTATTATATTCAAAACCAAATATAATCCATTTAGTTGGCTAGACCTCACTTCATAACACCAACAATTTAGCTAGGAAAAAAAATCCTAGCAAACAGATGACAGTAAATAAATAGCTTATTTATCATGTTTGGACAATTTTTTGAACTAATTACAGATTCAAACATTTCTAAAAATGTACTACCAATATACTAAACTTTCTATCAGCGTGAAAAATATATATTTGCAAGAGTGCGATTTCATATCATGGTAGCAGATATTTTTTATTTATTTGTTATTAATTTAGTTTTTAACTTTTACATTGTTTAGTTAAAACAGTTACTACGCAAGATTTTAGAAAGAAAAATTATAATGATGCATTTTTTTATTTTAAAAATTGCATTAGTACAAATATAACATATTGTGGACATACCAACTGAAAATGGTTTGTGACTGAAAGTTTCAAGGTGATCGGTTTCTTAATAAGTTTAGTAAGATACACCTTTTTGTACAAAAGTGTTATATGTTTCTATTTATAAGTTTCAAGATGGCATATATCCATAACAGATAATATATACCTATTCACGAAGGACCATAACAGTTAGGAAACCTTATCGAGCCCTCCAATCACAGTACTGAATATCAAACCTTGCTACTTCTTATGCTTGACTTTCATTTTTAGATCTTTCCTCTACAGAAAGGAAGTTTAGTCCTAGGGACTACAACATCAAATTTGGCTTCCCATGAGCTTTTTTTCTGCAAAATACTCCTTCATCTTCTCCATATATTGCTGACACTTTATATCCCATTCTACGATGCCCCTGCAATTACCATCAACAAATTAGTTATATGCCCTTAACAGTTCAGTGATATGATATTTGAACGGGCCCAAAAAAAAGGGGAAAACATATTCATAAGCAGCTTTCTTCGAAAATTTGCAACTATGAAAATGATATTAATCAAGAATACTATACGCAGGGGTGAAGGCAGGCATTGGCCCACTTTGGCTAAAGCCCTAGCACAAACTTTCAATCCCAGCACATAAATACATAAATTTGTTATCATACCCTATCTTAAATATTAGAATACTCCTTCCTGGAAATAAAACTAATATAATAAAGTCGTCCATCAATTTCCTTTATATCGTCAATTTTCTTTATATCCATATATTTTAATGATTAGATTTATCCAGAATTTTCATGTAAACCAAAACCAACAAAATTATTATGCGTTATGCATTTGTTCATGTCAAATTCTTAACTAAACTGTTATTTATAAAATAGTGATGTGAAATACATTTTATAATATATAACCAAGGCAGCATCCTATGGTTTAGGGAGAAGAATTTTTTAACATGTTGTACCATTCGTTCTATCATTGAAAATAACCATTTCAATAATAGCAATCTATTAGTTTGAGTCGATTAAAGCTGCCATTCTTAAGTAAATATATTTTTAGTTAACAAAATATACGGACATTGTTCTCACTAAAGCAGGGAATGATAAATAATAGGTGAAAAATAAATAGACTACTGCTATAAAACGTAACTTTGTTCAATTATTGTAAAGTTGTTTATATCTGTCGCTATAATAGTTATCGTATTCTCTATTCCAAGAGATCTCAAAATTAAATTGCATGTTGTTGAATTTTGATCATTCTACATTGTTCAGGAAACAAATGGAGACATAAAATCTACATGAAAAATAATTAAAATGCCTTCGAATTAAAATTTATTTACCTTTTCAAAGGCCTTGCACTTTCCATATGACAAATGTACGAACCGAAATAGTAATAATCATTAACTATTCAACCTTTTCCAAGCTAGCAAGAAACAAATAAGAGGTTGGAAAGTAAAGTATATACTAAATGTAGTGGAGATAAAAGCGAAATCACCAGCACTGTTTAAAGAATTATCAATTCAAAAAGGTATCAGATTAGAAACATTCAATTCTAAAAAGTATTATACCGCAACTTATATTAGATTGACACAATAAATGTAATTTAAGGTACCCTGTAATCAAAATTGCAAACTTAATCCAAAAAAATCCAAAGCGTAAATTCATATATTTGGAATCAATAGTCTAGAAATCAACAAAAAAAAAAATGAAGTGCATGACAGAATCAAAACATGGAGATTGCCTGATTTAGGTGAGGCTGAATTAGCTTCCCAAGAAAGATTGAATCCATAGTAAAAATAGCAGAAATCCCATTGAGTACTTTGAAATTTGAGGAAGACGCTTTAAACATTGGGTTAGATACCTTCACTTAAAAAAAAAACATTGCTTGCTGCTTCCTCATCAAAACACAAAGATTGAGTGATGAATTCGACCAACATGAGTGATGAAGTTGTAACTATTTATTTTCAATTCCAAACTTGCCGCTTATCAGCAGTACTGATTCTAGAAATTATGATCGTTACAATCGCTTAGATTGAGAGTCGTAAGAAGGAAGAAAGACATAAGGAAATTATACGAAAAATGACAGCAACTAATTAAAAGCATTTTTTTTATTTGTGCTTTGGTCAGATTTGAGAAAATGAGGAGCTAACATATTCAGAATTGGAGGACTTTATCATATTGATTAGTGGTAAGGGTTGTAGACAGTAGGCAGCAGATTGGAAAATCAACAAATCAGAAGGTGTTTTTTTTTTAAATTTAGACTGGGAGAGAGGACTGAGAAGAAAGGAGAGAGGCGCAGTGGAAGAAGGAATCTAAGATCGTGGACGGTTTCAAAAAAGGAGTAAGGGGAGATTAGCAATGATGTATATGTGCATGAAACAACATGTAGAATGATTAAAGGACAGGAAGTAATGAAACGAATTTTTTATTGATAACAGCGAAGATTGGAACAAAAATAATTATGATAAGCATGAACTAAAATCCAAAGTAAAACATATACTATTGAGCATTTCGGCCGATTCAGCAACTAATGTTTCACTCAGAAATTGCAAACTTAAAGTAAAATTAAATAAGAGAACCCGAAGTAAATCCAACCTTCATAATGTTGAAGAGGGAACAACCTATTCATTCTTGAAGAATTTTAAAGCAGCATTTGAACTGAATCTTTAAGTGTTGCAAAGGAGAAAGTATTTTCCCAACATTGAAACAGTAGATTCCTCTGTAATCTGAACAAATGTACAACTTTTACATTGTTATATAAAACATAATTTAAGAGAATTAGAAATGGTGCAATAAATAAACTAAAAGATCTTAATATAACTATGGTTAGCACTATCCATAGTATTGTTACCATTAGTCATGCATTCATTTTTTGTTTTTCTACATCGTCATAGAAGTATGTCAATGACACAGCAGCTCAGTAAAAATAAGAATAAAGCAGACATAGAAATTAAAAGCATGTCGATCATATCTGGTTGATAACTCTAAATTTTGTTATTTACTTTGTTAATCACTGGCATTTTCAGCAGTTGTCCAAAGCAGCCACAGATAAAAAGTATATAAACATAAAGTATATTAATTGCTTAGAAGTTTATTATGAAGTACATGTTTATATATCTTGCTTAATCATGGTGGACATCTACGGTTGAGCTTCAAACATAATTCCAAAAAAAAAGTTTACGTGTACTCATTATTGACATCATTTACACATTCTATTAGCTTTTAAGACATGATATGTTTATAGTTATTTTATTAAATACATGTCCTATTCTTTATTTTGAAACTAATTAGGCATCAAGAGTTAGATCTCAGAGATCTAAAATTGCATGTTAATAACTTGCCTAAAAGAACAACAAAAATTTGGGTGATTGCTTAGTATGGAGTTTAGTGAATATTTTTTATAGGATTTGAAACTGTATTTGTATGCTTATGAATTATATATATGCATTGGAAATAAAATATACATTTATCGATGTAAAGAAATAAGCGAAGCTACCAACACCATATATATATATATACATATATATATATATATATATTTATATATATATATACATATATATATATATATGTATGTATGCATGTATGTATGTATATATTTGTTTCATTTACTGCTGTTTAATGTGTGAATAATAACTTAACCTTTCAGAAATGAACATTATCATGAATAACAAAACATGTGCAATTATAGAACGTACAGTAACCATCAAATTTACATCAATCATTTGAAGATGAAAGTGTACTGATTGGTAGATTAAATTTATTCCAATTGGTTTATTTGGTGAAAAATAATGGAAAATGTGTATTATATAGGTCTTAACTATTGGGGAAACCTCCTTAGGCATAATACTGGTTCACACCTTAATTATAATATATTACTATATTCTTCTATATCCAGCGAACACATTGATGTGTCCATTAATTCTTATTTCATTGAAGAATTAAAGGCTCTAAAGCATCGTTATATTTCTGGTTGATGTAGATGGGAGAGAAGCATGTGTGCCAATGAATATGTAAATAATTCCCTCTTTTTTCAAATGATAAATGTGAAAACCCGTAACTTCCCCGTAAAGGAAAGCGGCGGATAGTTCGAGAACAAGACACAACAGAACGCATATAAAAGAACATTTCATTGTATATTACAGCAATGCATCAGATTACAAGAATATACAGAGTATAAATGAATATTATACAAAAATATCAGAGATTTAAATTATATTTAAATACATAGCAGCGGAAAATAATACAATACACAACTAGAGGAGATATACGGATACAAAGCTTTCCGGATATCGTTCCAGCTGTAAACCAGGATCCTGTGAATATAAATCTGCAAAACCAAAACTACTAGCTGCCCGTGTCAAAATAGGGGCACCCAGAGTTTAGGTTAAAGCAATAAACTCCAGGTCAGTCATGTGACTGGTGTGAGAACTAAAGCAGTTATTAATCTTTATTTTTAAAGTTAGGTAAATCAAGGGACCACGCCGTATAACACGGAACAGGTTTCCTCCCAAGAATACCGGTGCATAAAACAAACAGCGCAATGCTAAATAAAGAAAAATGAAGCTATTATAAGACCCAGTTCCCATCACACAATGCAACGCAAGCCGGAGGATAGGGTTTTTACCTTATAACAGCCAAAGAATGCTTGATACGGTTAAAACAAATCGTTTGATACTATTATAAGTGCATAGTGTATAAAACAACTTCAAATCATAAGTATCAATCATAGGCGGCATGAGCGCCCCATCCCACTATGTCGCCATACTAGGCTCTACAAATAAAACCGCAAATGTCGTGTATTTGGAAGCTGGATTTCCATCTATGAACCGAGGCAAAAGATAGTCCTCACCGACTTCGAGACTCTCTAGCCCGAGCCTCAGGGTCAGAGCGCATCGACCCTTGGATCCTCAGGGCCAGTCCACCGATGTGGATTAAACTTAAACCCTGAACATGCGTCTCCCCACCCTATGGGGTGTAAGTCTGGTCCGTCTGCCGACCAGAATGCATCGGCCGAAACCGATATAACCGAGGCGCCTCGCAACAGCAACAACCACATAAGTCAAACTCGTCAGGGCGTGTAAAACCACTGACGCCACTTCTAGCTAGAAAGAAACGCATGCCCTCCCTGACGTCCTCTCCCGTTTTTGGTTCATACCGGGTGTGAAGCTCGCGAATCAACGTTACACAAAGCTACGCCACAAAGGCCTTGCTTTGATCATCACCACAAGACTTTGCTTTTCAACAGAAGCCTCGATCAATTGCCACTTAGGCATGCCACACAGGCAATTCACTCCATGCGTTTGATATCCATCAATATATAACCCCTGAGCTCGTACGTCTCAGAGAAGGGCGTTAAGCAAGAGAATAAATTCTCCGCCGCCAAACAGATATATATTTAATAGAGATCAATCACACGGACTAAAATCCAATGTCAGACACACAGTCCATTTACAAGTCCGTTCTGGGTCTGAACGAAACCGGAGGCACCTAGTACCCCGCATATCCATCGATCTCCAAGTACGTTTGGACGATCACTAACTGTTTCCATCTTCTTGGGTGTACAGCCCAATCAAGATCATCAGTAATCACCCAAACGACGTGAAGACTTCCGGTCTTCGACCACCGTCTTCATCTTCGACACCACGTCGAATCAGTTATTCGGAATGGGATAAACCCGGTCTTTCTGAATAACTCGCGTATATATTATAAAAGTGTTACACAAACACAACATACGCCTCATTCCAATCCAGAATATTCTTTTATTCAAATATTCCTATACTTTGGGAAAAGTTCCCATTAATTTTATCCAAGATAAATTCTTTAAATTTATTCTTTAATCTCCTTTGAATATCAATTCAAACTAGTCGGGATTAGCGAACCACACCGAAGTAATCATTTATTTTATTTTCCAATCCCAACCTATTCATCCCATGAAGTAAAACTGGTAATACTTCATATCTAACACCACAGTGTTATCGGTAAATTCAATTACCATTTCACGTTCAAATCTAATTAAAGATTTAACCATCGCCTGGAGCAAAACTGGTGATACTCCATTTTTGATCATTTCAATCTAATTAAAGATTCATTAAAACTCCACTTAGTTTTAATCTTTAACTGGGTTAAAGAATCAGTGTCATTTAAAAAAACACGGTTCACGATAAACCCAAAATCACATTCCATTAATTATCGGGTTAAAGAACAAGTGTTATTTAAAACACTATTCACGATAAACCCAAAAATTAATACCAATTCAATTCCAATTAAATATCATTTAATTGATACACTTCATTAAATCTATATAAAAAGATTTAATCTTTTCTCAACTGGGTTCAAGAACAGTGTTAGTGAAGACACCATTCACGACAAACCCAAATCACATTTGATATTCAATATAAGGCTCTGGATAGAAAATATATCGGCTTATATTCAATATCAAATTCTACGATTAACAAATGTCGTATTGGAAATAACGATATATATATATATCTTTCAAATTTCCATAACAACATCCGTATAATCCCGAATTCCAACATCGAAATATTCCGAAGACAATTTCGATTCAAATCCACTCCAATGCAATCATTGGAAATTCTGGTTATTTTTAAAACCCTTTTTCAAATTCAATTTATTTATTTAAAAATAAATAGAATTATATTTCTAGTTCAAAACTAGTTCATTTCGATAAAAATCTATTTTTATCTTTTCAAATATGGAGTTTTTCATCCCAATTTTTCCCCAATCATTTCTTATGATTTTACACAAATTATTACTATTTTTAATAATTTTATCAAGGCCCGTACAGTCGATTTCCATCAATGGCCATCGAACTGCACTTACAGCGACCTTTTTCAAATTTGATTTGGACATAATTCCAAATCCAACCGTTAGATTTCAAATATCTAATATTCATTAGAAAGCTCTTTTCGATACGAACCCAACGGTTCCGGTTTTAGGAGAATCCGACGGTCGGATCTCCCGTAATGTCCGTTTGAAATAAATGGTCGAAATTCACGAACTGCCGCGGCGCGGCGCGTTCTATTCAGGCCATTATATTATATATATAATATATATAATATATATTTCGTCGATTTCTATTTAAAACGAATTATATAAATAGTTTTAAAATTCGTTTCAAAAGCAATTTCAACTTCCATTTCAATTCAAATCAAAATTGAATTCTTCTTTATAAATTCGGTTTAAAATTCATTTCTATTCAATTTAAATTTCAATTCAATTTGAATTCATTTCAATTCGTTTTCAATTCAATTTGAATTCATTTCAATTCATTTCGAAATCGTTTTCAATTCAATTCATTTCGAAATAGTTCGAATTTCAAATCTATTCAATTTCAATTCCAATTCGAATTCATTTACAATCAATTCTTTTCAAAATATCAGATTTTGAAATCACTTTCGATATTCATTATAAAATGAATAAAATCGATATAAATATCGTTCACGTCAAAATGGCGTCAATCTAATCAACACGGCTTCATATATTGATATTTTCAAATATTCCATTTCGAATATTTCTATTTCAAATATTTCTATTTTAAAACTGGAATGAGGCCCAATCAATTTCCATATAATGTTAATTATATGGATTTTCATACATTACACCCATATAATAGCATTGCAAAATAATCAACCATCAACCAAAGTGCACTACACTGTATAAGCATCAAATATAGATATCTAACGCTTATAACAGCCTGTCAATCCATCGATCGACATATTTAATCAATCAGGATGAGTGAACTTCAAATTTCATCCCAACACCCGTGTGGGGTTTCAAACAAACAAATACAGATTTTATTTGTGCAGTTGGGCGATGTGTAAAATTTATCGACCCAATTAACGTCCTTCAAATAGGTGTACATAAACAAACCGTCTGGTTTGTAAATGAATATTAATTTATTCACATTCACGTTAAAAATTATATTTTTAACGATAAAACATTTTATTTTAACTTATGAATTTCTATTCAGTTCATTCTATAGATAAAAAGATATTTTTATTTTTCTAAATTATTTTAGAAAATTTCGGCGGCATAACGGCACGATACTAGAAACGGGACAAGGCCTAGCCTTATCCCCGGTCTAGTGAAGGCCCACGCCATTCACACATCAATCAAAATCACCAAACAACCAAATTCAAATCAAATCATATAACTAATCTATGCAACCAAACAAACAAGTCCATGGTCTGTGGACGATTGTGTCGGGTGCTACTAAGCACCGTCTGCATCCTAGTATATATATATAACTAGAAAAAGAAATTGAAAGGTGAGAAATTCTCACAGATAGCTATCCAATCATCTTGACTCTTCTTTGATATAAAGCTTCTTCGTTCTCGCCTTTTTGTCACCTTCGTTATCCGCTTTCACTACATATGTAAAAATCGAGTTTTTTACTTCGCTATTCAACATATAAAAACCATATTTTTATTTCGAAGTTCAACATATAAAAACTATATTTTTATTTCGAAGTTCAACATATAAAAACTATATTTTTATTTCGAAGTTCAACATATAAAAACTATATTTTTATTTCGAAGTTCAACATATAAAAACTATATTTTTATTTCGAAGTTCAACATATAAAAACTATATTTTTATTTCGCCCTTTCCATCTCAAAAATCTAATCTTTTCTATTTAAAAAATCATATCTTTTCTATTTTAAAAATCATATCTTTTTCTAATAATAATCAAATCAGATTTTGTTTATATATATATACAAACAAATATATATATATATAAAACAACCTATCACAAAATAAAATAAATAAATAAAAAGAAAGAGGCTTACAGTTTACTCGAAGGGGGTGCTCGCTGTCGGGGGAAGGTGCTGGCGCGGTCGGAGGTGGTGCAGTCGACTGGGATGGCGGGGGTGGGCTTCCAGTGGCGGTGGCTCGCGGGTTTTGCGCGTTGGGTGGGCTGCGGAGGGTCTTCGACGAGAGTGGAGAGGGAGGATAGGAGGAGAAGTAAGAGGTGAGGGAGGGGCCGCGTGGATCGGTGGGGCGGTGGGAGGACAGCGCCTCCGGCGGTGGCGGCGCCCCTAGGGCTAATCGCGATCGGTTGTTTTTTTTGTTTTTTTCTTTAAAATCAGATCGGGGAGAGAGAAGACTGGGGGGGGGTGATATAGGTTTTATATTATTTTTTATTTTATTATTTTATTATTTTAAACTCCTTAAAAGCAACTTTTTATTTTGACCTCTAAATGAGACCCACCGCCTGTCGTCCATAGCGTTTTACCCCCATTCCGAACACAATGGGATATGTATCGCAAGCTGATTTGATTGTTTTGATCAGTTTCCGTTGAATTTACATTTAAATCACTATATTGAATTTTAAACGTACATTTCAAATTACCGGGGTCACATACTAACCAGAAAAATTCCCGAAAAATATTTTCTAGCTTCGTATTGACGATGCGGTCCTAACAAAACTAGTTTCGTCGAATTCTGAGACCGTTAGAAAAATGGCCAATTTCCAGTCGATTAAAATCAACTAAAACCGGTCAAACGCGTTTTCCTTTGCCACGCTCACATATTGATTCAGAAAATTATGAAATTTGGAACCTAGCAATAACTTTACATCACGGACCCAACAAAACTGGTTTCGTCGAAATCCGAGGTCGTTTGCAAAATTCCCATTTTTAAGGGCCTGAATTCCATAGCGACTATTCAGAATTTTCAACTGGACATATCTTTTGATTCCCGCTATGAAATTTCGATTATTCGAATTCGTTGGAAAGATATTACCAATTAGATCCTAATGTTTTTGGTTTCACTAAAATCCGGATTGTTTTGCACCCGGTACATTCAATTGAAGTTTGAAATCGAATTATCGAACTACCGCGCCATTTTCAATTCCTTTTATAATTATAAATAATTATTTATATTCTAACGACGACGTATATAATATATACGTCGAATTATATTCAAAATAAATTTCTCGTCGATTTTATTTAAATTAATCTATTTTAAATATCCAAAATTCGCTAAAATTGCCAAAATAAAAATTTCAAACTGGCTCGCATTTTACGGGTTGTTACAATCTCCCCCACTTAAAACTTTTCGTCCCCGAAAAGGAACAATGTCGAAAGTGGTTTGATTAATCAACTCTACGTTCGATCTGGCTTTCATTCACCAACTATTCAGTTTTTGAGAATTTTCAAAATTTCAAAAATTTGGCTAACACCCTAAATTTTCGAAAAATTTCGCCATAACCTCCCCTGCACCGGGAGCATCGGGGAATTTCAAATAGCTTCCCCGGTCCTTCAGATCTCAAAAAGAAAAAGAAAAAGCCAAGCGGCTAGCAAATAGGCTCACAAAATCATCATCACCCAAACAAAACAGGAAATTATGTAGTAAACATGTACCTATTTGTCGGGCAAACAAATTTTATTCTCTGCTCTAGCCTCCTTGCTATGACCTGTTCAATGTAAGTATATGTATATGCAAGCAAATGCGACCAATTTTCAATATAGTTCAATATTTGATACAATTAGGCTAAATGGTTCAAAATTATCAAACAATTAAACAAGCAACACAAACAATTAAACTAGCAACACAAACATCAACCAATTAGTGAATTAGAGTTTCAAATTCATAATTTTGATACATATACAAAAATCAAATTTTTGATGCCAAATCACAACAATAGGCCCTATCTAATTTTGGTTCTCACACCAGTCAATAGGAAATATATAGATATCACACCTTCGAAACACGAATACTAATTCTGATGATGTTCGAACTATCATCAGAATCATCTTCGGGCGACTAGAGTGTGATTCTATATCTATCCAGTATATTAAAATTTCAAATACACGTGGATCAGACGTATACACAAAATATTTATATACTGGACTGTCCATATCAATATAAATAATCAAATACGAATAATTGATTTAAATTTTCAAAACAAAATTGTTTTCATTTTCAAAAATATACTCTTCACACTCGTTCTAGGATACTACTGATCCCATCTCTAACGAGTCACTCTCATTGGATATTGTTAATCCAATATCTGATGAATTCTTTCGTACGGTTCTAATGTGCCTTGTTCTCTGCTTTGTAAACCAAAGCTCTGATACCAACTGTGAAAGCCCGTAACTTCCCCGTAAAGGAAAGCGGCGGATAGTTCGAGAACAAGCCACAACAGAACGCATATAAAAGAACATTTCATTGTATATTACAGCAATGCATCAGATTACAAGAATACACAGAGTATAAATGAATATTATACAGAAATATCAGAGATTTAAATTATATTTAAATACATAGCAGCGGAAAATAATACAATACACAACTAGAGGAGATATACGGATACAAAGCTTTCCGGATATCGTTCCAGCTGTAAACCAGGATCCTGTGAATATAAATCTGCAAAACCAAAACTACTAGCTGCCCGTGTCAAAATAGGGGCACCCAGAGTTTAGGTTAAAACAATAAACTCCAGGTCAGTCATGTGACTGGTGTGAGAACTAAAGCAGTTATTAATCTTTATTTTTAAAGTTAGGTAAATCAAGGGACCACGCCGTATAACACGGAACGGGTTTCCTCCCAAGAATACCGGTGCATAAAACAAACAGCACAATGCTAAATAAAGAAAAATGAAGCTATTATAAGACCCAGTTCCCATCACACAATGCAACGCAAGCCGGAGGATAGGGTTTTTACCTTATAACAGCCAAAGAATGCTTGATACGGTTAAAACAAATCGTTTGATACTATTATAAGTGCATAGTGTATAAAACAACTTCAAATCATAAGTATCAATCATAGGCGGCATGAGCGCCCCATCCCACTATGTCGCCATACTAGGCTCTACAAATAAAACCGCAAATGTCGCGTATTTGGAAGCTGGATTTCCATCTATGAACCGAGGCAAAAGATAGTCCTCACCGACTTCGAGACTCTCTAGCCCGAGCCTCAGGGTCAGAGCGCATCGACCCTTGGATCCTCAGGGCCAGTCCACCGATGTGGATTAAACTTAAACCCTGAACATGCGTCTCCCCACCCTATGGGGTGTAAGTCTGGTCCGTCTGCCGACCAGAATGCATCGGCCGAAACCGATATAACCGAGGCGCCTCGCAACAGCAACAACCACATAAGTCAAACTCGTCAGGGCGTGTAAAACCACTGACGCCACTTCTAGCTAGAAAGAAACGCATGCCCTCCCTGACGTCCTCTCCCATTTTTGGTTCATACCGGGTGTGAAGCTCGCGAATCAACGTTACACAAAGCTACGCCATAAAGGCCTTGCTTTGATCATCACCACAAGACTTTGCTTTTCAACAGAAGCCTCGATCAATTGCCACTTAGGCATGCCACACAGGCAATTCACTCCATGCGTTTGATATCCATCAATATATAACCCCTGAGCTCGTACGTCTCAGAGAAGGGCGTTAAGCAAGAGAATAAATTCTCTGCCGCCAAACAGATATATATTTAATAGAGATCAATCACACGGACTAAAATCCAATGTCAGACACACAGTCCATTTACAAGTCCGTTCTGGGTCTGAACGAAACCGGAGGCACCTAGTACCCCGCATATCCATCGATCTCCAAGTACGTCTGGACGATCACTAACTGTTTCCATCTTCTTGGGTGTACAGCCCAATCAAGATCATCAGTAATCACCCAAACGACGTGAAGACTTCCGGTCTTCGACCACCGTCTTCATCTTCGACACCACGTTGAATCAGTTATTCAGAATGGGATAAACCCGGTCTTTCTGAATAACTCGCGTATATATTATAAAAGTGTTACACAAACACAACATACGCCTCATTCCAATCCAGAATATTCTTTTATTCAAATATTCCTATACTTTGGGAAAAGTTCCCATTAATTTTATCCAAGATAAATTCTTTAAATTTATTCTTTAATCTCCTTTGAATATCAATTCAAACTAGTCGGGATTAGCGAACCACACCGAAGTAATCATTTATTTTATTTCCCAATCCCAACCTATTCATCCCATGAAGTTAAACTGGTAATACTTCATATCTAACACCACAGTGTTATCGGTAAATTCAATTACCATTTCACGTTCAAATCTAATTAAAGATTTAACCATCGCCTGGAGCAAAACTGGTGATACTCCATTTTCGATCATTTCAATCTAATTAAAGATTCATTAAAACTCCACTTAGTTTTAATCTTTAACTGGGTTAAAGAATCAGTGTCATTTAAAAAAACACGGTTCACGATAAACCCAAAATCACATTCCATTAATTATCGGGTTAAAGAACAAGTGTTATTTAAAACACTGTTCACGATAAACCCAAAAATCAATACCAATTCAATTCCAATTAAATATCATTTAATTGATACACTTCATTAAATCTATATAAAACGATTTAATCTTTTCTCAACTGGGTTCAAGAACAGTGTTAGTGAAGACACCATTCACGACAAACCCAAATCA
The DNA here is from genome assembly GCA_030737875.1 of Allium sativum. NCBI lineage: Eukaryota > Viridiplantae > Streptophyta > Magnoliopsida > Asparagales > Amaryllidaceae > Allium > Allium sativum. Next base: position 2,223,170 of record JASFAX010000036.1, on the reverse strand, counting down.
CGTTTGATATTCAATATAAGGCTCTGGATAGAAAATATATCGGCTTATATTCAATATCAAATTCTACGATTAACAAATGTCGTATTGGAAATAACGATATAAATATATATCTTTCAAATTTCCATAACAACATCCGTATAATCCCGAATTCCAACATCGAAATATTCCGAAGACAATTTCGATTCAAATCCACTCCAATGCAATCATTGGAAATTCTGTTTATTTTTAAAACCCTTTTTCAAATTCAATTTATTTATTTAAAAATAAATAGAATTATATTTCTAGTTCAAAACTAGTTCATTTCGATAAAAATCTATTTTTATCTTTTCAAATATGGAGTTTTTCATCCCAATTTTTCCCCAATCATTTCTTATGATTTTACACAAATTATTACTATTTTTAATAATTTTATCAAGGCCCGTACAGTCGATTTCCATCAATGGCCATCGAACTGCACTTACAGCGACCTTTTTCAAATTTGATTTGGACATAATTCCAAATCAAACCGTTAGATTTCAAATATCTAATATTCATTAGAAAGCTCTTTTCGATACGAACCCAACGGTTCTGGTTTTAGGAGAATCTGACGGTCGGATCTCCCGTAATGTCCGTTTGAAATAAATGGTCGAAATTCACGAACTGTCGCGGTGCGTCGCGTTCTATTCAGGCCATTATATTATATATATAATATATATAATATATATTTCGTCGATTTCTATTTAAAACGAATTATATAAATAGTTTTAAAATTCGTTTCAAAAGCAATTTCAACTTCCATTTCAATTCAAATCAAAATTGAATTCTTCTTTATAAATTCGGTTTAAAATTCATTTCTATTCAATTCAAATTTCAATTCAATTTGAATTCATTTCAATTCGTTTTCAATTCAATTTGAATTCATTTCAATTCATTTCGAAATCGTTTTCAATTCAATTCATTTCGAAATAGTTCGAATTTCAAATCTATTCAATTTCAAATCTATTCAATTTCAATTCCAATTCGAATTCATTTACAATCAATTCTTTTCAAAATATCAGATTTTGAAATCACTTTCGATATTCATTATAAAATGAATAAAATCGATATAAATATCGTTCACGTCAAAATGGCGTCAATCTAATCAACACGGCTTCATATATTGATATTTTCAAATATTCCATTTCGAATATTTCTATTTCAAATATTTCTATTTTAAAACTGGAATGAGGCCCAATCAATTTCCATATAATGTTAATTATATGGATTTTCATACATTACACCCATATAATAGCATTGCAAAATAATCAACCATCAACCAAAGTGCACTACACTGTATAAGCATCAAATATAGATATCTAACGCTTATAACAGCCTGTCAATCCATCGATCGACATATTTAATCAATCAGGATGAGTGAACTTCAAATTTCATCCCAACACCCGTGTGGGGTTTCAAACAAACAAACACAGATTTTATTTGTGCAGTTGGGCGATGTGTAAAATTTATCGACCCAATTAACGTCCTTCAAATAGGTGTACATAAACAAACCGTCTGGTTTGTAAATGAATATTGATTTATTCACATTCACGTTAAAAATTATATTTTTAACGATAAAACATTTTATTTTAACTTATGAATTTCTATTCAGTTCATTCTATAGATAAAATGATATTTTTATTTTTCTAAATTATTTTAGAAAATTTCGGCGGCATAACGGCACGATACTAGAAACGGGACAAGGCCTAGCCTTATCCCCGGTCTAGTGAAGGCCCACGCCATTCACACATCAATCAAAATCACCAAACAACCAAATTCAAATCAAATCATATAACTAATCTATGCAACCAAACAAACAAGTCCATGGTCTGTGGACGATTGTGTCGTGTAACGACACGGATTTCGCCCGGACCTAATCGATCGTTAAACCGACCAAGACCGTTCGAATCCCGCATACGCTAACTTTGGGTATACAACACATCAGAACAAATAACAGAAGACTTCAATAAACATCCTAATAATGTTACATCAGAGTACAGAATATCAGAGTATATCGAAAATAATACACAGCGGAAGATAAATTTACATAAATGTAATACAATGCACAGCGGAAATATAAACTACACAGCGGAAGACTGTAAATGCCTGGACACAGCTTAAAGCTTCAATCCAGAATCCTGCTCAAAACATCTGCAAAATAAAACTACTCGACTGCCCGTGTGGAAAATAAGGGCACCCGAGTTCGCAAGGGAAAAGCAAACTACAGGTCAGTCATGGGACTGGTGTGAGAACTCAAAAACAGTTGTTAAACTTGTTTAAAAATAAGGCAAATCACGGGACCATGCCACTTTCGCGGAACGGGTTTACCCCCATGAAAGCCAGTGTATAAGCAACAATCAATATAGATATATGGATCTACTATGCATCACACAACATGTAATATCCCAATCTACTCATTTAGATTAATCACCACACTTAGATTTTCCAAATCCAATTCAATTTACAGAAATTATTCCTTTGGATTTTATTCCCGATTTCTTATTTCAAATCATTTGAAATACATATCTAACTTTCTATATCAAAGTAGATTTCACTTCGGGATCTCAAATCAAATCATTTGGAAATGTGAATTCCAAAACATAACAATGCATACAAACAAGTATGCAACCAAATATCGTGCTCCCCATCGACAAGGCAAAGGGTACGCACCTCGCAACTCGATATATATATGTGCACCTACCCCACGTAGGAGTAGGCTACACCGACGATGCACCTCCCACTCATGGAGAGCATACACCGCCCTCTCACCCATACTTTTAGTCTCAGGGTTACCCGACTCTTTAGCCACATACTAAATCATTTCATATCCCGAAGTAGGGAAAATCATTTCACAACGTAATAATCACAAGTACTTTCAAAATATAGTACTTCACATCAGTAATTCACGCATATGATCAGTCACTATTAATCACATAACCTTTGAGCTCGTACGTCTCAAAGAAGGGTGTTAAGCAAGAGAATAAATTCTCCGCCACCAAACAGATACATCATCAATAGCAACTAATCGAATATGCGATGAACCACAATGTAACATATAATACATTTTCTAAATCACTTTAGAAATCATCGGGTTTTGGGCCTCGAAATCCTTTCTGTTTTATAAAACATTTTTATAAAACATTCCCTGTCCAAAATCGGGAATACGTTTCTTTTCGCTTAAGAAAAATATCATTTCACAATCATTCGTTAAATTTGAAATGAACACAACATCGCTAAACACCTTATCGTCAAATCGTGAAGTGTTTCACAAGGCGTTAGCACACAGATATTTTCAACCCAACCCAATGCTAAATGTAAAAGCATATTCTGCTCATAAACTGGTCGAGCACAATCCAAACCATCAATCAATCAAATTTGACATTAAATATAAGGTTTTAAATAGAGAGAGTATTGACTTATATTTAACATCAAATCCTGAAACCAACAGATATCATATCGGGAATAACGATATCGATATCTTCCAAATTCCCATCACAATATCTGTAATCACGGAATCCAATATCGAAAATATCCATTGATAATTTCAATTCAAATCTAATCCAATTTATTTATTTATAACCATTGGATTATTTTTCTAGTTAATAACTAGTTCATTTCGATAAAAATCTATTTTTATCTTTTCAAATATGGAGTTTTTCATCCCAATTCTTCACAAATCATTTCTTATGATTTTACACAAATTATTACTATTTTTAATAATTTTATCAAGGCCCGTACAGTCGATTTCCATCAACGGCCATCGAACTGCACTTACAGCGACCTTTTTCGAATTTGATTTGGACGTAATTCCAAATCCAACCGTTAGATTTCAAATTTCTAATATTCCTTAGAAAGCTCTTTTCGATACGAACCCAACGGTTCTGATTTCAGGAGAATCCGACGGTCGGATCTCCCGTAATGTCCGTTCGAAGTCAATGGTCGAAATTCGCGAACTGCCGCAGCGCGGCGCGTTCTATTCAGGCCATTATATTATATATATAATATATATAATATATATTTCGTCGATTTCTATTTAAAACGAAGTTTATAAATAGTTTTAAATTCGTTTCAAAAACAATTTCAACTTCCATTTCAATTCAAATCAAAATTGAATTCTTCCTTATAAATTCGTTTTAAAATTCATTTCTATTCAATTCAAATTTCAATTCCATTTGAATTCATTTCAATTCGCTTTCAATTCCATTTGAATTCGTTTTCAATTCAATTCATTTCGAAATCGTTTTCTATTCAATTTATTCGAATTCATTTTCTATTCAGTTCAATTCGAATTCATTTTCTATTCATTTCAATTCGAATTCATTTTCTATTCATTTCAATTCGAATTCATTTTCTATTCATTTCAATTCGAATTCATTTTCTATTCATTTCAATTCGAATTCGTTTTCTATTCATTTCAATTCGAATTCGTTTTCTATTCATTTCAATTCGAATTCGTTTTCTATTCAATTCAATTCGAATTCGTTTTCTATTCAATTCAATTCGAATTCGTTTTCTATTCAGTTTATTCGAATTCGTTTTCTATTCAGTTTATTCGAATTCGTTTTCTATTCAGTTCAATTCGAATTCGTTTTCTATTCAGTTCAATTCGAATTCGTTTTCTATTCAGTTCAAATCGAATTCGTTTTCTATTTATTTCAAATCGAATTCGTTTTCTATTCATTTCAATTCGAATTCGTTTTCTATTCATTTCAATTCGAATTCGTTTTCTATTTAGTTCAATTCGAATATTTCATATACATCGTTTTCAATTCGAATATTTCATATACATCGTTTTCAATTCGAATATTTCATATACATCGTTTTCAATTCATATATATATATATATATATATATATATATTCACTTTTCACTATATACGATATTTTCATTTTCAATACATACGATATATTCCTTTTCAATATATTCGATACTTTCACTTTCAATATATTCAATATTTCATACACTTCTAATATATATAATATTTTCACTTTCAATATATTCGATATTTTCACTTTCGATATATTCGATATTTTCACTTTCAATATATTCAATATTTTCACTTTCGATATATTCAATATTTTCACTTTCGATATATTCAATATTTTCACTTTCGATATATATAAATTTCACTTTCGATATATTCAATATTTTCACTTTCGATATATATAAATTTCACTCTTCATATATATGTTATTTCACTTCGCTATCAATCAATTTTCACAACAATTTCAACCAATAAATATCGTCCATGGTTTGTGGACGAGGGGCGTATATATATATATATATATATAGATATAGATATTTATATATAGCAATTCACTTCCACTTTCAACACATATATAAAATTATAAAAAGAAATTGAAGAGTGAGAAATCCTCACCAATAGCTATCCAACTACACGATTTTTCCTTTATAGAAATCTTCGCCTTTTGTCGCTTTCACCCGTATTCTCTACATAAGTAAAAATCGAATTTTTACTATGTTATTCAATATACAAAAATCTGATTTTTCTTTCGACTTTCAATATATAAAAATCTGATTTTTACTTCGACTTTCAATAAATAAAAATATGATTTTTACTTTTTAAAGAAATCAGTTTTTAATTCTTTTCAAAAATCCTGTTTTTACATTCATTTATAAAAAATGCAGTTTTTTTTATCTTCTTTTCAAAATGCAGTTTTTTTTTTCAAAATGCAGTTTTTTTTTTCTTTTTCAAAATGCAGTTTTTGCATTCTTTTAAAAAAATTCAGTTTTTAAAATCTTTTTATAAAAATCTGTTTTACTTTCTTTTTAGAAAATTCAGTTTTTAAAATCTTTTTATAAAAATCTGTTTTACTTTCTTTTTAAAAAAACAGTTTATAATATTCTAAAAAAAAACAGTTTTTAAAACCTTTAAAAAAACAGTTTTCATAATCCTTTTAAAAAACAGTTTTCAATACCTTTTTAAAAAATCTGTTTTTATACCTTTTAAAAATCTGTTTTTATATCTTTTAAAAAATCTGTTTTTATATCTTTTTAAAAAAACTGCTTTTACTCTTTTAAAAATAACTGCTTTTATACTTTTAAAAAAACTGCTTTTATACTTTTAAAAAAACTGCTTTTATACTTACTAAATTAAATAACCTAATTATCTAAAATAAAATGGAAAAAAGAAAGGAAGAAGCTCACAGTTTACATTGCTCAGCCCTGTCGGACCTGAGCTCGAAACTAGGGTTCCACTGCCCCCATCGATCTCGACCCCTGGGAGTTCATCGGAGTGCGCCTCCCTGGAGAGCCTGATGTCGCCTTTCCCTTCCGAGGAGCTCGACGAGCTCGGTGATCTCCAGCGGTTGAAAATTGGGTCGAGGCGGCGCGTTCGGTAGAAGGGGGCTTCGGAGGTGTGGTTTTCGAGAGGAGGGAGGCTAGGGGGCGTCTGAGCAGTCGAAGGTGGTGTGCCAGAGGAGTGGGGGGGGGGAAGGTCTCGGCGATCGGTGGTGGCGCCTGGCTAGGGTTCGTCGCCCGATTTCTTTTTTTGTTTTTTTTCTTTTTTTTTCTGAATGAGGAACGGGGGGGGGGGGGGGGGGGCAGAAGATAAAAGGGGGAAAGGTTTTTTTTTTTTCTTTAATTATTTGTAAAAAAGTGGACTTTTACATACGACCTCAAAACGAGGCCCACCGCCTGTCGCCCATAGCGTTTAACCCCCATTCCGAACTCAATGGGATATGCATCGCAAGTTGATTCGATCACTTTGATTAGTTTCCGTTTAATTTACATTTAAATCACTATATTGAATTTTAAACGTACATTTCAAATTACCGGGGTCACATACTAACTTGAAAAATTCCAGAAAAATATTTTCTAGCTTCGTATTGACGATACGGTCCTAACAAAACTAGTTTCGTCAAATTCTGAGACCGTTTGAAAAATGGTCATTTTCCAGTCGATTAAAATCAACTGAAACTGGTCAAACGCGTTTTCCTTCGCCACGCTCACATATTGATTCGAAAAATTATGAAATTTGAAATCTAACAATAGTTTGACATCCCGGACCCAACAAAAGTGGTTTCGTCGAATTCCGAGGTCATTTGCAAAATGTCCATTTTTAAGGGCCTGAATTCCATAGCGACTATTCAGAATTTTCAACTGGACATATCTTTTGATTCCCGATATGAAATCTTGATTTTTCGGATTCGTTGGAAAGATATTCACTATTAGATTCCATTATTTTTGGTTTCACTAAAATCCGGATTGTTTTGCACCCGGTACATTCAATTGAAGTTTGAAATCGAATTATCGAACTACCGCGCCATTTTCAATTCTATTTATAATTATATATAAATATTTATATTCTAACGACGACGCGTATAATATATACGTTCGAATTATATTCAAAATAAATTTCTCATCGATATTATTTAAAATAATTCATATTAAATAATCAGAATTCGCTAAAATTGCCAAAATAAAAATTTCAAACTGGCTCGCATTTTACGGGTTGTTACAGACGGGTGCTACTAAGCACCGTCTGCATCCTAGTATATATATATAACTAGAAAAAGAAATTGAAAGGTGAGAAATTCTCACAGATAGCTATCCAATCATCTTGACTCTTCTTTGATATAAAGCTTCTTCGTTCTCGCCTTTTTGTCACCTTCGTTATCCGCTTTCACTACATATGTAAAAATCGAGTTTTTTACTTCGCTATTCAACATATAAAAACCATATTTTTATTTCGAAGTTCAACATATAAAAACTATATTTTTATTTCGAAGTTCAACATATAAAAACTATATTTTTATTTCGAAGTTCAACATATAAAAACTATATTTTTATTTCGAAGTTCAACATATAAAAACTATATTTTTATTTCGAAGTTCAACATATAAAAACTATATTTTTATTTCGAAGTTCAACATATAAAAATTATATTTTTATTTCGAAGTTCAACATATAAAAACTATATTTTTATTTCGAAGTTCAACATATAAAAACTATATTTTTATTTCGCCCTTTCCATCTCAAAAATCTAATCTTTTCTATTTAAAAAATCATATCTTTTCTATTTTAAAAATCATATCTTTTTCTAATAATAATCAAATCAGATTTTGTTTATATATATATACAAATAAATATATATATATATATATAAAACAACCTATCACAAAATAAAATAAATAAATAAAAAGAAAGAGGCTTACAGTTTACTCGAAGGGGGTGCTCGCTGTCGGGGGAAGGTGCTGGCGCGGTCGGAGGTGGTGCAGTCGACTGGGATGGCGGGGGTGGGCTTCCAGTGGCGGTGGCTCGCGGGTTTTGCGCGTTGGGTGGGCTGCGGAGGGTCTTCGACGAGAGTGGAGAGGGAGGATAGGAGGAGAAGTAAGAGGTGAGGGAGGGGCCGCGTGGATCGGTGGGGCGGTGGGAGGACAGTGCCTTTGGCGGTGGCGGCGCCCCTAGGGCTAATCGCGATCGGTTGTTTTTTTCCTTTAAAATCAGATCGGGGAGAGAGAAGACTGGGGGGGGGGTGATATAGGTTTTATATTTTTTTTATTTTATTATTTTATTATTTTAAACTCCTTAAAAGCAACTTTTTATTTTGACGTCTAAACGAGACCCACCGCCTGTCGTCCATAGCGTTTTACCCCCATTCCGAACACAATGGGATATGTATCGCAAGCTGATTTGATTGTTTTGATCAGTTTCCGTTGAATTTACATTTAAATCACTATATTGAATTTTAAACGTACATTTCAAATTACCGGGGTCACATACTAACCAGAAAAATTCCCGAAAAATATTTTCTAGCTTCGTATTGACGATGCGGTCCTAACAAAACTAGTTTCGTCGAATTCTGAGACCGTTAGAAAAATGGCCAATTTCCAGTCGATTAAAATCAACTAAAACCGGTCAAACGCGTTTTCCTTTGCCACGCTCACATATTGATTCAGAAAATTATGAAATTTGGAACCTAGCAATAACTTTACATCACGGACCCAACAAAACTGGTTTCGTCGAAATCCGAGGTCGTTTGCAAAATTCCCATTTTTAAGGGCCTGAATTCCATAGCGACTATTTAGAATTTTCAACTGGACATATCTTTTGATTCCCGCTATGAAATTTCGATTATTCGAATTCGTTGGAAAGATATTACCAATTAGATCCTAATGTTTTTGGTTTCACTAAAATCCGGATTGTTTTGCACCCGGTACATTCAATTGAAGTTTGAAATCGAATTATCGAACTACCGCGCCATTTTCAATTCCTTTTATAATTATAAATAATTATTTATATTCTAACGACGACGTATATAATATATACGTCGAATTATATTCAAAATAAATTTCTCGTCGATTTTATTTAAAATAATCTATTTTAAATATCCAAAATTCGCTAAAATTGCCAAAATAAAAATTTCAAACTGGCTCGCATTTTACGGGTTGTTACAATAAAGTAAACTTGTATTTGTTGATATAATCATAAGCTAACTTTCATTTTTGAAAATATTTGACACAAACCGTATTAACATGCTTAAATAGTGTTATTTGTACATAGGTGTAGTTGGTACAAAAACGTCTATCAAATAACTGCATCTCTTTTAACATGATAAAATTTGTCTTTATTTCTGATCTTTTTTCCCAAAAAACATGTTACCTTTCCCTTTCAAATAGAAAATATAAGTTAGCTTTCCTCAAAACAAATTTATTTTAATTGTAAAGAAATAAACTTCATTTCAATACCTATATTACGTACTTTGAACAGAAGGGAGAAAATTAACTCATACAGATTCTTTAAAAAAAAATTGTCTAACTCATTGGTTTCTTATATAAGTACTATAACCACTATTTACAATAAGATAACAATGAACTCTTGAAATAAAAATAGTAAGAGATCTGAGAATTATCATTAGCGGATGGTGCAGCAGGAATGAAAAAAGATTTCCAAATAATATCAAAAAATTTAAGTCTCTTAAGACACATTAATGAATCAATTCATAATATAGTCGCTGGTGATATACAATTATTAACCAAAGTGCAATTCTTGGGGAATGTTTAACATAGGCGAGAGATAATAAAAATATATACTTCACATGCATTACTTTATTTTGGAAGTGGTGCAACATCCAATGAGCATAACAAATATTTGCTTCCAGCGGAAAATATTTGATAATAAAGAACAGTCAAAATGGCATGAATATATGTTTTCCCTCTAAATTTTCATTTATGAAGATAACATGCCTTCAATAATAGTAGAAATGATGTCCAGATATTATTATCATGATATACTATATTTTTTAAATCGTTAGGAATAGAGAAACCTGACTCGACTAAGCTATAACCATATTTTCCAGTATGCAAGAATATGGCTTAAAATAGGTAAATGTGTTGAGGACTTATCTTTGTTTCCATTTTTTTCATTGAAATTAGAGGAAGTTTGTAAAAAGATATAACCTAAATAAGTATTTTAAAAAAATCAAGAATTGAAATCAAACAGAGCCCCCCGTAACAATTTATTAATAAAGTACTTAATAATGCCCATCAATTTAATATTTTTAATAATAGATGAATAAATTTGGAAATCTCATTCATAATTAATCATAGTGTTACCTGCATATAAATGAAATAAAATCTAATTGATCATAAAAGCATAATGACTAAAAAGAACATTAATTTTAAAAACAATGAATGTAAAATAATTCAACATTTTAGTACGTTAGCTTCATTTTTCTGGCTCATATTGAAGCCACAACTCACAATATCTGATATTGAAATTATTGATTATATATGGTTGTTACAACATAGCCATGTCAATGTTAATACTGTATCCAAACATACCTAAGTTCCATACTTGTTTATAACGAAATTGTTCTGGGTCAATTCTGGTTCAGCAAGCCAGGAGATAGTATTGTAAATTCTCCTTGATAATGCTAAGATCTTATGCCATAAGAAAATTAACTAAGTGAATACTGACCTAATGGTTATAATAATGTAAGACAGAAAGAAATTATCAAACAGAAAGAATAAATGTATGAGCAATCTACAGTAAATAGAAATTTCGCCAAATACCTTATTTTTCCTACATTGGGCGAGTTTCCTTTTAAGAAGGAACACAATTTTATAAAATATTTTATGTTTCCATTCATACTTGTGGTGACATCCCAAATAAGGCAGAGAAATATCCAAAGATGGATGAGACCTCAGCGGTAACGACCCACATTTTTGACCGTTTAAAATCGACAATAAACCACACATGTCGACCCAAAAAAATCGTAAATACAGGTAGTTATTAGGAAAAGAAGAAAAGAAAGAAGGAAAAGAAAACAAATCACAGAACCTCACGGCGGAAGGACTACATATAATATTTAAATAGCGGTTTAAAACAATTGAAATATATATATACAATAGGCTATAACATCAATGGTTATCAGAGTTACACATATATAGATTTCAAAACAAAGCAGCGGAAATATTTATATAATAGATGTATACCAAATCTTCGTCTTCACTCTCCAAGGTAAAGGAATCTTCGCTAACTGCGAGCATCTGCTGACCCGAGCGTATTGCATAAAAAAAACACAACAAACACTCGGATCAGCACTAAATCATTCTCATATTAGTCAAATTTAAATAAGAAATAACATTAGTGTCATGGGTGCAGTAACTCAAGAGATGTTACGGGATTCTTCCATCTCTCAAGGATTCGTTAAACCAATACATATATAGTATAATACGCTATTATGATAGTGTCTACTCAATAAAGTATAAATACTGAAAATAGCGTAAGCGGGATTACATTTTTACCCTTACGCCGTTTATAAATATCGTAGTCTATATAGTACCGTAAACGATGGCATCAGAGGGCACTCCATAGGTACGATACAAATCAAAATCGTATAGGGCTCGATAAGGATAATATGACAAGGCACTCGAGGCAATGCCCAGGGTAGGATTCTACCAATTGCACTCCCGGACCAGTGGTAACGCATAGCAGCCACTACCGCCCACCTCGGAACACACTCCCAAGGTCATAAATGGGCCCAAATCATCATCATCATAGTCAGAGAAATAGTATCAAAGAAGTGTGTCCGATCAAAGGTGCTACCTCAATTAGTCACGGTATAGCTCCTGTTTTAGTCATTTCAATTATGACCCGAAGGTCAGGGCTATTTCGTCATCGTTCATCTTCTTCGATTCGATAATCGCGTCCAAGTCATCATCTTCCATTCTGGATACGTCCCAATTCACAATTGTTAAAGTGGTATCGACACTGACAGAGAGTATGCCTTATGTCGACTCCGGTCTCCTTAACAACCAAAGTTTACATTTTCCACATCGGTCGGTTCTTTTACATTTCACAAAGGTTCGCTTTCATATCAAAATATCGTATTTTGTTTCGAACCCATTTTATATTCAAATAGAATATAATTTCATATCAAAATATCCCAATCATTCCCAAACCGATTATATCCCAACTAGAATATATTTCCATGTCATTATATTATACTCGTATAATATTTCGAATCGCTCAATATTCACATAGAATATACTTCATCTTAAAGATTTCCGTTATTTCAAATCGATTTACATTTCAAACCCCTTCATATTCAAATAGAATATATATTTTTCCATATCCATTCATTCCAATCTTTGGAAATCCCATTTATATTCAAGTAGAATAAAATCTACCTTTGCATATCAAAATCGGTTTTAAAAAAACAATTCATATTCAAATAGAATATGACTTATCTCAACTCCATTTGACCCAACGGTTTAAATCCAAACACTTTCCATTCGGAAGAAGAATTACAATTCATAAAATAAAATTTTTGAAAATAAATACTTATAAATAGAACCTTATATAAAATTTACTTATATAGAATCATTAGAATGTACTAAGGTAATTTAAATCACTATATACATATATATACATAAAACAAGCTTACTAGATTTTTTTTTTTATAAAAATATATGTGAAAACTTCACTTATAACAAAGTAAATATATAGTTTATAAATAAAATAAAATAGTATAAAATAAATTAAAACAGAACAAAATAAAATAGAATTTTTAAACCTTAAATTGTTTCTCCTTCCAAATTTCAACACTTGATTCTAAATTTCAGTCTCAAATGGAGTTACACCATTTCAATATCTTATTCCAACCCATTCAACCCATTTCCATTTCGAGGATTCAAAACCATATTCGTATTTAGTTTAAAACAACTCCAATATCCTCGATTACTTTTATTCCAAAAAATTTAAATTCGAAAAGAATTTATTAAATTTGAGTCCACCAATTATTGGAATAAATCCCAAATCATATTTAAATCCAAATTACAACTTCCAAATTAGTTTGGGAAATTCCTTAACCATTCCAAATAACATCGAGAATTCATATCTTAAAGGAAAAAAAATTTATCGAAAATCGATACATTTCCTTTAAATGAAATTTTCCACCTAATAGAATTCAAATAATTTAAAAAAATCATTTTTACCAAACGATGTCCATATATAACTTGCTATCCTATGGCCAAGTGATTTTAAATTTAATTTCTCGATATTCAGGGATGGATCTATCATTTCAATCCAAATCAGGGTCACAGAGATTTATCATTTCACTCTGTGTTCTTAATTTATTTTATCGATAAACCCCGGGGTTTATTAGATGCCCGTAACATCAAGGGTAAATGGGATTTATTGTCACAATCACATGCAATAAAATATACTGAATATGAAGCATTAACAGTGTCAATATCAAATTCAGTAATAAAATCCAACCAAGCATCCATCACACCGTTCTATTCAACTGATCCGCATTAAACTATTTCAGGATTAGCAAGGATTCAAATTTCCTACTAGAAATTTTAATTTAATTAAATAACTAATTATCGATCTAATTTGCATGTAAACACATTGGTATATAAAAATTTAAGCGACCAAATTCAACAGCCAATCACAACCATGCAACCAACTATTTCATAATTTAATTCAATAAATACGGGAATAATTTAGTATTTCGTGAGCGAAGAATCACTCACCTTTGCGTCCTCAGTTGATCGAATGTCCAACTAAGGGCCAAAATTTCACAGTCTCTAAACGCAGCCAGGTTAGTGCCAAAACGTCCGCAATTCCGTCACGATCCCAACGCAACAAACCGCGTCCAAATCCGAGTCCATATGAAGAAGTTATGAGCATTTTATGGTTTGAATTTAAAAAATATATAAAATTAAAATATAAAACCTCACCCACTCGGATGATGCCACGTCAGCACCCTTCAAAACACTCCCGCTCCTCCTTTCTTCTTTGCTACAGTAACAGCCGACGAACAGAACCCAAAACCCACGCCCCTTTGACCGTAAAATTCTCACTACTCTGGCCACTAGAGATCACGAGACCACCTCCATTCGAAAGGTATTCCCGAGGCGCCTCTACCCTGCTGACGACATGACCTCCGATCGAGCCTTGCTGCCGTACGACGTCAGCCCCAAATCGGAACTCGCAACCTTCAATGACCAAAATCCGGCGCCTCCTTCACTTACACCTCAATTGACTACCACCTTTATACTCGTATTAACCTCCTCTTCAAAACCCACATCTCAGAATCTTCGATTGGTGCCATAAACGAAAACCCCCAAAATTAGCTTTAGGGTTTCGTGAATGCAAACTTTAACCGAGTTTTCAGACCAAACCAAGTGCTGCATGTCGAAACAAATGGTACCAGTGGCTTTGTATCGTCGAGAGCTTCGATTTGATATGTAATACGATAGGGTTTGTGAAGATTTGATTTTTGAGTTGGATTTCATTTTGAAACTAGGGTTTGAGTATTTTATTCAGCCATTAAAGTTAAGAAATGAACGTATAGAATGAGAAGAATAGACTTATGGGCTGGAGAGTAGAGGAAAGCAATTTTATTTACATTTATATAAGGCCCAAATAAATGAGGAACAACAATTATCAATTTTCATTGATCTCGTTCACATTTTCTCTCGTACGATCAAACGGTAAGTCGGATTGTAACGCAAATTGTAACACCCCGCCTCCGCTAGGGTCACTCGCAAAAGGAATGCACTAGCTTTAGAGGGGCATTATTGGTAAACATGCACAGAAATATCACAAGACAGAACATATAAAATAGCGGAAGTAAAATCAAACTTTCATAACATGGATAAATAAGGTCTAAAGCCTTTTACATCAGAGTACATCAAAACCTGTCTTGCAATAGTAAAGAAGCATAAAGACATTTTCATAAATTATTCCCCAAGTAAAAACAGTAAAGTAGCCATTAGCCAAGAAAAGTCCAAGCCATCCATGATGACCTTCAAGCAGAAGAAGTCCGAACTAAACAACAGTATTTCCTCCCTGTAACCTGGGGGGGGGGGGAAACGGAAGAAAAGAGGCAAAACAAAACGGGTCAGTCAAAAAGACTGAGTAAGCCCTATCTACTATTAGCATAAAAACTAGTAAAGTTAACTGACATGAGAAACTGAGATGAACATAAGCATGATAACAAGATAGATAAGCTAAATCAAAATAACAGGATGAACTACTGAACTCAGATAAACTAAGGTGTCATGATAAATTACGATGTCAAGATAAAACAAGGTATCACATCGTCAGGTTTCTATCAAGTATAATATCCCCAAGATATCTATCACGTATAACGTCCCATGGTATCTATCCTGTACATCTGCTCTGCACCTACCGTACTAGTATCCCAACTGTATCACGTGTTATCCGTGAATGACCCTTACTCAAAAGTTGTGTAATGGTCCATGTCAACCTAGTATATCGCATATATAGGTTACTCAACTCGTATGTTTTGTTCCATGTAAATGTTCAGTCCCTTGCCGTAGACCATACGGGCTTTCCCATGAGATTCTATATTACTTTAACATAGTTCCATGATCCCTAAGATCGGTTTGGACTGTTACCCTAAACCTAGCTAGGGTCTTCCAACATGAATTATCATCTGTACAACTAGGACTTATGCTACCTAGGGCTACTAGGGATTACGCTTACCTATTGCACGTTTTCGTATCTCGGTTTGGGTTCAACCACCTAGGGCCACTAGGGATTACGCTAACCGCCAACCGCGCCCTTTTCCCCACGCATTCATCGTGAATCGTTTTTCCATGACTGTATGCACATGTATCACATCGTGCCATCCGAGTCCTGTCACAGGGCAGGTCAGGAAATACAGGACTCGGTCGGGAGCTTTTGATTTATCTGCCGGTGCAGATGCTAAGGTCTGTTTTTCTATCCGTGGCTATGGTCCCACGAGACCCCTCCCTCAACTAGCGAAAGACAAGACAAGATAAATCCTGTATGAGAACACAACACTGGCCAACCCACATCCAAGCCTTACCGCAACCATAATTAGATAGCAATTATGGTCTATTGGGTGTTCTCTGCCTTTCCGTACGTACACGCTTGACCAAAGATGGTAGGTAGCCTGACGAAAATGCTATCTAGGGTACGACCGTGTATCGTCGACTATCCCCTATCCATCCCCGTCTTTAGATCGCTCGTATAGCAACCAAGGCATACTCTTGGTTCTTCTAACGCAGACCTTAACCTCTCATGAGCCTAGTATAATCACCTGGCAGCTCATAGAGGGATACCAAGAATATCCTCACGTTCCCCGAAGCCACTGCTTCGTTACCCAGTTCGCTGGAGCCTTTATCTAAATCAGATACTTGCTCCTACTCGTATACTTAAACGATGATCTACCGTATTAGGTTACTCATCTATCTATGAACTGGTCTAAATTCTCTTGACTAAGAATTATCACTTAGTTATCCTTCAACTAAGGTTTACCACTTAGCCTCATTCCCATTATCCCTGTTAATTACGGTTTATCCACCTAATCCTCCGAACTAGGGTTTATGTAAGGATTAAGTGTCACTTAAGTTCATGACTTAACCCGTCTACAAATCATGTCAAAATTGGCTAAGTATCCAAGTTCAAGACTTAACCCTACAAACCATGCTCAAGTTGGTTAAGTATATATTAACTTGACCCTATCAAATTACTGAGTCAAATCGGTCAAGCGTATTTAAGCGATTCGTGACTTAGCCTTATCATGTTTTCACGCTAGATTGGTTAAGTATGGGTTAACTTAACCTCCATAAATTCACGAGTTAGATTGGTTAAGTATAGGTCACTTAACCACCTCAAATCATCATGTTAGATTAGTTAAGTGTTTAACTTAACTCCATTAAACTACCAAGTGGGATTAATTAAGTATAGGCTAACTTAACCCCATCCGATTTCCATGCTTAGACTAGTTGAGTCCAATCTTAACCCCATCCGATTTCCATGTTTAGACTAGTTGAGTCTAATCTTAACCCCATCCATTAACTGTATTTTTCGGTTAAGCGCCATTAAGAAAACTTACTTAACCTTACCAAGTTATCGGGTTGGATTGATTAAGTGTTGGTTAACTTAACCCCGTCCACTAGTCGTATAAAAATGGTTAAGTGTCATTAGGCAAATCAAGTTACTTAACCTACCCAACCTTGTCATGTTTTGTTAAGTATCATTAGCCTAATCAAATTACTTAACCCATTTGTCCATGTCATATTTGATTAAGAGTCATTAATCAAATTAACTTAACCCTATCATGTGGCATTAATTACTTAATGCACCTCAACCTCTCACATTAGACTTTGTTGCGGTTACTAGTTAAGCCGGTCGGTTCCGGGTAGCTTTACACCACAACTTGGTCTAACCTCGGGTTTAAGCACAACATGACCAACTTCTCACATTGGGTCCTATTGTTTGCAACTACTAGTTAGGCCGGTCGGTTCCGGGTAGTTTTACGTTGCAAACTCAACCCAACCTCGAGTTGGCCACACTTATATTATCTAAGTGTCATGTCCATCATGTTTCCAAAACATATTACAAGTTTTCAAGCAATTGGGTAGACCTAACTTAATAGGTAAATTCCCAATGGGTAGACCTAACTTAATAGGTAAATTCCCAAGCTTATGTTTTCAAGCCTACTTACATGTCAACTTCCATGTTATATTTCAAGTCATGTTTTCAAGTATAAACACATGTCATATTTAACGTTTCATGTTATCATGTTTATACCCATTTACCCAAATCATGTTCATGTCATTATGTTTTCCCATAATGTGACCCCAACGCTTTTAAACTCGCATAAACGTTCGCAACAACGTAATGGATTAAAAGAAGAGACTTGGCAAAGGCATGACAAAATGGATATTAAGCCACAAGTTAATCATGGTGGCAAATGAGGCACAAATGTGTTCATTAACTTGCATGTTACATTCTTAAGCCTCAAAAACATGCATAAACCCAAACTTGGCATATAAACGAATCATGGTGACAAAAGACATGGAATGATGACTAGTAACTCGCATATATCATCATATAAGGGTTATGACTTCATATGCAAGTTGACATAAAGGTTATGAGGGTTCTCATGTTGCCTAATGCAACATTTCAACATAAATGTTGTAGCTTTTAGCTCACAAGATCAAGATAATGACTTCATAAACTTGCATGACATGATAGCATGTATCATACTCAATGATCAAACCCAAACTTGCAACATGAACATTTAACTTCATAGTTAATATCTAAGAGTAGGGAAAGGGCTTACATTGCTATGAAGGCCTAAATCGATTAAATTAAAGCTTGTGATGAAGCCTATGCATGCCATCACCCAAAAACCCAAAGATGAACACTCCAAATCAATAAAAACCCCATCTTTATGAACAAAGATCAAAGCTTTAGCCTTGAAATCAACTTGAGAAGCCCTCATACTAACCTAGGGACTCTCTAATACTCTCATGATCATGAAACTTCTCATAGAAATGAAGTGGAGGCTAGGATAGTTGAGTGGAGGCCATGAGAGTAGAAATTTTGCCATAGTTTAGTTGCATGAATGAATAATGAGGATTTAGGATAGGTTAGGGTCTTATTTATAGATTAGGCAAGTGTTTTAGGCCATAGGATTAAACCTAGATTTCCAAGCCATCAAAGCATGTCTTGGGGAAGAAGTCAAGTGTAGGAACCATCTAGGGCCTTTAGATTAAAGATGAACCATGAGAACCATCCAAATGCAAAATCTGCATTTGAGCGAATCGGCCCACGGGTTGACAGCCAAACACCCTGGATTAACCCCTAGTCGACCCAGCGAGCTCGGGTCGACCCAGCGGGCTCGGGTCGACCTCAAAAATCGGCCGGTTCGGTTATTCCCCTCTCCCAATTCGCTGTTTTGAACATTTTTGCATATTTATTTATTTAATTTTCAATTATATATATATATATATCAATATATATATATATATTTCTCTGCGCAACCCATTTCACTTAATTAAGTATACTTTAATTTGGGAATTTTTCGTGAAACTTCGCGAGGCCATATCTTGGTCATACGGACTCCGATTTTCGAAAACTCGGACTCTATTTCGCGTATTTTTCCAAGACGAACGCAATGGCATAGCCCGTTTCCCTTGATTCAGATTTTACAGTTTAATTCTGCCTCCATTTATGTTATAACAGGTTATTGAAAATACGGGTTGTTACACAAATTGAAATCCTATAATAATTCGTCGTTCTGGATCCAATGGCGTCTGTTTCGTCGAATTCCGAGACAGTCGCCAAAACCGTTAAATTCCACAGCTAATTAATAAATAAAATATTCAAAATTCAATTAACTGTTTAAATTCAAATTTAAATATTTATAAATTTTCATTTAATCCAATTTTGACTTAACAAATTTTATAAATAAACTTCACACATTTTAAATCTAAATTTGATTATTTAAATCTTGGATTTGAATTTCAGTTATAATCCAACGATTTAAAATTCCACAATTTCTAATTAAATTTGAATTTCCATTATAAATTAACAACCCAAATTTATTTAAATAAATAAAATATAAATTCTCAATTTTCAACAATACTAAGCATAAACTAAATTAAAAATCTATTTATACTTCATTCAGTTAATCATCATCCTTAAGATCAACAAAATTTGATTTCTCTAATATTATACCATTTTATTTATTTAAAATTGAAAATTATATATATAGAAAATATGGAATGTTACATTCTCCCCCACTTAAAATCTTTTCGTCCTCGAAAAGAGAACGAAATAAGGTATCAAAGAAATCATACTTCTAAATCAATACTTATAAAATAATATTTATAAAATAAGTATATAGTTGTAAAAACCCATAAATTTTCTAACTCCCGAAATCACGGAAAATTTCGGCAGCATCTCCTTTGTATGGAGAGGTCCGGAAAAATCAAAATACATATATAAATCCAAATATTCATCTCATCACTCGATAAGGCATCCCAAAAGGGGAAAATCAAAATATAAAACCACCAAAACTTTGTAATACAATTACATACCTTTCTTTAGCGTTTATTTGCATTTTTATTACCTTAGCATTTAGCGCAAGCGAGCTCCGAAGCGTAGTGCGACTTCCTTACACCTGCTACATACTCACATACACATAGGAATCAACCATATATACAATATATAGCAATTGTATACAACTTACACAACATATATTGACCATTTCAACTACAAAACAACCATGTTAACAACAGGCCAGCGAACAGATGGGGTATTATCGCCCTTTAAATGTTGGAATTTGACTAAAGCATACTAGGAAAAAGTTGTAGCGTTTCTTTTAAGCTTTCCGAATTGTCTGGATTCGTCGAATTCTGACTATTCGTTCAAACGTTATGGCTATTTTAGTGAAGGCGAACGCTTCAGCTCATACACATAAAATTGCAGATCTGAGTTGTTCAACCCAGTTTTTAACCTTTTAAACAACAAAATTTCACCCATAAAATCAAGGAAAAGTTTTAGTTCAGATCCTGGGCTTTTCGAATTGTACTCGCACATCGAAATCCGACGCTTCATTAGGAAGTTACGGTCAAAATAATATAGGTATACGCTTCTGTTTTAAATTTCATGCACATGGTATTATGATTAAACTTGAATTTCGGCCTAGTAAACATGAGAATTTCGACATGGCGCTATTAATGAAAGTTTTAGCTTGGTTCCTAAGGTTTCCGATAAGCCCGGAATCGTCGAATTTCGATCATTCGTTCAAAAGTTATGCTCATTTTACTTCCGCTAAACGTATATTTCAGATTTTTGCTTTAACATCGATTCATTTTTATTGGTAGGTCCAACCTTTCCGGATTCAAAATTTTGTAAACCTTAAACACTTCAAAATGTTATCACTTCATTTCTCAAGAGATGGATTCTTATTTAATCGCTTACTCCTTCCCGACATACCTCCATTCATTTTTCCGTTTCATTACAAGTATAAACTTTAGTTAAACTTGAAGTCATGCTATTTCCCGAACTGATTCGATCATACTAAATCATTAATTCATTTTCATGGATCGATTCTCCAATTCCATTACTTATTTATTTTATTTTATTTTCTAAGTACTACTTCTTAACCGATCTTTATACGATCTTCTAAGTTATTCTTATCGATTCGATTCACTTGACTCGGCTCCAACTCATTTCTTAAGTTTCTTTCCCTTTAACTTAATTTATTAACTTTATTCTTCTTTTATATTTAGTTCCAATCGACCAATCTAACCTTTCAAGTTCACTTCTACTAATTTTAGTCCTTCGACTTAATTTAATGCGTTTAATCCTAACTCTTTTGATATTCGAATTTTATAAATCCAACTTCAATTTCTATTTCCTATACCTTTTTCATATTTCCGATTCATTTTAGTCGACGAAGTTTATATCATGATTTACCCTCTCGTTACCCCCAAAATGTTCATACTCAATCTCGCTTGTATTCAATCGATTATTGTTCCATTTTCTCATACTCGATAATCCTATATTTAAATTGGTCTCGATTGTTATTCATTCCAGTTATTATTTACTCACCTCATTTTCATTCGTTTACGTTTGTTTCTAATTCCAATTTAAATCTTTCCAAGTTTTTCTTTTGTTCAATCATAATTCATTTAACTCCAGCGAATCAACTTAGTTTCAATTTCTCGATCTCCTAATTTAATAAATTAGAACCTTGGTTTTTTTTCCTATACCTTTTTCATATTTCAACTCACTTAAAGTTTATTCTATTAACTCAATTTATTCATTCGACTCTTAAATCACGAATTGAGTTAAGAACGGTTATATGGCTCAATTTCTATTTAGTTCTCAATCCACTATTATTCAATTTTCTAAATTAAACTTTAGTTAACTCAATTCCTCTATTCAATTAGGTTATATTTCATTCGACAATTGATTTATATTCCATTCGTTTATAGTTCATACTCAGATTTACACTTGATATATTGTCCCAAGGAGGTTTAACCTATTTAGACCTCTCTGTCTTCATTTCGCATTTACACTAATCCATAGAAAGTGGTTTCATCGAATTCGGAAACCGTTTGTAAGATTTCCATTCCTAAGAGCTTATATATATAAATAAAATATATATAAATTCCATAGCGCTATTTCTAAATTTTAATTTAGTCATAACTTACCATTTACAATGTGGAAATTAAATTTCTTACATTCATTGGAGAGATATGATCAATTCGGTCCTAGCGTTTCTTGTTTCATCCAATTCTGACCTATATTGAATTTTATATATTTATTCAAAGTTAAAAATCGAATTTTCAAACTACCGCGCCATTTCAGGCTCGT
Source organism: Allium sativum (assembly GCA_030737875.1). Classification (NCBI taxonomy): domain Eukaryota; kingdom Viridiplantae; phylum Streptophyta; class Magnoliopsida; order Asparagales; family Amaryllidaceae; genus Allium; species Allium sativum. The sequence continues at coordinate 2,200,508 of JASFAX010000036.1, read as the reverse complement.
AATAATATAAATTTATAAATTTTGAACTCAAGTTTCGTTTTAAATAAATTTATAATTGTTACTAGTTAAAGTAAACTCAATGCTTGATTCCGGGTTTACAAATCAATTTGAAATAACATATATACATATACTATTTTATAGAAAATCATACCATATACAAATTTAAATCCAATTCTTTAATTAACAAAGAATCTAAAATTTAAATTCTGGCTTAAATTTAAATTCAACCCTTAAATAATATATATTAATACCTTTATATAAAAATTTATACCATATGGAGTTAAATCCAAAATCCTTTGTCAAAACCAATTAAAATGATCATTGAGTGGTCTCTCCCCCAATTAAACTCTTCAGAATAAACATCGATAATGTGCGCACTCATTACCGAAGTCATTTCTAAGGTCTAAGAAGGGACTACACCTTATTGGTAAATCTTTAAAAACCATTCTCTTTTTCGATCATTCCTATAATACGAGATTACGTTAAAACTTTGGCAAAACTATCTCAAAAGCACCCAGGATCAAGTTTCAAGTTCATTTCTATTTTAATCACAACCTTTCTCATCCAATTATACTTAAAGATATCATTTTATTTTCAAATATTTTCAACACCTAGTTATTATCTCTTATTATGTCTATTATTTAATTGACCATAATAGGTAATAACTTACTATTACTACTCACTAGTATCGAATACATATCCTTAAAACCAAAAGTAATATATTTAATATATTTAAAATTTAATCAAAAACCGTATTATGTCGATTCATTCTGCTCGAATATTTAGAAATTCTTATCGATTGTATGGCGTCCCATATATCGACCAGAACCCATAAATATTCAACAGAACAAGTCAACCTAATGCAAACCATTTGTATTCAAAATACAATTACGCTCTGTCGTATATACACTCAAACCCATTCTAGGGCGTTTCTAACCCCATCTCTAGTGAGTTAATTCCCAACAGAGCCAAGGTTATCGCTCACCATCGCTCTGATACCAAATGTAATGACCCACATTTTTGACCGTTTAAAATCGACAATAAACCACACATGTCGACCCAAACAAATCGTAAATACATGTAGTTATTAGGAAAAGAAGAAAAGAAATAAGGAAAAGAAAACAAATCACAGAACCTCATGGCGGAAGGACCACATATAATATTTAAATAGCGGTTTAAAACAATTGAAATATATATATACAATAGGCTATAACATCAATGGTTATCAGAGTTACACATATACAGATTTCAAAACAAAGCAGCGGAAATATTTATATAATAGATGTATACCAAATCTTCGTCTTCGCTCTCCAAGGTAAAGGAATCTTCGCTAACTGCAAGCATCTGCTGACCCGAGCGTATTGCAAAAAAGAAAACAAAACAAACACTCGGATCAGCACTAAATCATTCTCATATTAGTCAAATTTAAATAAGAAATAACATTAGTGTCATGGGTGCAGTAACTCAAGAGATGTTACAGGATTCTTCCATCTCTCAAGGATCCGTTAAACTAATACATAAATAGTATAATACGCTATTATGATAGTGTCTACTCAGTAAAGTATAAATACTGAAAATAGCGTAAGCGGGATTACATTTTTACCCTTACGCCGTTTATAAATATCGTAGTCTATACAGTACCGTAAACCCACCGTAAACGATGGCATCAGAGGGCACTCTATAGGTACGATACAAATAAAAATCGTATAGGGCTCGATAAGGGTAATATGAAAAGGCACTCGAGGCAATGCCCAGGGTAGGATTCTACCAATTGCACTCCCGGACCCGTGGTAACGCATAGCAGCCACTACCGCCCACCTCGGAACACACTCCCAAGGTCATAAATGGGCCCAAATCATCATCATCATCATAGTCATAGAAATAGTATCGAAGAAGTGTGTCCGATCAAAGGTGCTACCTCAATTAGTCACGGTATAGCTCCTGTCTTAGTCATTTCAATTCTGACCCGAAGGTCAGGGCTATTTCGTCATCGTTCATCTTCTTCGATTCGATAATCGCCTCCAAGTCATCATCTTCCATTCTGGATACGTCCTAACATTCACAATTGTTAAAGTGGTATCGACACTGACAGAGAGTATGCCTTATGTCGACTCCGGTCTCCTTAACAACCAACGTTTACATTTTCCACATCGGTCGGTTCTTTTACATTTCACAAAGGTTCGCTTTCATATCAAAATATCGTATTTTGTTTCGAACCCATTTTATATTCAAATATAATATAATTTCATATCAAAATATCCCAATCATTCCCAAACCGATTATATCCCAACTAGAATATATTTCCATGTCATTATATTATACTCGTATAATATTTCGAATCGCTCAATATTCACATAGAATATACTTCATCTTAAAGATTTCCGTTATTTCAAATCGATTTACATTTGAAACCCCTTCATATTCAAATAGAATATATATTTTTCCATATCTGTTCATTCCAATCTTTGGAAATCCCATTTATATTCAAGTAGAATAAAATCTACCTTTGCATATCAAAATCGGTTTTAAAAAAACAATTCATATTCAAATAAAATATGACTTATCTCAACTTCATGTGACTCAACGGTTTAAATCCAAACACTTTCCATTCGGAAGAAGAATTACTATTCATAAAATAAAATTTTTGAAAATAAATACTTATAAATAGAACCTTATATAAAATTTACTTATATAGAATCATTAGAGTGTACTAAGGTAATTTAAATCACTATATACATAAAACAAGCTTACTAGAAAATATTTTTTTTATATAAAAATATATCTGAAAACTTCACTTATAACAAAGTAAATATATAGTTTATAAATAAAATAAAATAGAATAAAATAAAATAAAACAAAACAAAATAAAACAGAATTTTTAAACCTTAAATTGTTTCTCCTTCCAAATTTCAACACTTGATTCTAAATTCCAGTCTCAAATGGAGTTACACCATTTCAATATCTTATTCCAACCCATTCAACCCATTTCCATTTCGAGGATTCAAAACTATATTCGTAATTAGTTTAAAACAACTCCAATATCCTCGATTACTTTTATTCCAAAAAAATTAAATTCGAAAAGAATTTATTAAATTTGAGTCCACCAATTATTGGAATAAATCCCAAATCATATTTAAATCCAAATTACAACTTCCAAATTAGTTTGGGAAACTCCTTAACCATTCCAAATAACATCGAGAATTCATATCTTAAAGGAAAAAATAAAATTTATCGAAAATCGATAAATTTCCTTTAAAAGAAATTTTCCACCCAATAGAATTCAAATAATTTAAAAAAATCATTTTACCAACCGATGTCCATATATAACTTGCTATCCTATGGCCAAGTGATTTTAAATTTAATTTCTCGATATTCAGGGATGGATCTATCATTTCAATCCAAATCAGGGTCACAGAGATTTATCATTTCACTCTGTGTTCTTAATTTATTTTATCGATAAACCCCGGGGTTTATTAGATGCCCGTAACATCAAGGGTAAATGGGATTTATTATCACAATCACATGCAATATAATATACTGAATATGAAGCATTAACAGTGTCAATATCAAATTCAGTAATAAAATCCAACCAAGCATCCATCACACCATTCTATTCAACTAATCCGCATTAAACTATTTTAGGATTAGCAAGGATTCAAATTTCCAACTAGAAATTTTAATTTAATTAAATAACTAATTATCGATCTAATTTGCATGTTAACACATTGGTATATAAAAATTTAAGCGACCAAATTCAACAGCCATCCACAACCATGCAACCAACTATTTCATAATTTAATTCGATAAATACGGGAATAATTCAGTATTTCGTGAGCGAAGAATCACTCACCTTTGCGTGCTCAGTTGATCGAATGTCCAACTAAGGGCCAAAATTTCACAGTCTCTAAACGCAGCCAGGTTAGTGCCAAAACGTCCGCAATTCCGTCACGATCCCAACGCAACAAACCGCGTCGAAATCCGAGTCCATATGAAGAAGTTATGAGCATTTTATGGTTTGAATTTAAAATATATATAAAATTAAAATATAAAACCTTACCCACTCGGATGATGCCACGTCAGCACCCTTCAAAACACTCCCGCTTCTCCTTTCTTCTTTGCTACAGTAATAGCCGACGAACAGAACCCAAAACCCACGCCCCTTTGACCGTAAAATTCTCGCTGCTCTGGCCACTAGAGATCACGAGACCACCTCCATTCGAAAGGTATTCCCGAGGCGCCTCTACCCTGCTGACGACATGACCTCCGGTCGAGCCTTGCTGCCGTACGACGTCAGCCCCAAATCGGAACTCGCAACCTTCAATGACCAAAATCCGGCGCCTCCTTCACTTACACCTCAATTGACTACCACCTTTATACTCGTATTAACCTCCTCTTCAAAACCCACATCTCAGAATCTTCGATTGGTGCCAGAAACGAAAACCCCCAAAATTAGCTTTAGGGTTTCGTGAATGCAAACTTTGACCGGGTTTTCAGACCAAACCAAGTGCTGCATGTCGAAACAAATGGTACCAGTGGCTTTGTATCGTTGAGAGATTCGATTTGATATGTAATACGATAGGGTTTGTGAAGATTTGATTTTTGAGTTGGATTTCATTTTGAAACTAGGGTTTGAGTATTTTATTCAGCCATTAATGATAAGAAATGAACGTATAGAATGAGAAGAATAGACTTATGGGATGGGGAGTAGAGGAAAGCAATTATATTTACATTTATATAAGGCCCAAATAAATGAGGAACAACAATTATCCATTTTCATTGATCTCGTTCACATTTTCTCTCGTACGATCAAACGGTAAGTCGGATTGTAACGGAAATTGAAATCCTATAATAATTCGTCGTTCCGGATCCAATGGCGCCGGTTTCGTTGAATTCCGAGAGAGTCGCCAAAACCGTTAAATTCTACAGTTAATTAAAAAATAAAATATTCAAAATTCAATTAACTGTTTAAATTCAAATTTAAATATTTATAAATTTTCATTTAATCCAATTTTGACTTAACAAATTTTATAAATAAACTTCACACATTTTAAATCTAAATTTGATTATTTAAATCTTGGATTTGAATTTCAGTTATAATCCAGCGATTTAAAATTCCACCATTTCTAATTAAATTTGAATTTCCATTATAAATTAACAACCCAAATTTATTTAAATAAATAAAATATAAATTCTCAATTTTCTACAATCCTAAGCATAAACTAAATTAAAAATCTATTTATACTTCATTCAATTAATCATCATCCTTAAGATCAACAAAATTTGATTTTCTCTAATATTATACCATTTTATTTATTTAAAATTGCAAATTATGTATATAGAAAATATGGGATGTTACATCAGCCTACATAGCAGTGGACGTTATTTAAGAAAACAACATTTGAATTCTCAATCCTTATTCTAAGCAACGATTTAATATTTAGCTTATGGTATGATCAATAAATTAGTAGCAAAAATACCTATAACTTAAATTTCATATATGATAGTTTCATGAAAACAAATATTGCTTAACAACCAAAAGTTGTGTTATGATTCCGCTATTAATCAATATATAACGTCAGACCTATTAAAATTAGGCTTCAAATAAAATAATCAAGTCAGAGATAATTTTGAAGGGAACTGAACAAATTATTATTTAACAAAACAATTCAGAAATATAGTTCAATGCGAAACAAAAAGGAAATAAATAATAAATATATGTGAACTAAGATAAGGAAAAAAGGAAAAGCGAAGAAAAAAGCTAGTAAAATAGATCAACCTAAGTCGATAATTGGCACCATAACCATAAACAGTCATAGTCCTTACGCGATGACCAACAACAGCAAATTGCCATCGAACTTAATCATCGGTAGGAAATAAACCCTTACCGATAATAGATAATAAATAAGTGATTACCTAAATCTAATCTGGAAAAGCCTGCTATTAAGCATCGATCGGAGGAGGAAGATGAAAAAAATCACTATTGCGCTAGGTGTAAGCGAAACCCTGAATTGGAATTGACTCCACAGTTGGCTATCGACGAAGGCTGAATTGGATAGGTCGCAATCTCTTATGGTGCTGGGTAAACCTGTAAACCGACTCATGACATGGGGATTTTCAATCGACGTAAAAGTGACGAACACTGAAGATGGAAGAGCAAGTGGCAGCACAACTAGGGTTATTTGCTTTTGACAGTGGAAGGATGAATTAGTAATGTTTTGAAGAGGAGAAGTTGGGTGTAGGGTATATTTTGGGGATAGAGAAAGTGACGAATGATAGAAAAAGAAAGTTCGCAACCCTTGGGTTTCAAATTAGGAGGAGGCCTGTGCGCTCAGCAAATTGAACTCAGTAATTATAATATAGTATAGATTAACGTATAAGAATTTATTTGGAAATATACTCGTAAAACGTTTTAGTGAATTTAAAAAAGGACAAAACTCAAAGGAAATATTCGTGTTAATTTGTTTGTCTCTTTACTTATATTTGTAGAGATTTTTAAAATCTTTTTAAAATATGCATCATGCATGATTTATGTTGACACTTGATAATGACCTTTTTTTAAGGTATGATACAAGGAAAATTTACCCATGGTTCTTCATGGCGTTACCTGCATGTTTCCCGATGATAAAAAGATCGGCATAGTTGGACGTACCAGAAGTTGTAAATCGTCTCTTATACAAGCACTTTTTCGATTAATTGAACCTGTAAGTGGAAAAATTATCATGGACAACATTGATATTTCTACAATTGGGCTTCACGACCTACATTCACGTCTAAGCATAATTCCACTAGCCCCCACATTGTTCGAAGGCACCATTAGAGCCAATCTTGACCCACTTGAAGAACATTCCGATCATGAAGTCTGGCAGGTGAATGTGCATGTATATGATAAAATTTTATGTCATTGCCAAATGACAAAAATACCCATCTTCATCATTATCTTCCCCAAATGATCGGGGCTGGTCACATGAATTCGCCTTTTCCATAAATCTCCATGCCGAGTCATATTTCTAGTTAAATGACCAAAGTGCGCCTGATGAAGTAAAATTACGCTAGCCCAATTTCGATCAATATGCTCAGTAACACATATCCTCTTAGATAAATTATGTGCTTATATGTGGTTAATATAAACATGAATAATTAGTTTCTAAAATAGCAATGCCGACTAATTAGTTTTAAGAGCGAATAATAATTGTATGTATCATTAAATGTCATTTTCATTCATCATTTTCTCGAGTACTTTAGAAAAATGATTTTTTTTTATCTTTTATCTTTAAAACATAGTATTATAAAGTGATATCATAGACACTAATCATTCTTGGCTGAGAAGCGATTCCACTTAACTTCTTAAAAGATATGTTTATGTTTCTATTAACATGCATTGAAAAAGTGTCAGCTTGGAGACGTGATACAACATACAGAGCAGAGGTGATACAACGTACAAAGCAAAAGCTTGACACTCCAGGTCAGTCACAAGAGTTAGCATATATCAAGTTTTTGTCTACTATCATATGAGTCTGATTTAGTTTATATATAAATTGCAATATAATAAATAGTGCTGGAGAATGGAGATAACTGGAGCGTGGAGCAGAGACAACTTTTTTTCTTTTTTTTTTTTGAAGCAACAAAATTCATTCTTTACAATCAACTAAATGAATCCCTAAAAAAAAAAATTTTTTTTACTCTTTGCTAATTTTGTTGGTAGCATTGAGTTTGGTTGTTGCCTCATAAAAAAAAAATGTTGGTAGCATTGAGTTTGGTTGTTGCCTTGTAAAAAATTTAATCCAAAATGCATACTCTAGTTGCTTTAATCCATTTGATCTAGAACTATTGTCAAAACAAATCAACTGACACTTGTAATGAGCATAAATTTTAAGAAAAAAGGAATTTTTTTAGCCGTCAAGCAGTTATTTTACAATCTGTTTCGCTTTTCATTCTTCTTCAGCTCTTTTACAAGCAGCCATGTCTCTCTCAAGTCTAGAAATGTGAGGTTTAATTGAATTTCCAAGGCTTAAACCTCCCCATGCTTCAAGCAAATCTCTTGCTTCTTTTCGTGCACTTGCATGTTTTATGATACGCTCCTCACTCTTATTATTTCTATTCTCATCATCCAGTTTACCCATCAAAGGAACATTTTCCAAACTTCCTGCATTACAACCTATAATAGTTCCATGTCTCTTATTTACATTCTCATACATTGGTGGTTTATCACATGCAGCAAACTTTATCTTCTCCGTCTCAAGTTTTGATTGATGCTTAACTAGAATCGCATCTAAACTCTCCATGTTTTCAGTTCTCTGATTTTTGTTTCTTTTCTTGAATTCGTACCCTTTTCTTGATGCTTCCACTGTATCTTTTTCCAATTTATTTGCAGGTTTCTTTATCAAAATTTCATCAAGACTCGACAAGTTTTCTTCTTTACTTGAGTTAGAATCTATGTTTTCCTTGTAAGGTTGCAGCTTTTTCGCTTCTAGAATTTCTTTCTCAAGTTTTGATACATGCTTCACAAGAATACTTCCCAAATCCGAGGCATGCTCAACCGATCGATCAATATTATTCTTCGACTTGTACACATAATCATAGGTTGCTGAGTTATTCTTAACCTCTTTCTTAAGTTTAGAAACATTCTTAACCAAGAACTTGTCAGGACTTGGTATTTCTGAACCATATTCCTTTCTATTCCAAAACCCATCAATAAAGCTATTTGCACTAGATATTCTTCTTTGTATCCTACTTCTCTGTGCACAGTCTTCATTAATACGCTCAAACTTCATCATAGCAGGATTCAAACCACAAGTTGCAACTGCAGTAGCAAGAGAAGAAAGCTCTTCCTCTTGTTGTGAAAATTAAGCATATGCGGAAGCGCAATAAATAGGATCTAAATTTGCCAATTGAACACCAATCTAATTTGATAGCAATTATTCTATTACATCAACGAAATAGTAAATAACTATAGCAGAGAAACAAAGAGACACAATATTTATATTGGTTCCACTATCCTCGAGATAGTGTATGTCCAGTCCTACAGAGAGATTTTATTCCACATGAGAGAATTACAAGAGATTACAAAATAAGAGTTTACATATCCAAACCTCAATCAGGTTTAACAAGAAGAGACACCATTGGGGATCACTGGCTCCAGGCCAGGATGGGTTTACACTAAAGTCTACCCCTCAATATATAGCCAGTGCAAATCTATGTGAGTCATCAATTAAATTACCAACATATGGTAATAATATAATGGAGGCAAATTACCATAACAACAAATGTGCAAACATAGGAAGTAAATCAATCCGTTTCTTTAGCGTAGATGGAAGAAATTAATCCCTTTATTTATTTCTCTACCACATCATCAAATGCAATCAATGCATTCCCATTATAAAAATATTTACTTTCCATTCTTTGCAAATTTGTTCCAATCAATTTGTGATTTTGTATCACCAAATTTAACACTCCACCTTGATGCAAAATCACATATCTCCAATACCCCACCTTGAGTCAAATTCTCTTCTCATCATAAAACTCTTCAACAGAACTCCACCTTCAATCAAAATCTCACAATGAGATACACCAAAAAATGAATATTTACCAAATGGGTTCCAACAAAGCCACCCCCCATCACACAATTGTTAACGAGCTCAGACTACGTCCCCGCCCACCAACAAAATGTTGCAAATATACAAAATAAAAAAAAGGAAGATTCCAAAGTAATCTCAACACCACCAAGACCAAAAAAATATTCTCTCAATTAAAACCAACCTCGATTTCAGGGCAACGAGATACACCCAGTCGATTTGAAAGGACTACGACCATACCTCAATTACAAACACAACCCACCGCCTGCAAAAGATGCATCTACCACCTGAGCTGCACCGTGCAAAAACCAACGGTCTAAAAAGTGCCTGCAATACCACAAGATCTCCATCGTCTTTGTGGATTTCAAAACTCGACATCCGTCTTTCGTTTGACATTATCTCTTCATCTCCAGGATCCCTCGAGCATCATCAACATCTAGACCCTTGTCGATACCATGATCCTCCACCTTAGGACCATAAGCAGTGACCATATTAACCTCTCCACCTTGTTGTGGACTAGGTTCTTCAACCGTCACCCGCTTTCTTCTTCGTCTTCTTCCATCTTCCCTCATCCATTTCAGAGGGCTTCTTCATAATAAACTCCATATCACGTCAAAGTTTCCAGATTGGAATGCTCTTCACTCTCGACATAATCTCCTCCACCAGAGTCTCCTTTTCTCCAAAATAGTAATAGCATAATCACCACTGAATCTACCAACCTTTGTAGAAATAATTGATGCACAATTTAAAACAAATCGCCTCGCTCTGATACCAATCTATTGTGAAAATTAAGCATATGCGAAAGTGCAATAAATAGGATCTAGATTTGCCAATCGAACACCAATCTAATTTGATAGCAATTATTCTATTATATCAACAAAATAGTAAATAACTATAGCAGAGAAACAAAGAGACACAATATTTATACTGGTTCCACTATCCTCGAGATAGTGTACGTCCAGTCCTACAGAGAGAGATTTTATTCCGCATGAGAGAATTACAAGCACTACAACAAATTGACCATGTTACAAAGGTGGAAAACAGTTGTAAAAGACTTTTTACAACGGTGGAGCCACCGTCGTCTATTAAGAAGTTGTAATAGACTAAAATCATTTACAACTTTTTTGCACCGTTGCGACACCGTTATGAAATGTATATTTTACAATTGTTTTCCATCGTTGTAATAAACTTTATTACAATGTTATGCATCATTGTTGTTTTAATTTTTACAACTTTTTATAACCGTTGTGATATATTTTATTATAACTATTATTTTACAATTGTAATATATCCACAAATTATATACATATTATTGATAAAAGAATACATTCCAGAACATATTATCTACAAAATTTAAGATATCAAACAAACTTAAAACATGAACCAAAACAATTTATTAATATTTTCAAACTTTCATCATTTTTTTACATAGTACGCTTACAAAACACAATACATACAGTCCAACACTTCAACAGGGTACTCAAGATTAATGGCATCAATCGAAGATGATTCTAACCGAACTTGAACAGCAACAATATGAGAATTGTCTAGAGAGGTTACTCTCATCTGTAGTAGCATTGCCAAACAGCTGAGAAGCTTGGCTATATGTAGGTAGATTATCAAGGATGTAACATCCCAGATTTTCAGTCATTTAAATGGGAATATTTAAATCTGTTTATATATTATATTGATAATATAATTGATTTTAAATCGAATTTACTTATAAAATAGAGTTTGAATATTTAAATTTATAATATATTTAAAACAAGCTCGAAACGATGCGGTAGTTCTTAATATTGAGTTTCGAACTTCAATTGAATATACAAGATCCGATATAAATCGGAATTCTGTGAAACAAGAATCGTCTGGATTGATTTGATTATATTTTCCTGATGGACGAGAAAAATCGAGATTTCATCGTATAGATTTCAAGTTATGTTCAAATCAAATTTTTTAATAGTCGCTATAGAATCGTTCATCGACCGTAACAGTTATTTTGAAATAACTGCATACTGGATTCGAATTTAGACAAGGTTCTTTTGAGACATAGTGTTAATTTAATTTTTAGAATTTTACTGTAATTTTTAATTAATTAAATATGCAACTTTTTATTTGGAGTATTTTGCACCCTATATCAGTATTTTGGGGTTTCACAATATAAGTTAATCTACCGATATTATTAAATTTTTGGGATCGTGGAGCGTTGCTGGTCATAACGATATTTTTATTTCTGTCCATAGTCTTTTATAGATAAACGGAATTTTATATAATGGACACTGTATAAAATCTAACCATTACAAAATACAAAACAAATATGCACCAACTTTTGGAAGAGACAATTCATTGACACCATATATACACATTTAATAGGCTGCCTTACACATTGCCAATTCGAACATGCCTCGCCCATTCTTGTCTGCTCAAAATCATGCCTCTGCCCATATTACTCTGATCGATTTTATGTTCCATCAGCAAACAGTGGAAAAGATATTGGTAAAGAAAAGGAGTCAAAACCTATTTTTATAAAGATGTGCCTAAGCTAAGCTAAGATGTACCTACCAACATCTACTCTTCTGTTCCCATTGCCGTAAATTCATCATCAACGCACATGCTAAACCCATACTACACTAGCGTACCGCACTTATTGAAAACACTGGTTACAACTCTATGATTGAAAAACGCTGTCTATGGATGGATGAAAACACTGGCTACTCCCTACCTGCACAGTGTTCTATCACTATGCATGAAATGAAAATTCATAGCTCCTGCCTTTATTTAGCTTCCTTGCAGACACACTGCAACCATCGAAACAATCCAGCCTAGCCCTTTCTTTTCAATACACTTGCACCCAAAAAACTGAAGAAAGGAAATTTCACTGCAATCCTAAATCTAAACGCACAGGGTTACCCAACGTTGGAAAGACGTTGAGCTTATCTCCTTGAATTTGCGGGTATAAATAGTTGTTCATCCTTGTGTTTTCCAGCAAACCAAAATATATTTCACCATAGATATGCCCATCGCAAGCTTGTACAAAACTAAAACACAAACTATACTGGAACGCAAGCCTCGATCATCGCGAACAGCTGGTCGATCTCAGCAGCGTTGTTGAGAAGATGGTGGGTTGGACGATGAAGTGATGTTGTCGGAGGGGGAGTGATGGTTTCAAACGTAAAGTGGTGCATAGGACTGGAAAGGTAGTTGGTGGAGACCGCAAGTCTGAAGTAAGGAGAAGAGTTGATGTGATGCGGTGGTGTTTGTGAGGCCGTTGACGAAGTGGGTGGTTGCAAAAGGAAGCCTGATGGTCAGGTGTAAGGGAGAGATGAAGCGGGTCAACATTTCAGGTAGAGTATGGGAGGGGAAAGTCGCGGTCTCAAGGGCAGGAGAAGTTGAAGGTCACGGTGGGAGTTTCTTTGTACAGAAAATTTGATATTATATGAAGAAGAAAGAATTAATGAGTGGGTATTCTGCATGGGAGGGGAGTTGTATGCGTGGAACTGGGGAGTGTGTACTGATGGTGGAAAGGAGAAGGTGGGCACCACCTGGTGAGGGGTCTGTCTGGAAGGGGGGTCACGGTAACATGGTGCGGTGATCACGTGGACAGGTGAAGTCAAAGGGACGAGTAGGAGGGTGTATGCGGGTTCCGAAATGTTATTTGGCAAAGCAATAGTTTCAGAAGAAAAGGGATGGTGAAAGTATTAACATGGAAAAATAGTGAACACTGCAATGGAGAAAGGTGGTTGCCGGGTTCGTCAGCTAGTGTGGTGTAGTCCGTTGTCGATGGGAGGGTAGCTTGCCGAGGAGAAGCTATGCATGGGGGTTGTTTTCTACGCGGAGAAGAGAAGAATTGGTGAACGATAGTGGGACAAACAAGGATCGAGGGAAACATGACAACAAAGAAGAACGCAAGGGAATCGCTGATCCAAGGTTATCGCACGTTAACAGTTAATCAAGGAGTCGTTGGACTCGCGCTGAAAGGTACCACTGCTGGGCAAGATCAAAAGGGACTGGAAGCTGTCGGGATTTTATTTAATTTTAAACGTCAGTTTAAAATTAAATAAAACAACGAGTTAATCGACCGTCGAAAAACAAAGGTGAGTTAATTCTCACGATTTCTAGAATTCTCTGATGTGTTAAATTCATATAAAAATTTAATTCACCGTTAATCATAAAATTGCTTGATTGAATGCCTTGTTTGCTTATTAGATGGTTGTCGACAAAATATTATTTGTCGTATTGGACGATTTTGTTTTAAATAATTATTCATAATTATTATCACATATTAACGGTGATGCAGGGATGAACAGGTCGGAGGGATCTGACTGGATTCCTCAAATATTTTATATTGTTGTTTATTTTTCCATATCATCCAAATATGAACTGTTTACCCCAATCAACATTACATTCTGGTTGAATGTTGATTATTGATTTGATATTGAACGTTGAATTGAAACTCAACGTTGTGTGTTGTTTTAATCAATAAACGGTATTGATTAAGATATTGGCAGCGAATGATCTGAACGTTGTTGTTAAGACGTTCGGTCACCGTTAGAGGAATCAATGTAATTTCAATTATAAATTTTATTTTTATGAATGAAGTAAAGTGATTTTTCTTTTTGAAATAAAAGATTTAAAATAAGATGATATTTTTAAATAGTTACTTAATAATTAAAGTAATTTACTTTGTAAAATAGAAGTAAATTGAGAAGTGATCGACTTCTAAAGTGAATCGTGTTAAGAGCAAGTGTAGCGACCCGGGAATTTCAACACTCGAATCTCTACATTTACACATCTCTCTTCCAGAATTCAAGTACCAAAAACCCCAGAAAGCTAGGAGATAGAAGTTAGAGGGTGAGAAAAGAAAGAAAGAAAGTTAGAATAGAAGAATAAAAAGAAGAACACAACACAGAATCTCACATCGCAGCGGAACAAAATATAATATATAAATAAACTTTATAGAGAGCTTTGAAATAAAAACTTACAATCATCAGAGTACATCAATACACTGGGACAGTGATAATAATCTGTCCTCATATACATCACACAGCGGAATAATATTAGGTAATATCATACGTTTGAACATCTTCAGCTCGTCTTTGGACTTCACAGCATCCGATAACCTGAACCTGTACACCCGGTCTAACCCGAGCATTTACAAAACACCGGGTCAGTCTGGTGCACCAGAGTGAGTAAAACTCGCACAGTATTAAGGGTATCACACAACTTGATTTTAAAGTTAAAATCCTTTCGAAAGAAAAGGATAATCGTAAGACCAAATCCACACATAAATACGGATGGTTTTTACCTTACGATAACCCAAAACCTTTTTGAAATCAATATCTTTTCTAATATTATAATAATGTCTAAATACAAGTAAGTAACAATCTAGTGGAATGCTTGCATCTCACGCTCCACATAAATAGTATACAATCAAAACCACGGGCACTTATTGGAGATTGGATTCCGACCTTGACAAGGTATGGGACCACCTGCCGATAGTGTATCTCTAGAGGCGAATACACTTGGTTCAACAAGTACTTCTTACAACCCGGCCCACACATGACCGACCACTCATTTCGCTTGAGTGTATCGAATGTATATCACCAACGGTTGGACTCAAACCACCGTTTCCCGAATGGGGAGAATCGATAGAGTTAGAACAAAAGGAATTTCTCTAGATAGGTGATTATACACCCTAATGGGAGCGACCCACATAGCCATGCTGCCTGCCCGATTTTTGTCATTTCCCGGTTGATGAGGCTTGAGGTTATAATCGACTTTTGACACATCTGGCCATTGTTCACATCGTCCATACATGTCATCCAGGAACAGGATGAACCGACGGCCCCCTCCTACCGCATCCTAGGAATCACCCTATAGATCAGTAGCGAGTAGTCCTTGCCAACCGTAGATTCCAATCACGATGGAATCATTGTCGAAATATCTCTGGGGATCAGCCAGAGAAATTCAACAATAGTTCCTCCACTCATGAAGATTTACAGTCTTCATTGCTCCATCTCGATCAGCATCGAATATCTTCTTCGTTTACGTTTCTGTTGGTTGGAATGGTTTTCGAATATAAATTCGATCCCGGTCTTTCCATACCAACAACGTTGGGTAAGATTTTGATAGTCGGTTGTTTAACTATCAAAATAAACAATCAATAAATATATCCATTGGTTCAGTACACAGCGTCATTTGGCCATTAAAAATAGTATATCAGTTGTGATACCAAAATAATGTATCAGCTTTTATATATGTTAATACTTCCGAATCATTTATCTATATTCTTAGAAAAATATCTTAAAATCCTATTCAATATTCCTAGTTAAATATTCTTTCAAACATTTGTTATAACAATATTTATTATCTATAACTGGAAATCCGATTCGACTTACTCTTTTAACCAATTGTTACTACAACTCCTTTGTTTAGTTATTTGAACGCCCTTATCGTCACTTCCCTTTTTAGAATAAAGTTATTTCGAAACCCATCTTCTTACTTTTAAAAATATCGTTGTATATTCCGATCTCCTTTTTACTTCACTTACCATGGGAGTATCACTTCATATTCTCGAGCCTGCTTTATTTCCTTTTATTTCCAAATTCCATTATATATATATATATATATTTCTACATTTTCTTCCAATAACATTTCTTTATCATTTCTCCTAATAAATCACTTTTAAAACCTTCACCACTACAACTAATATCATCTTCCGACAATCCTGCAGTTGTTCAAGTTGGGGTATTTTAATTACCTCTCAGACCTTGATCAACAACATTCTTATCTTCAGACAAGTATCAATTGCAATACCCCAAACCGATATTTATTCCCAATATCAAACAAATCCTATTTTGATTCTGTCTTGATGAAATATCATCTATTATTTAAACTCATGGATCTATATTTCATCTTTATACTCCACTTGTTTAACTACTCAAATCAAACTTGGGCTTTTCGTTTGATCTCCATTTCAAAAATTCATATTTAATAACTCGCCCAATAATATTTAGTAAAACTCGGGTTCGTCAAAATCTTAGATTTAAAAAAATTCCAATTAAATGGAACTTTACATAAGAATTCTCTTCAAACCTCAATTTAAACTTGTATTATCGTTAATATCCTTTGTTTTAAAATATCATTTTATTCTAAATAGACCATATCGATACGTAAGCCTCTATTGCTCTTTTCAAATTCCAGGATTTCTACTTGGATTATTATTAAAGAAATAAATGATAATCAAATGTATTATTTTATGAAAATATTTACTTAATCATTAATTACATCCCATAAATTTAATAATTCCATTACGGTTTACATAGTTGACTTGGTCAACTCTGAACTGATTAACTAGTTAATCCGATCTCAATTCATCTTTCCACTAAATTCAATTAATTTAAATAATCCCATTTGATTATTTAAAACAATAATCAATTCAATATAATCTCCATTTTAAATTTATACTTAAAACAATTACCCTCGGTTGTTAATATCCGCTCACTTGCTCATCAATCTTGTACATATAAGCATCATTCCATTTTTGAGATGAAGCACGTGCTTCGCGCACGGTTAGATTTCTGGTGCAAAATAGTGATTTTGGTTAAAACAATCAATGTAAATATGGTTGTTTTATTTCCTCTTTATAAACCCAATTAAAAGTATATATTCGGTTTTAAATAAACTTCATAACTTAATTTCTATCGATTCACCTGACGGTGAATCAACCTTTATAAAACCAGTTTGTATTTGGGCCATCTGCTGTAAATTCCTCAACCGATACTAACCATTGGTTAATAACACAACAACCATTGAATCTATTCATCAATCAATATTCAAACCAAAAATCTAGTCATACCGGTTAAACCGTTTGTGTGACGATCATACGCAAAATCATCAATTCAACCGATAGTGGTCAACCAATAACAATAATGCAAACATCCAATTTAATTTATGTACGTTTATATCGCTATAAACGTAACCAACAAGGTGAGTTACCTTGTTTGGAAATCATCATTAAAAATAACGATGCTGTTTCACTTAAATTAAACGTTTAATTTAAATAATCGGTATAACAATATTTAACAATCATCAAATCAACCAATATTCAGCAAACATAGCAAATAAATATTAAACCCGGCTTATAATAAATATAAGTAGGGAACTGAGTGAGTTTAACTCACCTCGGTTTGGTTTTGCCGTTAAAATGACTTGTTTTTCAATTAAATTAAACTGATGTTTAATTTAACTAAAAATTCTGGTCGCTCCCTATGCTGACCACACCAGCTCTATCTCATAGCCTCTGTCCTTACAGTTTCAACAAAACCAACCATTTGAAAATCTGATAAGGTATCGTGGAAACATACTGTTAATAAATTAATGTACATATTTATTTATAATAACTTTTATTTAGTTTTTTTTTTTAAAAAAAAATAGGCTTACCATACAATGCTCTAGTCCAATGCTACTTAACCGCGCCGCTACAGTATTCTTCCCTTTCCATTTAAACATTTCGGACCATGCGGACACCATTGAGCTGTCATTCCCACTCATTGAATCCCACACGTTACATTCCCATTGCACTCTTTCTTTCTTTCTTTTTTCCTCCACCGTTCTCTTTCTCTGGCCTTCCCATACTTTTCAAAACCGAACCCAGTCTGCCCTCCTCATGCACCACGTTCCACGTCCCTCTTTGTACATTTTTTTTAGAAGGGCCGAAACCCACCTTGAAGCCCACGTCCTCCACCAAAGAAGAAACGAAACACAGCACTGACCTCATCACTTTTCATATCCCTTCCCTTTGTGTATCTCTTCCCATATTCATTTTGTCAGTACCACATTTACTTCCTCAATTCTTTTCTACTCCCTTAATTCTCCCCATACATTGCCACAGGTCCTCTCTTCCTCCAATTTCTTTGCTCACGTTTTTAAACCAATCCGCACCGCTTCAGTTTTGCTTTCCTTCCCAAACATTTCGTTCACTTTTTTTTATAAGAGGACGGAAACCCAACGTGTCAAACTCCCCACTTTCACAATTTCCTCCTACCAGCATAACGTTCCCTCCCCATTCATACACTACTTCCCTCCTGTCATTTCTTTGTTTTCAAAACTCTCCTTGCTTCCACACATGCATTCATTCCAGCATGCTTAACCATCAGCTCCTCAACGTCCCTTGATTTATAATATACATTATTATGCATGCATACCGTGACTTACGTATATTGACCCAGTGCCATTCCTTCGCTCAGTTCACAACCGCAGCCTCCCGCTCTGTCCACCCGTGCTCCGTTCCATTCAAAACAAAGCATCACCACATATGAACAACTCAAAGAAGCACTTGTTCATCACTGCTTCAGCATTTCACCATTTCTCACGTGATTACGGTTGCATCCTCACTCTGCTCCTCTCCCTTGCCAATAACCACCATAATACGATGTTCGTTCTTGCTCTTTACCACGCGAATGGCACCAACGCTTCGGATCCAGTAGCGCGCTCATGTTTGGGTGTGAGGGTATAACCACAGATGTAAAGATGAGATTTCTTTTTATTAAATCTTTTTATTTTTAAAAGCTTGCGAGGTTTATTTTTAGAAGAGAGAAGTGGCTTTTTGTGTTTCAGAAAGTGGGGAAAAAGACTTACAGAACGGAAGAAGAGAACCCAGTATATATATAGAGAAATATACGTGGCCATCACGTATTAGAGTAGGATAGTTGCACGACGTAGGGTAGAAAATTTTAAAACTTGGTCGGCACGGTTCTGAGACTGAAAAGAAAATACATAAGAGAGGGTAGGTAGGCTATTGAGAAAAGAAAACAGAGAGGGTAGGCTGTGTAGTTAAATCCCTTTAGCTGGAAGTAATAGGACGTGATTGCGAAAGTAATAGGACAATGAGTGCACATGTACTCCCTTTTGTACAGAACGTCCTCTCGTTTAGTCATTTCATTTAGTATATGGGTGGTTCTAGGCATGTGAGATAAGTTCCAATTTTCTTTTCAACAGATTTTCTACAGCATATACGTGCACTAGCTTTGAATTTTATTACGGTACACCGATACATAAAATTTCGTTAACGTACAGATGGCCACGGACAGAAATAAAAATATTGTTGTATTCAGCATTGCCTTATGACTTCAAAAATATAATAACGTTGGTAGGTGGACTTATATTGTGAAACCCCAAAATATTGATAAAGGGTGCAAAATACTCCAAATAAAAAGTTGCTTATTTAATTAATTAAAAATTATGGTAAAATTCTAAAAATTAAATTATCACTGCGCCTCAAAAGAATCTTGTCTAAATTCGAAACCGATATCTATTTATATCGAATAAACCGTTACGGTCGATAAACGATTCTATAGCGACTATTTTAAATTTTGATTTGGACATATCTTACAATCTATACGATGAAATCTCAATTTTTCTTTCCCATTAGAAACTATAGTTAAATCGATCCTAAAGTTTCTTGTTTCACATAATTCCGACTTAAAACGGGTTCTGTATATTCAATTGAAGTTCAAAACTCAATATTACAAACTACCGCGCTATTTTGAGTTCGATTTATATTAAATATAAATATAACGTTTAGTCGTCGTTAAATAACGAATTCAATATTACAATTCATTAATATTACCAAATAAAATATTTAAAACAAGTTTAAATATTCGAATTCAAATAGCCGAAAAATCCGGGTCGTTACAGCAAGGGTATACCGAAAGTATAAACAAGTCGTGAAGCTAATATATCGTTTTTAGAAAATGTTACTAAATGGTTGAATTAAGCAAAGGAATTGAAAAAAAGGGTTTTCAAAATAGAAAGAAAATGTTGTAATGGGTTGAAATTTCTGTTTACTAAATCATTTAAACTGATAAACAAAAGGTAATGGAAAGTGATTTACAAAGGAAAAGATGGACGGATTCATATACGAAGGGTTTATAAGTAGATGTTAGAACTGAAGCCGAGTTTTGAAACAATGTTTATAAAGAAGGTTTATGATTTGAATTCAAAAGGGGATTTTCTAGGCGAGTACCAAGTTCCAAATAAGTTTTGAGTTAAACAAAGTTAAATTGAAAATAAGATCCTAAAAGGGAAGGATTTATTGATTCTATAAGAAGGTTTGCAAATAGAATCCAAGTTTCGTAAAGAAAATTTAAAGAATTTAAACTAAGGCGATAAACTTAAATAAGTTTTGTTTAAGGGACTAGGTTGAACAAAATGATTATAAATTTAAAGAATATTTGTAAAAACAAAAGGAGTGGCATTCAGTAATATACTTAAATAGAAAGTAAAAGAGATCTAGTTGAGAATTATACGCCAAATCAAGAGATGGTTATCAAACCATGTTTTGAATAAACGGGAAAAGTGACTCGATAGTAAAAGAGGTGATAAGTGTTGGGCTCAAACTTTTATCTATTCTGAGATAAGAACGTTGTCGGACAAGGTCTGAGAGGAAATTAAAATACCCCAACTTGAAAGACTTCACTATTATCAAGGGTTGGTATTTGTTTGAAATGGTAGGAGTGTTGAAATTTGTTTATTATTTCTACAAGAGAAATATTGCGACATTATTGACAAGATTTTGAAATGAACTTGTGGATTCTAGTAATCAATATATCATTTAACATTGTTTAACTCGAGTTGAATCATGGATTTATTATAACCTTGAGTTAAGAATATATGGGGATTTCTGCAAGGAAAAGATAATGTATGAGAATTGGCGAATGTATAACGATGGCTTCGAAATAAGGAAATGAAATGGGTTTTTTAAATAAAGATATATCATTATTTTCAATGTAACAAATAATGGGATTCGAGATAAGAGAATATGTAATCGATTTCTAAAGATCGATAAGATCGTTTAATAAATGAATCAGAGTTGCCAATATACTTGATCGTATTGTTTAACATTGATAGTTAAAACACCAAACTATCAATAAAATATATTGGACCTTTTTGACGAGTTGTTTCGAAGAGACCGGGATGGGAACTAGACCGAAAACCACTTCGATCCAACGTTACGTACAAAACTAACTGGCAGCAAATAAAGATGGATCATTGAAGACCGTAGGTCTTCATGAAGCGGAAGAACTACTTATAATCTCTGGTTAGCTCCCAGAGATACACTGTGGTTCTGTTGTGGTTGGAATCTGTGGATTGCAAGGACTCCTCGCTACTGATCCTTGGGGTGATTCCTAAGTAAGGATGCAGTAGGAGAGTGCCTTCGGTTCATCCTGTTCCTGGATGACGTGACGATGTGGAATCCAAAGCGAATGGTGGCCAGATGGTTCAAAGTTCGATTATAACCTTGAGCCTCATCAACCAGGGAATGACAAAAATCAGGCAGGCAGCATGGCTATGTGGGTAGCGCCCATTAGGGTGTATTGTCACCATCTAGAGGATATTCATATTTGTTACTTCTTTTCATTTTTGTATCTCCCGGGGAAAAGGTAGTTGCGCAACCGTGGGGTGACAATATATTCGATACACTCAAGGGAAATGAGTGGTCGGTCATGTATGGGTCGGGTTGCAAGACGTTCTTGTTAAACCCAGTGTATTCGTCTCTAAAGATACACTAGCGGCAGGTGGTCCCATACCTTGTCATAGTTGGAATCCAATCTCCAATAAGCGCCTACGGGTTTCATTGTATACTATATATGTAGAACGTGAGATGCAAGCATTCTACTAGATGATTATTTATTTGTGATTTGATAGACACTATTATAATATTAGAAAAGATATTGATTTCGAAAGTGTTGTGGGTTATAGTAAGGTAAAAACCGTCTGTGTTTATGTGTGGACTGGTCTTACTTTTCAAAAGCATTTTCAAAGTTAAACAAGTAGTTGTGCTATGAATTTACCACTGAAAGTATTGCAGACTGACCCATTAAATTTTGTTTTAAATCAAATGTGCTCGGGTCAGACCGAGTATATTAACAGGTTAGGTATCGCTGGAGATTCGAGAGCTAGAAGCAGGAGGCTTCACTGTTAGTTATTCAAAGTTTATTTCCGCTATGTCTGATATATGATGTACTCTGATGATTGGTATGTATATATATAAACAGTTTTTATATATAAAGAGATTGATATTATACTTTATTCGTTCCGCTGTGAGATTCTGATGCTCTTCTTCTTTTCTTCTATCCTAATATTTCTTTCTTTTCTCACCCTCTAATTTCTTTCTCATAACGTTCAGGTGTTTTTTCGATGCTTGAATGTCGACATGGTGTTTGTGTGTCGATTTTCAGGGTCGAAAATCCCTGGGTCGTTACAGTGGTATCAGAGCATATGGTTTAGTAATAACCTTGGCTCTGTGGCGTAACTCAACAGAGATGGGATTAGAAATATCCTAGATTGGGTTTGAGTGTATATATATGAGTGTGCATATTTGTAATTTGTTACAAAATTATTTTTAAAATTATTTTTGGCCTAATATATATTACAAAGTAGTAAAAGTGTGATTTTCTTAAATTTTTATTATGTTAATCGACTAATGTTGATTCGAATTAGAATTCAGAATGGAATATGAAATTTGAAAATAAACTTCAATGAAAGGTTTAAATTGGATTCAAAGTTAATATTAAAGTTAAATATGGATAAGAATGATTGGTTTGTTGATTTTTGCCTTGTTTGGTTAAATGATTGAGTGCATGAGTGTAGATTTGAACATACATTGAAACCAATTTGGAAGTCTAAGGGCCCTGAACGAGTGAATTGAAATGGAATCGATCTGGTTGGAAACCAATTGATTGAGTGGATATGGAAGTAAGACTCAACCTGGTTAAGTGAAATTGAAATAAGATGAATTTGGGATTTGGAAATCGAATGTATAATGGAGGTAAATCCGAAATTTATCAATTGATATAAATGAATGGATTGAAATAAAATTTCCAGTATAGTGAATTTTGGAATAATATCGTTATGAAATGAAACAGAATTATTTTACCCTGTATTTGTTACTGGCACTATAACAGGAGATAAGTGCAGATATTGGACAACAATGGGAATTGGCTTGATTATCAGGATTGAAGTGCAGATAGGAAAACAAAGATCAGTTGGTCGATTTGCTGAAAAATTGGAATGTAGTTGCCCGACAAACAGGTGAACCTTAATATTATTGGTTGGAGTGATTAATTTTATACCCCTGAGTGGGATGGTCGTTTGGTTTTCATTTTATTTCGAAGAAGTTGAGGCCCGGCGTGGCAGTTGCAGTTGTTGTGATCGAGCCGTGCAGAGGAGGTGCTGGCGAAATTTTTGAAAATTTTAAAAAGGTTTGAATTTGTTTTGGTAATAATTCAAAATTAATTATTGAACGTGGATCATTCTTCTTACCTTTTAATTTAGGTGACGAAATTCTTTTAAGAGGGGAAGAATGTAACATCCCAGATTTTCGGTCATTTAAATGGGAATATTTAAATATGTTTATGTATTATATTGATAATATAATGGATTTTAAATCAAATTTATTTATAAACTAGAGTTTGAATATTTAAATTTATAATATATTTAAAACAAGCTCGAAACGATGCGGCAGTTCGTAATATTGAGTTTCGAACTTCAATTGAATATACAGGATCCGATATAAGTCGGAATTCTGTGAAACAAGAATCGTCTGGATCGATTTGATTATATTTTCCTGATGGACGAGAAAAATCGAGATTTCATCGTATAGATTTCAAGTTATGTTCAAATCAAATTTTCTAATAGTCGTTATAGAATCGTTCATCGACCGTAACAGTTTTTTTTGAAAAAACTGCATATTGGATTCGAATTTAGACAAGGTTCTTTTGAGACATAGTGTTAATTTAATTTTTAGAATTTTACTGTAATTTTTAATTAATTAAATATGCAACTTTTTATTTGGAGTATTTTGCACCCTATATCAGTATTTTGGGGTTTCACAATATAAGTTAATCTACCGATATTATTATATTTTTGGGATCGTGGAGCGTTGTTGGTCACAACGATATTTTTATTTCTGTCCATAATCTTTCATAGATAAACGGAATTTTATATAATTGACACTGTATAAAATCTAACCATAACAAAATACAAAACAAATATGCACCAACTTTTGGAAGAGACAATTCGTTGACACCATATATACACATTTAATAGGCTGCCTTACACATTGTCAATTGGAACATGCCTCGCCCATTCTTGTCTGCTCAAAATCATGCCTCTGTCCATATTTCTCTGATCGATTTTATGTGCCATCAGCAACCAGTGGAAAAGATATTTGTAAAGAAAAGGAGTCAAAACTGTAAAAACCCGTAACTTCCCCGTAAAGGAAAGCGCGGATAGTTCGAGAACAACACACATCAGAACGCAGACGGAAGAACATTTCATTGTACATTACAACAATACATCAAAATACAAGAATATACAGAGTATAAATGAATATTACATTCGATAAATATCAGAGATTACAATACATTACATAGCAGCAGAAAATAATACAATACACAACTAGAAGAGATATACGGATACAAAGCTTTCCGGATATCATTCCAGCTGTAAACCAGGATCCTGTGAATATAAATCTGCAAAACCAAAACTACTAGCTGCCCGTGTCAAAATAAGGGCACCCAGAGTTTAGGTTAAAACAATAAACTCTAGGTCAGTCATGTGACTGGTGTGAGAACTAAAACAGTTATTAATCTTTATTTTAAAGTTAGGTAAATCAAGGGACCACTCCGTATAACACGGAACGGGTTTCCTCCCAAGAATAGCAGTGCATAAAACAAACAGCGCAATGCTAAATAAAGAAGAATGAAGCTGTTATAAGACCCAGGTCCCATCACACAATGCAACGCAAGCCAGAGGATAGGGTTTTTACCTTATAACAACCAATAATGCTTGATACGTTTAAAAACAAATCATTTGATACTATTATCAGTGTATAGTGTAAAAAACAATCTTCAAATCATAAGTATCAATCATAGGCGGCATGGGTACCATATATCATGTCGCCATACTAGTTCTACAATTAAAACCACAAATGTCACGTATTTGGAAATTGGATTTCCATCTATGAACCGAGGCAAAAGATAGTCCTCAACCGATTCCAGACTCTCTAGCCCGAGCCTCAGGATCAGAGCTCGAGTAACCCTTGGAGCGACAGGGCCGGTCCACCGATGTGGGTTAAACTTAAATCTTGAACACTGCGTTTCCCCGCCCTTTGGGGCGTAAGTCTGGTCCGTCTGCCGACCAGAATGCATCGGCCGAAACCGATATAACCGAGGCGCCTCGCAACAGCAACAACCACACAGGTGAAAAGTATATAAATGTCAGGGCTGGTAGGTCACTGACACCACCCTAGCTAGAAAGAAACGCATGCCCTCCCTGAGGTCCTTCTCCCGTTTTTGGTTCACAACCGGGGTGTGAGGCTCGCAAATTCATGTTACACAAAGCTATGCCACACAGGCGGTGCTTTGATCATCAACCACAAGACTTTGCTTTTCAACAGAAGCCTTGATCCTTTGCCACTTAGGCATGCCACACAGGCAATTCACTCCATGCGATTGATATCCATCAATATATAACCCCTGAGCTCATACGTCTCAGAGAAGGGCGTTAAGCAAGAGTATAAATTCTCCGCCGCCAAACAGATATATATATAATAGAAATCAATCACACAGACTAAAATCCAATGTCAGACACACAGTCCATTTACAAGTCCGTTCTGGGTCTGAATGAGACGACCCCAAATCCCGTACTGACGGTGAAGCGACCCGAAACTTCCCCGGTCTCCGAAGAGATGAGAAAGAACGAATTACTGTGAGGACAAGATGTAACACCCCACTCCCGCTATGGTCACTCACTAAGGGAATGCCATAGCATCGGTGGAGTATTTTAGTGAATATAGAACAGAAAAATTACAACAAGACAGATATAAACAGTACTTGAAATTTAAAACATCATCTCATAACAGCGGAAGTAAAACATGTCTGGTTACATCATAAAACCACAATAAAAGTCAAGTACAATATCCATCAAAAAATAAGAAGTACATAATCCCACTCTCATACAATAGCCAAGACAAAAGAAAAGATAACTGGATAACTGGAGCTTTACATCTATCCAAGCTCCTAAAGACTGGAACAGCAATCCGATCAAGCTCCACTACTGCTAGGATCCACCGTAGGACCTGAGGTTTGGGAAAAAGATAAAAACAACGGGGTCAGACATAAGTCTGAGCGAGTCCTATAACTTTAACAATACAATCGTTAAAGTAAACAGAGAAGACATGACCTGATATACGGTAACACATGGGGATGAACGGTTACACTAAGCAATCAACTAAGCTAAGATAAAAGATAAAGACGCATCTACCCTTCCTAAGGTAAATTACTAAACTGCCCACACCAGTCGTTCCTAACTTAAAGGTTGATCCCACCCATGGACTTACAGAATTAACTTAATAGTACTTGCGTACCCCTAGGTGACCAAGTAGACGCCACGGGGCCCTACAATCCACTAGGTGTACACACCACTCCCCATTCGATCGGCTCCCTAACGTAGATACCCGTGCTGGCGCCACCATGGGGTGTACCATTCCCCAACGTGGCAACCCGATATAATTAACGGTGCACGGCTTATATCTACACGATGCAACAACGGCTTATCTACCAGCCCGGGCCCACTCACGCATATGAAGCCCGTTGGACTTGCGTTGCCACCGCTAACCCGTTTGCCTCTTACAGTCAAGCCCAGTATGCGTGTCCCGTCCTCGACATGGGTCGAGCCCACAAAGATACGTATGGGTTACTGGTTGAAATGGGCCTCCCACAAGCTACCCACCTAAGCTTGTCCCTTTTTCTAGTGTATCCCACTTAACCCTTTAATCATGTTTAATTACATGTTTCCATTTTGGTTAAGTATTCTAATCGTATTTTCTATTGCCACCCAAGGCAACCACTAGATTTCCTCATGCTACCTAAGCACCCACTTAACCCCTCATGTCCCTCTACATGCTAATGTGGTTAAGTGTTTCTTAATTAATTAATTAAGATCGTAACCTTTGTAAAGACCTCTCACATTAGACCGTCTTTTATGACCGCTGGTTAAGCCGGTTGGGTCCGGGCAGCCTTATGTCATAATCGAGTCTAACCTCGTGTCTTTACATTAATCACGTGTTTAGTTTGTGCCTAAGACCTCTCACATTGGGCTAACATTTGTAGCAACTGGTTAAGCCGGTTGGGTCCGGGCAGTTTTACGCTACAAATGAGTCCAACCTCGTGTCTTAGTCAATTAATTACAACTAATTAATCACCCTTATAATTTTATATTAATTATCCCTAATTAATCAAGTTTTTCTTAACATGGGTAGACCTAACTCAATAGGTAAATTCCCATGGGGTAGACCTAACTCAATAGGTAAATTCCCAACACATAGTATGGGTACACCTAACTAAATAGGCAAATTCCCATACTATGTTCATTTATTTTATGTTATGCATAATTATATTAATTTCACACAATCTTATTAACTTATGCATTTAATTACCCCATCGTTCCCACGTAATTTCGTTCTCATGATATAACACATATAAAAGGTGTCAACTTGCATATGAATGAACATGTTTCAAAGGTGCCATCTTGCATATTAACAAACACATAACTTGCATATGAACTTGCATAATATGTCACATAACTTGCACATAATATGTAACATAAATTACATATCCACTTGCATAACATACTTGCATATTAACTCATAGACTTGCATAATGTGTCATCATGAACTTGCATATTAACAAACATGTAACTTGCATATTAACAAACATGTAACTTGCATATTTACATACATGTAACTTGCATATTAATAAACATGTAACTTGCATATTTACATACATGTAACTTGCATATTAATAAACATGTAACTTGCATATTTACATACATGTAATTTGCATATTAACAAACATGTAACTTGCATATTAACAAACATGTAACTTGCATATTTACATACATGTAACTTGCATATTAACAAACATGTAACTTGCATATTTACATACATGTAATTTGCATATTAACAAACATGTAACTTGCATATTAACAAACATGTAACTTGCATATTTACATACATGTAACTTGCATATTAACAAACATGTAACTTGCATATTTAGCATCATGCAAACATGACATACATCATATTAAACTTGCATAAACTTGCATACTCAACATGCATAAACATACATACTCAACATGCATAAACATAAGATTAATGCTAACATCATATCATATGATTCAAGACTCATTAATCCACATACAAAACCATAAATCCCATCACATCTCATCTACTTAGTTTACCAAAAGATCATCAAAGTGATAGAAACTCACAACTAGCAAATTTTGCACACCAAATGAAGAAGATTAAGATGCTAAGAAGGGATTAGAGGTTGATTAGAGAGTGATTAGCTTGCAACCCTCTTCATTGATTTGTGGAGGCCATGAGAGCTAGCATTTTGCCATAGTTTAGTTGTATGATAGATTAATGATGATTTAGGGCTAGTTTAGGGTCTTATTTATAGGATTAGGTAGTGTTTTAGGCCCTTAGATTAACCCTAGATTAGATTAGGACCCTTAGATTTCGGAACCCTCTAGAACATGGCCCTAGACTCAGCCAAGACCAGACCTGGTGCACCCAGATCCACAGAGCCGACACCCTGTGTCGACACCCCTGTCGACAGGGCTGTCGACACCACTGTCGACACCCCTGTCGACATGCCCGTCGACACGGGGCTAGGCTGGAATTTTTCCCCCCTTTCCTCTTTTGGCTCCAAACTTGTTTTTAGAGCTGAATTTTAAATTTAAATTTTCTAAAAACTTCTTTGGGCCATAACCGGGCCATACGGACTCCGATTCTCGAAAACTCGGACTCTATTTCGCGTATTTTTTTCCGAGACGAACGCAATGACGCAGCCCGTTTCCCCTGGTTCTCATATCTGAGATTAATTATACTTTAATTTCTAACCGTTAGTGCTAATTGAAATTCGGGGTGTTACATTCTCCCCTACTTAAAGGATTTCGTCCTCGAAATCTCTAAGTTAAGAAGAACGTATCCTACCAACCAAACAACCATCTACTAAACCATCAACCACAAGCAACCATTATCCTTAGAAACTTCTAATGATGTATGAACATATGCAGAAAGTGTGTGTATATGTCCGTATACTAAATGCAAAATCAGGCGGTCTACTGATTCAGTCGACCTCCTTAATGCAAACCATGATAGTGCCATGCATCCAATATGTATGCGAAACCCTATTGACACATACAAATTTCTACATGCGTGCACAACCATACAAAAAAGTGCATCATCCATATGATAACACAGCCATGACACATCCATCAATCTAACTACCACATCCATTTATGCAATATGCAACATGAAGTGTCTGAGCCGATCTAGTGCCTAATGTGTGTGTATATGCATCCACGAGCAACCACTAGCAAACAATTGCATCTACGTGCATCCATCAACCATAACATGTTTCAAACACATGTTTCAACCATAAGTTTTACCCTATCCAAAGGTCATAGGTACTAGCGAGAGGATATACTAAAGATAAGATAAGTACTAGACAAGCGATAAAGGAGAAATTAAAAGACATACTCTCAAAAAGAAATGGATACAAAGAACGCATCTTCGCTTCCGTCTCCCAAGTAGCATTGCTTTCGTCATCTCCCCATTGCACTTTCACTAGCTGAACTTCTCTGTTCCTCAACTTCCTAGTCTCTGACCCAAGGATGCGAGTAGGAGCTCGTCGAATCGTCGCATCACGCTCTACCTCTACATCTCTAAGCAAGCTCGGCTCTACCACCTCCGCAGTCTCATGTAAGCACTTCCTCAGATGTGATACATGGAATACATCATGAACACCACTAAGTCTGTCGGGCAACTCCACCCTATATGCCATCCGTCCAATCCTTTCCTTAATAGGAAACGGCCCAACAAATCTCGGTGCTAACTTCCCAACGGACCCAAAGCGAACAACATTTCTCAACGGAGATACTTTGACAAAAACCATGTCCCCTACCTCAAACTCAAGATCCGTCCTTCTTTGATCCGCATAAGATTTCTGTCTATCTTGTGCTGCCTTCATCCTTCTTCGAATCAAATCAATCTTCTCTGAAGTCTCTCTAACCATATCTGGCCCAAGCAAGATCTTTTCCGTAGATTCCCACCAACATGTAGGAGATCGACAAGGCCTTCCATAAAGAGCTTCAAAAGGAGCCATACCAATACTGGACTGAAAGCTGTTATTATATGCGAACTCCACCAAAGGAAGATGTTCTTCCCATGTACCTCCAAAATCCAAGATACAAAGCCTCAAGAGATCTTCTAAGATACGGTTCACCCTCTCGGTCTGACCGTCCGTCTGAGGATGATATGCGGTGCTCAAACACAACTGAGTCCATACCGCCTCTTGCAAACTTCTCCAAAACTCACTAGTGAAGATAGGATCTCGATCACTCACAATGCTGGATGGTACGCCATGCAATCTAACAATCTCTCTAACATAGACTGAAGCGAGCCATGGAGCGGTCCTCTTACTCTTCACGGGTATAAAATGGGCACTCTTGGTAAGTCTGTCTACCACAACCCAAATTCCCGTATTACCCTTCCTCGATCTCGGTAACCCATCGACGAAATCCATCGAGACACTATCCCACTTCCATTGCGGAACTTCCAATGGGTGCAGCAACCCACCGGGTTTCCTTTGCTCCGCTTTGACTTGTTGGCACACTAAGCATCTAGCCACATACTCGGCCACATCTTTCTTCATACCGGCCCAGAAGAAAACTCTCTTCATGTCTTGGTACATTTTGTCTCCACCGGGATGAATAGTCATTCTTGAACGATGTGCATCATCCAAAACAGCCTTCTTCAAACCTTCATCCTGCGGTACACAAAGTCTACCGTCTCTATGCAACCATCCCTTATCCTCTATGGTGTATCTACCCAAATGGCTGGACGACTCCCCCCTCATAAGCTTCTCTATCAACTCAACCAACTGTGGGTCGTCTCGCTGAGCCTCGCCAATCCGTCTCAAAAGAGTAGGTCTAACCTCCAAGGATGCCAACAAACCAGGTACAAAGTCAACAGAAGGTCTGAAGTCGAACAAAGAAAGAAACTCCAAGCTTCGCCGTTCCACGAACAATAGACTCAAAGATAGCCTTTTTCTACTCAAGGCGTCTGCCACCACGTTACCCTTGCCAGGAGTATACGCTATCTCGAAATCATAGGATGCTAAGAACTCCATCCACCTTTGCTGTCTTAAGTTTAAATCCTTCTGAGAGAATAAGTACTTCAATGATTTATGGTCGGTGAACAACTCGAATCTCTCACCAAGAAGATAATGGCGCCAAGACTTAAGTGCGAAAACAATCGCGGCCAACTCTAGATCATGGGTAGGGTAGTTCTTCTCATGCACTCTCAATTGCCTTCCCCCATAGGCTATTACCCTTCCCTCCTGCATCAAGACTGCGCCTAATCCTGTCCCACAAGCATCGGTATAAACAACAAACGGCTTACTCCCATCTGGAAGCACTAAAACTGGAGCGGTGGTCAAAGCTCTCTTTAACCGTTGGAAAGCATCATCACAATCTACGTCCCATGAGAAAACCAGATTCTTCTTCGTCAAGCGAGTTAATGGGGCTGATATCTTCGCGAAGTCTTTAATGAACTTCCTATAATATCCTGCCAACCCCAAGAAACTTCTTACCTCGGTAGCATTTCTAGGAACTTTCCAATCCTGGATAGATACTATCTTTGCGGGATCCACAGCTATCCCTTCCTTAGAGACCACATGCCCTAAGAATCGCACTTCTCTTCTCCAAAAATGACATTTAGAGAATTTAGCTTTAAGACTATGTGCTCGAAGAGTCTCCAACACTTCCTTGAGATGAAAGGCATGCTCTTCTTCACTCTTGGAAAAGACCAAGATGTCATCCACAAAGACTACTACAAACTTATTCAGATACTTTCTGAACACTCTACTCATTAAATCAACAAAGTATGCAGGGGCGTTTGTCAACCCAAATGGCATCACTAGCCACTCATAAAAACCATCCGGAGTTCGGAAAGCAGTCTTTTCTATACTGTCCTCCGCCACTCTCAACTGATGAAACCCTGTAGCTAAGTCCATTTGCGAAAACACTGAGGCGCCAACCAACTGATCAAAGAGATCATCTATTCTTGGTAATGGGTGTCTATTCTTCTTCGTGAGCTTATTAAGTTCTCTATAATCCACACAAAGTCTGAGGGACCCATCCGCCTTCGTGGCAAACACTACTGGAGCTCCCCACTCCGATATACTTCGCCTTATGAACCCCTTCTCAAGCAACTCCCCTACTTGCTTATGAAGTTCTCTTCTCTCACGAGGAGCCATGTGGCGCACTGGCAAAGACACTGGTTTGGCATTATCCACCAAATAAATTCTGAAATCTATCTCCCGCTTCGGAGGCAAATCCCTCACCTCTTCAAACACATCCGGATATTCCCGGACCACTCTGACAGAACGCAAACTCTCAACCGAAGCATCGAGCGATTCAAGATAACTTAGAAGAACAGATTCCATGGGATTACAAGAGATCTCGAGAGTATTACCCAAGCGGGTCATAAGCCTGACAACTCTCCTTTCACAATCAAGAACGACACCATTACTGGATAACCAGTCCATGCCCAAAATCAACCCATAGCCCGTGAAGCCCAATACAAAAGCATCACATCTAAACTCAACGCTAAGTATAGAAATCTTCAAACCCAAACATATCATAGACAGATATATAGAGCCCCCAATTGGGTTTGAAACAACCAAGGGATCATCAACTAGACTGGTGTCTAAGTGCAGTGACTCAGCTAATGATGATGAGATAAAAGAATGCGATGCGCCAGAGTCAAACAAAGTACGAACTGGATGATCAAACAGAAAAACCAGACTTTCAACGGAAATAGTTCTACCTCTCTGCTGAATCGGTGGAACTGAGAGAACCTGAACTTTCCCCCCTGACTGAGGTGGTGCTATAAGAGCTTGCACCTGACCTCCTGAGGTAGACCCCGTCTTCTGCCCCTTCTTTGGGCAGTTTTTCACAAGATGCCCTGCTTCACCACAATGAAAGCAACCGGTCTTCTTCTTTTTGCGACAATCCTTGCTGAGGTGACCTGGTGTCCCACAATTAAAGCACTTCTTCTTCGTCTTCTTCTTGTCACCATTGCCTTTTCCACCCTTGCCTTGTTGTTGTTGTTGTTGCGGTTTCTTCTGATCCCCCTTCTTCTCTGGTGCCTTAGAATTCTTATCATCCTCATGCATAAGTGCCATGTAGACAAGCTTCTCAAAGGTGGCCCCCATAGGAATGTGAGTCATAGCTATTCCTTGCAATGGTTCGTTCAAGCCTCTAACGAACCTCAAAGCCTTCTTCTCCGGTGTATTCACCAACTCTATACCAAACCTTGCTAATTGATTGAATTTGTTGACATATTCTTTCACCGTGAGATTCCCTTGCTTCAAATTCAAGAACTTCTCCATAAACAGATTCTCTTCCGCCCTTGAGAGAAACTTAGCCCCAAACCTTTGCTTAAAATCTGCCCAAGAGTCAACAGGGCGTTCTCCATTAGTGACCTCCCACCAGAATGAGGCTTCTCCCTTCATTAACCAAGCCGCCAACTTGACTTTCTTTCCCTCTTCCACTTCAAAAATATCTAGCAACTCTTCCACTTCCTTAAGCCAATCTCTAGCCTCTACGAAAGTCTCTGAACCTAGAAAAGGTTTTCCTCCTATAGCCTTGAACTCCTTGCAAACCTTAGCAAAATTATCCACTCTAGGCTGAGGAGGAGGAACGGTTGCCTCTGGTGTAGTAACATTGGCTGGACCCGCAGCCGCGGCCCTAGCCTCTTGTAACCTCCTATACCATAGTGGTATAACTAAACCCTCCGGGATGTTAAGATCTTCAGCCATGCTGAAACGAAAGAGGAAAGATTCAAAAAGGAGATTCCGAAAGATAAAGATATGGCTATTGGGGATTATGCTTTTCTTTTTCAAAAACTTTTTCTCTTAGAAGACATGCTTTTGAAAATACTTTCTTCGAAAATACTCTTAGAAAATAATTTTTCTCAAAAAAATTTTTTATCTGTTCTGGTAACCTTAAGCTCTGATACCACGTGTAACACCCCACTCCCGCTATGGTCACTCACTAAGGGAATGCCATAGCATCGGTGGAGTATTTTAGTGAATATAGAACAGAAAAATTACAACAAGACAGATATAAACAGTACTTGAAATTTAAAACATCATCTCATAACAGCGGAAGTAAAACATGTCTGGTTACATCATAAAACCACAATAAAAGTCAAGTACAATATCCATCAAAAAATAAGAAGTACATAATCCCACTCTCATACAATAGCCAAGACAAAAGAAAAGATAACTGGATAACTGGAGCTTTACATCTATCCAAGCTCCTAAAGACTGGAACAGCAATCCGATCAAGCTCCACTACTGCTAGGATCCACCGTAGGACCTGAGGTTTGGGAAAAAGATAAAAACAACGGGGTCAGACATAAGTCTGAGCGAGTCCTATAACTTTAACAATACAATCGTTAAAGTAAACAGAGAAGACATGACCTGATATACGGTAACACATGGGGATGAACGGTTACACTAAGCAATCAACTAAGCTAAGATAAAAGATAAAGACGCATCTACCCTTCCTAAGGTAAATTACTAAACTGCCCACACCAGTCGTTCCTAACTTAAAGGTTGATCCCACCCATGGACTTACAGAATTAACTTAATAGTACTTGCGTACCCCTAGGTGACCAAGTAGACGCCACGGGGCCCTACAATCCACTAGGTGTACACACCACTCCCCATTCGATCGGCTCCCTAACGTAGATACCCGTGCTGGCCCCACCATGGGGTGTACCATTCCCCAACGTGGCAACCCGATATAATTAACGGTGCACGGCTTATATCTACACGATGCAACAACGGCTTATCTACCAGCCCGGGCCCACTCACGCATATGAAGCCCGTTGGACTTGCGTTGCCACCGCTAACCCGTTTGCCTCTTACAGTCAAGCCCAGTATGCGTGTCCCGTCCTCGACATGGGTCGAGCCCACAAAGATACGTATGGGTTACTGGTTGAAATGGGCCTCCCACAAGCTACCCACCTAAGCTTGTCCCTTTTTCTAGTGTATCCCACTTAACCCTTTAATCATGTTTAATTACATGTTTCCATTTTGGTTAAGTATTCTAATCGTATTTTCTATTGCCACCCAAGGCAACCACTAGATTTCCTCATGCTACCTAAGCACCCACTTAACCCCTCATGTCCCTCTACATGCTAATGTGGTTAAGTGTTTCTTAATTAATTAATTAAGATCGTAACCTTTGTAAAGACCTCTCACATTAGACTGTCTTTTATGACCGCTGGTTAAGCCGGTTGGGTCCGGGCAGCCTTATGTCATAATCGAGTCTAACCTCGTGTCTTTACATTAATCACGTGTTTAGTTTGTGCCTAAGACCTCTCACATTGGGCTAACATTTGTAGCAACTGGTTAAGCCGGTTGGGTCCGGGCAGTTTTACGCTACAAATGAGTCCAACCTCGTGTCTTAGTCAATTAATTACAACTAATTAATCACCCTTATAATTTTATATTAATTATCCCTAATTAATCAAGTTTTTCTTAACATGGGTAGACCTAACTCAATAGGTAAATTCCCATGGGGTAGACCTAACTCAATAGGTAAATTCCCAACACATAGTATGGGTACACCTAACTAAATAGGCAAATTCCCATACTATGTTCATTTATTTTATGTTATGCATAATTATATTAATTTCACACAATCTTATTAACTTATGCATTTAATTACCCCATCGTTCCCACGTAATTTCGTTCTCATGATATAACACATATAAAAGGTGTCAACTTGCATATGAATGAACATGTTTCAAAGGTGCCATCTTGCATATTAACAAACACATAACTTGCATATGAACTTGCATAATATGTCACATAACTTGCACATAATATGTCACATAAATTACATATCCACTTGCATAACATACTTGCATATTAACTCATAGACTTGCATAATGTGTCATCATGAACTTGCATATTAACAAACATGTAACTTGCATATTAACAAACATGTAACTTGCATATTTACATACATGTAACTTGCATATTAATAAACATGTAACTTGCATATTTACATACATGTAACTTGCATATTAATAAACATGTAACTTGCATATTTACATACATGTAATTTGCATATTAACAAACATGTAACTTGCATATTAACAAACATGTAACTTGCATATTTACATACATGTAACTTGCATATTAACAAACATGTAACTTGCATATTTACATACATGTAATTTGCATATTAACAAACATGTAACTTGCATATTAACAAACATGTAACTTGCATATTTACATACATGTAACTTGCATATTAACAAACATGTAACTTGCATATTTAGCATCATGCAAACATGACATACATCATATTAAACTTGCATAAACTTGCATACTCAACATGCATAAACATACATACTCAACATGCATAAACATAAGATTAATGCTAACATCATATCATATGATTCAAGACTCATTAATCCACATACAAAACCATAAATCCCATCACATCTCATCTACTTAGTTTACCAAAAGATCATCAAAGTGATAGAAACTCACAACTAGCAAATTTTGCACACCAAATGAAGAAGATTAAGATGCTAAGAAGGGATTAGAGGTTGATTAGAGAGTGATTAGCTTGCAACCCTCTTCATTGATTTGTGGAGGCCATGAGAGCTAGCATTTTGCCATAGTTTAGTTGTATGATAGATTAATGATGATTTAGGGCTAGTTTAGGGTCTTATTTATAGGATTAGGTAGTGTTTTAGGCCCTTAGATTAACCCTAGATTAGATTAGGACCCTTAGATTTCGGAACCCTCTAGAACATGGCCCTAGACTCAGCCAAGACCAGACCTGGTGCACCCAGATCCACAGAGCCGACACCCTGTGTCGACACCCCTGTCGACAGGGCTGTCGACACCCCTGTCGACACCCCTGTCGACATGCCCGTCGACACGGGGCTAGGCGGGAAATTTTCCCCCCTTTCCTCTTTTGGCTCCAAACTTGTTTTTAGAGCTGAATTTTAAATTTAAATTTTCTAAAAACTTCTTTGGGCCATAACCGGGCCATACGGACTCCGATTCTCGAAAACTCGGACTCTATTTCGCGTATTTTTTTCTGAGACGAACGCAATGACGCAGCCCGTTTCCCCTGGTTCTCATATCTGAGATTAATTATACTTTAATTTCTAACCGTTAGTGCTAATTGAAATTCGGGGTGTTACACAAGACAAATCAGAACACAAACAGAAGAACATTTCACTGTTATTACAACAATGCATCAGATTACAAGAATATACAGAGTATAAATGAATATTACACAGAAATATCAGAGATTTAAATTACATTTAAATACCTAGCTGCGGAAAATAATACAATACACAACTAGAAGAGATATACGGATACAAAGCTTTCCGGATATCATTCCAGCTGTAAACCAGGATCCTGTGAATATAAATCTGCAAAACCAAAACTACTAGCTGCCCGTGTCGAAAATAAGGGCACCCAGAGTTTAGGTTAAAACAATAAACTCCAGGTCAGTCATGTGACTGGTGTGAGAACTAAAACAGTTATTTAAAACTTTACTTTAAAAGAGAGTAATTCAAGGGACCACGCCGTATAACACGGAACGGGTTTCCTCCCAAGAATACTAGTGCATAGAATAAACAGCGCAATGCTTTTTCGAAAAATGAAGCTATTATAAGACCCAGGTCCCATCACACAATGCAACGCAAGCCGGAGGATAGGGTTTTACCTTATAACATCCAAACATGCTTGATACGTTTAAAACAAATCATTTGATACTATAATAAGTGTATAGTGTCAAAAACAATTTCAATCATAAATATAAATCATAGACGGCATGAGTGCCCCATCCCACTATGTCGCCATACTAGGCTCTACAAATAAAGCCGAAATACACGTATTGGAAATTGGATTTCCATCATGGTGGCTCCTGATTCGAAAGATCGATCGCGTAGTACAAATCACCGCGGCTTACGTCTCAGCGAGAGAAAACACCGCTATGCACATCCTCACTTTTGGGACTCAAGTATCACCGCGGCTTACGTCCCAGCAAGAGAAAACACCGCTTACTCTATCCCTCCGAGCACGAAGCTCAATATCGGTCGACCGAATCCACTACACTAAAAATGTATACTGATCAAACCATCAGTTTACCACCATCCCGGGCTGTGAGGCTCACGGATCAACGCTATACACAAAGCCATGCTATATCAGCTGCGCTTTGATCATCAACCACCAAACTTTGCTTTTCAACAAAAGTCTGGATCACTGCATCTCAGTATGCCACACTATCAATCCATATCGTACCACTGATTTCTGCCAATATATAACCTCTGAGCTCATATGTCTCAGAGAAGGGCGTTAAGCAAGAGAATAAATTCTCCGCCGCCAAACAGATATATATTTAGCAGAGATCAACAAATACAATATAAAGGAATACAATGTCAGACACACCATCCATTTACAAGTCCGTTCTAGGTCTGAACGAAACCGGAGGCACTTTCCTCGCATATCCATCCATCTCCAAGTACGTCTGGACGACCGCCAACTATTTCCATCCTCTTGGGTGTACAGCCCAATCAGGATCGTCAGTAATTATCCAAACGATGTGAAGACTTCCGGTCTTCAACCACCGTCTTCATCTTCGACATCTCGTCGAATCGGTTATTCAGAATGGGTGTAAACCCGACCTTTCTGAATAACCCACGTATATGATAAACAAATGTTACACAAACACATCAAACGCCTCATTCCAATTCAGAATATTCTTTTATTCACAAAATCACATTTTTAGGGAAAGGTTCCCATTAATTTTATCCAAGATAAATTCTTCTAAATTTATTCTTTAATCTTCCTTTGGATATCATTTCAAACCATATTATGGTTTTCCAAACTAGTCGGGATTAGCGAACCACACCGAAGTAATTATTATTTTATTTCCCAATCCCAACCTATATATCCCATGGAGAAAACTGGTAATACTCCACATCTAACACCACTGTGTTATCGGTAAAATTAATTACCATTTCACGTTCAAATCTAATTAAAGATTTAACTATCGCTTTGGAGCAAAACTGGTGGTACTCCATTCTCGATCACCTTTCAGATTTGATAATTTAAATAATCACTTCATTTTTCAATCTAATTAAAGATTCATTAAAACTCCACTTAGTTTTAATCTTCTCAAAAATCGATATCTTGCCTTTAACTGGGTTAAAGAACCAATGTCTTCTAAAACACGATTCACGATAAACCCAAATCACATTTGATATTAAATACAAGGCTCTGAATAGAAAATATATCGGCTTACATTCAATATCAAATTCTGAAACCAACATATATCGTATTGGAAATAACGATATAAAATATATCTTTCAAATCCCCATAACGATATTTGCATAGTCACGAGATCCAACATCGAAATATCCCGAAGATAATTTCGATTCAACTCCAGTCCAATCCACGTATTGGGAGTATTGATTTATTTTTAAAATCACTTTCAAATTCAATTTATTTATCTCAAAAATAAATTGATTTTAATTCTAGTTCAAAACTAGTTTATTTCGATAAAAATCTATTTTTATCTTTTCAAATGTGGAATTTTCCAGCTCAACTCTTTCCAATCCATATATTATGATTTTACACAAATTATAGATATTTTTAATAATTTTACCCAGGCCCGTACAGTCGAATTCCAACAACGGCCATCGAACTGCACTTACAGCGACCTTTTTCGAATTTGATTTGGACATAACTCCAAATCCAACCGTTAGATTTCAAATTTCTAATATTCATTGGAAAGCTCTTTTCGATACGAACCCAACGGTTCCGGTTTTAGGAGAATCCGACGGTCGGATCTCCCGCAATGTCCGTTTGAAATAAATGGTCGAAATTCACGAACTGCCGCGGCGCGGCGCGTTCTATTCAGGCCATTATATATATAATATATATATATATTATATATATTTCGTCGATTTCCTTTTAAAACGAATTTTATAAATAGTTCTACATTCGTTTCAAAACAATTTCAACTTCCATTTCAATTCAAATCAAAATTGAATTCTTCTTTATAAATTCGTTTTAAAATTCATTTCTATTCAATTCAATTTGAATTCATTTCGAATTCGCTTTCAATTCAATTCATTTCGAAATCGTTTTCAATTCAATTCATTTCGAAATCGTTTTCAATTCAATTCATTTCGAAATCGTTTTCAATTCAATTCATTTCGAAATCGTTTTCAATTCAATTCATTTCGAAATCGTTTTCAATTCAATTCATTTCGAAATCGTTTTCAATTCAATTCATTTCGAAATCGTTTTCAATTCAATTCATTTCGAAATGAATAAAATCGATATAAATATCGTTTACGTCAAAATGGCGTCAATCTAATCAACACGGCTTTATATTTTCAAAACTTCTTTATTCTATCCAACAAATGAATATTTATCCCATTCAACACATGAATCTATATTTATTTCAACACACGACTAATCTCAACACATGAGTACTGTCAACACATCACTATTTTTATATTCAACACATGAATTTTCTTTTATAATATTCATTACTTCCCCGATTGGAATGAGGCCCAATCAATCACCATATAACGTTAATTATATGGATTCCATACACCACATGTATATAATAGCAATAATAAACAATCAACCATCAACCAAAGTGCACTACACTGTATAAGCATCAAATATAGATATCTTACGCTTATAACAGCCTGTCA
Organism: Allium sativum; assembly: GCA_030737875.1. NCBI lineage: Eukaryota > Viridiplantae > Streptophyta > Magnoliopsida > Asparagales > Amaryllidaceae > Allium > Allium sativum. The sequence continues at coordinate 2,159,027 of JASFAX010000036.1, read as the reverse complement.
ATCAATCGATCGACATATTTAATCAATCAGGATGAGTGAACTTCAAATTTCATCCCAACACCCGTGTGGGGTTTCAAACAATCAAACACAGATTTTTAGTTGTGCAGTTGGGCGATGTGTAAAATTTATCGACCCATTCAATATCAGTCAAATCAGTGTATATAAACAAATCGGCCAATTTGTTTATAAATATTTATTTATTCACTTTCACGTTAAAACTATATTTTTAATGATAATATATTTTATTTTAACACATGAATTTCTATTCATTTCATTTACACAATAAAAATGATATTTTTATTTTTCTAACATATTTTAGAAAATTTCGGCGGCATAACGGCACGATACTAGAAACGGGACGAGGCCTAGCCTTATCCCCGGTCTAGTGAAGGCCCACGCCATTCACACATCAATCAAATCAATTTTTATTTCACCAAACAATTCAGTTCAAACCAAATAATCTAACCAACTACACAACCAAACAAACAAGTCCATGGTATGTGGACGGGTGTCGGGTGCTTCTAATAAGCACCGTCTGCATCCTAGTATATATATAACTAGAAAAATAGAATTTGAGTGAGAAGTTCTCACCGATAGCTATCCAATCATCTTGGCTCTTCTTTTATAGAAATCTTCGACTTTTCGCTTTTTGTCGCTTTTGTTGCCCGTAGCCACTACATGTATAAAAATCACATTTTTACTTCGATGTTCAATATATAAAAATCGAATTTTTACTCGCTATTCAATATATAAAAATCGAATTTTTATTTCGCTATTCAATATATAAAAATCGAATTTTTATTCGCTATTCAATATATAAAAATCGAATTTTTATTCGCTATTCAATATATAAAAATCGAATTTTTATTCGCTATTCAATATATAAAAATCGAATTTTTATTCGCTATTCAATATATAAAAATCGAATTTTTATTTCGCTATATAAACAAAGATGATATTTTTAATATCATCATCATGTGAAAATTATATTTTAATTCTCTACATGAACAAAATCCTATTTTTACGCCTTCTATATAGTAAAGACTATATTTTTAATACTTTAAAAATATAAAAATCATATCTTTATTACTTTAAAAATATAAAAATCATATCTTTATTACTTTACTTACATAAAAATTATAAATTTCATTTATTTCAAAATCATATCTTTATTTCAGCATCAGTTTTAATTATTATATTCAATTAGTTTTTATAATCCCAAAAAAAAAAATCGATTTTAATATATATATATATATAAAACAGTTATATATAAACAAAAATAATAAATAAAAAAAAAAGAAAAAAAAAGAAAAGGGGACTTACAGCCAACGGTGAAAGGGGGGAAGAACTGTCGGAGGGTGCTTGCCGCGGGTCCGTTCTGGTGGAGCAAGGGGGTGGCGTCGGGCTTCAGGGTCTCGATTTTGGGGAGGGGGGGTTTCTAGGTGGAGCGGCTTCGTGAGTTCAATTTGGGGAAGTGGAGATCGACGGAGAGGAGGGGGATCTGGCAGGGAGGCGCGGCAGCGGGGCCCACTCGCGGTGGCTCGGCGCTGATCGAATTGGGCGATGCGATTCCGTCGATCCCCTTTTTTTTTTCTTTTTTTTTATTTTCGGTTTGAAAATGAACGGGGGGGGGGGGGGGGTCGGCTGATAAAAGGAGGAGAGGGTTTGTTTTTTTTTCTTTTATTATTTAATTATTTTAATTACCAAAATATTGACTTTTACATACGACCTCGAAACGAGGCCCACCGTCTGTCGTCCATAGCGTATTACCCCTATTCTGAGCACAATGGGATATATATCGCAAGCTGATTCGACTGTTTGAATCAGTTTCCGTTTAATTTACATTTAAATCACAATATTGAATTTTAAACGTACATTTCAAATTACCGGGGCCACATACCAACTCTAAAAATTCAATAAAAATATTTTCTAGCTTCGTATTAACGATACGGTCCTAACAAAACTAGTTTCGCCGAATTCTGAGACCGTTTGAAAAATGGCCATTTTCCAGTCGATTAAAATCAACTGAAACTGGTCAAACGCGTTTTCCTTTGCCACGCTCACATATTGATTCGAAAAATTATAAAATTTGAAACCTAGCAATAACTTAACATCACGGACCCAACAAAAGTGGTTTCGTCGAAATCCGAGGTCGTTTGCAAAATGTCCATTTTTAAGGGCCTGAATTCCATAGCGACTATTCAGAATTTTCAACTGGACATATCTTATCATTTATAAAGTGAAATCTCAGTTTGTTAACTTCATTGGAAAGATATCGTCAATTAGATCCTAATGTTTTTGGTTTCACTAAAATCCGGATTGTTTTGCTCCCGGTACATTCAATTGAAGTTTGAAATCGAATTATCGAATTACCGCGCCATTTTCAATTCTATTTATAATTATATATAAATATTTATATTCTAACGACGACGCGTATAAATATATACGTTCGAATTATATTCAAAATAAATTTCCGTCGATATTATTTAAAATAATTCATTTTAAATAGTCAAAATTCGCTAAAATGGCCAAAATAAAAATTTTAAACTGGCCCAGATTTTCCGGGTTATTACAATCTCCCCCACTTAAAACTTTTCGTCCCCGAAAAGGAACAAAGTCGAAAGGGGTTTGATTAATCAACTCTACGCTCGATCTGGCTTCCATTCTCCAACTCTTTAGTTTCTGAGAATTTTCAAAAATTTCAAAAATTTGGCTAACACCCTAAATTTTCGAAAAATTTCGCCATAACCTCCCCTGCACCGGGAGCATCGGGGAATTTCAAATAGCTTCCCCGGTCCTTCAGATCTCAAAAAGAAAAAGAAAAAGCCAAGCGGCTAGCCAATAGGCTCATAAAATCATCATCACCCAAACAAAACAGTAAATTATGTAGTAAACATGTACCTATTTGTCGGGCAAACAAATTTTATTCTCTGGCTCTAGCCTCCTTGCGATGACCTGTTCAATGATATATATGCATATGCAAGCAAATGCGACCAATTTTCAATATAACTCAATATTTGATGCTATTAGGCATAATGGTCCAAAATTACCAAACAATTAGGCAAACAACTCAAACATCAATCAATTAGTGAATTAGAGTTTCAAATTCATAATTTTGATACATATACAAAAATCATGTTTTTGATGCCAAATCACAACAATAGGCCCTATCTAATTTTTGGTTCTCACACCAGTCAATAGGAGATATATAAATATCACACCTTCGACACTCGAATACTAATTCTGATGATGTAGCTACAATCATCAGAATCACCTTCGGGCGACTGGAGTGTGATTCTATATTTATCCAGTATATTAAAACGTTGAATATACGTTTGCAAGGCGTATATGCAAATTCTTTATATACTGGACTGTCCTAATCAATATAGAATAAATAATCAAATACGAATAATTGATTTTAAATTTTCAAAACAAAAATTGTTTTCATTTGAAAAATATACCCTTTACACTCGTTCTAGGATGCTACTGATCCCATCTCTAACGAGTCATTCCCGTTGGATATTACTAATCCAATATCTGATGAATTCTTTCGTATGGTTCTAATGTGTCTTGTTCTCTAAGCTTTGTAAACCAAAGCTCTGATACCAAATGAAGCGACCCGAAACTTCCCCGGTCTCCGAAGAGATGAGAAAGAACGAATTACTGTGAGGACAAGACAAATCAGAACACAAACAGAAGAACATTTCACTGTTATTACAACAATGCATCAGATTACAAGAATATACAGAGTATAAATGAATATTACACAGAAATATCAGAGATTTAAATTACATTTAAATACCTAGCAGCGGAAAATAATACAATACACAACTAGAAGAGATATACGGATACAAAGCTTTCCGGATATCATTCCAGCTGTAAACCAGGATCCTGTGAATATAAATCTGCAAAACCAAAACTACTAGCTGCCCGTGTCGAAAATAAGGGCACCCAGAGTTTAGGTTAAAACAATAAACTCCAGGTCAGTCATGTGACTGGTGTGAGAACTAAAACAGTTATTTAAAACTTTACTTTAAAAGAGAGTAATTCAAGGGACCACGCCGTATAACACGGAACGGGTTTCCTCCCAAGAATACTAGTGCATAGAATAAACAGCGCAATGCTTTTTCGAAAAATGAAGCTATTATAAGACCCAGGTCCCATCACACAATGCAACGCAAGCCGGAGGATAGGGTTTTACCTTATAACAGCCAAACATGCTTGATACGTTTAAAACAAATCATTTGATACTATAATAAGTGTATAGTGTCAAAAACAATTTCAATCATAAATATAAATCATAGACGGCATGAGTGCCCCATCCCACTATGTCGCCATACTAGGCTCTACAAATAAAGCCGAAATACACGTATTGGAAATTGGATTTCCATCATGGTGGCTCCTGATTCGAAAGATCGATCGCGTAGTACAAATCACCGCGGCTTACGTCTCAGCGAGAGAAAACACCGCTATGCACATCCGCACTTTTGGGACTCAAGTATCACCGCGGTTTACGTCCCAGCAAGAGAAAACACCGCTTACTCTATCCCTCCGAGCACGAAGCTAAATATCGGTCGACCGAATCCACTACACTAAAAATGTATACTGATCAAACCATCAGTTTACCACCATCCCGGGCTGTGAGGCTCGCGGATCAACGCTATACACAAAGCCATGCTATATCAGCTGCGCTTTGATCATCAACCACCAAACTTTGCTTTTCAACAAAAGTCTGGATCACTGCATCTCAGTATGCCACACTATCAATCCATATCGTACCACTGATTTCTGCCAATATATAACCTCTGAGCTCATATGTCTCAGAGAAGGGCGTTAAGCAAGAGAATAAATTCTCCGCCGCCAAACAGATATATATTTAGCAGAGATCAACAAATACAATATAAAGGAATACAATGTCAGACACACCATCCATTTACAAGTCCGTTCTAGGTCTGAACGAAACCGGAGGCACTTTCCTCGCATATCCATCCATCTCCAAGTACGTCTGGACGACCACCAACTATTTCCATCCTCTTGGGTGTACAGCCCAATCAGGATCGTCAGTAATTATCCAAACGATGTGAAGACTTCCGGTCTTCAACCACCGTCTTCATCTTCGACATCTCGTCGAATCGGTTATTCAGAATGGGTGTAAACCCGGCCTTTCTGAATAACCCACGTATATGATAAACAAATGTTACACAAACACATCAAACGCCTCATTCCAATTCAGAATATTCTTTTATTCACAAAATCACATTTTTAGGGAAAGGTTCCCATTAATTTTATCCAAGATAAATTCTTCTAAATTTATTCTTTAATCTTCCTTTGGATATCATTTCAAACCATATTATGGTTTTCCAAACTAGTCGGGATTAGCGAACCACACCGAAGTAATTATTATTTTATTTCCCAATCCTAACCTTTATATCCCATGGAGAAAACTGGTAATACTCCACATCTAACACCACTGTGTTATCGGTAAAATTAATTACCATTTCACGTTCAAATCTAATTAAAGATTTAACTATCGCTTTGGAGCAAAACTGATGGTACTCCATTCTCGATCACCTTTCAGATTTGATAATTTAAATAATCACTTCATTTTTCAATCTAATTAAAGATTCATTAAAACTCCACTTAGTTTTAATCTTCTCAAAAATCGATATCTTGCCTTTAACTGGGTTAAAGAACCAATGTCTTCTAAAACACGATTCACGATAAACCCAAATCACATTTGATATTAAATACAAGGCTCTGAAATGAAAATATATCGGCTTACATTCAATATCAAATTCTGAAACCAACATATATCGTATTGGAAATAACGATATAAAATATATCTTTCAAATCCCCATAACGATATTTGCATAGTCACGAGATCCAACATCGAAATATCCCGAAGATAATTTCGATTCAACTCCAGTCCAATCCACGTATTGGGAGTATTGATTTATTTTTAAAATCACTTTCAAATTCAATTTATTTATCTCAAAAATAAATTGATTTTAATTCTAGTTCAAAACTAGTTTATTCGATAAAAATCAATTTTTATCTTTTCAAATGTGGAATTTTCCAGCTCAACTCTTTCCAATCCATATATTATGATTTTACACAAATTATAGATATTTTTAATAATTTTACCAAGGCCCGTACAGTCGAATTCCAACAACGGCCATCGAACTGCACTTACAGCGACCTTTTTCGAATTTGATTTGGACATAACTCCAAATCCAACCGTTAGATTTCAAATTTTTAATATTCATTGGAAAGCTCTTTTCGATACGAACCCAACGGTTCCGGTTTTAGGAGAATCCGACGGTCGGATCTCCCGCAATGTCCGTTTGAAATAAATGGTCGAAATTCACGAACTGCCGCGGCGCGGCGCGTTCTATTCAGGCCATTATATATATAATATATATATATATTATATATATTTCGTCGATTTCCTTTTAAAACGAATTTTATAAATAGTTCTACATTCGTTTCAAAACAATTTCAACTTCCATTTCAATTCAAATCAAAATTGAATTCTTCTTTATAAATTCGTTTTAAAATTCATTTCTATTCAATTCAATTTGAATTCATTTCGAATTCGCTTTCAATTCAATTCATTTCGAAATCGTTTTCAATTCAATTCATTTCGAAATCGTTTTCAATTCAATTCATTTCGAAATCGTTTTCAATTCAATTCATTTCGAAATCGTTTTCAATTCAATTCATTTCGAAATCGTTTTCAATTCAATTCATTTCGAAATCGTTTTCAATTCAATTCATTTCGAAATGAATAAAATCGATATAAATATCGTTTACGTCAAAATGGCGTCAATCTAATCAACACGGCTTTATATTTTCAAAACTTATTTATTCTATCCAACAAATGAATATTTATCCCATTCAACACATGAATCTATATTTATTTCAACACACGACTAATCTCAACACATGAGTACTGTCAACACATCACTATTTTTATATTCAACACATGAATTTTCTTTTATAATATTCATTACTTCCCCGATTGGAATGAGGCCCAATCAATCACCATATAACGTTAATTATATGGATTCCATACACCACATGTATATAATAGCAATAATAAACAATCAACCATCAACCAAAGTGCACTACACTGTATAAGCATCAAATATAGATATCTTACGCTTATAACAGCCTGTCAATCAATCGATCGACATATTAAATCAATCAGGATGAGTGAACTTCAAATTTCATTCCAACACCCGTGTGGGGTTTCAAACAATCAAACACAGATTTTTAGTTGTGCAGTTGGGCGATGTGTAAAATTTATCGACCCATTCAATATCAGTCAAATCAGTGTATATAAACAAATCGGCCGATTTGTTTATAAATATTTATTTATTCACTTTCACGTTAAAACTATATTTTTAATGATAATATATTTTATTTTAACACATGAATTTCTATTCATTTCATTTACACAATAAAAATGATATTTTTATTTTTCTAACATATTTTAGAAAATTTCGGTGGCATAACGGCACGATACTAGAAACGGGACGAGGCCTAGCCTTATCCCCGGTCTAGTGAAGGCCCACGCCATTCACACATCAATCAAATCAATTTTTATTTCACCAAACAATTCAGTTCAAACCAAATAATCTAACCAACTACACAACCAAACAAACAAGTCCATGGTATGTGGACGGGTGTCGGGTGCTTCTAATAAGCACCGTCTGCATCCTAGTATATATATAACTAGAAAAATAGAATTTGAGTGAGAAGTTCTCACCGATAGCTATCCAATCATCTTGGATCTTCTTTTATAGAAATCTTCGACTTTTCGCTTTTTGTCGCTTTTGTTGCCCGTAGCCACTACATGTATAAAAATCACATTTTTACTTCGATGTTCAATATATAAAAATCGAATTTTTACTCGCTATTCAATATATAAAAATCGAATTTTTATTTCGCTATTCAATATATAAAAATCGAATTTTCATTCGCTATTCAATATATAAAAATCGAATTTTTATTCGCTATTCAATATATAAAAATCGAATTTTTATTCGCTATTCAATATATAAAAATCGAATTTTTATTTCGCTATATAAACAAAGATGATATTTTTAATATCATCATCATGTGAAAATTATATTTTAATTCTCTACATGAACAAAATCCTATTTTTACGCCTTCTATATAGTAAAGACTATATTTTTAATACTTTAAAAATATAAAAATCATATCTTTATTACTTTAAAAAAATAAAAATCATATCTTTATTACTTTACTTACATAAAAATTATAAATTTCATTTATTTCAAAATCAAATCTTTATTTCAGCATCAGTTTTAATTATTATATTCAATTAGTTTTTATAATCCCAAAAAAAAATCGATTTTAATATATATATATAAAACAGTTATATATAAACAAAAATAATAAATAAAAAAAAAAGAAAAAAAACAAGAAAAGGGGACTTACAGCCAACGGTGAAAGGGGGGGAAGAACTGTCGGAGGGTGCTTGCCGCGGGTCCGTTCTGGTGGAGCAAGGGGGTGGCGTCGGGCTTCAGGGTCTCGATTTTGGGGAGGGGGGGTTTCTAGGTGGAGCGGCTTCGTGAGTTCAATTTGGGGAAGTGGAGATCGACGGAGAGGAGGGGGATCTGGCAGGGAGGCGCGGCAGCAGGGCCCACTCGCGGTGGCTCGGCGCTGATCGAATTGGGCGATGCGATTCCGTCGATCCCCTTTTTTTTTCTTTTTTTTTCGGTTTGAAAATGAACGGGGGGGGGGGGGTCGGCTGATAAAAGGAGGAGAGGGTTTGTTTTTTTTTTCTTTTATTATTTAATTATTTTAATTACCAAAATATTGACTTTTACATACGACCTCGAAACGAGGCCCACCGCCTGTCGTCCATAGCGTATTACCCCTATTCTGAACACAATGGGATATATATCGCAAGCTGATTCGACTGTTTGAATCAGTTTCCGTTTAATTTACATTTAAATCACAATATTGAATTTTAAACGTACATTTCAAATTACCGGGGCCACATACCAACTCTAAAAATTCAATAAAAATATTTTCTAGCTTCGTATTAACGATACGGTCCTAACAAAACTAGTTTCGCCGAATTCTGAGACCGTTTGAAAAATGGCCATTTTCCAGTCAATTAAAATCAACTGAAACTGGTCAAACGCGTTTTCCTTTGCCACGCTTACATATTGATTCGAAAAATTATAAAATTTGAAACCTAGCAATAACTTAACATCACGGACCCAACAAAAGTGGTTTCATCGAAATCCGAGGTCGTTTGCAAAATGTCCATTTTTAAGGGCCTGAATTCCATAGCGACTATTCAGAATTTTCAACTGGACATATCTTATCATTTATAAAGTGAAATCTCAGTTTGTTAACTTCGTTGGAAAGATATCGTCAATTAGATCCTAATGTTTTTGGTTTCACTAAAATCCGGATTGTTTTGCTCCCGGTACATTCAATTGAAGTTTGAAATCGAATTATCGAACTACCGCGCCATTTTCAATTCTATTTATAATTATATATAAATATTTATATTCTAACGACGACGCGTATAAATATATACGTTCGAATTATATTCAAAATAAATTTCCGTCGATATTATTTAAAATAATTCATTTTAAATAGTCAAAATTCGCTAAAATGGCCAAAATAAAAATTTTAAACTGGCCCAGATTTTCCGGGTTATTACAGACGGAGACAAGAGTTATCTTTGGAATATAACACAGAAACAGATAATAGCAGAACAGAATTAAATAAATACACCAGGTAATGAACAATAGAATATACTGGATAAAAGTAATCATCAGAGTTACACAGTATACAGGATCTTACTTAGTACAAATACAGTTCAGCTATACATAAATGTCTACAGCGGAAAACAAACAAAATATGTACAATAGGAGCTGAATAGCATAAAAAGAGATAAATGATAGAATCCATCTTCAGCTTCAGCTATCCAGAAAGAACCAGCTAAACCTGAATACAAGGCTGCCCGTGTAGAAAAAAAAAAGGGGCACCCGAGTTTGAAAGGGAAACAAACTACGAGTCAGTCATGGGACTGGTATGAGAAATCTACTCAACACATATATAGCTTGGCTAATCACAGGACCACGCCACTTTCGTGGAACGGGTTTACTCCATTGGATTGCCAGTGCTTTAAAACAAATCTTTCTTTTAAACATCGCAATGCTTTTTATAAAAATGAAGTCATTATAAGACTCAGTTCCCATCACACAATGCAACGCAAATCGGAGGATAGAGTTTTTACCTTATAACGGCCAAAATATGCTTGATACGAATAAAACAAAGGCATTTGATATTATTGCTAGTGTTTATATGTTTTGAAAACAATTTCAAATCATAACTATCAATCATAGACGACATTAATGCCCCATACCACTATGTCGCCATATATAGGTATACAATCAAAATCGCATCGTCACGTATTTGGAAATTGGATTTCCGTCATGAACCAAGGCAAAAGATAGTCCTTACCGACTTCGTGACTCTCTAGCCCGAGCCACAGGGTCAGAGCGCATCGACCCTTGGATCGTCAGGGCCGGTCCACCGATGTGGATTAAAATGCCTGAACAATACGTTTCCCCGCCCTTTGGGGCATAAACGAGCCAACGAATGACTCCATCGGACCCGGATCGTCCGATCAAACCGAGGCGCCTCGCAACAGCAACAACCACACAGGTGAAAAGTATATAAATGTCAGGGCTGGTAGGTCACTGACACCACCCTAGCTAGAAAGAAACGCAAGCCCTCCTTGATGTCCTCTCCCGTTTCTGGTTCATACCGGGGTGTGAGGTTCGCGATTCTACGTTATACACAAAGCTATGCCACACAGGCGGTGCTTTGATCATCACCACAAGACTTTGCTTTTCAACAGAAGCCCTGATCACTGCATCTTAGCATGCCACACAGGCAATTCATGCCATGCGACTGATGTCCATCGATATACAACCTCTGAGCTCGTGCGTCTCAGAGAAGGGCGTTAAGCAAAAGAATAAATTCTCCGCCGCCAAACAGATGTATATTTGACAGAGATCAATCAACACAGAATAAAATCCAATGTCAGACACACATTCCATCTACTAGTCCGTTCTGGGTCTGAACGAATCCGGAGGCACTAAATACCTCGCAAACCCATCGATCACCACGTACGTCTGAACGATCACCACTCATTATCCATATTTCGGGATGCCTCCCAATCAGGACCTCGGTTACCATCCAAACGAGGTGAAGATCTCCGGTCTTCGACCACCGTCTTCATCTTCGACTTTCAATCGTCGGTCAATTATTTGAAATGAGAATTAACTCGGCCTTCTCAAATAATTCACGTACATTTAGAATTTCAAATCAATTTACTTTAATGGTTAAATCATTCGACAACAGCAATTTTGTTCTTTAATGTAATTTTCACACCAAACACATTCAACCATCAAATACTACATAAATCGAGCTAATTCAGTTTATTTCTATTCCATATCGTTTATGATATTTTATAACGATTTATCGCTATTTTTATTTATTTTAAAATAGCCAATTTATTCAAAACGACGCTTCGGGCCATAACGCGGCTGTGGCGCTGTTTTTCTTTAGATTTGATTTACACATACCTGACAATCTAACCGTTGGATCTTCACAAAATTTACATCATTAGAAAGGTCTTTTCAAAACGAATCCAACGGTTCTAGTTTCGGGAAAATCCGACGGTCAGATCTCCCGGTACAATCGTTTGAAGTTTCGATTTCAAAATACGAACTGCAGCGTCGTTATTCGATTAAATTATATTTATAAATATAAATAAATATAATCGCTTCTGGCGCTGTTTTTCTTCAGATTTGAATTAAACATTCCAGACAATCCAACCGTTGGATTTTTACAAAGTTGGTACCGTTGGAAAGATTTTTCCAAGGCGAACCCGACGGTTGCGGTTTCGGGAAAATCCCATGGTCGGATTTCCCGTACTAGTTGTTTGAAATCACGGTTTCAAAACGCGAACTGCATGACCTCGTTTCGTTTTAATTTTATTTATATTTATATATTTATATAAATATAGTTCATTCAACAATTTCAATATCGTTTTCACTTCAAATATTTCACTAACGCCTTAAAATTTTGGAAAATTTCGCCATAACCTCCCCTGCACCGGGAGCATCGGGAAATCTCAAATAGCTTCCCCGGTCCTTCTAATCTCAAAAAGAAAAAGAAAAAGCCAAGCGGCTAGCCAACAGGCTCATAAAATCATCACCCAAACAAAACAGTAAATGTGTACCTATTTGTCGGGCACAAAATTTTATTCCTCTTCTCTAGCCCTTTTGCTATAACCTGTTCAATGAATATGCATGTACATATATATAGTTCTTATCATTTATCATTTTCTATTCAACTTCATGTTTGATTCCCTTTGGTTTAAAAACACCATTCATTCAACTGTTGCACGTATAGGCAAAAATCATATCATTAGCTAATTAATGAATATTTCAACTCATATATGTTTATTTGAACGAGTGGTTATTTTTAACACTTCACATTTCATTGATTCATGTATATAATAGAAATGAGATTTTTATTGTAAAATAATTCATTTCAAAACACTATTATTTTATATATTTCATATTGGTGATAAAAATAGGATTTTTCTTATAAAACAATTTCTTTCAAAACGAGATCATTTCACACAGTTCATATAGTCGATAAAAGGTGATTTTTATTATCAAACAATTTATTTCAAAAGATGAATACCATTCAACACATGAATTTCTAATCAACGCATGAATATCGATTCAACACGTGAAGGTTTTCTATAGTTTCTATATATAGATAAAAATGTGATTTTTCTATTTAAAACGCGAATACCATTCAACACATGAATTTCTAATCAACGAATGAATATCGATTCAACACATGAACGTTTTCTATAGTTTCTATATATAGATAAAAATGTGATTTTTATATTTAAAACGCGAATACCATTCAACACATGAATTTCTAATCAACGCATGAATATCGATTCAACACATGAAGGTTTTCTATAGTTTCTATATATAGATAAAAATGTGATTTTTATATTTAAAACGCGAATACCATTCAACACATGAATTTCTAATCAACGAATGAATATCGATTCAACACATGAAGGTTTTCTATTCAATGAATAAATATAGTTTTAGCAAATGAAAATAATTCAAACACATGAATATTATTCAAAATTTCGGCAGCATAACGGCAGGGTAGTTAAAACCGGGACCGTCCCTAGTACGGCTCCTCGCTCTACCTTAAAACCTCGCGGTTTTTGACAATGGGGATCATGCATCTAGTTCGCACGCAGGCGGCATGTATATATTTATTTCATTTCCACAAACTAATCCTATGTGGTTTCAACCAAATATTTCCCAACCACAAACGGGTATTTTTCAACCTCAATCAATCAATATCAACCACAAACAATCCCAAACAATCATTCGCTATCAATCAATTTTCACACCAATCACAATCAATAAATATCGTCCATGGTTTGTGGACGAGGGGCGTATATATATATATATATATATATATATATATATATATATATATAGCAATTCACTTTTATTTCAACACATATATAATTTTTACAACGCCTATATAACTTATACATCGAACATACAACTTATACAACGCTTATACATGAGATGTACAACGTTTATATAACTCGTACATCGACTATATAATTTATACATCGTCGTTTTCCATATTGTTTATAAATTAGAAATCTCACATTGGGTTCCACTCCACCAAAAATAGCAGAAGGCTCAGAAAAATACGTGGTCTTTTCTAAAATGTAGAAGGCGTCCACACGGTCACGATGTTTCCTGTTTCATCGAATTTCGTTAACATAGCAAAAAGATATGATTTTTCAAAGGTTTGCAACACTTAAAAGTGTTATTTTCAATTGAAAAATAAACAAGCCGTATACCAGTTTTTTTTCTTCGAAACTAGGTTTTCGATTTTCTCGCGAATCGATGCACGATATCACGATTGACCTTTACCACAGTGTAGGGCTTCGAACCAGCTTCCCGGCGCCGGCAACCACCTTCAGTTCGACGTCCAGATGAAGCAGCGGCGGCAGTTGCAAACGGCGAACTTCGTGGCTTTGATTCGAGCGATATACTCAATGAAAAAAATCAAACTTGGTATGGATTGGAAGGTCTCGACAAACTCTACAAAATTCCCAACAGAATGGAGGTCTAATTTTGAGCTGATTGAGAGGAATCGAGGAGAGAAGGGAGGAAGAAGTTTCCGTCGTTCGATCTGGAGTGTCGGGGGGGTTTTTCGATTCTTTTTATATTTTTAATTTATGAAATAAAAAATCCTATTGGCAGATGCTATATTAAATTCAAAAATTGGGGTTTTCTTGGACGAACTCGAAATCCAACCCAACGACTGTCGTCCCTAGCATTTTACCCTCATTCCGAACACAATGGGATATGTTTCGTAACCCAATTCGGCTGTTACGATAGGTTTCCGTTGAATTTAAAATATAAATCTTTATATATTCAATTTAAACGCACATTTTAAATTACCGGGGCCACATACTGACTCTAAAAATTCCAGAAAAATAAATCTAGCTATGTTTTGACGATACGGTCCCAACAAAACTAGTTTCGTCGAATTCTGAGACCGTTTGCAAAAAGGCCCATTTTTGGTCGATCCAATTTAACTGTAATTGACCAAAACACATTTTCTTTTGCCACGCTCACATACTAGCTTCAAAAATTATGAAATTTGAAACCTAGCAATAACTTTACATCCTGGATCCAACAAAAGTGGTTTCGTCGAATTCTGAGGTCATATGCAAAATGGCCATTTTCACGGGCTATATAAATTCCATAGCGACCGTTCTGAAAATTCATTCGGCCATAACTTTTGCTTTCCGCTATGAAAATTCGATTTTTCAGATTCGTTAGAAAGGTATTCACTAACAGATTTAAATATTTTTGGTTTCACTAAAATCCGGATTGTTTTGCACCCGGTACAGTCCGACAAAGTTTGAATTCAATTTTTGAAACTGTAGCCCCTTTTCAGGCCTTGTTTATAATTATAATTAATTATATTCGTTTTCAATTGTCGATTCAAACTCAGTTTTCATCTCAATTATTGAGAATATTTATTTTAAATATTTAAAATCCATTATTTTAGCCAATTTAAAAATTTTAAATTGGTTCAGATTTTCTGGGTCGTTACAATCTCCCCCACTTAAAACTTTTCGTCCCCGAAAAGGAACAAAGTCGATAGTGGTTTAATAAATCTACAATCCCACAATACAACAACCAATTTGTTTTTAACCTTCCAAAACTATACTAATCAAATCCTATATTCCTTTAAAAATCATTCAGAGTATAGAATAAATAGTGCACATCCATGGGAAGAAAATAGCATTAGAATAGAGAATTAAACGGTAATGCAAAGTGGGTTAAATGTACCTTGCACCGGAGTCAATCAGAGATATCTACTCGGCATCTAGGATAAGCTTTCTGAATGCTCTCCTCAGTTTCCCAAGTACAATCTCGTGGATCTCCACTCCACTGCACTTTGACTAAGTGAACCTTCTTGTTCCTCAGTTCTTTGGTTTCTTTGTCGATAATCTTTAGCGGCTCACGTCTCACGGCTAATTCTGGAGTAATTTCAATGTCATGTTGAGCTGCTTCTTCCACGATCAAGTCTGGATCATGAACGTGCTTTCGAAGTTGGGATATGTGAAATACATCATGAACTCCAGGCAACCAGTTAGGCAGTTTGACCCTATAAGCGAGAGTTCCAATCCGTTCCAGAATAGGAAACAGACCAATAAATTTGGGCGCTAACTTTCCAGTTTTACCGAACCGGATAACTCCTCTCATCGGCGATACTTTCAAATATACATAGTCGCCAACTTCAAAGGATATATCTCTTCTTCTTCTATCGGCATAGCTCTTTTGTCGGCTTTGAGCGGCGAGTAATCGCTTCTTAATAAAATCGACTTTGTCGGCAGCTTCTCGGATCATATCTGGACCCAACACAAGTCTATTTCCTGGTTCGACCCAACAAGCAGGGGATCGGCACGGTCTACCATACAATGCTTCGAATGGAGATATTGTTAGACTCGCCTGGTAGCTGTTGTTATAAGAGAATTCAACCAAATGCAGATGGTCTTCCCATGATCCACCGAAATCTAGAACACAAGCCCGCAATAGATCTTCTAAAATGCGATTCACCCTCTCAGTCTGACCGTCTGTCTAAGGATGATAAGCGGTGCTCAAGTTCAACTTCGTTCCCAGTTCGACTTGAAATGCTTCCCAGAATTTGCTAGTGAATATTGTATCTCTATCACTGACTATACTGAGCGACACTCCATGTAGTCTAACTATTTCCCTGAAGTATATCTGCGCCAGACTCTGAGCAGTCCTGTTTGATCTAACAGGTATGAAATGGGCGGTCTTCGTGAAGCGATCTACGATCACCCAAATACTATCATTCCCTTTTCTGGTTCTGGGCAGACCATCAATGAAATCCATAGAAATATGTTCCCACTTCCAACCAGGAACTTCCAGTGGTTGTAACAGTCCAGCTAGTTTCTGTTGGTCGCTCTTGACTAGTTGGCAAGTAGGGCATCGGCTAACGTATATTGAAACGTCTCTTTTCATAGCCTTCCACCAGAATGTTCGTTTGAGATCGTTATACATTTTGGCCACACCAGGATGGATACTCAACTTGGACTTGTGACACTCGTCTAACACTTCCCTTTTTAACTCTGGGATGTCAGGAACACAAATCCTTCCTTTCAATCTCAAGGTCTCGTCGTTATCGATCTGAAAACATGAGGGTTCGCCTTTTTGAATCCTTTTGATCATATCCTTAATAAAGTTATCCTCCTTCTGAAGAATAGATATTTTGTCAATCAAGGAAGTCGTGATAATAAAGCTGGCGATCATTACATTCTTTCTACTCAGCGCATCGGCCACGATATTGGCTTTCCCCGGAGTATATATAATTTCAAAGTCATATGCTGCAAGAAACTCTAGCCAACGTTGCTGTCTCAGATTCAGGTCTTTCTGGGTGAACAGATACTTTAATGATTGATGATCTGTAAATAGTTCAAATCTCTCACCCAACAGGTAGTGTCTCCAGATTTTCAAAGCGAACACAATAGCCAATAACTCAAGATCATGAGTTACGTAGTTCTTCTCGTGCGGCTTCAGTTGACGGCTAGCATAAGCAATCACTTGACCCCTTTGCATTAACACTGCGCCGAGGCCTTCTCTAGAAGCATCAGTCCAGACTTTTAGATCTTGGTTGCCATCGATGATGGTTAACACTGGAGCAGTTGTTAATCTCAACTTTAGCTCTTCAAAAGCCTCCTCACTTTCCGGAGTCCATTTGAATTTAGAATGCTTCTTTGTAAGCTTCGTTAAGTGACCAGATATCTTAGAAAAGTCTTTAACGAACTTTCGGTAATAGCTAGCCAATCCGAGAAAACTGCGGACTTCAGTGGGGGTACTGGGCTGTTTCCAGTTCTGAATAGCTGTGATTTTACTTGGATCCACAGCGATTCCTTCTTTCGATACGACGTGGCCTAGAAATTTCACTTCATCTTGCCAGAATATACATTTGGAAAACTTTGCTTTCAATACATTCTTTCTCAGGATTTCTAGAACTTGTTCCAGATGCTTTTCATGTTCGACTTTTGATTTAGAGAAGATTAAAATATCGTCAATAAAAACCAGAACAAATTTATTCAAAACTCCTCTGAATACTCTGTTCATCAGATCGACGAAGTAGGCAGGAGCGTTACATAAGCCGAACGGCATTACTAACCACTCGTAGAATAAGTCGGGACCTCTGAATGCTGTCATTGGAACACATTCTTCGGCAATTCGAAGTTGATGGAAGCCTGTAGCTAGGTCCATCCTTGAGAATACTTGTGCTCCATTTAATCGATCCAACAAATCATCAATCCGCGGCAATGGATATTTGTTCTTTATTGTCTGTTTGTTCAGATCACGATAGTCCACGCATAGCCGTAGAGTACCGTCAGATTTTGGGACAAATACCACGGCTGCACCCCAATCAGAGAAACTAGGCCTGATCAGACCTTTCCATACTAGCTGTCGTGTTTGATTGTCTAACTCCTCTTTCTCTTTCAAGGACATTCTTCGAATAGCGTGAACTACCGGCCTTGCAATGGGAATCAAAGCAATCTTGAAATCTATTTCTCTCTGCGGAGGTAAGCGAACAACTTCTTCGAACACATCCACATAGTTCTTGACGACAGGAATGTCTTTAACGAGGTCAGGAATATTCTCAGTAACTTCAGGGCTATTTTCTATTTGGGCTGGAGAAACATCCAAAGCTGCCCAGAAGTCCTTTCTATTTGATGTCGGGCCTTCACACAGAATGGTTACATAATTCCCTGATTTTATCTTAGCCTTAACGACTCTGTCGGCGCATTTAACCTCAGCTTCATACTTGGTCAGCCAATCCAATCCGAGAATAAGATCGAATTCATTGAAATTCATGACGATAGAGATAATAGGGAATTTATAGCAGGAAAAAGAGACAGGTACTGCACAAATCCAACTGAGATCGATGGAACCCCCAACTGGATTTTGGACAGTCATTGGTTCCTTGAGCTTCTTCAAATTTAAATCCAGTTTCTTAGCCGCATCTTTGGAAATGAAGCTTCGTGACGCGCCTGTGTCAAACAGTACTTTGACTGGAATGTTTTTGACAGTAAGCGATCCTTCTAAAACATCAGCCCTTTCTTGACTAGCTGAGGGCTCGGAAGTTTCTTCTACTTCATTTACTTGAACCATTTCAGGCTTGTTTAACTGCGGGCAATCCTTTGCAAGATGACCAGCCTCGTGGCACTGTTTGCACTCTCTATTCTCTTGGAACTCCCCGACAGTTCGGAACCTTTTCTTCTTTTGCTTTTGATTTGCTCTATATCCCTCTTTTCTTTGTTTCTTTAAAGATCTGCAACTTATCGACAAATGTCCTTTCTTATTGCAGTTAGAGCAAATAGCAGTTGTTACTGGTTCTTTCCCAGGCTTAGCCCTATTTCTCTTAGCACTGGGCTTCTCATTGACCTCAGACCTCGTACTAGCTTCAGCAATATCAGTTTCCGACTCTGTTTTGTCACTAGAACAGACTTCTTCTTCGTCGCGTAACATTCCTTTCATATGGAGATCTTCGTACTGATAAGCCATGTATATCATTTCTGAAAAAGGAAGCTTCACATTCCTCATTACACTATTCTGATATCTCCTCTGCAGGCCATGAATAAATCTCAGATTTTTCCTCTTTGGATCTTGAATCAGATGAGGAGCAAAGTGAGAAAGTTCATTGAATTTCTTATGATATTCTAGGATGGTCATATCACCTTGTATTAGATAAGAAAATTCATCACATAGTCGCTCGGTCGCTTCGGGAGGAGTAAATCATTCTAGGAAAATTACTTTGAATCTATCCCAGGTGATATCACCTTCTGGATTATCCTTAATAACCGAATCCCACCAGAACAAAGCCTCATCTTCGAGTGCCCAGGAGGCCAGTAATCTTTTCTGGTCATCCCTAAGCTTTAATGCTTCGATGATTTTCTCAGCCGAACGAATCCAAGCTTGTGTTCTCATAATAGATTCTTCGCCCGAGAACGGCTTTCCACCCAGATTTCTATATTTCATATATAGGGCTTCTATATCCGGGTTAGTATTACTTCTTCTGTTTCTGGCACTCATTTTCTAGTTCTTCTGCAAATAGCAGATCAAGTGTCAGGTCAACAGGAAAGATATTTCAAAATATAGAGACAAATACTTGAATGTAAATGTGACTATCTAGGTGTTATTTCATTCTGCTACTCATACTAGGATATTTCTGATCCTATCTGTATGGAGTTACCCGTTCTAGAACACTACTGGTTCTATTTCTGACGAGTTCGTTCAAATGTTATATCCCAGAACTAAGCTTAACCAAAGCTCTGATACCACGTTGAGACGACCCCAAATCCCGTACTGACGGAGACAAGGGTTATCTTTGGAATATAACACAGAAACAGATAATAGCAGAACAGAATTAAATAAATACACAAGGTAATGAACAATAGAATATACTGGATAAAAGTAATCATCAGAGTTAAACAGTATACAGGATCTTACTTAGTACAAATACAGTTCAGCTATACATAAATGTCTACAGCGGAAAACAAACAAAATATGTACAATAGGAGCTGAACAGCATAAAAAGAGATAAATGATAGAATCCATCTTCAGCTTCAGCTATCCAGAAAGAACCAGCTAAACCTGAATACAAGGCTGCCCGTGTAGAAAAAAAAGGGGCACCCGAGTTTGAAAGTGAAACAAACTACGAGTCAGTCATGGGACTGGTATGAGAAATCTACTCAACACATATATAGCTTAGCTAATCACAGGACCACGCCACTTTCGTGGAACGGGTTTACTCCATTGGATTGCCAGTGCTTTAAAACAAATCTTTCTTTTAAACATCGCAATGCTTTTTATAAAAATGAAGCCATTATAAGACTCAGTTCCCATCACACAATGCAACGCAAACCGGAGGATAGAGTTTTTACCTTATAACGGCCAAAATATGCTTGATACGAATAAAACAAAGGCATTTGATATTATTGCTAGTGTTTATATGTTTTGAAAACAATTTCAAATCATAACTATCAATCATAGACGGCATTAATGCCCCATACCATTATGTCGCCATATATAGGTATACAATCAAAATCGCATCGTCACGTATTTGGAAATTGGAATTCCGTCATGAACAAAGGCAAAAGATACTCCTTACCGACTTCGTGACTCTCTAGCCCGAGCCACAGGGTCAGAGCGCATCGACCCTTGGATCGTCAGAGCCGGTCCACCGATGTGGATTAAAATGCCTGAACAATACGTTTCCCCGCCCTTTGGGCGTAAACGAGCCAACGAATGACTCCATCGGACCCGGATCGCCCGATCAAACCGAGGCGCCTCGCAACAGCAACAACCACACAGGTGAAAAGTATATAAATGTCAGGGCTGGTAGGTCACTGACACCACCCTAGCTAGAAAGAAACGCAAGCCCTCCCTGATGTCCTCTCCCGTTTCTGGTTCATACCGGGGTGTGAGGTTCGCGATTCTACATTATACACAAAGCTACGCCACACAGGCGGTGCTTTGATCATCACCACAAGACTTTGCTTTTCAACAGAAGCCCTGATCACTGCATCTTAGCATGCCACACAGGCAATTCATGCCATGCGACTGATGTCCATCGATATACAACCTCTGAGCTCGTGCGTCTCAGAGAAGGGCGTTAAGCAAAAGAATAAATTCTCCGCCACCAAACAGATGTATATTTGACAGAGATCAATCAACACAGAATAAAATCCAATGTCAGACACACATTCCATCTACTAGTCCGTTCTGGGTCTGAACGAATCCGGAGGCACTAAATACCACGCAAACCCATCGATCACCACGTACGTCTGAACGATCACCACTCATTATCCATATTTCGGGATGCCTCCTAATCAGGACCTCGGTTACCATCCAAACGAGGTGAAGATCTCCGGTCTTCGACCACCGTCTTCATCTTCGACTTTCAATCGTCGGTCAATTATTTGAAATGAGAATTAACTCGGCCTTCTCAAATAATTCACGTACATTTAGAATTTCAAATCAATTTACTTTAATGGTTAAATCATTCGACAACAGCAATTTTGTTCTTTAATGTAATTTTCACACCAAACACATTCAACCATCAAATACTACATAAATCGAGCTAATTCAGTTTATTTCTATTCCATATCGTTTATGATATTTTATAACGATTTATCGCTATTTCTATTTAATTTAAAATAGCCAATTTATTCAAAACGACGCTTCGGGCCATAACGCGGCCGTGGCGCTGTTTTCCTTCAGATTTGATTTACACATATCTGACAATCTAACCGTTGGATCTTCACAAAATTTACATCATTAGAAAGGTATTTTCAAAACGAATCCAACGGTTCCAGTTTCGGGAAAATCCGACGGTCGGATCTCCCGGTACAATCGTTTGAAGTTTCGATTTCAAAATACGAACTGCAGCGTCGTTATTCGATTAAATATAATTATATTTATAAATATAAATAAATATAATCGCTTCTGGCGCTGTTTTTCTTCAGATTTGAATTAAACATTCCAGACAATCCAACCGTTGGATTTTTACAAAGTTGGTACCGTTGGAAAGATTTTTCAAAGGCGAACCCGACGGTTGCGGTTTCGGGAAAATCCCATGGTCGGATTTCCCGTACTAGTTGTTTGAAATCACGGTTTCAAAACGCGAACTGCACGACCTCGTTTCGTTTTAATTTTATTTATATTTATATATTTATATAAATATAGTTCATTCAACAATTTCAATATCGTTTTCACTTCAAATATTTCACTAACGCCTTAAAATTTTGGAAAATTTCGCCATAACATCCCCTGCACCGGGAGCATCGGGAAATCTCAAATAGCTTCCCCGGTCCTTCTAATCTCAAAAAGAAAAAGAAAAAGCCAAGCGGCTAGCCAACAGGCTCATAAAATCATCACCCAAACAAAACAGTAAATGTGTACCTATTTGTCGGGCACAAAATTTTATTCCTCTTCTCTAGCCCCTTTGCAATAACCTGTTCAATGAATATGCATGTACATATATATAGTTCTTATCATTTATCATTTTTTATTCAACTTCATGTTTGATTCCCTTTGGTTTAAAAACACCATTCATTCAACTGTTGCACGTATAGGCAAAAATCATATCATTAGCTAATTAATGAATATTTCAACTCATATATGTTTATTTGAACGAGTGGTTATTTTTAACACTTCACATTTCAACGATTCATGTATATAATAGAAATGTGATTTTTATTGTAAAACAATTCATTTCAAAACACTATTATTTTATATATTTCATATTGGTGATAAAAATAGGATTTTTCTTATAAAACAATTTCTTTCAAAACGAGATCATTTCACACAGTTCATATAGTCGATAAAAGGTGATTTTTATTATCAAACAATTTATTTCAAAAGATGAATACCATTCAACACATGAATTTCTAATCAACGCATGAATATCAATTCAACACGTGAAGGTTTCTATAGTTTCTATATATAGATAAAAATGTGATTTTTACATTTAAAACGCGAATACCATTCAACACATGAATTTCTAATCAACGAATGAATATCGATTCAACACATGAAGGTTTTCTATAGTTTCTATATATAGATAAAAATGTGATTTTTATATTTAAAACGCGAATACCATTCAACACATGAATTTCTAATCAACGCATGAATATCGATTCAACACATGAAGGTTTTCTATAGTTTCTATATATAGATAAAAATGTGATTTTTATATTTAAAACGCGAATACCATTCAACACATGAATTTCTAATCAACGAATGAATATCGAATCAACACATGAAGGTTTTCTATTCAATGAATAAATATAGTTTTAGCAATTGAAAATAATTCAAACACATGAATATTATTCAAAATTTCGGCAGCATAACGACAGGGTAGTTAAAACCGGGACCGTCCCTAGTACGGCTCCTCGCTCTACCTTAAAACCTCGCGGTTTTTGACAATGGGGATCATGCATCTAGTTCGCACGCAGGCGGCATGTATATATTTATTTCATTTCCACAAACTAATCCTATGTGGTTTCAACCAAATATTTCCCAACCACAAACGGGTATTTTTCAACCTCAATCAATCAATATCAACCACAAACAATCCCAAACAATCATTCGCTATCAATCAATTTTCACACCAATCACAATCAATAAATATCGTCCATGGTTTGTGGACGAGGGGCGTATATATATATATATATATATTTATATATAGCAATTCACTTTTATTTCAACACATATATAATTTTTACAATGCCTATATAACTTATACATCGAACATACAACTTATACAACGCTTATACATGAGATGTACAACGTTTATATAACTCGTACATCGACTATATAATTTATACATCGTCGTTTTCCATATTGTTTATAAATTAGAAATCTCACATTGGGTTCCACTCCACCAAAAATAGCAGAAGGCTCAGAAAAATACGCGGTCTCTTCTAAAATGTAGAAGGCGTCCACACGGTCACGATGTTTCCTGTTTCATCGAATTTCGTTAACATAGCAAAAAGATATGATTTTTCAAAGGTTTGCAACACTTAAAAGTGTTATTTTCAATTGAAAAATAAACAAGCCGTATACCAGTTTTTTTCTTCGAAACTAGGTTTTCGATTTTCTCGCGAATCGATGCACGACATCACGATCGACCTTTACCACAGCGTAGGGCTTCGGACCAGCTTCCCGGCGCCGGCAACTAGCTTCAGTTCGACGTCCAGATGAAGCAGCGGCGGCAGTTGCAAACGGCGAACTTCGTGGCTTTGATTCGAGCAATATACTCAATGAAAAAAATCAAACTTGGTATGGATTGGAAGGTCTCGACAAACTCTACAAAATTCCCAACAGAATGGAGGTCTAATTTTGAGCTGATTGAGAGGAATCGAGGAGAGAAGGGAGGAAGAAGTTTCCGTCGTTCGATCTGGAGTGTTGGGGTTTTCTTGGACGAACTCGAAATCCAACCCAACGACTGTCGTCCCTAGCGTTTTACCCTCATTCCGAACATAATGGGATATGTTTCGTAACCCAATTCGGCTCTTACGATAGGTTTCCGTTGAATTTAAAATATAAATCTTTATATATTCAATTTAAACGCACATTTTAAATTACCGGGGCCACATACTGACTCTAAAAATTCCAGAAAAATAAATCTAGCTATGTTTTGACGATACGGTCCCAACAAAACTAGTTTCGTCGAATTCTGAGACCGTTTGCAAAAAGGACCATTTTTGGTCGATCCAATTTAACTGTAATTGACCAAAACACATTTTCTTTTGCCACGCTCACATACTAGCTTCAAAAATTATGAAATTTGAAACCTAGCAATAACTTTACATCCTGGATCCAACAAAAGTGGTTTCGTCGAATTCCGAGGTCATATGCAAAATGGCCATTTTCACGGGCTATATAAATTCCATAGCGACCGTTCTGAAAATTCATTCGGCCATAACTTTTGCTTTCCGCTATGAAAATTCGATTTTTCAGATTCGTTAGAAAGGTATTCACTAACAGATTTAAATATTTTTGGTTTCACTAAAATCCGGATTGTTTTGCACCCGGTACAGTCCGACAAAGTTTGAATTCAATTTTTGAAACTGCAGCCCCTTTTCAGGCCTTGTTTATAATTATAATTAATTATATTCGTTTTCAATTGTCGATTCAAACTCAGTTTTCATCTCAATTATTGAGAATATTAATTTTAAATATTTAAAATCCATTATTTTAGCCAATTTAAAAAAAATTAATTGGTTCAGATTTTCTGGGTCGTTACACTGAACGAAACCGGAGGCACCTAGTACCCCGCCTATCCATCGATCTCCAAGTACGTCCGGACGATCACCAACTGTTTCCATCTTCTTGGGTGTACTGCCCAATCAAGATCATCAGTAATCACCAAAACGACTTGAAGACCTCCGGTCTTCGACCACCGTCTTCATCTTCGACTTATCGTCGTATCAGTTATTCAGAATGGGATAAACCCGGTCTTTCTGAATAACTCGCGTATATTATAAACAAGTGTTACACAAACACAACATACGCCTCATTCCAATTCATCAGTCACTAACCGTAAATTAATCAAGAGAATAATTCCCCAAATATTAACCCCGAAGGCCGAAACCAACATCAGATCAATATCCAGAAAACCATTCTGCTTAGCTAACCGACAGTTAGTTTCTAAATTTCACATTCATAGGGAAAGGTTCCCATTAATTTTATCAAAGATAAATCCTTTAAATTTATTCTTTAATCTTCCTTTTGAATATCACTTCAAACTAGTCGGGATTAACGAATCTTACCGGAGTAATCATTTGTTTTAATTTCCCAATCCCATCCCATTCATCCCATCAAGTAAAACTGGTAATACTTCATATCTAACACCACAGTGTTATCAGTAAATTCAATTACCATTTCACGTTCAAATCTAATTAAAGATTTTACTATCGCCTGGAACAAAACTGGTGATACTCCATTCTCGATTATTTCAATCTAATTAAAGATTCATTAAAACTCCACTTAGTTTTAATCTGTGACTGGGTTAAAGAATCAGTGCCATTTAAAACACGGTTCACGATAAACCCAAAATCACATCACATTTCACTCATTCCCTAACCGTAAATTAGCAAGTGAGCAGTTCCCTAAGTGTTAACCCCGAAGGCCGAAACCAACATCAGATCAATACCTCTGAAACCATTCAACTTAACTAATCCCCAGTTAGTTTCTGATTTTCTTAACTCCTTTAGGTCTAAGAACAGTATTATTGAAGATACCATTCACGACAACCCAAAATCACATTTCATTAATTATCGGGTTAAAGAACGAGTGTTATTTAAAACACTGTTCACGATAAACTCAAGAATCAATTCGAATTCAATTTCAATTAAATATCATTTAATTGGTACACTTCATTAAATCTAAATAAAAAGATTTAATCTTTTTCTCAACTGGGCTTAAGAACAGTGTTAATGAAGACACCATTCGCGACAAACCTAAATCACATTTGATATTAAATACAAGGCTCTGAATAGAAATATATCGGCTTATTTTCAATATCAAATTCTACGACCAACAGATATCGTATTGGAAATAACGATATATATATATATATATATATATATATATATATATATATATATATATATATCTTTCAAATTTCCATAACAACATCTATATAATCACGAAATCCAACATCGAAATAATCCAAAGACAATTTCGATTCAAATCCATTCCAATTCAATTATTGGAAATTCTGGTTACTTTTAAAACGCTTTTCAAATCAAATTTATTTTACTAGAAATTTAATTCTAGTTCAAAACTAGTTCATTTTGATAAAATCTATTTTTATCTTTTCAAATATGGAGTTTTTCATCCCAAATCTTCACAAATCATTTCTTATGATTCTACATAAATTATTACTATTTTTAATAATTTTATCAAGGCCCGTACAGTCGATTTCCATCAACAGCCATCGAACTGCACTTATAGCGACCTTTTCCAAATTTGATTTGGACATAATTCCAAATCCAACCGTTAGATTTCAAATTTCTAATATTCTTTAGAAAGCTCTTTTCGATACGAACCCAACGGTTCCGGTTTTAGGAGAATCCGACGGTCGGATCTCCCGTAATATCCGTTCGAAGTCAATGGTCGAAATTCGCGAACTGCCGCGGCGTGTTCTATTCAGGCCATTATATTATATATATAATATATATAATATATACTTCGTCGATTTTCTTTTCAAAATGATTTTTAATTCAATTTCAATTCTATTCGAATTCATTTCTAAACGATTTCAATTCTATTTCAATTCTATTCGAATTTCAAACCATTTTAGTTTATTTTGAATTTCAAATCAATTCAATTAAATTCGAATTTCAATTCACTTTAATATTCACTTCAATTTGAATAAAATCGATATAAATATCGTTCACGTCAAAATGGCGTCAATCTATCAACGCGGCTTCATATATTTCGATTTTCAAATATTCTACTTCAAATATTTCTTTTTCAAATATTTCTATTCAAATATTTCTATTTCTAATATTTCTATTCAAATATTTTATTTCAAATATTTCTATTTCAAAACTGGAATGAGGCCCAATCAATTACCATATAATGTTAATTATATGGATTTTCTACAACACATGTATACAATAACAACGATGAATAATCAACCATCATCCAAAGTGCATTCTACACTGTATAAGCATCAAATATAAATATTCAACGCTTATAACAGTTTGTCAATCAATCGATCGACATACAACTAACTATTGGGATTAGTGTATGTCATATATCATCCCAATACCCGTGTGGGGTTTCACACAATCAAACACAGATTTTATTTGTGCAGTTGGGCGATGTGTAAAATTTATCGTCCCAATCAATATTAGTCAAATGTGTGTATATAAACAAATCGTCCGATTTGTTTATTTTTATTTCATTTCATATACACGTTAAAAATTCTATTTTTAACTATAAAATATTTTCCACTATAAAATATTTTATTTCAAATATATAAATATTTTATTTCATTTCACATCACATCACACAATCAACTACACATCAAAATCAAACAAACAAGCATACAAGCCGTCCATGGTCTGTGGACGACGGGTGTCGGGTGCTACTAAACACCGTCTGCATCCTAGTATATATTCCAACTAGAAAAATAAATTAAAAGGTGATAAGTTCTCACAGATTTGCTAATCCAATCCCACGACTCTTCCTATGTAGAAATTTTCGCCGTTCTTGCCTCTTGTCATTTTCGTTGCCCGTAGCCACTACATATATAAAAATCACATTTTTATATTCTTGCTATGTATATAACAATTGAATTTTTACTTTGCTATCCTAATAAAAATTATATTTTTATTCGCTATAAAAATATATACGTTTTTCTTATGTAAAAGTTATATTTTTACATCGCCTTTCAAACAATAAAGATCATATTTTTGATATCTCCACAATATAAAAATCATATTTTTACCTTCTCTATAGTATAAAAATTATATTTTTAATCTTCACATCATATAAAAATTATATTTTTATATCTTCTATAAATTAAAAATCAGATTTTTATTCTTTCTAAAATATAAAAATCATATTTTTATTTCTTCTACTTAATAAAGATCGAATTTTTATCTCTATTTTATATGTATAAAAATCTCGCCTTTTCTTAACTAAAAATCTCGCCCTTTCTTAACTAAAAATCAAACTTTTCTATACTAAAAACCTCACCTTTCTAATGTTATAAATCACTCCTTTTAGAGGATAAAAATCATATCTTTCCTATGAATAAAAATCCTAACTTTTTATTTTAAAAAATCATAGCGTTATATTTATATACATAAAAAATCTAAGCTTTTAAATAAAGGAAATTCAAACCTTATAAATAAATAAAAATCAAATTTTTAGTTATATAAAAAAAATGAAAATTAAAAACTCACGGTGGGTCTTGGAGTGGAGATGGCTGCTTCGGAGGCTGACGAGGTTAGGGGAGCGGCGTCGGTGGTCGTATGGCGGCTTGGAGGTGGTCTCAGGCGGCTTCGGAGAAACTAGGGCTTGGGAAGGGCTCAAACGAGGGCTGGAGGGAGGAGAAGAAGAGAAGCAGAGGGGGAAACGGGGGGGGGGGGGACGCTGGATGATCGGTGGTGGGTGGCGCGGGTAGCGATGGTCGGAGACGCCAGGGTGGAGGGCGGCGGTTCTACAGCGTTCTTTTTTTTTTTTTGAAATTGACGGGAAAATAAAAGAGAGAGAGAGAGGAAGAGAAAGGTTTGAGGGATATATAAATATATTTTATTTATTTTATTATTTTTAATTTCAAAAAGCAACTTTTT
This sequence comes from Allium sativum, assembly GCA_030737875.1. Lineage (NCBI taxonomy): Eukaryota > Viridiplantae > Streptophyta > Magnoliopsida > Asparagales > Amaryllidaceae > Allium > Allium sativum. The sequence goes on along the minus strand of JASFAX010000036.1, from coordinate 2,129,461 downwards.
ATTTCGACCTCTAAACGAGACCCACCGCCTGTCGTCCATAGCTAATTACCCCCATTCTGAACACAATGGGATATGTATTGTAAGCTGATTCGATCGTTTCGATCAGTTTTCGTCAAAATCAACATATAACTCTATATATTGAATTTGAACGTGCATTTCAATTTACCGGGGCCACATACTAACTAGAAAAATTCCTGAAAAATATTTTATAGCTTCGTATTGACGATACGGTCCTAACAAAACTAGTTTCGTCAAATTCTGAGACCGTTTGAAAAATGGCCAATTTCCAGTCGATTAAAATCAACTAAAACTGGTCAAACGCATTTTCCTTTGCCACGCTCACATATTGATTCAAAAAATTATGAAATCTAGAATCTAGCAATAACTTGTCATCACAGATCCAACAAAAGTGGTTTCGTCGAAATCCGAGGTCGTTTGCAAAATTTCCATTTTTAAGGGCCTGAATTCCATAGCGACTATTTAGAATTTTCAACTGGGCATATCTTTTGATTCCCGCTATGAAATTTCAATTTTTCGGATTCATTGGAAAGATATTATCAATTAGATTCAACTATTTTTGGTTTCACTAAAATCCGGTTTATTTTGCACCCGGTACATTCAATTGAAGTTTGAAATCGAATTATCGAACTACCGCGCCATTTTCAATTCCTTTTATAAATTAAAATAAATATTTATATTCTAATGACGAACTATATAATATACATGTTCAAATTCTTTTCAAAATAAATTTCTCGTCGATATTATTTAAAATAATTCATTTTAAATAATCAAAATTCGCTAAAATTGCCAAAATAAAAATTTTAAACTGGCCCAGATTTTCGGGTTATTACAAAAACCTATTTTTCTAAAGATGTGCCTAAGCTAAGCTAAGATGTACCTACCAACGTCTACTCTTCTGTTCCCATTGCCGTAAATTCATCATCAACGCACATGTTAAACCCATACTACACTAGCGTACCGCACTTATTGAAAACACTGGCTACAACTCTATGATTGAAAAACGATGTCTATGGATGGATGAAAACACTGGCTACACCCTACCTGCACAGTGTTCTATCACTATGCATGAAATGAAAATTCATAGCTCCTGCCTTTATTTAGCTTCCCTACAGACACACTGCAACCATCGAAACAATCCAGCCTAGCCCTTTCTTTTCAATACACTTGCACCCAAAAAACTGAAGAAAGGAAATTTCACAGCAATCCTAAATCTAAACTCATAGGGCTACCCAACGTTGGAAAGACATTGAGCTAATCTCCTTGAATTTGCGGGTATAAATAGTTGTTCATCCTTGTGTTTTCTAGCATACCAAAATATATTTCACCATTGATATGCCCATCGCAAGCTTGTACAAAACTAAAACACAAACTATACTGGAACGCAAGCCTCGATCATCGCGAACAGCCGGTCGATCTCAGCAGCGTTGTAGAGAAGAGGGTGGGTTGGACAATGAAGTGATGTTGTCGGAGGGGGAGTGATGGTTTCAAACGCAAAGTGGTGCATGGGACTGGAAAGGTAGTTGGTGGAGACCGCAAGTCTGAAGTAAGGAGAAGAGTTGATGTGATGCGGTGGTGTTTGTGAGGCCGTTGACGAAGTGGGTGGTTGCAAAAGGAAGCCTGATGGTCAGGTGTAAAGGAGAGATGAAGCGGGTCAACATTTCAGGCAGAGTATGGGAGGGGAAAGTCGCGGTCTCAAGGGCAGGAGAAATTGAAGGTCACGGTGGGAGTTTCTTTGTATAGAAAATTTGATATTATATGAAGAAGAAAGAATTATTGATTGGGTATTTTGCATGGGAGGGGAGTTGTATGCGTGGAACTGGGGAGTGTGTACTGACGGTGGAAAGGAGAAGGTGGGCACCGCCTGGTGGGGGGTCAGTCTGGAAGGGGGGTCACGGTAACATGGTGCGGTGATCACGTGGACAGGTGAAGTCAAAGGGACGTGTGGGAGGGTGTATGCGGGTTCCGTAATGTTATTTGGCAAAGCAATAGTTTCAGAAGAAAGGGGCTGGTGAAAGTATTAACATGGAAGAATGGTGAACACTGCAATGGAGAAAGGTGGTTGCCGGGTTCGTCAGCTAGTGTGGTGTAGTCCGTTGTCGATGGGAGGGTAGCTTGCCGAGGAGAAGCTGTGCATGGGGGTTGTTTTCTAACCGGAGAAGAGAGGAATTGGTGAACGATAGTGAGACAAACAAGGATCGAGGGAAACATGACAACAAAGAAGAACGCAAGGGAATGGCTGATCCAAGGTTATCGCATGTTAACGGTTAAACAAGGAGTCGTTAGACTCGCGCTGAAAGGTACCACTGTTGGGCAAGATCAAAAGGGACTGGAAGCTGTTGGGATTTTATTTAATTTTAAACGTCAGTTTAAAATTAAATAAAACAACGAGTTAATCGACCGTCAAAAAACAAAGGTGAGTTAATTCTCACGATTTCTGGAATTCTCTGATGTGTTAAATTCATATAAAAATTTAATTCACCGTTAATCATAAAATTGCTTGATTGAATGCCTTGTTTGCTTATTAGATGGTTGTCGACAAAATATTATTTATCGTATTGGATGATTTTGTTTTAAATAATTATTCATAATTATTATCACATATTAACGGTGATGCAGGGATGAACAGGTCGGAGGGATCCGACTGGATTCCTCAAATATTTTATATTGTTGTTTATTTTTCCATATCATCCAAATATGAACTGTTTACCCCAAACAACATTACATTCTGGTTGAATATTGATTTGATATTGAACGTTGAACTGAAACTCAACGTTGTGTGTTGTTTTAATCAATAAACGGTATTGATTAAGATATTGGCAGCGAATGATCTGAACGTTGTTGTTAAGACGTTCGGTCACCGTTAGAGGAATCAATGTAATTTCAATTATAAAATTTATTTTTATGATTGAAGGAAAGTGATTTTTCTTTTTGAAAAAAAAGATTTAAAATAAGATGATATTTTTAAATAGTTACTTAATAATTAGAGTAATTTACTTTGTAAAATAGAAGTAAACTGAGAAGTGATCGACTTCTAAAGTGAATCGTGTTAAGAGAAAGGGTAAACCGAAAGTATAAACAAGTCGTGAAGCTAATATATCGTTTTAAGAAAATGTTACTAAATGGTTGAATTAAGCAAAGGAATTGAAAAAAAGGGTTTTCAAAATAGAAAGCAAATGTTGTAAAGGGTTGAAATTTCTGTTTACTAAATCATTTAAACTAATAAACAAAAGGTAATGGAAAGTGATTTACAAAGGAAAAGATGGACGGATTCATATACGAAGGATTTATAAGTACATGTTAGAACTGAAGCCGAGTTTTGAAACAATGTTTATAAAGAAGATTTATGATTTGAATTCAAAAGGGGATTTGCTAGGCGAGTACCAAGTTCCAAATAAGTTTTGAGTTAAACAAAGTTAAATTGAAAATAAGATCCTAAATGGGAAGGATTTATGGATTCTATAAGAGGGTTTGCAAATAGAATCCAAGTTTCGTAAAGAAAATTTAAAGAATTTAAACTAAGGCGATAAACTTAAATAAGTTTTGTTTAAGAGACTAGGTTGAACAAAAGATTATAAATTTAAAGAAGATTTGTAAAAACAAAAGGAGTGGCATTCAGTAAGTATACTTAAATAGAAAGTAAAAGAGATCTAGTTGAGAATTATACGCCAAATCAAGAGATGGTTATCAAACCATGTTTTGAATAAATGGGAAAAGTGACTCGATAGTAAAAGAGGTGATAAGTGTTGGGCTCAAACTTTTATCTATTCTGAGATAAGAACGTTGTCGGACAAGGTCTGACAGGAAATTAAAATACCCCATCTTGAATGACTTCACTATTATCAAGGGATGGTATTTGTTTGAAATGGTAGGAGTGTTGAAATTTGTTTATTATTTCTACAAGAGAAATATTGCGACATTATTGACAAGATTTTGAAATGAACTTGTGGATTCTAGTAATCAATATATCATTTAACATAGTTTAACTCAAGTTGAATCATGGATTTATTATAACCTTGAGTTAAGAATATATGGGGATTTCTGCAAGGCTAAGATAATGTAAGAGAATTGGCGAATGTATAACGATGGCTTCGAAATAAGGAAATGAAATGGGTTTTGTAAATAAAGATATATCATTATTTTCAATGTAACGAATAATGGGATTCGAGATAAGAGAATATGTAATCGATTTCTAAAGATCGATAAGATCGTTTAATAAATGAATCAGAGCTTCCAATATACTTGATCGTATTTTTTAACATTGATAGTTGAAACACAAAACTATCAATAAAATATATTGGACATTTTTGAAGAGTTGTTTCGAAGAGACCGGGATGGGAACTAGACCCAAAACCACTTCGATCCAACGCTACGTATGAAACTAACTGGCAGCAAATGAAGATGGAGCATTGAAGACCGTAGGTCTTCATGAAGCGGAAGAACTACTTATAATCTCTGGTTAGCTCCCAGAGATACACTGTGGTTCTGTCGTGGTTGGAATCTGTGGATTGCAAGGACTCCTCACTACTGATCCTTGGGTTGATTCCAAAGTAAGGATGCAGTAGGAGAGTGCCTTCCGTTCATCCTGTTCCTGGATGACGTGACGATGTGGAATCCAAAGCGAATGGTAGCCAGATGGTTCAAAGTTCGATTATAACCTCGAGCCTCATCAACCCGGGAATGACAAAAATCGGGCAGGCAGCATGGCTATGTGGGTCGCGCCCGTTAGGGTGTATTGTCACCATCTAGAGGATATTCATATTTGTTACTTCTTTTCGTTTCTGTATCACCCGGGAAAGACGGTAGTTGCGCAACCGTGGGGTGACAATATATTCGATACACTCAAGGGAAATGAGTGGTCGGTCATGTGTGGGTCGGGTTGCAAGACGTTCTTGTTAAACCCAGTGTATTCGTCTCTAAAGATACACTAGCGGCAGGTGGTCCCATACCTTGTCATAGTTCTAATCCAATCTCCAATAAGCGCCTGCGGGTTTCATTGTATACTATATATGTAGAACGTGAGATGCAAGCATTCTACTAGATGATTATTTATTTGTGATTTGATATACACTATTATAATATTAGAAAAGATATTTATTTCGAAAGTGTTGTGGGTTATAGTAAGGTAAAAACCGTCTGTGTTTATGTGTGGACTGGTCTTACTTTTCAAAAGGATTTTCAAAGTTAAACAAGTTGTTGTGCTATGAATTTACCACTGAAAGTATTCCAGACTGACCCGATAAATTTTGTTTTAAATCAAATGTGCTCGGGTCAGACCGAGTATATTAACATGTTAGGTATCGCTGGAGATTCGTGAGCTGGAAGCAAGAGGCTTCACCGTTAGTTATTCAAAGTTTATTTCCACTATTTCTGATATATGATGTACTTTGATGATTGGTATGTATATATATACGGTTTTTATATATAAAGAGATTGATATTATACTTTATTCGTTCCGCTGTGAGATTCTGATGTTCTTCTTCTTTTCTTCTATCCTAATATTTCTTTCTTTCTTTTCTCACCCTCTAATTTCTTTCTCATAACGTTCAAGTGTTTTTTTTATGCTTGAATGTTGACATGGTGTTTGTGTGTCGATTTTCAGGGTCAAAAATCCTTGGGTCGTTACAGTGGTATCAGAGCATATGGTTTAGTAATAACCTTGGCTCTGTGGCGTAACTCAATAGAGATGGGATTAGAAATATCCTAGATTGGGTTTGAGTGTATATATATGAGTGTGCATATTTTTAATTTGTTACAAAATTATTTTTGGCCTAATATATATTACGAAGTAGTAAAAGTGTGATTTTCTTAAATTATTATTATGTTAATCGACTAATGTTGATTCGAATTAGAATTCAGAATGGAATATGAAATTTGAAAATAAAACTTCAATGAAAGGTTTAAATTGGAATCAAAATTAATATTAAAGTTAAATATGGATAAGAATGATTGGTTTGTTGATTTTTGCCTTGTTTGGTTAAATGATTGAGTGCATGAGTGTAGATTTGAACATACATTGAAACCAATTTGGAAGTCTAAGGGCCCTGAACGAGTGAATTGAAATGGAATCGATCTGGTTGGAAACCAATTGATTGAGTGGATATGGAAGTAAGACTCAACCTGGTTAAGTGAAATTGAAATAAGATGAATTTGGGATTCGGAAATCGAATGTATAATGGAGGTAAATCCGAAATTTATCAATTGATATAAATTAATGGATTGAAATAAAATTTCCAGTATAGTCAATTTGGAATAATATCGTTATGAAATGAAACAGGATTATTTTACCCTGTATTTGTTACTGGCACTATAACAGGAGATAAGTGCAGATATTAGACAACAATGGGAATTGGCTTGATTATCAGGATTGAAGTGCAGATAGGAAAACAAAGATCAGTTGGTCGATTTGCTGAAAAATTGGAATGTAGTTGCCCGAAAAACAAGTGAACCTTAATATTATTGGTTGGAGTGATTATTTTTATACCCCTGAGTGGGATGGCCGTTTGGTTTTGATTTTTTTTCGAAGAAGTTGAGGCCCAGCGTGGAAGTTGCAGTTGTTATGATCGAGTCGTGCAGAGGAGGTGCGGACGAAATTTTCGAAAATTTTAAAAAGGTTTGAATTTGTTTTGGTAATAATTCAAAATTAATTATTGAATTCGGATCATTCTTCTTACCTTTTAATTTCGGGGACGAAATTCTTTTAAGGGGGGAAGAATGTAACATCCCAGATTTTTGGTCATTTAAATGGGAATATTCAAATCTGTTTATATATTATATTGATAATATAATGGATTTTAAATCAAATTTATTTATAAAATAGAGTTTGAATATTTAAATTTATAATATATTTAAAACAAGCTCGAAACGATGTGGCAGTTCGTAATATTGAGTTTCGAACTTCAATTGAATATACAGGATCCGATATAAGTCGGAATTCTATGAAACAAGAATCGTCTGGATCGATTTGATTATATTTTCCTGATGGACGAGAAAAATCGAGATTTCATCGTATAGATTTCAAGTTATGTTCAAATCAAATTTTCTAATAGTCGTTATAGAATCGTTCATCGACCGTAACAGTTTTTTTGAAATAACTGCATACTGGATTTGAATTTAGACAAGGTTCTTTTGAGACATAGTGTTAATTTAATTTTTAGAATTTTAATGTAATTTTTAATTAATTAAATATGCAACTTTTTATTTGGAGTATTTTGCACCCTATATCAGTATTTTGGGGTTTCACAATATAAGTTAATCTACCGATATTATTATATTTTTGGGATCGTGGAGCGTTGCTGGTCACAACGATATTTTTATTTCTGTCCATAGTCTTTTATAGATAAACGGAATTTTATATAATTGACACTGTATAAAATCTAACCATAACAAAATACGAAACAAATATGCACCAACTTTTGGAAGAGACAATTCATTGACACCATATATACACATTTAATAGGCTGCCTTACACTTTGTCAATTCGAACATGCCTCTCCCATTCTTGTCTGCTCAAAATCATGCCTCTGGCCATATTTCTCTGATCGATTTTATATGCCATCAGCAAACAGTGGAAAAGATATTTGTAAAGAAAAGGAGTCAAAACCTATTTTTCTAAAGATGTGCCTAAGCTAAGCTAAGATGTACCTACCAACGTCTACTCTTTTGTTCCCATTGCCGTAAATTATTCATCAACGCACATGCTAAACCCATACTACACTAGCGTACCGCACTTATTGAAAACACTGGCTACAACTCTATGATTGAAAAACGTTGTCTATGGATGGATGAAAACACTGGCTACACCCTACCTGCACAGTGTTCTATCACTATGCATGAAATGAAAATTCATAGCTCCTGCCTTTATTTAGCTTCCCTATGGACACACTGCAACCATCGAAACAATCCAGTCTAGCCCTTTCTTTTCAATACACTTGCACCCAAAAAAGTGAAGAAATGAAATTTCACTGCAATCCTAAATCTAAACGCATAGGGCTACCCAACGTTGGAAAGACGTTGAGCTTATCTCCTTGAATTTGCGGGTATAAATAGCTGTTTATCCTTGTGTTTTCCAACAAACCAAACTATATTTCACCATTGATATGCCCATCGCAAGCTTGTACAAAACTAAAACAAAAACTATACTGGAACGCAAGCCTCGATCATCGCGAACAGCCGGTCGATCTCAGCAGCGTTGTAGAGAAGAGGGTGGGTTGGACAATGAAGTGATGTTGTCGGAGGGGGAGTGATGGTTTCAAACGTAAAGTGGTGCATGGGACTGGAAAGGTAGTTGGTGGAGACCGCAAGTCTGAAGTAAGGAGAAGAGTTGATGTGATGCGGTGGTGTTTGTGAGGCCGTTGACGAAGTGGGTGGTTGCAAAAGGAAGCCTGATGGTCAGGTGTAAGGGAGAGATGAAGCGGGTCAACATTTCAGGCAGAGTATGGGAGGGGAAAGTCGCGGTCTCAAGGGCAGGAGAAGTTGAAGGTCACGGTGGGAGTTTCTTTGTACAGAAAATTTGATATTAGATGAAGAAAAAAGAATTAATGAGTGGGTATTTTGCATGGGAGGGGAGTTGTATGCGTGGAACTGGGGAGTGTGTACTGACGGTGGAAAGGAGAAGGTGGGCACCGCCTGGTGGGGGGTCAGTCTGGAAGGGGGTCACGGTAACATGGTGCGGTGATCACGTGGACAGGTGAAGTCAAAGGGACGTGTGGGAGGGTGTATGCGGGTTCCGAAATATTATTTGGCAAAGCAATAGTTTCAGAAGAAAGGGGCTGGGAAAGTATTAACATGGAAGAATGGTGAACACTGCAATGGAGAAAGGGCGGTTGCCGGGTTCGTCGGCTTGTGTGGTGTAGTCCGTTGTTGATGGGAGGGTAGCTTGCCGAGGAGAAGCTGTGCATGGCGTTGTTTTCTACGCGGAGAAGAGAGGAATTGGTGAACGATAGTGGGACAAACATGGATCGAGGGAAACATGACAACAAAGAAGAATGCAAGGGAATGGCTGATCCAAGGTTATCGCACGTTAACGGTTAATCAAGGAGTCGTTGGACTCGCGCTGAAAGGTACCACTGCTGGGCAAGATCAAAAGGGACTGGAAGCTGTTGGGATTTTATTTAATTTTAAACGTCAGTTTAAAATTAAATAAAACAACGAGTTAATCGACCGTCGAAAAACAAATGTGAGTTAATTCTCACGATTTTTGGAATTCTCTGATGTGTTAAATTCATATAAAAATTTAATTCACCGTTAATCATAAAATTGCTTGATTGAATGCCTTGTTTGCTTATTAGATGGTTGTCGACTAAATATTATTTGTCGTATTGGATGATTTTGTTTTAAATAATTATTCATAATTATTATCACATATTAACGGTGATGCAGGGATGAACAGGTCGGAGGGATCCGACCGGATTCCTCAAATATTTTATATTGTTGTTTATTTTTCCATATCATCCAAATATGAACTGTTTACCCCAAACAACATTACATTCTGGTTGAATGTTGATTATTGATTTGATACTGAACGTTGAATTGAAACTCAACGTTGTGTGTTGTTTTAATCAATAAACGGTATTGATTAAGATATTGGCAGCGAATGATCTGAATATTGTTGTTAAGACGTTTGGTCACCGTTAGAGGAATCAACGTAATTTCAATTATAAGATTTATTTTTATGATTGAAGTAAAATTATTTTTCTTTTTGAAATAAAAGATTTAAAATAAGATGATATTTTTAAATAGTTACTTAATAATTAAAGTAATTTACTTTGTAAAATAGAAGTGAATTGAGAAGTGATCGACTTCTAAAGTGAATCGTGTTAAGAGCAAGGTTATACCGAAAGTATAAACAAGTCGTGAAGCTAATATATCGTTTTCAGAAAATGTTACTAAATGGTTGAATTAAGCAAAGGAATTGAAAAAAAAGGGTTTTCAAAATAGAAAGAAGATGTTGTAAAGGGTTGAAATTTCTGTTTAATAAATCATTTAAACTAATAAACAAAAGGTAATGGAAAGTGATTTACAAAGGAAAAGACGGACGGATTCATATACGAAGGGTTTATAAGTAGATGTTAGAACTGAAGCCGAGTTTTGAAACAATGTTTATAAAGAAGATTTATGATTTGAATTCAAAATGGGATTTGCTAGGCGAGTACCAAGTTCTAAATAAGTTTTGAGTTAAACAAAGTTAAATTGAAAATAAGATCCTAAAAGGGAAGGATTTATGGATTCTATAAGAAGGTTTGCAAATAGAATCCAAGTTTCGGAAAGAAAACTTAAAGAATTTAAACTAAGGCGATAAACTTAAATAAGTTTTGTTTAAGGGACTAGGTTGAATAAAATGATTATAAATTTAAAGAAGATTTGTAAAAACAAAAGGAGTGGCATTTAGTAAGTATACTTAAGTAGAAAGTAAAAGAGATCTAGTTGAGAATTATACACCAAATCAAGAGATGGTTATCAAACCATGTTTTGAATTAACGGGAAAAGTGACTCGATAGTAAAAGAGGTGATAAGTGTTGGGCTCAAACTTTTATCTATTCTGAGATAAGAACGTTGTCAGACAAGGTCTGAGAGGAAATTAAAATACCCCAACTTGAACGACTTCACTATTATCAAGGGATGGTATTTGTTTGAAACGGTAGGAGTGTTGAAATTTGTTTATTATTTCTACAAGAGAAATATTGCGACATTATTGACAAGATTTTGAAATGAACTTGTGGATTCTAGTAATCAATATATCATTTAACATTGTTTAACTCGAGTTGAATCATGGATTTATTATAACCTTGAGTTAAGAATATATGGGGATTTCTGCAAGGCAAAGATAATGTAAGAGAATTGGCGAATGTATAACGATGGCTTCGAAATAAGGAAATGAAATGGGTTTTGTAAATAAAGATATATCATTATTTTCAATGTAACGAATAATGGGATTCGAGATAAGAGAATATGTAATCGATTTCTAAAGATCGATAAGATCGTTTAATAAATGAATCAGAGCTGCCAATATACCTGATCGTATTGTTTAACATTGATAGTTAAAACACCAAACTATCAATAAAATATATTGGACCTTTTTGACGAGTTGTTTCGTAGAGACCGGGATGGGAACTAGACCCAAAACCACTTCGATCCAACGTTACGTACGAAACTAACTGGCAGCAAATGAAGATAGAGCATTGAAGACCGTAGGTCTTCATGAAGCGGAAGAACTACTTATAATCTCTGGTTAGCTCCCAGAGATACACTGTGGTTCTGTCGTGGTTGGAATCTGTGGATTGCAAGGACTCCTCACTACTGATCCTTGGGGTGATTCCTAAGTAAGGATGCAGTAGGAGAGTGCCTTCGGTCCATCCTGTTCCTGGATGACGTGACGATGTGGAATCCAAAGCGAATGGTAGCCAGATGGTTCAAAGTTCGATTATAACCTCGAGCCTCATCAACCAGGGAATGACAAAAATCGGGCAGGCAGCATGGCTATGTGGGTCGCGCCCATTAGGGTGTATTGTCACCATCTAGATGATATTCATATTTGTTTCTTCTTTTCGTTTCTGTATCTCCCGGGAAAAACGGTAGTTGCGCAACCGTGGGGTGACAATATATTCGATACACTCAAGGTAAATGAGTGGTCGGTCATGTGTGGGTCGGGTTGCAAGACGTTCTTGTTAAACCCAGTGTATTCGTCTCTAAAGATACACTAGCGGCAGGTGGTCCAATACCTTGTCATAGTTGGAATCTAATCTCCAATAAGCGCCTGCGGGTTTCATTGTATACTATATATTTAGAACGTGAGATGCAAGCGTTCTACTAGATGATTATTTATTTGTGATTTGATAGACACTATTATAATATCAGAAAAGATATTGATTTCGAAAGTGTTGTGGGTTATAGTAACGTAAAAACCGTTTGTATTTATGTGTGGACTGGTCTTACTATTATCCTTTCTTTCAAAAGGATTTTCAAAGTTAAACAAGTTGTTGTGCTATGAATTTACCACTGAAAGTATTCCAGATTGACCCGGTAAATTTTGTTTTAAATCAAATGTGCTTGGGTCAGACCGAGTATATTAACAGGTTAGGTATCGCTGGAGATTCGAGAGTTGGAAGCAGGAGGCTTCATCGTTAGTTATTCAAAGTTTATTTCCGCTGTGTCTGATATATGATGTACTCTGATGATTAGTATGTATATATATAAAGTTTTTATATATAAAGAGATTGATATTATACTTTATTCGTTCCACTGTGAGATTCTGATGTTCTTCTTCTTTTCTTCTATCCTAATATTTCTTTCTTTCTTTTCTCACCCTCTAATTTCTTTCTCATAATGTTCTGGTGTTTTTTCGATGCTTGAATGTCGACATGGTGTTTGTGTGTCGATTTTCAGGGTCGAAAATCCCTGGGTCGTTATAGAGGAACTAATCATAAAGCTCGCTCAAGGCCTAAAAAAGCAAACCAAATCTAAATCAATCAAAAAATAAACCCTAAATCGGTCCTTCACTCTTTATTATATACCTGTTTTGAGTGCATACTATTTTCAATATACTAAGTATAGCATACAAGTGAGGTTTAAATGTATTCTTTGGTCTAGATCTAAGGGATTTTTCCCAGCTCGTCTTCTGTACATCCTAGATTTTTCTTTATAGCATACATCCATGGTGATTGCTCTCAATGTAAGCAGCGTTGTTCATTTGCTAGTGGCGCTGCTCATTTGTTTGTTGTGCTACGTTTTGTATTTTGGAGTCAACATATTGCTTCTGTATCTCTTTTACGGCATTTCTAGATGCTGGTATTGGCAGCTTCAGTGTGTCATTGCTTTATTGGTTCTATAGATTTTTTAATTCTAATTCCTTTGAAATTTTGTATACAAGAATAAATTATTTAACTTATGTGCATCATTTTATAAATAAAAATACATATATTTATATGATAAAAATGTCGGATCTTGGGCTGCTTATTAAACATTGAATATAAGTTTAGAAGGGAAAAGGGAAGGCTCTTTGCATTGATAATAGTGATAGTGTGGACAGGTGATATGGCGCTCATCCAAATCGTTCAATTAGGAAAAGTTCGATCTCTCTTCGCTCAGATGGGGTTAGAAGGAGGAGATGTTAACGTTCTGTTTATGGGTGGGTTTATCAACATTGTTGCGTAAATATTAAATAAGTTTGCTGCTTGACCTGATAGGGTTGAAATTACCTCTATTCTGCTACTTTCAGACTGCATCGGTCCAACTCTTCCCCTCATATTGTGAGAACATAGCCAAGTCTTCCCCAACCAATCCATGCGCTTACTAATGTTGCAGCAGGAACAATGCATATATATTTTGTTGCAAAACAGACAGTCTGAGGAATTGACAAGCTACAAAATCTGCAATTCGAAAAGGAACGACTCTCATCAATTAGCAGTAATACTCAATATCATGTCATAAGTCACTGAAATGCTATGTGCTGGTAACAATTAATATTTTAAAAATTGTTATACCGAACCACTAACCTAAATGGAAGTCCAACTAACTCATTCCCCAAAATTATAATCTATGTTAAGGTCTAAATCATTGATATTGATGAGTTTACAATGTTTTATGTATTAGAATCAAAATTGGATTACTAAGTGAAATGCAACTATGCAAGAAGAAATATATAACAAACTATCTATTGATAGAAGAAAAAAAATGAATGTGAAATGGAGAGAACGCCATTACTTGTAGAAAAGTAAGGAGCAACGTCACTTGTACGGTGGATTCAAACTACACTTCAACACAGCAGATAACACATTAACCTGCAAGATGAGAAAAATAGATAAGTATCAATGGTATCCGTTCATCCGACCAAGACAGCAAATGTAGGTGTGACTGTGAATTCATTCATTAAGAAGCTGTGTGTAAACACAAGTACAAGGCACAAATCAGCCCAAACTGTACGCAGCAACCACAAAGTTTGATAACCCAGAAAATTTTAAAACATTATCTGCAATTGTATATATACTGAGTGTATGTATAAATTAACCCTAAACTTCATCTACAGGAAGAGCATAAAAACAAACATCAATGTCTCATTAGAAAAAAACAATAGGTTTAATATCTACAGAAATGTATAGTTGTACAAACTGCAGATAAGTAACAAAAAAAGGGAAAAAAGAATCTAGGAATGAAGTATCCGTACTTGAACTCAATCAAATATTCCTCTGCAAAGCCCTTGGCTTTCAAGCTCACGATGCATAGGAAGGATAAATCCTGAGGATTCTTCATTATAATTAACATAAACTTCTTCAACAATCAATTTCCTCTTCATTGCTCAGCAGTTAATTCAATAATTTAATAATTAGGATATACTTCTTTGTGCATAATTTAACAATTAGGATGCGTAATCCAAATGAACGAATTATGAAAACTACCAAAATTTCCAGTAATAGCGCAATACAGAAGAAAAACAAATACATACAATTAAATTTAAAGCATAAAATGAAATTATCCAAATAGTGAATTACTAACCTATGAATAAGATTCTTTGCAGTTTCGTTCAGCCTGCGCCTGGCGTCTGCCTTTCAGCCTTTCCTGCTTGAAGAACGCAATTTGGATCGTCGTCACTTGGAATCGGTTTCGCGATTGGGGGATTTGGTTTATCCGTTTGTTGATTTTGCAGATTTGCGTATCACCATTTTATTAATATTAATTCATCGATTACGGTGCCCCTCTCTTTTTGGTGCCCTAAGCGGTGGCTTCTACTGCTTGTCCAAAAGGTCGGGCCTGCAACTACTCGTCGATGACACTAGCAACGTGAATTCTTTTTCGGAAGTAGCAGCTATACTTTGGTGAGAGGGAATTTCATTTGAGGGAAGAAAGAGATCGATTTTGATTTATGGGAGAGGGATTGATTTTGGAGAATAGGATAGGAAGGGACCTGCGTGGGAAGTGAAAAAATATCACGTGAGAAGCATTTGGAGGCAAATTTTCAGTAATGCCGCCTAAATTTCAGGCAATATTTGCAACCGGCGTAGAACAAATATTGTAATAGACATTTATTACAATTGTCATTTTTTCACAGTTGTAAAATTACAGTTGTAATATATTGTTTTTTTTGTAGTGAAGAGATTACAAAATAAGAGTTTACATATCCAAACCTCAATCAGGTTTAACAAGAAGAGACACCATTGGGGATCACTGGCTCCAGGCCAGGATGGGTTTACACTAAAGTCTACCCCTCAATATATAGCCAGTGCAAATCTATGTGAGTCATCAATTAAATTACCAACATATGGTAATAATATAATGGAGGCAAATTACCATAACAACAAATGTGCAAACATAGGAAGTAAATCAATCCGTTTCTTTTGCGTAGATGGAAGAAATTAATCTCTTCATTTATTTCTCTACCACCTCATCAAATGCAATCAATGCATTCCCATTATAAAAATATTTACTTTCCATTCTTTGCAAATTTGTTCCAATCAATTTGTGATTTTGTATCACCAAATTTAACACCTCTTGCAATTTTTTAAGTCTTTCAAGCATGTTAGTTACTAGCTCAGATGAGATCTCTGATGAGTCCATTTCACTTTCAATGCTTCCAGGGTTTCGACTGATTTTCCATAATAAATCTTTGAATTTGTCTTTGTTGTATGAATGCAGTCTCAAACGAAGTGGTTACCGTGTGGGTTGATGTTCCAGTGAGGGAAGGGTGGGATTCTACTTTGCATGATTTCGTTTGAGTGTCAGGTGTATCGTACATCATTACCTCCTTTACTCTTGCTGCTTCAAGTGCATCTGCTGCACTTTTCTGTGCCTTTACCAGCTCTTCTGCTTCTTTGATTTGAATCCTGGCTGCTTTTAATATTCTAAACCATGACCCTTCTATCATTGCATTCTTACGTGCAGCCATAGCTTTATTTGCTGCATCTCTTGCAGCTATTTTCTCTCTGCTATCTTTGTATAGGGAGGGTTTGCATTGCCTAATGTCTCATCAAGCAATAAGTCCATTCCTTTATTTTCCTAAAGAAATTTGATTTTTCTTTGTAAGTAAGTGTCTCCTTTTTTCCGAAAGTGTCGTTTGCTAGGAGAAGCACTTCGCCTGTGTGGTGGCTTCTTAATTTGTGATATTAGTTTGTTTACTGAATTTCGAGTTGAACTCCCACTCCATTTTGGACTTCTATTATTCTTTCTGGGACTACTAACAGGCGTGTATTCCAAATCTTTTTGTTCCCATACGGAAACAGCTTCAGTGTTCTTTCTGGGTTGTTTCGATTGGTTACTTGAAAGCAACTCCATTATATTTGATTACGGTAAACTGAGATTTATAAAAAGATTTGTTGTAAGATTTTACAAAAGAGAAAAGAGGGGGCAAAATGGAGTAGAGACAACTTGTTGCACTGTAGAAATCTAGTAGTTCAACCGTGCCTTTAAAGATTCTATTCAATAATTTTCTTGAGTTTAATATAAGTGTATTTATCACTGCTGTATTTATTTCTTTTTGGTCTTTTCCATTAACCAAACAATTTTTTAGATGCCTTTATCTATTATTTTGGTATGCACTCTTTGTGTTACATGTGATGCTTGATTTCTGATATGCTGAGTAGAAGAATTGCAGATATATCATGCTTTTTTTCAACCAAGTTAATTCTTGTTCTTTATTTTATTTTGTTGCAATTTTTTTTACAACTATAATGCAAGCAAGATCTTCTTTATTTAGCTTGGTTCTGGTTCTATTTTATCTCAACTCATTTTTATCTAATTATAGGCTTTTCACTCTTTATGTTACATGTGATGCTTGATTTCCGATAAGCTGAGTTGAAGAATTGCAGATGTATCATGTTTTTTTTTTTCAACCAAGTGAATTCTTGTTCTTCATTCTATTTTGTTGCATTTTTTTACAACTATAGTGCAAGCAAGATCTTCTCTATTTAGCTTGGTTCTGGTTCTATTTTGTCTCAACTCATTTTTATTTAATTATAGGCTTTTTTTGTGCCATATATTAGTTTTGATTCTTTTTCATGTGTTCCATCATCTAAGTTTTCTATTTGGGTTGAAAATTATGGTCATAATTATACATTATTTAAGACTGGTTTCATTGAATTCATTTTCATGGTACAATCCTTGGCCATTATAAGTATATGTATAAGTTAAAAAGCAAATCGATGAATCTGTACGTGCACGTACTATGTAGTAGGATGTGTTTCGGATATAAAATCTCTCCAGCCACTATTAATGCAAAAATGTTTGTTCATTTTGCTATATGATATTTTTTCTTTACAATCTGGCAAAATCATATTCGTAAATTGTACAATTATTAATATCATAACTACTTACAGGGTCGGCTCTGACCTAGTGCGAGCCTTGCGATCGCACATGGCCCATTTGGTCAGGGAGCCCAAAAAAACTGTATTACCTTTACTAGAGCTGCACTAGGTCTATAAATACTCTGGACCGACCCTCACTACTTATTATATTTAACATATTTACTTGTTTTCTATTTTACTATTTCTTTATCCCAATTCATTTATTTATCAATCTGAAAAGAACGGCAAAATCTTTAGATACTAATTAGTTACACAGTATCATTGTTCACTTCAGACAAAGTTATATACATATATTAATATTTCATAAAAACATATGTTCATATCATTTGTTTACTTTGCTTTTGTATTTTATCTTTGCATTAAAAATAGAGCTTGCGGCAGGTGAGTGGTCATGGTGGTCAGGATAAAAAGAGGCTGTCTAAGGTGATGAAGCTGCGTTTCAGGTGGCACAACAAAAGGGAATGACGGTGCTGCTTGATGGTGGTGGGTATAGACAAGAAGTAGCGAGCTTCAGAGTTGATTCTGCTAGCTAAAGAAGAACAGGGATTCAAAACTAAACTGAATCAAACTAGCACTGCAATGTAAAAAACTAAGCAAGCCAAGTTCTGAACTGCTTAAACACAGTGGTTGCATCCTTCAACTTCTTTGCTGGCTCAATGGAGTTTGGTACAGCAAAAAGTAATATAGCTACTGGAAGGCGCTAATGTAGTGAATGGTGAGCTGCAAGGCACTACAATGGGGAGGAGCACCGTAGATGATAGTTTTAGGATCTGTGACATGGGACGATGTTCTAAAAAGGGTGCTTTTGAGCTCTAAATATGTGAGACGTGTTGTAGCAAGGATAATGCGGTACAAACATGTCCATCTCTGGGTTCAGGTCACAGCTTATGAGCCTGTTCGGTTGCATAATCTGGAATAGGTGAAATAACACTTGACATGGTGATGATAATCTAATCAGGTCAGTTAGCTTTTGAACATTAATAAGTGATCTAGTTCCACTTGATTTCAGCCTTTAGTTATATTATCTTTCAATTGCTGATTTGAATAGAAAAACAAAGGCAAATGTTGGTTAAACAGAATTAAAGAATTATTTCATTGTTACAGTCAATCATACGTCAACACTTCTCCCAAACATGCTTAAAATAAAGATTATGGTTTTTTGATTTTGCAGCATCTCCAGTGAAGAGTCATTTGGATGGCATTTACTTTTAGACGTTGGTTCCTTAGCTCTCAATCCTATTTGTGTATTTTATCTTCTAATCTTTACCTGCAATTACTTAAATTTCTCTACATTAGTTATTTATAAAATATATTCACTTTAATGAAATGTCGGTAAACAAGTTCAGTGGATATAAATAGGACAGAACTAGAGGACATTAGGATAGCCTTCAATTGGAGTGTCTTATGGTGGTTTTTATTCGAAGTTAAGAGTATTACATTTTGAATATCAAATGACGTTGAGTTTCTAATTTTATTTATTTGTTATTAAGTTTATGAGTGTATAATTGTTCAAAATAGAGCTCTGTATGATCAGAAACTGTGAATAAAAGTTGGAAAAGAAAATGCAACATAATATGTCCACTTCAATTACTGCCATGATATGTTCTATGTAATTGGCCACTTATTTATTAATTGTAGTTAATGTACAACTTTTTTGGTGTTTTAGGTATATTCAAAGCAATTTAATTTTACCGGATGACTGTAGGAGTGTTCTGTGCATGAATTAAAGAAGTCGATCTGTATGTGCCAAGGGAGGTAATGAGTGGACATAGAGGGGTTATAAGCTGAGTAGCTCGCTGCATAAGGGTAAATTCTTTTTTAAAAGAGAGCACTCATATTTTGTAATATGTGATCCAAAAACATCCATTAACCAGTTCAAAAATAATCCCTACTAATGACTGCATCTTAAATACTGAATTTTGAGTACTTATTTAGCGACTGATAAAAGTCTGAAAAAAAGTGATTTGTGCATTACAAAAGATCCGATTGAAATTTTTTGGTGAAGTGAATTATGATATTGTTAATTAAAATAGATAAATAATCTTGTAGTTATTAATTTATACGGTTTCCTACATTTAAGCCGTTAACCTCAAATTAAGGTCCCATAGGAGCCTTATCTTTTCACATGCTAATTTCTAGATCCCATTTAGGATTACTGAACTCTGTTCATTTCCATTAACTGTCCAATGTTTATACATGCGGATGATATACCTCCGCAAATAAAATTATTCAAAAATGTAGTAATATGAAATTAAAATGGAATAAATTGAGTGCACTAATTTGAAATTAAAATGGAACAAACTAAATCATAAACTAGTTTCAAATTTTCTATAATCTAAGATGGATTAAAAATTAATGCGTGAATTAGTATGTTTCGCTTACTGCTGCCATCTACATTCAAAATTCACTAAAGAATTTTAATTTAGGCTGTTCAACTTGTTTCATACCCTGAACCAAAATTATAACTAATATTTAGATGTTGGTAAAAATTATTGATCATTAACCTTTCTTTCTGGTTGAATGGATTTAAATACTCATGCTTTCACAAAAGTCATAAAGATTTGTTTAAAGTTTATATTTGCCTTTTTTGTTGTGGCTAAAAAACCAAGCACTTTGGCCCTTGTGGTTGTGTGTTCATATTTTCCAACTCATTTGAAGCAACAGCCGTATCAACCTCAATAACATTGCCTTCCAACATCAAAATTTAGAAATTAAGGTCGTAAACATTGAAACAAATAATTAATCGCTTTGATTTTGGATGGTTATTTTGAAATGGAACATCTACCTGACACTACTAGATATGAACAGTATTGCATCGGGCAGTTCCAACGGCCTCCAACGGAGGTTGACCAACGGCTTCCAACGGAAGCCAAAATTCTTATCTGTATACGGTTTGTAAAATATACGCCGTTGGAAACCGTTGGCGGCCATTGTTTTTAAGCCGTTGGAAGCCGTTGCCACCCGTTACACGGGCGAGCAGAAAAACATCCCGAGCCTTCCTCCTTCCTCCCCATTTGCTTCACCCATGGTTTTGGAAACAAAATCCCTAAAATTCACCCCTTTCAATTCTGAAATCGCCAATTTCAATCCATCTTCCGCGTAGGATCTCTCCAACTCCCTCAAAGCACTCTCTCATCCTCTCTATTCTCCTATTCTCTTTGATTTTGAGGTATGTGTTTGTTCTAATTTTTGTTTAATACCCTATGTTTAGTGTAATTGATGCATAATTAGTGTATGTTTGTGTGTGTAGTGATGTTAATTAGTTGCCAATGTGGGGTTTTATCATTTTAGTTGCTAATTTAGGGTTTTTTACTTATAAATTATTTGGTTGTTGTTATGATCTAGGGTTTGAATTAGTTGAAGTAGTTGTTGTTATATGCATGTATATAGTTGCTAATGTTGGTAATCTAGGGTTTGATTAGTTAAAGTTGACTATGTATATATGCATGTATATAGTGTTATGTATATATATACACGTATATATAGTTGACACTCCACGCATTTGTTTATTTGGTTAACGCCCAATTAATCGAAAATAATATTTAGTCAAAAACGTGTCGTGAAAATACAAATATTTAAGTTTGTGTTTTTTGGGCTAAGGCGCACAAATGCGTAAAAATAATATTTCAATCGCAATAAAAAACCAAATCGTAATATGTTACATTCGTAAAGCCTTATAGAGTTTTTTTGGCCCCGTCTGATAAGTATTGTATATAATCGTTATGTGAATGTTCGTTTTATTAACAAAACGGACATTTATATTCATCATATACAATATTTGTTGGATTTGTCCTTTGTATTGGACAAGTTACGAATACAATAACGAAATTAAATCTCGTAAAATATTTCATTTTAAACGGTTCTCAAAATTTCGAAAGTACTTCCTTTATGTTCCCTGTGTACACGCAATTGTGTACTGTTCAGGGAACTAAAGGGAAGTGCTGCCGAAATTTTGTTGAATCGTTTAAATTGAAAAGATTTACGCGATTTAATTACGTTATTGTATTTGTAATGGGAGGTAGGATGACCCACCTGTAACTGATCAATTAACATAGTTACATGCATTCAACAATAAAATTGTGAATCTATTTCCAACTATTGATGTTATAAAAATTATAAAAATTGTGAAGTTTAACATTTTTTCTAATTTTATATGTACTTAGGAAAAATGGATCACGATTACTTTATTGATCGAAGTTGGATGTACAAACGAAGAGAAAGTGATGGCACAATAAACAAACATTTTATTAATGGTGTCGGGGTGTTTATTGATTTCGCGTTACGTAACAAAGGAAACGACGTCGAAATCCGTTGTCCTTGTAGTAGATGCAAGTTATTGAAGTATTTGGTACCACAAATGGTTAGAGTTCATTTGCGTCAGTATGGTTTTGTGTCGAACTATTCAGTTTGGGATCGTCATGGAGAACCGTTAGCATCTACTTCTACACAAGTAGAAGATGTCGTAGTGAATAATGAAATTGCTACGACGAATCTCGTAGAACAAGTGGTTGAAGATGCTGCACGTTCAATGTTCCCAGTTCAACAATTTAACGATAACGATGGTAATGATGACGATGGTAATGATGAAAAAGAACCAAATATTGAAGCTAAAAAAATATATGATTTATTAGATGCAGCGAAAAAACCCCTTTGGGAAGGCTGTGAAAGCGGAACTCAATTATCAGTAACCGCTGAATACATTGCGATGAAATCGAAATACAATCTCACGGAAGCTGGATTTACAGCTGTTGTACAAGCTGCGAAGCGACATATGCCTCCTAATAATTTGATGTGCGAAAATCATTATGAAGTTAAAAAAATGATGTCGGCCTTTGGTTTACCATATCAAAAAATAGATACATGTATAAAGGGTTGCATGCTATTTTGGAAGGAAGATATCAACCTTAAGAAGTGTAGAATATGTAATGAGGAAAGATACAAACCTAGAAAGAAAAAGGGAAAGGAAGTCCCGTACAAACGTATGCATTATTTACCTATTATTCCTAGACTTCAAAGATTATATGCATCTTCTGTAACCGCGCAACATATGAGATGGCACAAGGTGAGAACACAGGAAGAAGGTTCGTTAACACACCCGGCCGATGGAGAAGCGTGGAAGCATTTTGACCAAAAGTACCTCAATTTTGCATCTGAGAGTCGTAATGTTAGACTTAGTTTATGTACAGATAGATTTTCACCATTTTCTCAATTTGGTTCTAAATATTCATCTTGGCCTGTAATTGTAACACCTTATAATTTACCTCCGTGGATGTGTATGAAAATTCCTTATATGTTTCTCATAATTGTCGTTCCTGGTCCTGATGATCCGACACAAGGAATCGATGTTTATTTACAACCGTTGATTGAAGAATTAAAAAAATTGTGGTATGAAGGGGTAGAAACATATGGTATTTCGCAAAAGAAAAATTTTCGTATGTATGCTTCTCTGTTGTGGACAATTAGTGATTTTCCTGCTTATGCAATGCTTTCAGGTTGGAGTACGGCTGGTTGTCTAGCTTGTCCGTACTGCATGGAAGAAACAAGAGCATTTTCTTTACCTATTGGGAAGAAAATTTCATGGTTTGACTATCACAGATGTTTCCTTCCTATTAATCATCATTTTAGAAAAGATAAGAATTTTTTTACCATCGACAGGCTTGAAACTTTGCGACCACCAAAAGTACGGACAGGTGAAGAAAATTTTGAACTTGTGAGAGATTTTCCCAAGATTCATGAAAGTGGAGTACAGTCAGAAATTCTAGGTAAATCAACGACTCATAATTGGTGGAAACAAAGCATATTTTGGGAATTGCCTTATTGGAAAGATCTTCTTATTCGTCATAATATTGACGTGATGCATAATGAGAAAAACGTTTTTGATAATGTAATCAGCACAATTTTGAATGTCAAAGGAAAGACAAAAGATGATTTGAAATCAAGACGCGATATCGAAGTAATATGTAATCGTCCGGAGCTTCATATAAAGGCAAATGACACCAAAAAACCGAAAGCATGCTATGAACTCGATAGTAATCAAGTTAAAATATTTTTAAAATGGATTGAATGATTAAGATTCCCAGATGGTATATCTTCCAATCTTCGTAGATACGTCGACTTTAAAAACAGCAAACTTAGCGGGATGAAAAGCCATGACTGTCATGTTATGATGGAAAATTTATTGCCCGTCGCTTTCAAAGAATTATTGCCCGTAAAAGTTTGGACTGTTGTAACAGAGCTTAGTTTGTTCTATAAAGAGCTTTGTTCTACTACATTAAAACTTGATCGTCTATGTAAGTTAGAGGAAGAAATCCCTATATTGCTCTGGAAATTGGAAAAAATATTTCCTCCAGGATTTTTCAATGTTATGGAGCATTTACCTATTCACCTTCCGTTGGAAGCACGCCTTCGAGGGCCTGTGCAATACGGATGGATGTATCCGTTTGAAAGGTATATTAATTTTTAGTTAATTAAATTTTGATTAGTGAATCGTGTAATAAAAATTATTTAATTACATTATTTCTAAACAGGTATTTAAATCATCTAAAGAAAAAAGTGAGGCAGAAAGCTCGAGTTGAAGGTTCCATTTGCAAATCATACATCGAAGAAGAAGCTTCATTTTTTCTCTCTCATTATTTTAGTGATCATGTGAACATATCATTTGTAAGTACTGCGCGTAATGACGAAGACATAGATCAAGATGACTGTCCAGCGACTTTATCTATTTTTAAAAAACATGGACATCCTTCTGGTAGATGTGTGGAAGAATGGCTGAATGATAAAGATTATAATGCAGCACACACATATATCCTTCTCAATTGCACTGAAGTTGCACCATTTGTTAGGTAATGACCTTATACATCTACGTATACACGTATTAAATGTTTAATCATATATGTAAGATTTGTTTTATAATTGCAGCATTTATGAATCACGGTATCCAAACGGCGATATCAGCAAAGAATTCGCCAGTTGGTTTAACAATTATGTTTTTGATCCAACAAATTGTATTGTGGATGAAGGATTGAAACATTTGGCATTGGGACCAAAAAGACTTGTCAAGACATATCCAATATTCTTTGTCAATGGATATAAATTTAGCACTAAAGAATATGGTGCTGAAAAACTAACAGACAATAGCGGTGTATTTGTTAAAGGTAGTGATGATCCAAACGACCATATACACGATTTTTATGGCGTGCTAAACCAAATTCTGCAATTGTCATATTTCACACGACCCGCAAAAGAAGTATTTTTGTTTAAATGCAACTGGTTCAGCAACGTTTCAGGTTCTGGAATAAACGTGCATTCAAAATATAATCTTATAGAAGTGAGACATACTTCCCGTTATTATAAGTACGATCCTTTTGTACTTGCCAAACAAGCTTTTCAAGTTTATTATGCTTCTTATCCATCTATGAGAAGAGACAAAATAGATTGGTGGGCTGTTTTCAAAACAAAGGCAAGGTTTACTTTTGATGGACGTAATATTCCCGACGACCAAGCTTATCAAGCAGATGTCGAGGAAAATCCGGAAATAGTAATAACCGATGATCAAACAGACTTTGGACCTCTAAACGATGAATCGAACACATTAGTTGACGTATTTGAGACTATAAATGAACCAAATATAGAGGAGGAAATGGAGTCAGATTCTGAAAGTGACGAGGACGACTTATAACCAATAATTCTCATTTTAAAAAGGAAATTTTATATTTCTATTAACAAGAAACATATAGAATCATTATCGTTCCTTGTTTTTAACATTTTAAAAAGGTATTTATGTTATGACATTTCTATTAACATGTATTCATGTTATCTCATGCCTTGTTTTTTTATAGCTCTTTCATGTTTATGCTATTTATGTTGTTATTTGTAACAGGTGATGTCTCAAGGTGCCGATGAGGGTGGACCATCTGACTTATCTCGTCCTGTGGTCTGGCTTAAGCGAAAAGCCAGTGGAGGGTATGTACTAAATTTTTAGTATAAATTTAATTATGTTAACTACAATAAATTATATAATTTATTTCCATGATTTTTTTTCTCTCGTTTAACACAGGGGTTTTGAGTTGGAGCCGTCCAACACGGTCCTCAGTATATCAAAACGCGCATATCAGGCTCGCACCAACGCATGTTGGCCCACATGGACATCGGTACCCGACATAGTTAAAGAGACCATATGGCAAGATTTTTTGGTATGTAAGATATAACATTTCGTATGTTAAGTAGTTATGCTCCTATTTGATAAGTTCATATGCATGTTATTTTTTTAAAAAAATGCAGGGTTCGGTGGATATGCAGGAGGCAGATTTGGAAGTCGTCAAGCGCCACTGGAATTCTAAAGTGGCAAAAAATTACAGAGAGACAATGAACAGCTTAAAACAAGTGGAAAGAGACCTATTTGGATAGGCGAGACAGTGTGGAATGAGCTGCTTACTTATTGGAATAATAATCCGGATTTTCTGGTAAATTTACTACATGTTTAATTTAAATTATTTTATTCAATTAATATGTGTTTTATAATAATACATTTTTTTTTCAAATTTAAATGTATAGGCCTCGTCTGAGAGAAATGCAACTAATCAGAGCAAGAATCCGGTTATGCATCGGGGTGGGTCGAAGTCATTTCAGCACCACCGTGAGGATCTGGTATGTTTAGTACTTGCATCGTTTAAATTTAATAGTTGATTTAATTTTAAGTTTTAATTTATAAGCACACATATATATATTTATATGCATTCTTATTTCAGGAGAGAGCGCGCATGGGTCCTGTGTCATACTGGGATGTTTTCGAGCATACACATGCATTGAGCCAGACTGACGACACAGGTTCAGTTTCTTACACTTGGGACCATGACAACAAGGCACGCGAGAGATATGTAAGTATATAACAGTTAAGTTAGAGTTATATAATTAATTTAATTAAAATTGCAGTGTTATCTAATTTCATTTGTTTTATGTTTAACAGGAGAAATTTCAAGCACATAGGGCGCACTTACTGGAGTCTACGGGGAGGTCTGAGTTGACGAAGGCCGATGAAGATATGATTTTTGATGCTGTCATGGATAAGCCTACTCGGAACCGCCGATATGGATATGGAAATCTAGAGGTAATACGAAAATTTAAGATTTTGTTTGGAGGAAATGATTTGTGGCATAATAGTATTTTTATATAAACAATTGGTATGGATTTGATTTACTTTAAATGATACTATAAAATAATGAAAATCTGAAATTATATACAGATTGGATCAGGTCAGCATACGTACCAGAGGGCCCAAGACAAAGAAGAGATCGCACAGCTTAAAGCACAAATTGCGGAACTTAACGAGCGTGATATTCGTCGTGAGAGGCAGTATGAGTTGCTCAACCAGAAGTTGGAAGATTTCATGAACCGATACGGTACACCTCCTTCATCCTCTGGTGGAGAGAGCTGATCAGGTTAGCTGGCTTGTTTTGGTTTGTATTTTGAGAGTTGATGATGCTTGCATATTGTTGTATATATTGTTGTGTTGGTTTGGACATGAGGTTATGACGGTTTGGTGATGGTATGGCTTGGACATTATGTTGGTTATGTTGTTTGGACATGTTTATGTTGTTTTGGCTACGTTCGGATATGGTTGTGATGTTTTGGCTATGTTTGGTTGTTATGTTATGTAAATATTGGTTAATTTATGTGTTTTGTGTTTGATTTTTGTTTTATGTTGTATTTTGGAATATATATGGCTGAGATTGTGAGTTATATGCTCGAAATGGAGCAGTTTGGATGACGTGTTTGTGGTGTTGTGACTGGAAGAAGCAAATGCAAAATCTGGGGAAAAAAAATACCCAGATTTCCAACGGCGCCAACGGCTACCGACGGCTTACTGGTTTCTAAACCAACGGTTTCCAATGGCTAAAGACGGCTATATTTCAACGGTTTTCATATTTCCAACGTCCAGTTGGCCATCGTTGGTGGGACACGTGGCAAAAAACAACAGTTGGAAGCCGTTGGAAAAATTGCGTTGGTTGCATTGGAAGACGTTGGAATCCGTTGAAGTGTATACCAACGGAAAGACCAACAGCCTCCAACGGGCTTTCCAACGGCCCCTGGCCGTTGGAAACTCCCCTTTTTCTTGTAGTGTGAGATGCTAATATATTATAATGAATCATGGAGGAAAATTTTGACATTGCTGATTTGGAAGAATCCAATATAACTGGACAATTATGAAGTTTAAAATTTTAATATAGATTATTTAAATTAGTTGAATTTTTTGGTTGACTAGGATCGATTTTATTGGAATACTGAAAGGTTAAAATAACTTCCAAATATAGGAAGATGAATATCTGTTTACAGGCCCAACCCTAGATTATTTTTGGCACTAGACAAAATTTTAGTATAGACCCCCTTGAAAAGTCTGTGTGTACAACTTAAGCAGGATCTTTATATGAATATAGCGGAAATGTATGTGATAAACTAACTTATATGATATAATAGTTATGCTAATAACTAAGAACCGATATGATGTATCACAAGTAAATAAAAGTAGTAAGTAAAGTAAAGTGACACCAAGAATTTTATACTGGTTCGTACATTCGGCCCTACGTCCAGTCCTGAAGCTCCTCTTCGGAATTCACTAACAACGCCCTCTCTTAACCCGGAGGAATAGGTCAGTACACCCGAGCCCCAACAAGGATGCCTCTCGCCTGAGCAACTACACGGGACTTCAACAATTACAAGTGTTTTGACTTCTGAATGTGTTCTTGTATCAACACTGAATAGCCAACGATTAAGTGCACCCTTCCTATAATCTTATCCTCAAGTATATAACATGTAAGTGAAGATTGAAGGAAGTATATTACTTATTGAATCAAGAGATTTGAAATAAATTCAAAGATTCAATAAGTAATTTGAATATTTGAGAGATCTTTTAGAATGCAAGAGAGTATAGAGTTTAAGATCAGAAAATATAAGAAGATTCAGTGATTTGGAAAATATGTTTATAATGTATATATAATCATTGAAGAGTTGTCAACTTTCATGAAAAGATTTATCAAAGAGATGCACCCATTTCCTTTCAGAAATGAAGAGGAATCTCTTCATGTAATGCCTTTTAGAAATTATGGTCGTTGTAACATCCCGAGATTTGTGACGATTTGAATTATTAAGTTTAATGTGATTTCTTTTAACAATTGTTTTAATTATTAAAAAATAATGATTTATGTCGTATATTGTTAAGATTTTAACTTGATTTGTCTTGTTAACAATGAATCTCAATAATTATATTCAATAATAATTTATGTTTGGTAATTTATTTATATTGAATTTGAAACTAATATTGAAGTAACCATATATGAAATGGATAAACTAATTTTGAAACTCCATTCATATATTGAAAAATCTAGATTTGTGAATATAAAGAATATAAACTATTTTGGGTATATAATGAATCTCAACTTGTTATAAATGCAATAATCTCCTTTGATTGTAAATACTGCTATAATTTGGTATGTTTTTAATTATTGAGAATTGAAATTTATTTGTATTAAATTGAGTCAATAAATATGTAATTTAAATTTAATGATTAATTATGGAATCTAATGGTGTAAACTTAATTAAATTGATTTGTTATTGAAACCCGACTTATTTTGACAATAATATTTTACATCGATTGTAAATGAAATTTGGTTTTGGCTTGTACTGTTAAGATTTAAAGCTGAAACTTACTATTGAGATATTTAAATGAAATAGTTTTGGTTAATTAAAAAAAACTGAAATCTAAATTGAATTTTGTTGATAATAAAAAATGGAATTTAATGTTAGTAAAATTTGATTTTCTAATTAAAATTTTATTTTATTTGGTTAAATTAAAGTTGGTATGTAATTATAGTATTTTTTTTAAGCTATAGATTTATGGATATAATTAAAATTACTTTAGAATAACAACCATTATGTTTCATTTCTTTATCTATTTTATATCAGTGTGAAATTTATGTGATTAAATGTTAGATAATATTAATTAAGATGATAATTATATATAGAATTTTAACTAACATTTATTTTATTCATGGAGACAAATAACTTGTAGTTGATTTGTAATTGGAAAAATAATTTACTTTGAATTTGTTAATAATAAAGTTGGAAACTAAAATAAACGATTAATATAGATTTAAATGGAAATTTAAGAAAAGAGAGAATTCGATTGGATTTAAAATTTCTTTCTAATAGTTTAACAAGTATAATAGTTAATAAAACATGATTGTGGGATGCTAATAAATTTGAAATGAGAAATTCAGCATGTTAATTAATTTTTTCAAATTGGAAACTACAAATATAAAAGGCATATAAATTATTGTAATTGCAAATGATTTATTTTGTGGTTTTATGTAAATAAAATTTATAACTAGAACCATTTTAATCATATTTGGAATTTATTTATTTTTACAATTTAATTAACACTAAAAATTTGCCTATAAATCATCTGTTCTCTCAATTCCCTATAAACATGATGTTGTATTTTTAAAATGATATTTCAATGGCCTCCTTTGATCCAATCTTCAAACAATAATATAAAATATATGACTTCATGAAATAGAAAACAAATGGGTTCGTTGATCTCATAATCTCCACATCCATGGCCTTAGTTTTGGGTGTGACATACGATCTGGGGATCGACTTTTCATAGCCGAAGCTGGGTTTGCGAACACAATGATTGCTGGTGGCGTAGAAGGAAAAACAGGATGTGTGTGGAGTTCATGGAGGCAAGAGGGGAAGATGGCCATAGTTTGGAGGATTTCTGGGCATAAAAGTTTCGCATCCTATACAGTGCTCGAATGGAGAAGATAGCACATGCATTTATCATATTTCATTAGAGATATAGGTGAAGGACATGGATGCAGAGAGCATGCAATAAAGAGTTCGTAGCAATCGACGGATGTTCAAATCCTATAGGAATGAGGCAGAAATTGTGATTAGAAAATCACGAGAATGGATTACTGGAGTCTTCGTGAGTAGTTTTAGATAATGGGAGAAGAAGAAGGGATGACATGGAAAGTTAAGCTGACGTGTTAAAATTGTATTGGTGAGGTTTTATTTTATTTTATTTTATTTTGAACTTCCAAATGTTTAAATGGGTATAACTTTCTGCTACGAGGTCAGAATCGGACGAAATAAATTGTGTTGGATTCGTATCGTCATGCTCTTCACGATGGCACTGATTCTGAGACCATTGAATTTTGGGCTAAAAATTGGATTTCAATCTCGTTTAAAGCCAAGGTAAGTGATTAAACCCACTCACGCGTAACTAAAGTATTCTAATATTAGCTAAATTGATATTATATCATGATATGATTGTATGGATTGATGTTTGACAGTTTAAATTTGTATATTTACATTTATTTGCATCGATAATATAGTTAATTTTGACTGTTAAATATAAGTTTACAGTTAAGTAAAAATTCAAAATTTAATTGCTGTTTAAAACCTGACATCTGAAAATTTGTAAGTTTATATGATATTGGACTGTTTGTATGTATTGATGTGATGAATGACTTGAATTTGATATGTTTGACATATTGATGTTAATTGTGTGAATTTACCTGTTATTCACATTTATTCATATACGACCATTTGTTTGTGCTGATTAATCCCAATCATTACCCCAGATGTTACGGGCATCGAATAAACCCGGGATTAATCATTAAAATGAATTAAGAACGTCGGTTGAAATGATAAATACCTATGACCCTGATTTGGATTGAAATGATACATATCCTTTCCCAAAATACTAAAATTAAAATTTAAGTATCACTTGGCCATAGAATAGAAAATTATATACGGACACCGGTTGGTTAAATAAAATTTGTTTTAACCATGAATTTTGAAATATTGTTTTAAAGACAATATAAGCGATGTTTTATAATTTATTTCCTTTGAACTTGAATCCTGAATTTTGGAAAAAAAAAAGGGAAATAAATTTGTATTGTAACTGAAGCTAAATAAAAAGTGAAATATAATCAAATTTATTGAAATTGAATGGTTTCACACATCTTTGAATTTTATTATGAATCAACATTGATTTGAATTATATATATGAATTGTGTACTCGGTATTTGCCATAAATTGAAATCGTTGAAAATGAGAATCTGATTTGGAATGTAACTAGTTGAATTAATTTGATCGAATTAAATGAATGTAAATTGGAAGTTTAATCGATGGAATTATTGAAAATTGTGTTGGTTGAATTGAAGTCGAAATTTGACTTCAGGTTTAATTGAAAATGTTAGAGAAACGATTCTAATTCCAACTATAGTATTTCAAATCATTTTATAAACTATTTTAATAATAATTATTTTTCTTTATAAACTATTTTACTTTATTACTATTTTATTTTATAAATTATTTTAAATAAATCATTTTAAAATTAACTATTTATATTATAAATTACTTAATGTTTTAACTATATATTTTAATAAATTTGATATATTCTATTTTAAATTACAAACTATTTATTTTCAAACTATTTCAATTATATATCTAAACTATTTTAAATATATTGTTAATTATTTTAATATTCAAATTATTAAAGTTGGAATTGTTTCAAAATTTTAACTGGTTTAAATGGAGATTTCAGTATGAATAATATTCTATATTGAATATTGAATGATTTTGAAACTCTGATATTTTGATATGAAGTATGAACCTCTTTGAAATGTAAAAGAACTGACCGGTGTGAAAAATGTAAATGATTGGTTGTTAAAGAGACCGGGATCGGATATTGTCATACTCTCTGCCAATACCGAAAACCACTTTAACAACTGTGTATGCAGTGGAGTTCCAGAAATGGTGTTGGATGGATTTGGAGGCGATTACTGGATTTGAAGAAAGAGAACGATGATGGATATCCTTGACCTTCGGGTCATAATTAAAATGACTAAAACAGGGCTATACCGTGACCAAGTGGGGTTAGCTACCTCCATCGGCAACACTTCTTCCTTTATTACTATAGTCCCTCGGTTTGATTGATTTGATGCGCATCTGTGATTTTGGAGTGTTGTTCGAGGTGGGCGGTAGTTGCGGCTATGCGTTACCACCAGTCCGGGCATGCAACTAGTATATTCCTACTCTGGGCATTCCTCGTGTGCCTTGTCACATTATCCTGATCGAGGCCCTTACAATTTTGATTTGTACCGTACCTATGGAGTGCCCTCTGATAGCCACTACGTACTGTGGACTTTACGGTATCTGTATAGACTACGGTATTATAAACGGTGTAAGGGTAAAAATGTAATCTCGCTTATGCTATTTTAATATGTTATATTTAACCGTAGATACTACTATAATAGCGTATTATATTATACGATATTAGTTTGACGAACCCTTAGGAGATGGGAATTCCCATAACATCTCTTAAGTTATTGCATTCATATTATTACATGAAATTTGATTTAACTAATATGAGAATGATTTAGTTCTGATCCGAGTGTTTGTTGTGTTTCTTTTTGTTGCAATACGCTCGGGTCAGACAGAGTTACAGCTAGCGAAGATTCCCTTGCTTTGAAGATTCCATTATGAAGATGAAGATGGAGCTCAACAGACGTATTAAAATTATTATTCCACTGCATATATTGGTATGTTGTATGTTAATTTACTCTGATAAATTGTGTAAATATAATCAAATGAATGTTTTTAACAGCTTCACGAACTGTTATTTAATTATTACATTTTGTCCTTCCGCTGCGAGATTCTGTATTTGTTTCCTTCTTTCTTCTTTTTCTTATTTTAATCCCAATAACTATCCATATTTTTGATCTGTTTATGCCGACATTACGGATCATTGCCGATTTGAATGGTCGAAAATCGAGGATGTTACAGTCGTTGTAAAATATGACCGTTGGAAATATGACCGTTATAAAATATGACCGTTGTAAAATATGACCGTTGTAAAATATGATCGTTGGAAAATATGACCGTTGTAAAATATGGCTGTTGTAAAATATGACTATTAAAAATATGAAGTGTCTTTTCATGAAGTGACGAAGTATCTTTTCGCGAAGTGTCTTTTCATGAAGTGTATTTTCACGAAGTGTCTTTTCGCGAAGTGACGAAGTGTCTTTTCGCGAAGTGTCTTTTCACGAAGTGTCTTTTCACGAAGTGTCTTTTTGCGAAGTGTCTTTTCATAAGTGCATTTTTGTATGTTATATATTTGAGGATAGATTTTAACATATATAACACATCTAAGACACAATTAAATAGATAATCATAACCTATATCACTTTTGATCTTCTCTTCTTCTTTGTCATGAATCAAAAACTTATGATCTAACACCCCTGAAATAATTAGTTCATGCTAATGGATGCCTTTGGACTCATTATCCTTACTTAGTGCTCCAATTAGTTAATTAGTGCAATTGACAAACGACTCTACGGAAAAAATATTAACAAAGTCGTCTCAGTCAGCTTCAGGACTATATCTCTCTACTCTGCCCCTTATTGTTTGAAAAGACAGCCATTATACTACCTTGACATCATTTCTTTTTGGCTCCAGTATTGCATAGTTATACAATTTTTCTTATTTCTTTCTATTTTCCATTTGTTATTTGTATTCACGACACGTAATAATACCTCATGTTGATCATCTACTTGATCTTACAGGCTTAGTTCCTCAAAAAGCATATTGGATATTTAAAATTTATTTTGCCAACGACAAAACAAAATTGTGAACAAAATCTAAATAAACTTAAAAAGCAAGAATTTAAGTTGGAAATGTGTAATACCTTGTCATTGTCAAACCTACATTAATGATTGTGATAATAGATTATGATCTCATCATCCCATTTTATACATCAATTTTTTTACTATATGGTCCCATATAATTAGTCTTGAAAGAGTCTCAATAGTAGAGTACTATACAAATTGAATATATATTGGTGTATACTTTAGCATACCTCTTATTACTGCATTTGCAAGATTGCAATATTTCTCAACAAACTGACAACATACTAAGGTTTGATGTAATTTTTAAAAAGGTTTTTGCAACCGTGGGAGATAAAAACGAAGGGGAACACACATCCTTTATGATCCAGCTATCAGTCAAAGAGGAGCACTTATGTGTTGCTGGAGCGCCACGAAAGCAGTATATTGAAGACTTTGAAGTTCAACCAAAAGATGTTGCCCCAAAAGAGTTCAATTTATTGCACCTGCATATGCAGAAACTCAACCTAAGCCAATGTTTGAGAAATCAGATTCTGAAGAAAAAAAAGTTTATGTAAACAGTATTATTTTCCAATAAATATGGATACTAGATTATATTTGTATGTGATTACGATAATTTTTATGCATATGGTTTATGTTCAAAAATTGTTATATAGAACATTTTTGATGGTTTTATGCATAACTTTTATGTAGTGTCGTAATTTGTAAGCATTGTTTACTATAATAATTATGAAAAGTTGTTAAAAATATATCTATAACATTTGTTAAGTATGATTGAAGTAACTTGTGTTTATTGTTTTTTATAATGTTATAGAAATGTTATAGAAAATCCAAACACAACTCATTGTAAATGTGGGATATGCTACCTTCTACAATGTTTTGCTGACGTTTTAAATATTTATTTATAACACATTGAAAACATTAAAATAACAAAATACAATGTTTTATGATCAATGTAGAAAAAATTTCTTCAATGCTTATAGTACATTGTAAAAACTGTATTTTACAACATTTAAAAATCATCATGCAAAGTTTTTAAATTGATATATGAGAATTATACAATAGTACATAAGTGTAGTAAACATATTATTTACAACATTCGATACAACATTGAAGATGTGTTGCAAAAAGGAAATATTTTATGCAACTATGCATATTACAACGACAGAGAAAATGTTGTCAAAGTGTTTTAACAACGTTTATTCACCATTGTAAAATGCTTCTTTTGTTGTAGTTATTTATTGGATCTCTTTATAAGAGATATCTTAATGAGCCGGTTAGAGTTGGGTTTGAAGTTAGACACATTGCAGTTATGCTATTAGATTTGGACAACGTTCAAGGGCAGAAGGATTGGGTGGTAAAATATTTTATTTTGTTTTTGTCTAAACCGACATTGAAATAGCTCTATATTAGTTTTGTTAATTGTCTTCTCTGAAAATTTCTCAAATGCAGCTGACGTAGATAGTCCTAAGTGTATACTTGGATTTGCAGGAATAGTTTATATTTTTGCTGATGTTATAAAATTTTTATTCTATATGATCAAATAATAATAATAACTCTGTAATTGCTTGCAAATTGGTTTATAAGTTAAGAATATCCTTAGTTTTGTTAATAGTTAGTCGAGTTAGAATATTTTTATTCAGTCGTGAATTCTTAAAAATCCTGTTATATGCAAACCAAAGATCATGAGTCAAGATCCAGCTGAGAATAAAAAGTTGAAAATTTTAAGATTATGGTTCAAATAAACAAAAACATGTAGAAGAAAGGAATAACAAAAACATGAAATCCTTAAGTTAATCCACTCGTGGATTAACTTACAAAATAGTTGCGGATAACTTATTAAAGTAAAATGGTGGATTAACTTATTAAAAATGTGTATTAGAATAAAAATTACCATAAAGTAATATATGGACTCAAACAAGCACCAGGGTTTGGTTTGATAAACTAGAATCAATCCTATCTAAGCTTGGTTACAACTCCACCAAATCTGACAACTCAATGTCTGTTAAGTTACCATCAACACTATTACTTATGTACTAATTTATGTTGATGATTTTATAATCACAGGTAACAGTGAAAGTGAAATAAGGAAAATCATAAAATATTTGAAAAATGAGTACTCTATTAAAGACTTAAGAGACTTATAATATTTTCTAGGATTTTGAAGTGACAAGAACAGTCAACACTGAGCTACACTTGAGCCAATGAAAATACATCTCAGAAACACTCATTAAATCAAAAATGGACCAAGTAAACCCTCTTCCTAGAGAGCAAATCTCCTGTCCCCAAACCCCTGTCCCCTCTATACCCAGCCAATCAGGACCACCTGATTTCCACCTTTTTGCAATTAAGTCCTCGGACTTAATTGCAAAAAGGTGGAAATCAGGGGGTCCTCATTGGCTGGGTATAGAGGGAACATGGAATTGAGGACAGGGTATTTCGTTCCCTCTTCCTACACCAATAGCAAGTAATCTACATTTTAGCTAGGAAAAGGGAAAACCCAGTACAAATGAAGGACAATACAGAAGTACTATAGAAGATCTCCAATATGTCACTATCACAAGATCA
This sequence comes from Allium sativum, assembly GCA_030737875.1. Taxonomy (NCBI): domain Eukaryota; kingdom Viridiplantae; phylum Streptophyta; class Magnoliopsida; order Asparagales; family Amaryllidaceae; genus Allium; species Allium sativum. The sequence continues at coordinate 2,092,896 of JASFAX010000036.1, read as the reverse complement.
TACATCTCACATAGTGTTAACCAAGTAAGTCAGTTCATGTAAAAGCCCTTAAGCGAAAACTGAGATATCTTAAGCGTACAATAATCAAGGAATAATCACGAAATCAAGAAACAAATTATGTATTAATGGATATGCATATGCTGACTGAGCAAATAACTATGATGACAAAAATAACAACTGGGTACTGCATATTTTTATTTCTTAATGTGCAAAGAAACAGAAAATGATATTTAGATCAAGCACCAATGCAAAATATTGAAGTATAGCAAGCATCACGGCTGAAGTAACATGGATTCAATCACTCTTATGCCAGTTGAGAATTGAAATAGACAACAAGGAAACTATTTGATGTGACAATATTAGTGCTATAGCCTTAACCACAAATCTAGTATTACACTGCAAAACTAATCATATTAAACTTGATATATACTTTGTCGGTGAACTAGTGATGGAAGGTAAGCTGCAAGTAAATCACGTACTTTCGATTTACCATACCACTTATATCCTGACAAAGCCGCTATCCATACTGATCGACGCTAGTCTATGAATTAGAAAAGCGCGACATTTGTAATAAATTCTGCAAGCATACAGGTGTGTAGCATACAGGTCGAACACAGGGAGGTAGATTAAAATCAAATTATTTATCTAATCTCTTGGGCGAGTTAGACAAACTTTGGAGGTTGATTTTGAAAATAAAACAAAACAAAATTAAAACTGTAATTTAATTCAGAACAGATCTAACTGAACCGACGATCAAATCACAATTTCAATGGAAAAGCAATGAGACCATGAATCAGATTCAAATCTAATCAAATCCAATTTAAACTATGAACGCGATTAAAATACAGAAAATAAAAGTGCAGAATATAAATAAAAACCGGAAATAAAATTAGGATTACCGCTGAATCTAATCAGACGGTCAATCACTAATGAAAAGAAATGCAAAATACAAATAGTGTTCTACCGAATCTAATCGTGTAGACAACACTAATTGCTAAGAAATAGAAAATTGCATAAAGAGAAAAATGAGTTTTATTAATGAAGAAGAGAATAAAATGAGATGTAGGATAGGATGGTGGCTACAATGCCATTACAAGGGTATATATAGGGTAGATAGCCAAACCCTAACCCTAATGATAATTGGGTCTGGTCATTACATCACTAATTAGTTTACAATGAGAAACATAAATGGGCCTTTGATAATTAAAGCAAATTTGGGCCTTTTCTCTTTTCCTCTTGTTTCCTTGACACTTCTTCATTGATTTGTGATGTGCAAAGCCTTGTTATCAATCCTTTTCTTGTCCAACAGCAACTAGATGTGATATCTTCATCTACAATTCTTCAAAATGCAAATACATAGCAAATTGAACTCTATTTCTCTACATTTCTGGTTGCATGCGGGCTGGGTTGGAATATCTGTAAAAGTAACAAAACAATACCCAAGTAATATTTATTTATATACAAAAGACAAGATATAAGAGCATAAAATTAACACATTTCTATGTCAATCAAATACCCCCACACTTATCTTTTACTCGTCCTCGAGTAAAACAAGAAATGAAAAACTAACTAGATAGGTCACACTTTCGTAGGAAACACGATTGCATTGAGCGTATGCAACAAGCCGTTAAACCTCTAGGTGTCCCTAGTAGGACGAGTGGTGTCTCGTGAGGGTTTTCAGCGGATACTACCCATAAAATCCAAATACAGTATGCTATGATTCTAATGAAACTACATGAATGCACTGGACATATGCAAAATAAAAACAAAAATGAAAACAAAAATTGAAAACACGACTTGTTTCAGGAAAGTGGTACAACAAATTAAGTTAACAATTTCTAATCAGTTGATTTTATTTTAGATACCTCAACTTGTCACAAATTTTCAATATAAATCAAGTTTTCAAATGTTAAATTCCAGTTTGGCCAGTTAGTTCGGTTGATAACATAGTGCAGTCATGAAATAAATTCTTAGTTTGCTTGGCACAGTTTGCAAAGTGGTATTCTAATTTTCTCATGTATGGCTAGTCAAATCAATAAGGTCGAGAAGTGTTTGGGCATCATCGCTTATTCTTTATTCTATAAAATTTTAAAATTTATGATTAAGTACATACACCTAACTAAAAAGACCAAGGTTTACCACCCATGCACTGCCTCGCGGACTAACGGAGAGTAGATAAAGAGCTTGGCGGATTGTGCAGGCCGACTTTGACTTTGTCAACAACATGTCGGTAATCCTTAGGTGTCCAATCTCATAAAATGAGACCAAGATATTCCAACGCTGACTTTGTCAACAACGTGTCGGATAGAGCTTGGCGGGTTTGCACACCAACGCTTACAAGCAATGTTGGATACCCTTGGAATACTATTATTATTATTATCGAAAATATAAGCACAAAAGAAAGTTACGCGAATTCAACTTAACACAACTTAGTTTTAAAGATTTGAAAAGCCAATATAAGTATTTTAAGTCCTCCACTTATTTAAACAAAGTCTACAATATAGAATAAATTTCATGGCCATCACCTAAGAATCTCCCTATGTACCGGTTACACTATTATCCCTCAAGATTAAACTTTTCATTATATTTCGTATTCGATCTAAGTTGAGCGAGAAAAATACTATCAACTGGCTACAAATTGTAAACTTATTTTGCTGTATCAATTGAAAATGAGTCGTATTTCAAAAAAAAAAAAAATTATGGTATGTTACTACAATCTAAAATGTATGATGGTCCTACTTAAATGGCTGAAAAGAAATAAAAAACAATGAAAATGGATGAAATGCAGACTCCCCCCCACACTTGAACTGAACAGTGTCCACACTGTAACGTCCTCTAAATTTGAAAGATCGTACCCAAAGATGGATTAAATGTAAAATGACTTGTAAAATGAAATGCAATCTAACTATATGTAAGAATGGATCATATGTACAATGATATATGTGTTTGCGATGTATGCGATGCAAAAGTAACATACCATAATACATTTTAGATTGTAGTAACATACCATAATTTTTTTTTTTTTTAAAGAAGAAAAGATGATAGAAAGAAGTTTGAAAAAGTAAAGAAATAAGGAATCAAGCAAGAAGAAAAAGAAGATTGCAAGAAGGAGTTGTAAAGAGTTGTTTTGTTTTGTTTTTTTTTTTTTTTTGGACTTGTAAAACAAGAAATAAATTTGTATAAAGGAGGGAATTGATTAGGAAAGAAAAGAAAGAAATAAAAGAAAATAGAAATGGCAAGAGCAGAAAATCAATGAAAATGGTATGTTATTTTTCTCTTGTTATAAAGATTGTAGCATCAATGAATAATGCCAAATCAAATCAATCAAGAATTTTTTTCTAAATATACAAGAAAACAAAAGAAAATACAATAAAATAAAACTAACACGAATCAGAAATTAGACAAATAACAAAATTCAATTATTGCCTCCCCGGCAACGGCGCCAAAAACTTGATCGACGCTAGTCTATGAATTAGAAAAGCGCGACATTTGTAATAAATTCTGCAAGCATACAGGTGTGTAGCATACAGGTCGAACACAGGGAGGTAGATTAAAATCAAATTATTTATCTAATCTCTTGGGCGAGTTAGACAAACTTTGGAGGTTGATTTTGAAAATAAAACAAAACAAAATTAAAACTGTAATTTAATTCAGAACAGATCTAACTGAACCGACGATCAAATCACAATTTCAATGGAAAAGCAATGAGACCATGAATCAGATTCAAATCTAATCAAATCCAATTTAAACTATGAACGCGATTAAAATACAGAAAATAAAAGTGCAGAATATAAATAACAACAGGAAATAAAATTAGGATTACCGCTGAATCTAATCAGACGGTCAATCACTAATGAATAGAAATGCAAAATACAAATAGTGTTCTACCGAATCTAATCGTGTAGACAACACTAATTGCTAAGAAATAGAAAATTGCATAAAGAGAAAAATGAGTTTTATTAATGAAGAAGAGAATAAAATGAGATGTAGGATAGGATGGTGGCTACAATGCCATTACAAGGGTATATATAGGGTAGATAGCCAAACCCTAACCCTAATGATAATTGGGCCTGGTCATTACATCACTAATTAGTTTACAATGAGAAACATAAATGGGCCTTTGATAATTAAAGCAAATTTGGGCCTTTTCTCTTTTCCTCTTGTTTTCTTGACACTTCTTCATTGATTTGTGATGTGCAAAGCCTTGTTATCAATCCTTTTCTTGTCCAACAGCAACTAGATGTGATATCTTCATCTACAATTCTTCAAAATGCAAATACATAGCAAATTGAACTCTATTTCTCTACATTTCTGGTTGCATGCGGGCTGGGTTGGAATATCTGTAAAAGTAACAAAACAATACCCAAGTAATATTTATTTATATACAAAAGACAAGATATAAGAGCATAAAATTAACACATTTCTATGTCAATCACATACAAAGCTTTGAGGACTTGAAGAGAAAAAAAAAATCTATATTGACAAGTAATCATACACCAGTGCTTAAAGGCGGCAACTCAGGCAGCGAAAGCTTCATCAAATGCATGTTAGTTAAGGAGTCATCACAATCAAACTAATTGTAATAGATATACAATCAACGATTGCAGCTCTGCCAAAATGAAAGAAGATGACCCTCAATCAAGTGATGGAAATGATTTCAGAGAAAATATTATGGAAGCCAAGAAAAATCCAAAAGATTTTATAGAGGCAGAGCCAATTTTTATCAGAGACGGTGGAAGTCATGGCAAAATTCTCCAAACTCTAACTCGGAAAATTAAGTTTGAGCGGGTTATTGAAAGAAATGAATTTCCACCATGTATGTTACTCCTCATGTAATACAGGTAATATCCGATTTGATATCTATATGGGTCATGTAATATATAAATATTGCAAGAATTTATGTAGATATATTAGTGATCAAATACAATTCATTACATTAAATTCTCAAACATTTCAATAAATCAGCAACGGAACTTTGTAATAGTTATAACACTCATTATAGTGTAGATATATAGAAACATAGAAGCCAAATCAAGCTCATTTCTAGAAATATGTGTCTTCTTCGAAATCATGCGTAAATATGTTTTCTTTGCAGATATTCTATATATCTTTTGCTTGAAATAATGCTTAGTTTTTTGTTAGTTTTTGTCAGGTAAGTGCAATCGTGATTTTGGACATTAATGAATGAATAAAGTCAAAAGAGAAGGGTAGACATAAATAGCTAGGTGTTATCAATTGGTTATTCTCTAATAATGGGTTTATTTTTTTCATATGATTAACATGATTGTGTTTTGCTTAATTGTTGGTGCTTTTATCTGCATTAGATATTTCATTTTATTTCTGGTGATCTATTTTGATGAAAAGACTGTAGCGAAATGAACACTGATAAAAAAGGGTGAAATCTATTTGTAGTAGTTTATTTTGTGTATTTGCTTTTCTCTTCGGATGTTCGTCAAATTATCTGGGTTTACTTTTCACTTCAACGTGCTTTATCAGTGTATTTGTAGTAATTTAGTTTGGCCTGATCAATATCTACATATTTTTTGTGTCGACTAACTTTCTCCATCAAACTTACCATCATTTATATGGCACCTATGGTTAATCCAACAGGGCTATCAATTTATTACAGAGCAGTCTATTTAACAACTTCAATATGGCTGTCAAGAAAGTATTTTGAATATTTATTGAATGAATATTGGTGGAGAAATATGTTAGCCGAACATTATCCTTATGTTGTTCTTAAATTAAAATTTTGAAGTCTCGGTTAAAGTGGCTATCGTGGATTAATGCTTCTATCAACAAATAATTACCTACCGCTTTGCCACTTGGATAATTTATGTTCAAAGTTTCAATGTAAAAATTGTTATTTTTGTACGTTAATTGATGGTGAAAAAGCAAAATGAGTATAGTAGATTTGTAATACAATTGCAAAGTGTAGCGACAATGTTAGAAGTGTGCGTGACTTCTAATAATTAAATGATTGTTGTATCCTGATCCATTTGAAAGTTCCAAAGTTCTGTATGTATACTTTATTATTCCTTTTAAAGTTAACCCCTATATGAATACAAAGCCATTTGATTTCTATGTTTGATGGTTTATTTATTGGGACAGTTTGGCTCACGTCCAGTTTAGGTTTCAAAATACAAAAAAAAATCTCTATCTTAAAACTTAATAAATTTGGTCTTTTTTTTTTGAAAATCATAAGAAAAAACCAAAAAAACATAAAAATTTACCAAACTTCAAATTTTAATTCAACACACAATCATTTTCATCTTCATGCAAGAAATCTAAAAAAACGATTCAAAAAGAAAAATAAAATAAATTAAATACATGTTGTAGCAAATTTTTGCAATTTTTCGTCAAATTGCAGGTATTGCAGCAAAAATTTCAAAAAAATTACAAACATTCATGCAATTTATAATGATTTGCTTGAAGCTTTCAAATTGAAATCCCACATTTTATTCAACATTAACGTATTGCTGAAAAATCTTCAAAATATGATTAAAATTGCATATAAATAACAAACAATTCATATCTAGCAAATTTATAGGAAAAAAGTTATTATTTCAAAAAATTGTTAACATGTATATATTTACACTTATACAAAACGAACGTATACAACACTACTTGGCCTATTATTATCACATGGGCCTAATTATTCAGCCCATTTTCTTTATTTCTTGTTATATATATTAGCACACATTGTACTGGCCATTGTATCCAAAATCATTGTATAATATCAAATTTTCTGCAATAATAAAGAGATATTACAGTTCTTCTTCAACAAATCTTATATGGTATCGGAGCCTACATCGCCAAACGACATTCTTTCACTTACCTTTCTCAGATCGAAGGGAGAGGAATGATATATTAGTCCCCTCAGTAGTGTTTCATCATCAGAGATCATACCCCTTCGATCGTGCAGTATCTGTTCTTATCAAAACCATGTCTTGCCTAGCTGGAATCGTGATCCACAGCGGCTGTAACAGTTTTCTGGCCATCTGAGATTGTTCATCTCATCATTTGGCATTCCCACGGTGTAATATACTGATTCTTGCATCTAAAAGAAGCAAGAACCACCACTGCACTTCATTTCTTGATCTTTTCTGTATTGGCTGCCAACTTTTGTGTAGTGGCCTTGCCATATACATCCACTCATCGAGTAGCATATGATCAGTACAATTTCATGGCTAGTACCAGTGAAGATCTGTCATCGGCCACTTCCAGAATCGGCATTGTTGAACCCACAACCTCTACTTAAACCCTCGCAAAACCGAAGAGTCAAGTTGTAACGATTCCTCTTGATGAAGACAACTTTCTGTTGTGGAAGTTCCAAGTTGAAACAGCCTTGAAGGGATATGACCTTTAAGATTATGTCAAAGGAACAAAATCTATGCCACCTGCAATGATCATTGATAAAGATGGGAAATCACAATTAGCAATCCAGTGTATATTCATCATCAAAAACAAGACAACTTATTATCATCTTGGCTCTTATCATCCATTAGTGCAAATATATTGTCGCAAGTAATAACATGCAATTCATCTCATGAAACTTGGTCTACTATACAACAAATATTCAATTCCCAATCATCTGCTAGGATTAAGCACTATAGAAGGGAATTGCAGAGTGCAAGAAATGGAGAAATGACCATGAGAGAGTATATTTCCAAAATAAAAACTCTCTATGATAAACTAAATTTTGTTGGACATCGCATTTCTGACGGTGAATAGGTTCTCACTCTAACTAATGGACTTGATGATGAGTATGAATCTCAAGTTACCTACAAAGCTACTCAACCTATTCCATCATATATTCAATCTGTACATTCAACACTGTTAGCCCATGAAGGCTGGGTAGAACAAAGAAAGGTAATTCAGAATGAATACAACATAAATTTTTCTTCAAATTCAAGAAACACAAACCAATCAAGAAACATACCTAGTTATGGCAGAGGAAATACTCAAGGACAGAGAGGGAATCCTAATCCAGGAGGTAGAGGAAGAGGCAGGTTCAACAATGCAAATAGAGTAAAATGTTAGATATGTGAAAAACCTGGGCATGTTGCAAATTGATGTTATTTCAGATTTAATTCAAATGTGAATATTGTTCAACAAAGCCAATCTGGTCAAAGAGGACCAAATGATAACATGGCCCAGCTAAACCTTTAAGGCAGCTCGAATGCAGAAAGCTCTACAGGACAAACTGCAAGCACTGATGATTCAACTAAAGCTGATGATGTCTTGAAGATTGGTTCCTAGATTCAAGGGCAACCAACCATATCACAAACAATCTTCATAATCTAAATCTTGGAAACAAAAACTACTCAGGTACGCAATTTATTCATACATGTAATAGCGAAAGTATGAATATATCTCATATTGGGGCTGGTTATGTCAAGGAAAAGAGAAAGCTCTATCGCAATAATTTACTTAGAGTCCCAACAGTCAAGAAAAACTTAATTAGTGTGTCCCAATTTGCTAATGACAATAAGGTGTATTTCGAATTTCACCACAAATATTGCCTAATTAGAGACTTGTTAAATAAGGACATATTATTACAGGGTAGTTCGGATAATGGGCTATACAATCAGCAACATACGATCACGATTGGAGAATGATAAGGAGACATGGTGCTGTAATGCCATTATTCATTTCAATATGATAGTAATGAAATTAATTCTGATAGTAGTAATAGTAATTGCATTAAGAACGATTTAGACATCTAGCATTGTAAACTAGGACATCCTAGTTATGATACTGTAAAACAAATATTAAAAGATAATAATATTTCTTATAAACATTCACCTGTGTCTGGCATTTGTACCCACTGCCAACCTGGCAAGAGTCATAAGCTGCCTTTTGGCAGATCTGAAACTGTATATTCTAAACCATTTAAATTAGTCACAGCAGACCTGCGGGGTCCTGCAACATTTAGCTCCAGACAAGGTCACAGGTATTATATTTCAATTGTTAATGCATGTACAAGATATACATGGATTTTCTTTCTTAAATCCAAATCAGAAACACACGATGCAATGTTGCAGTTCATCAATTTTATAGAAAGGCAAATTACCTTCAAAATTAAAATCATACAAATAGATGGAGGCAATGAGTTTTTACCTCTCAAAAAAATTCAACAAGAAAGGTATTACTCATAGAACCACTTTCCCCTACACATTTGAAAAAATGGCATAATGGAAAGGAAACACATGCATATAGTTGAAACAGGGTTAACCTTGTTATCTATGGCATCTTTGTCAATGAAATATTGAAATGAGGCCTTCAACACAGTAGTGTATCTGACCAATAAGATGCCAACTAGGGTTTTACTGTTGGAGAATGGAGTTTTGATGAAAACAACCTTATTTCAATTATCATTGATTATAAAATACACATACTAACAACTCTATCTAGAATATATATATATATACACATACATACATATATGCAGGATTTGTATACAGGACTTAAATACTGAAGACTGTACAGTTTTAGAGATTCAAGAGATTCAGAATTCAGAAGAGATTCAAGACTCATGAGTAATCAAGTTATCAAGAGTTCAAGACAAATACATTATAGGGTCTAGTATAAATGTAAGACTTTGAATAGCACTCTAGGTTCAAATTCAAATTCTGTTTTTCAAATTTCAAATTCTGATTTTCAAATTCAAATTCTAATTTCAAATAGTTTTTTATCTTACTTTTGATTTCAAATATTAGTTTTAAAGTTTATATATAATTATAAAGTTATATACTTTTATATTTATATAGTTCTAAACTTTATAATTTTATAAATATGTTTAGATCATATATAATTATGTTTTCATATGATTTTATACTTTAGAATACTCATTTCTATCACTAAGTTTTAGAACTTACAGAAATTTATATAGTTAAACACTTGAAAAATAGTTTAAAATTTATTTTACACATATATATGTCGACATATATGTTGCTATGTCGACATGCAACTGTCATTTTTTCAATTTTATAAGGAAGTGTCTTTTCACTATTTGTAACATTTCAAAAGCGTTGCAACCTTTCAAATCTTATAGATAGGGATTGAATTCGAATTTTTTAACCACTCTTCTTCTCCATCTTCACCCCTCTTCATCCCACCATTAATATTTCTTATTTTATTGATTTTTACACTTATACTTTGCCGATTTATACTTTAATTATATAAAACTTCTTTTCTCACTCTCTGAATTGAAGTGCTATTGAAGAGTTATAGGGCTGTTGTAATGTTTTGGGAAGTGTTTAGGAATGGGTGTGTTCCTTGTAGCCCTGAAATCAAGTAAAGGGAGCGGTGTTAACCTTGTAGCCGTGAAATCAAGGGTGTTTGGAGCGGTGTTAACCTTGTAGCCATGAAATCAAGGGGATTGTACTTGGATAAGTAATATCAATAAAACTCTACGCAATACAACGTTTCATGGGACTGGACGTAAGAGTAATATGAACCAGTATAAAATCCAATGTGTTCTTTCCTTTTCTGCATTTTATATTTATCTGTTTGTTTGTTTTTGATTATGTGTCTATGATCATCTTTGTTGTGTGTGATTCATATAGTAGATCGTAAAATTTTAGATTTTCTTAAATTCATTGAAAACACTATTCACCCCCATCTAGTGCTAGTCCTGCCTTAAGAACCGCATTCCGCAATCCCTAACAATTGGTATCAGAGCAAAGGTTTTCAAAAAGTTCATAATCTAATTTTTGAAAATATTAAATGGCACCCAACACTGGTAATAATAGTTCTTTATTAGAGGTTCAGTCCACTGCTAGACCACCACTGTTTAACAAAAGTAATTATTCATATTGGGCATATAGAATGAAAATATATTTACAGCTAGTAGGATTAGACGCATGGAATATTACACAGACCGAGTATGTTGAACCCACAAATAATTTTATTCAATGGATTAATGAATAAAAGGCTGTTGCACAAAGTAATTCCAAATCCACTTATGAAATATGGAGAACTTTACAAGTTACTCATGAAGGAACTAGTAAAGTTAAATAGACAAAGATATCAATGTTAATTAATCAGTTTGAGTTATTCAAAATGAATGGGAATAAATCTTACTCCGATGGGTATTACAGATTTCAGGAGACAGTGCATTCATTAATAGCATTAGGAAAAACTTATTCAGAAAAAGATCAAGTCAGAAAAATATAGAGTTCATTGACTCCAGAATGGGATCAGAAAACATTCGCGATTGGAAAATCCAATTATGTTAATGAAATGGAAATTGAGGAGTTAATCGGGAATTTGATGTCTTTTTAAGTCCAACTACAGAAAAGAAAATAAACCAACTAAAAAGAAATCTATTGCACTCAAAGCGACAACAAATAGTTCTGACTCAAACAGTGAACATGATGAAGAAACAACCTTAATGACAAGAAATTTCAGAAAATTTCTGAAATACAGAAGGAGAAATAACTTTCAAAGAAACAATCAAGGATGTTCGGGAGTAAATGATGAACAATGTTATAACTGCAATAAACCATGCCATATAAAAAGAATGTGTCCATATCAAGATAAATCAATTCAACAGACAGACAATAGCAATTCATTAAAGAAACGAAAGAGGGCATACGCAGCAACTTTAGATGATTCAGATTCATCATGAAGCGATAAAACGCTAGAAACCGGAAATTTAAATATGTGTTTCACAACAATTCAGTATTCAAATAATATCGAAGAGATGGATCTAAAAACTAGGTACGCCTTATTTAATTTTTAAATTTTTTGATTGAATGAATGTTTTGTTTGCCATGCTTGTTTGCTTTGTTTTGAACTTGAAATTTAAACTTTAGAATTCAAACTTGAAATTTAAAATTCAAATATGAAATTTGAATTTTGAAATTCAAAATATTAATAAAATACTAAATAATAAATATAATAATAAAATAAATTTTGGATGTTTGTTAGGATTAATATTATTTCAAGAAATAATTAAACCTGAAATATAAATCGATAATATAAAACCAAAAGTCACAAAATCATATGTTCTTTGAAATTTATGCATGTATGTCAACATACATATGTCCTTATGTCGACATAAAGGCCTGTAAATTGAAATTCAAAATTTGAATTTCAAAGGTTTAAACTTTCAAACTTCCCTCCAACTTTTCATCAACTTCTAAGGACTGAAAATATGTCATTGATTCAAAAAAGTTGTGCCCATTCAATTTATATCTACTCAATCTCTATTTATATATATATCTATTCAATCTTATTCACTCTACCTTTCATTCAAAATTCAAACAACAATCTTCGTGTCTATTCTCTTCAAAAACAAATCTCTAATGGCTTCCTCTAGCACTCCTCAAACAATGAGATTGTCCAAAACCATCAAGGGATATCTCAATAACGATAGAGAAGCAATCAAAACCTATGTTGACTATATAACAAATGCAAAAGTCAATACGGGAGCTTTTTCCATCTTTGGAGATTTTCCATTTTATGATCTTCCTTATATTTTCAATCATAATGAAGTATTGAGCTTGATCGACGCTCGGGATAACGATGAAGTACGTTACCCAAAACTCATCAAAAGGTTCTATGCTAATCTTAATTGTGGCTTTTACAAAGGAGATGAAAATCAAATTTGGAGTTGTGTAAAAGGCACTCAAATCGTTCTAGATTGCGAAATTTTGGGCAATATCCTAAATTGCAAAAGAATAGGCTCCGATTTTTCGGAATTCGAAATTGAAGAAACGGATTCAGAAACTTATCATTGCATATTTGAAAGCGATGCTCACATGGAATTCAAAAATCGCCTTTTCAACCCAAAAACAAGAATCGTAAACCTTCTCCTTCAACATACCATTCCGGAAACTTCAACGACCCAACTCTCAAAGTCCAAAAGGCACTCTTTGCTATTATTGTTGGCTATGACATCAATTGGGCCGATATGATATTAAAAGAATTTAAGCCCATAGAAACGTCAACAAGAGAAAACACTCTTTATTATAGAGTTTATCTTAATCGTATCTTTAAATATTTTGGATTTAATCTCAAGGGATAAGAGTTTGTACAAAGAAAAGTGTTTGAATCCACAAATATACGACTTATACAAATTCCACTCACCTCTAAACCTTATGAAACATTCAAAGACAAACAAGCTCGAATGCAACAAGAACAAGAGCCTATAGGCATCGAAGAAGAAGAAACTTCCATGGAAAGTGTTGAGTTTCCAATCAACACTAGAACTGTTTCCAAAGAGACACTTGTTCAAAATAAAGTGAAAATAGTCAAGAACCAAAAGAAATTCAAAAGGACACTTACTCATACGTCTAAGTTCATTGGACAAATAGAAAGAAAACTTGGAATTTCATCTTCCTCATCATCTATTAAAATCTAAGCCTATCTAGTTTAAGTTATCTATAGTATTTTCTTATATTTCCTTTCGAATCTTGTATTTAGTGTCTCGTAATTAGTTGGATGTATTTGCTTTGAAGTAGTGATGAATGGAGTCTTATTTATGTCAAAATTAACTTTAAGTTAATGTGAAAACATTAGAATTAAATATATCAATATAATATAATAACATATGACTCAAAATTGAAATTTTCAAAAAAAAATATCAAGTGTGTCGATATATAACTGCCATTTTTTCAAAATTGTTCAAAATTTAAAATTCAAATAACTAACTCATGTCCATTCAAATCCAACTAATTTCAGACCCTATATAAACCTATTTCTTCCAGAAAAAATTAGTATATCATTCCTCCTTCCTCTCTAATCAATTCTTAACCAAAACTATCAAATTATGGAAAATCCAATACATTATTTGAGTGAAAATCTTGAAGAAACTTTGAATTCGTCCAAGAACACCCTTTCTATAATTCTACGAAATCAGAGTCATCTAGAATTAATTCAGATACGAATGGTTGAATATCAAGAGAAACACTTTGACGTAATTCGTTGGTGTGACAACCCCAATTTCGATAGACCGAATTGTTTTCAAAATTCCAATATATCGAAACTTGGATTGATTTGCTCTGGTATCCTATAGAAAAGACAGAGACATAAAACATGTCAGAGCTCAGAAAAATATCTCATAGCGGAAAGGATAAAATATAGTATAATCAAAATATAGCCTTACCGTATTATTAAAACTGCCTAACCAGTATCCAAAGCTATCATGTCTCTGCCACAATTTAACCTGCGAGTGTGTTATGAGGAGGGGGTCAGAACACAAGTTCTAGTGACTTGATTTAAACTATACACTTTGGATAATCTTACATATACCGTTCAATCATATTTTCTTATTTATTAGGTTACTTAGGTTAACAGCACTCAAGGCTTACACACATGTCGTACCTATTTACTTCCTAGTGAATTAACCTAATACAGTATATGTAGCTATCTCTCAATATTGAGATAGACCCCATGGTACCCCACTCGCACGGTCTCCACCGTATCATCGCAGGAATATAGCAGTCCCTAATCCTACGCCCAAATGTCGTACAGATTTCTGTATATATGTCAACGCTACGTCTGCAAAGAACCACTACTTCTATATTACGTAAGCGTTCGGACTGCCATCTTTGAACCATTCTATCGAATTAGGTACCATCCTCAAATAATGCCCTCTAGTCTTATGATACACCACCCAGAGCGACATGAGTGTACCTAGACTTTCCCACGTACGTATCGTCAATCATTCTCGATGCCTATTGCACATGTTCTCTATATGTGCGCCCGAGTCCCGTGGCAGGGCTAATCAAGAAACACGGAACTCGGTCGGGAGCTATCAAATATCTGCCGATTGTAGATGCTAATGTCTGCTTGTACAGTGGCTATGGTCCCACTAGACCCCTCCCTCAACTAATGAAAGGCACCCAAGAATATCAAGAATGAGAACTTAACCCCGCCCCCCTATGCCCTTCAAACCTATTGGCCAACCTCACCCATAACTAGATAGCAAAGTATATGGTCTTTTGGAGTTCTCCGACTGAAGATGGTAGGTAGACGACGAGTTGCTATCACAGGGCACTAATTGGTCTCGTCGAATCACGCTGGTCCATCTTAGTCTTTTGATTGCCCCTTATTATTGCAATCAGGGCATACTCATTGGTTCACCTATGCAGACCTAACCTCTGTGAGTACAGGCGGATCATCTGCCACTCATAGAGGAATACCAAGTGTGATGACCCGTGACTTCCCCGGTAAGGAAAGCCCGGATTGCTTTGAGGACAAGACGAATCAGAACGCAAATAGAAGAACATTTCATTGTTTATTACAACAATTCCATCAGAATACAAGAATATACAGAGTATGAATATTACACAGTTGATAAATATCAGAGATTTAAATTACATTTGAATACATAGCAGTGGAAAAATAATACAAAGCACAACTGAAAGTAATACACGGATACAGAGCTTTCCGAGTATCGTTCCAGCTGTAAACCAAGATCCTATGAATATAAATCTACAAAACCAAAACTACTAGCTGCCCGTGTCGAAAATAGGGGCACCCAGAGTTTAGGTTAAAACAATAAACTCCAGGTCAGTCATGTGACTGGTGTGAGAACTAAAAATAGTTATTAATCTTTATTTTTAAAGTAAGGTAAATCAAGGGACCACGCCGTATAACACCGAACATGTTTCCTCCCAAGAATACCAGTGCATAAAACAAACAGGCAATGCTAAATAAAGAGAAATGAAGCTATTATAAGACCCAGGTCCCATCACACAATGCAACGCAAGCCGGAGGATAGAGGATTTACCTTATAATAGCTAAAGAATGCTTGATACGTTTAAAACACATTATTTTGATATTACTATAAGTGTATAGTGTCAAAACAATTTCAATCATAAGTATCAATCATAGGCGGCATAGCTACCATCTACTATGTCGCCATACTAGGTTCTACAAATAAAACCGAATTATCACGTATTGGAAATTGGATTCCATCATGAGTCGAGGCAAGGGGCAAGCTCCTCTCCGTTCGAGACACCCTAGCAAATGTCTCAGGACCACACACAACGATCCTTGGAATCGGTTGGGTCGGTCCTCACCTAACTTTGGAGGATTGGCAATTCCTGAACACACGTTTCCCTGTCCTATCGGACCTATATAATGGTCTGTACGTCGGCTCACATAGTGCCAGTTATCGACCATATATTCGAGGCGCCTCGCATTCCAACAACCACACAGGTAAAAAGTATATAAATGTCAGGGCTGGTAGGTCACTGACATCACCCATAGCTAGAAAGAAACGTCGTGTTCTCCCAACGGTCCGTATCCCCTTTTTGACTCATACCGAGGTGTGAGGCTCGCGAATTCATGTTATACACAAAGCTATGCCACACAGGCCGTGCTTTGATCATCAACCACAAGACTTTGCTTTTCAACAGAAGCCTTGATCATTTGCCACTTAGGCATGCCACACAGGAAATTCACTCCATGCGACTGATGTCCATCGATATACAACCCCTGAGCTCGTACGTCTCAGAGAAGGGCATTAAGCAAGAGAATAAATTCTCCGCCGCCAAACAGATGTATATTCGATAGAGATCAATCAACACAGAATAAAATCCAATGTCAGACACCCAGTCCATTTACAAGTTCGTTCTGGGTCTGAACGAAACCGGAGGCACTTTCCTCGCATATCCATCGATCTCCCAATACGTCTGGACGATCACCAACC
Organism: Allium sativum; assembly: GCA_030737875.1. Classification (NCBI taxonomy): domain Eukaryota; kingdom Viridiplantae; phylum Streptophyta; class Magnoliopsida; order Asparagales; family Amaryllidaceae; genus Allium; species Allium sativum. The sequence continues at coordinate 2,076,227 of JASFAX010000036.1, read as the reverse complement.
GATTCCCTCCTCTTGGGTGTACATCCTAATCAAGATCACCAATAATCACCCAAACGATGTGAAGACTTCCGGTCTTCAACCGTCGTCTTCATCTTCGACTTATCGTCGAATCGGTTATTCAGAATGGGTATAAACCCGGTATTTCCGAATAACCCGCGTATATAATAAACAAATGTTACACAAACCCAACATATGCCTCATTCCAATTCAGAATACTCTTTTATTCAAATTTTCACACTCTTAGGGAAAGGTTCCCATTAATTTTATCAAAGATAAATTCTTCTAAATTTATTCTTTAATCTTCCTTTGGATATCATTTCAAACCATATTATGGTTTTCAAACCTAGTCGGGATTAGCGAACCACACCAAAGTAATTATTTATTTTATTTCTCAATCCCAACCTATTCATCCCATGGGGAAAAACTGGTAATACTCCATATCTAACACCACAGTGTTATCGGTAAATATTAATTACCATTTCACGTTTAAATCTAATTAAAGATTTAACTATCGCTTGGAGCAAAACGGGTGATACTCCATTCTCGATCACTTTAATCTAATTAACGATTCATTAAAACTCCACTTAGTTTTAATCTTCTCAAAAATCAATATCCTGTCTTTAACTGGGTTAAAGAACCAACGTCATCTAAAACACGGTTCACGATAAACCCAAATTCACATTCTATTGTTAATCGGTTTAAAGAACAGGTGTTAATGAAGACACCATTCACGACAAACCCAAATCACATTTGATATTAAATACAAGGCTCTGAATAGAAAATATATCGGCTTATATTCAATATCAAATTCTACGACCAACAAATATCGTATTGGAAATAACGATATAAATATATCTTTCAAATTCCCATAACAATATCTATATAATCACGAAATCCAACATCGAAATATTCCAAAGACAATTTCGATTCAAATCCATTTCCACTTTATATATTGGAAATTCTGGTTATTTTCAAAACCATTTCAAATCCACTTTATTTATACATTTTCAAAATCATTTCGATAAAAATACATTTTTATCCTTTCAAATGTGGAATTTTTCATCCCAGTTCTTTCCAATTCATTTATTATGATTTTACTCAAATTATTACTATTTTTAATAATTTTATCAAGGCTCGTACAGTCGATTTCCATAAACGGCCATCGAACTGCACTCACAGCGACCTTTTCCAAATTTGATTTGGACATAATTCCAAATCCAACTGTTAGATTTCAAATTTATAATATTCACTGGAAAGCTCTTTTCAATACGAACCCAATGGTTCCGGTTTTAGGAGAATCCGACGGTCGGATCTCCAACAACGTCAATTCGAAGTCAATGGTCGAAATTCGCGAACTACCGCGGTGCGTCGCGTTCTATTCAGGACATTTAATATATATATATATATATATATTATATATATATTTCGTCGATTTCAATTCAAAATGTATTTTATAATTCGTTTTAAATTCGTTTTAAATTCGTTTTCAAAACAATTTCAACTTCATATTCAATTTCAAATCAAAATTGAATATTTCACATCATTACTATATAAATGATAATATTATCAAAACGTTATATTTTGAAATCACTTTCTTTTCTATAATCATTATGAAAACGAATATAATCGATATAAATATCGTTCGTGTCAAAATGGCGCATCTCTAATCAACACGGCTTTATATATTTCAATAACTTCGTTATTCTATTCAACAAATGAATATTTATTCTATTCAACACATGAATCTATATTTCTTTCAACACATGAATATTCTCAACACATGAGTATCGTCAACACATGACTATTTTTGTTATTTAATATATTTTATAAAATTATGATAAAGATGTAAATTTTATTGTTTAAAATATTTTACTCAACACATGAACATTTTCAACACATGAATATATATTTCATTCAACACATGAATATATATTTTATTCTATTAAACACATGAATATATAATTTTCAATATTCTTTATTTTCCCAATTGGAATGAGGCCCAATCAATTACCATATAATGTTAATCATATGGATTCCATACCAACACATGTATATAATAGCAATGATAAATAATCAACCATCATCCAAAGTGCACCACACAACTGCATAAGCATTAAATATAAATAATTAACGCTCATACAGTCTGTCAATCAAACGATCGACATACCACTAAACAATTGGGATTAGTGTACGTCCAATATCATCCCAACACCCGTGTGGGGTTTCAATCCACAAACACTGAATATTATTTGTGCAGTTGGGCGACGTGTAAAATTTATCGTCCCAATCGATATTCTTAAAATAGGTGTACATAAACAAACCGTCTGGTTTGTAAATGAATATTTATTTATTCACATTCACATTAAAAATTATATTTTTAACAATAATTAATTTATTTCAACACATGAATGTTTTATTATCCGTTTCACATCAACATCACAAACAAACTTCACAACACATCAAACAAGCATACAAGTCGTTCATGGTTTGTGGACGACGGGTGTCGGGTGCTGCTAAGCACCGTCTGCATCCTAGTATATAACTTTAACTAGAAAACAAGATTTAAAGTGAGAAGTTCTCACCGACTAGCTAAACCAATACACCGCGACTCTTCTTATGTAGAAATCTTCGCCGTGCTCGCCTTTTGTCAATTTCATTGTCCGTAGCCACTACATATATAAAATCACATTTTTATATTGTTGCTATGTATATAAAAATCACATTTTTATAATCGTTCTATATGGATAAAAATCACATTTTTATACCGCTACCATATAGATAAAAATTCTATTTTTACACCGCTACTATATAGATAAAAATTCTATTATTACACCGCTACTATATAGATAAAAATTCTATTTTTATCCTTACCACTATATAAAAATTATATTTTTAGCTTGCTAGTAATATAATAAAAAATATATTTTTATTACTCTAAATGAATAAAAATCATATTTTTATTCTTCCTATGATATAAAGATCGAATTTTTATTATCTACATAATATAAAAATCATATTTTTAAACAAAAATCATTCCTATAAAAATTATATTTTTATGGCGTAACTTATATTATAAAAAATCAAATCTTTCTCACGATAAAAATCAATTTTTTATCTTCTCCCTTCATGTATAAAAATCAAACTTTTATCCTACTATATACGTGAAGTCATAATTTTATATTCTAACGCTATACACATATAAAAGATCACATCTTTACACGTTATACACAAAAAATCCTATTTTTAATCACATAAATAATTAAAAATAATAAAATAACTCACATGAGGTGTCGAAGGTTGGAAGCGGGCTTTGGAGGCGATGGCTAGCCGAGGTGGTGGTGCTTGGGCTTGGATTTGCTGAACCGGGGCTGTGGAGGCTTGGTCGGAGGGAGGATGGTCGGGTCGGAAGTGTTTTGGCGTCGCAGGGGGTAGCGGTGCAGGCGGAGGGGGGTTCGATTCAGGTGGCATCGGGTTTTTTGGGGGGGTTTTGGGGTTGGAGCGTTGTCGATTTAGAAGAGGGGGAGGAGGAGAGAAGGCAGAGGAAGGAGGAAACGGGGGGGCTCGCCCTCCGACGGCGGCGCGCCAGGAGGCGCGGCGGCACCCTGATCGGAGGAGCGACGGCTCCTCCTTCATCTTATTTTCTTTTTTTTTTGTTCTGAACAAAGAAGGGGGTGTGTGGAGAGAATATATATATATATTTAATTAATTATTTTTAATTTCAAAAAGGTACCTTTTTTATTTCGGCTTCGAAACGAAACCCACCGCCTGTCGTCCATAGCTAATTACCCACATTCCGAATACAATGGGATATGTATCGCGGGCTGATTCGACTGTTTCGATCAGTTTCCATCAAAATCAAAATATAAATCTATATATTGAATTTGAACGCACATTTCAATTTACTGAGGCCACATACTAACTAGAAAAATTCCCGAAAAATATTTTCTAGCTTCGTATTGACGATACGGTCCTAACAAATCTAATTTCGTCAAATTCCGAGACCATTTGAAAAATGGTCATTTTCCAGTCAATTAAAATCAACTGAAACTGGTCAAACGCGTTTTCCTTTGCCATGCTCACACATTGATTCGAAAAATTACGAATTTTGAAACCTAGCAATAACTTGACATCACAGATCCAACAAAAGTGGTTTCGTCGAAAACCAAGGTCGTTTGCAAAATTTCCATTTTTAAGGGCCGAAATTCCATAGCGAATATTCTGAATTTTCAACTGGACGTAACTTTTTATCCCCGCTATGAAATTTCAATTTTTCGGATTCGTTGGAAAGATATTCTCAATTAGATTCTAATATTTTTGGTTTCGCTAAAATCTGGTTTATTTTGCACCCGGTACAATCATTTGAACTTTGAAATCGAATTTTCAAACTACCGCGCCAATCTCAATTCCCTTTTATAATTTAAAATAAAATATTTATATTCTAACGACGATTCAAATAAATATATACGTCTATTTCTATTCAAAATAAATATCTCATCGTTATTATTTAAAATAATTCATTTTAAATACTGAAAGTTCACTAAAATTTCCAAAATAAAAATTTTAAATTGGCTCAGATTTTCGGGTTGTTACACCAAGAGTACCCTACGTCCCTGGAAGCCGCGCGCTTCCCCTTCCAGTCCTTTGGAGCCGTCAAACAATCAGATGAATGTGCGCTCCCATCGTACCTTATAACACCTCGATGATCTATCCTGTTGTGTTATTCACCCTCAACCGTACGGACTGGTCTAAGCGCCTTACTTTAGCATGTTGTTAGACCCTATGTCTGAACATTCTTTTACGCGCTTGTCTCGCCTCACCAGATTTCCTGTTAACTTGGTTATTCCAATTCATATTAAATTCTTATTCAAATTACCATGTTTCTCTTGCTTAATAATTTCGGTCATACGACTTAATTCATTTAAGTTTATTAATAAGCTTACAACATGTTATTCTCTAGATTGTGGCCCAAGGTCTGTGATCCACAATCCCTTTTATATTCTTGTTTGATTTCAATAACATAATTTTCTTAATATATAATTAAGTATATCTAATTCACATGTTTCCAATTAACATGTCACTTACCATTTATGATTATATATAACTTATTTCATTTCATAAGTTTTCCTCATCCTCTCTCATTTAATCATAATTCCATTTTACGTCGTCAATACGACTTATTGTTATTTACTTATTAACTTAGTTCTATTAACTAAGGCCTATTAATAAGTTTCTCTACCCATTTATTATAACCTATGTTATAATTTCCCCTTGTCCCTAGGACAAGTCTAAACATGTTATTCTTACCAATGGGTTTCAGACTCCTAGACTACTTAATTTATATTTTAGTACTATATATTTTCTCCTCTTTACTTAACTGGTTTTAGGTTTTCCCCTTTTCAGATTACTTAATTTACAATTAAGTGTCACATAACTTAATTCACCAGTTATTCTATTCCCTTACTAGACCTAAGTTATAATATTCACTTGTCCCTAGGACAAGTCTACCTATTATACAATATTTTCATTAATGTTATTTATTTATAATAGGTTATTATCATTCCCCTTTTAAACCAATTACTGTTGTAAACCATTATTCTTCATTCTCTGTGATATATGTTCCTTATTATATTAAGGAAAACACTTCATGCACCTTATCAGTTTGATAGAAGGAATCAATGATTTATTTTCATAATGTTTTCCCATCAAAATCTGTGGTAGCAAGTAATTTCTTTACTTTTCTATATTTATTGTAGCTTACTTGCAACAACGTTTTCAAAAATAAGTCATTTAGGGAAATACATCACTTTTCCCTCTTATCACACTAACTCAGTTCATTACATCCCTTCCTTTCTTATTTTCTAAGTTAGACATTTAATTACCATCCTTGACATTTATTCATATCTTGTTATATACATATATTTTTTTTTTATATATATAAGCACTAGACCTCTCACATTAAGCCTACACCTGTGGACGCTGGATTTGCCGGGCGGGTCCAGGCAGACTTCTACCACAAGCTGACTTAACCTCGTGTCTTAGCACATGTTGTTAATTCTTGCACTTAGGCCTCTCACATTAGGTTCAACATTAGTGACGGCTGGATATGCCGGTCGGGTCTAGGTAGACTTCCGCCAGTAATGCAACATAACCTCGTGCCATAAGTGTATTTACAATTTCTAATTGTAATCCTAGGCATATTCATTTTCATTCAATAACTTATGCTCATATCAAATTGCGCTTCCAAATTAAAATCTCAAAACATAATATATGTTATGTTCATTACATGACAATTTTAGAAATATTATTCTTTTTTACTGTAATTTAGTTTACAGTAATCTAATTTACATGTCGTCCAATTTTTGCCTATATTTTGTCGCATGTAATTTTCAACATATGTTTAATTCTACTAGGACATGTAAACATTCAATCGGGTAATTATTTAACATGTCCTTCAATCAATAATATGTCCCAAGTAAAGCATGTAATTACAATCATTGAATTGGCTATTCATATCCTAACAAGTTTATTTTCTCCAACATGTAAACATTCAATAACTTAGCCAATTCAACATAGGAATTTCCTAACATATTCATATCAACATTTAAATTCGTTACAACAACAATTTATAATTAAACTGGCCATTTCAAAAATTTATTAAAAAGGGGAATGCTAAACGATAGTCATAACATTATCTAAAGGCAATAGCTTAAACCCACTCACCTTTAAGCTTTCCCCAAATTTTGGATCTGATCCGTTATATCATCCATGGTTTTCCTTTTACCTTTAATTTGATTCACGACCTAACAACCATGGATTTATTATTTCATGAAAAGAGAAGGGAAAGAGAAATAATTTAAATAGATTGATTCTTAGAGGTTTACCTTGCTTTCATGATTCAATAATCTTTTTATTAACGTTGATTCTCTCTTCCAGATCTGAATTCATAAACCTCTTAGGCTTACATTTTAATTTCAGAATAGATTTGAGAAGAGAGAGAGGGAGCCATGACAAAGCTCCAGCGCAGCCGGCAAATTATGATGTTTAGGGTTAGGTCTAGGGTCTTATTTATAGGTGCTCAAGACCTTATCGTACACGCAGCGCTGAGTCAGCATTGAACCCATTTAAGAAAATAGTCCAGGTTCGCAAATGAATTTAGCCAAATCTTATCGTACACGCAGTGCTGAGTCAACATTGGGTCTCACAAACTGTTTTGGCGTAGAAATTTGAATTTCGAATGTTTGAATTGTTTTGGCATAGAAATTTGATTTTTGAACTTTTGAATTTCTGGAATTTATTTAACTGTTTTATTCACATGAAATATTCTTATATGTATACAATTCCTCTACCGACCATTTTACACGTATATATATATATATGCATAGTTTTCATTTTATTTTCAAAATTCAAACGATGTTGCACCGTTACTTGATTCTTTCCATATTTCATTGACTGTAGCCTTATCTTGAATTTTATCTTTTATATACATATATTTACGCATATATATATATATTCTCATATATATATATACATATATTTTCTTTATTTCCTTATATGTACGTTATTATCCTTTCAAATTTTGAATTTGCATATGTACATATTTGCATGTTCAGTTGGCCCTCTTTAAAACAAAGATAAAAATTATGCCGCCGTCGGGGTTCGAACCCCCGACCTCCATGTTACAAATCCAATGCCTTAACCAACTGAGCTATGAAATCTTTTGTTAATAATTCTTAGAACAATGATAATTATTGTTCTCTCCATACTTATCTTTTTCATGTTAGTTACAATACTTAAATTAAACCATTGCATGAATCTTTTTCTTTTAATGTTAATGCATTATGTTTGCAAATCAGTGCATGCAACATATTTACATTGCATGCAACCAATCCTTTCTTTCTTTCAATGCATGCATTACATTTTTTTTCAGTGCATGTATTTATTACATGCAATCCTTATTTTATTCTTTATTTTATATTTTAATTTGTTTGTATATATATATATATATATTTTTCTTGTGCGTATACAAACTTCTAGGCTTAATAACTTCTTCATATGATGTCCGTTTTACGCAAACCAGGTGTCTATCTTGACCAGAATTCCGAGACGGACGCAATTGCGCAGTCCATTTTACTTAATTCTCATTATTTAATTAAGTTATTCTTATTTTATTTTCTTAAAAATATGGGGTGTTACAGTTGGTCAATCTCTTCTCATTTCAGAGATGAAAACAACAAAGCACCACTCACCAATGAAGGATACTGAAAGGACATCAAGAAGAACCTAATCACTGGAAAAGATGAAAGGGTAGAAGTTTCAAGAAACGTTTGATTTGAAATGGTATGATTTGTTTGATTGGTTTGTTTGATTAAATTATGTTTTGATTTGTGTGAATTTGTTTTAAATGTTGTCTGTAAATATATCTTTGATTGGTTTGTTGGATTTAAAACTTATATGTATATAGATTGATACACTTGTAAATATTATACACTTGGTATTGATTATTTTATATAGCCATGAATTTAGGAGGAGTAATTTACTTTAGTATGAATACAGGATATGATAGATATAGGATTTTAAGGGAGTTTGTTAGAATTTCTTTTTGATAATGACAAACGGAGAGAAATTATAAAATGAGGATTAGTTTATGGGAGAGAATATAGAATTCATGATGACAAAGGAAGTATTAGAAGGATCAAAATCAACAGGTATGGACAAGTATGAATATTTTATAAACTAAGATTGCCATCATAAAAAAGGGGAAGATTGTTGGAGAATGGAGTTTTAATGACAACAACCTTATTTCAATTATCATTGATTATAAGTATATATACTAACATCTCTATCTAGAATATATGCATATATATATATGCAGGATTTGTATACAGGACTTAAGTGCTGAAGAATGTACAGTTTTAGAGATTCAAGAGATTCAGAATTCAGAAGAGATTCAAGACTCATGAGTAATCAAGTTATCAAGAGTTCAAGACAAATATAGTTGTTACTACCAAAATTAACATCGAAGTAAGCTGCAGTTGAAAGGGTATCGGATAACCCGAAAGGCTGCGTTAACCAAAACCCTCCTAAGGGAAAGGATCGCGAAAGCTACAAGATATAACTTGCAGGATTCATCCGCTAGGATCGATCCGGCAGGATCTCTCCGACAGTCCCAATCTGACAAAAGACCCTGTAACAAAGGTTACCCTAATCCAAAAACAAGTAAGCCAGAAGCAATAAACCCGATGGACGAAGCTCAAAGGAATCTTCAGTATGGGTATAAACGGTTCGAACTAGATCGGACAAAGGTGTGTCCAAGCTCTGTCCTATAAGAATTCGGATAGACACGGACCGAACATCATATAGCCTCGGACCGAGCTAGACAACAGACTGTCCTGTCCGATATATCCTTGGATAATAGAAAACATCGAACATTTTAGATTGGACCGAACACTAGTGTGTCCAAGCTCTGTCCTATAAGAGAATCAGACGGACACGGACCAGACACCTTATAACTTCGGACCGAGCCGGACAACGGACTATCATGTCCGATATACAAACTTAATCTTCATAAATGACCTACCCAAATGCGGATACATCTGAAGACAAAAGCATTGAAGTCACTAAACCAAGAGAAAGTGAAGGCCATCCAGAGCTAACTTTCGGAGCATCTACTGCACGAATACCGAAAAGCCGAACTAACAAATAACAGGAAGGACATCAAAAGCCACCCTTTGGGAATCCAAACTACCGCAAAATCCCCACCGAAAGGCTAACCGATACCCGAGCAGGGATACAGGCCACCCATACTACGCTACCTAGTACTGAAACCCGCAGCAGTTCGAACCGGCGGTTATCAACGTACACCGTGAGGTCAAGCCCTCTCAGTATCCATGATAAAGCCGAAAGCCTACATCCAAAAGCTTACGTCCGGAAGCCTACATTCGGGAGCTATTACCAAAGACTCAAATATCATTCGAAGACCATAACTTATACTCCATGGACGCCCGAAAGGCAAATGCCCGGAACCTAAAAGAAAAAGCGGTCAACAAAGACCCCCACATGCCTAATAGCCCATCAGCGGAGGGAGTCATGAACCACTATAAATACGACCCCAGGGGTCACGTTTGGAGGGGGGATTTCTTTCTTTTTCTACATTTGTATCCAAAAAGGAAAATCAACTAAACGTTGAGTTGAATTGAGGAATTCACTCTATTGCATCTGTGTACTCTCAATGAAAATTGAATGAAAAGGGATCTTCTTATATGAAAACTACTCTGTAAGTATGTACATTATTTCTCTAATCATAGTAGTTCCATTATTCATTCTTCAGATAAGCATGGATTCCCATCCCAATATGTTCCCGAATAAGAGGATGAATCTCATCCCTAATCCCTAAGCGATCCCATCTTTCTAGATTTCAATATTCGGGGAAGTAACCCGATTTCACCCATAAATAGCCAAATCGCCCATTTTCTCTTTTAGATCCATCCCAGTTGACCCATCTCCGGTGTTAAAGAAAAATATCATTAACATTTTGGCGATAGAAGGAGGGCTTGAACCTACGACCTTGTGGTTAATAGCCATATACATCTGCCTGAGCTGTTCTATCCCGGATTGGACTATGCTTTGAAGAAGCAAAATTATGGGTATGAGACCCCGTCAAAGGTTTTCAAGATCTCGAGCGGATGGTTCAAACACCACCAACCCCAGGGTGATGGAGGAACTAAGGTTAAGAGCAAAAGCCTTGTAGTTAATAAAGAAAAAAAGAAAAATGAAGCTACATGCTTACGGTATTAGGGATAATACATGGATCAAAAGGAAAACCCAAAATGGGCTAGTGGATCTACATCAGGGGAAATCCTTAGGAAAAGGATTAATAAATATGTGCTAGAGTACGGAGAACTCATCTCTCGGAATTTAAAAGGAAAACCCAAAATGGGTCCAATTACAAACGGATTAAATCCCTCGTCATTGCCAAATTGGCTGGTGCGAGGCATCCCCAAGAAGGGGATGGTGTGTTAGTCTTTCTCCATGCCCAAACCAGAGGGGGCAGGGTCAAAGCATCAAAAGCATAAGCCGTTGTTTCGCATCAGAAATGGTCGTGGTGGTGCATCTAAAATTAGCACGCCCTGCCTCTGCTCGTAGAAGAGTACGCCCTGCCTCTACTAGAACTAAGCACGTCCTACCTCTTCTCGCAGATGAACACATCCTACCCCTGCTTATGTTCCGCGTTACCCGCAGAAGGGAACACAAACCCTTATAATCGCCTACGATGTTCAGGATAGGGCACCCATCGAAGGGAGGTGGTGTATAAGCCTCTATCAAAGCCTACGATGGTCTGTATAGAGCGTTAAAAAGAGTAAAACTTAATTCTATGTCTACAATAGCCCCATCTAAGTTTCTAAGACCTTATCATCGCCTACAATGGTCAGGATAAAGCTCCTCCTGGAGGGAGGTCAGGTAAGTCCTTGGGTCTTGCTTATGGATAAGCTAGCCAAGCGCTCCTGACGCACATGCCTAGAGAGTAGCCAACAAAGCACGTACATTCTCCGCTTTGATATCGAAAGCCTAAGAAGAGGACCGAGAAGCACGTACAACCTCTGCTTCACCAATTGAATCCCAAAAGGGATACCGAAACAACAAATACCGGAGGGTATTCCGGTCTTCTATGCTAATATCCAAATCTGGGTCGATTTGGCTCTCCACCAATACCGGAGGAGGTTCCGGTCTTCTATGCTAATACCCTAGTCTGGGTGGATTTGGCTCCCCACCAATACCGGAGGAGGTTCCGGTCTTCTATGCTAATACCCGAATCTGGGTCGATTTGACTCTCCACCAATACTGGAGGAGGTTCCGGTCTTCTATGCTCATACCCTAATGTGGATCCATTCAGCTCTACACAAAATATTGGAAGAGGTTCCGATCATCTACATATTAATGCCCGAATCTGGGTTGAATCGATTTCTCAAAAAAGTCCTAAAGCAAATCGGCAGTCTTACATACCAAAACCCGAGACAATCCTGAAGAAAATCGCCATCGGATGTGGAACCGCCAAGGTTACACCAAACCTAAGAGGAACCCAATTCCTGATCCAAACAAAATGGAATCGCTTGCCCCTCTCAGAAATTCAAGTGGGGGCTCAAGGTCTGCCATCAAGGGCGGGTTTATAAACCTCTCAGGGAAGTGTCTTTAACTTATATGTCCGTTAGTTGGTTTTCTTTTCAACATATCAGTCTTTTACGTAATTCTGAAAACGACATCATATCATAACACCGGTTCAAAGAACAATTGGGAAGAAGATTACAAACGTTTCTAATAGCGCCCTATGACCGACTATCCCTTTATTTGTTCTAAGTGATCTTTCATTAGGAATGTTTCAAGGATAATTGTTTCAAAAAGAAATTTTTCACCGACAGTTAGCACTAGTTGATTTCCATTCATTACAACACCCTTGGGACACAATAATATTGTTTCTAAGAAAAGCAATACATCATAAAAATCACGTGACGTGCTGAAAGTTCCACCGGAGGTCGTGATGCAAACCATTACACAGACACCACCATTGTTTTAAGAAATAAAATTTCCACATCCCAAACATATAGTAAAAATCTCTCATTCTGAATCAGGGTTTCGCAAAGCAAATTCCAAAGAAGCGCAGTCCTCTTTAGCTTTCTTTAACTCATCCTCTAACTTATCGATTTGTTGGTATAATCTACCAACCACCGCATCTGAGCTCTCGGAGAATCTTGTTGCTAACTTATGTTGTAAGTTGCGTATAGCTTCATCTTTCTCTTTCAGTTGCTTTTCCAAATAGGACACTTGTTCCTTGAAGTTTGTAATTGTCACCGTCTGGAGGTAATACATCCTTTTATAACCCGACAGGGGAGCACCATCAAAGATACCTTGACAACCAACGACGTTCGGACTTTCCTCCCCAAGTTGTGAAGAGGGGGTCTGGAATGAATCCTCCTAACCACATACAAGACAAAAGTATCGTAATATTTAAATTACCAAGATCAAGCATATGCCAATTACATCACACGTCCCAAGGAAAGAAAAACAATTACATAACTTTTATCAAGTCACATACACCATCATTGCCACATCTACACTAGCATTTTACCAACACCATAAACCACCAAATGTCAAAATCAACACAATTTACAGAACCAAATAAAACGTACGCTTAATACAATAACATTAAAAATCCTGTATTAAAATTGTTTGCGCTAAGCCAGGCTTCTTGAGCTTTTTCCTCTAAATTTCTAAGCACGAAATCTAAAAACATGGCTGCAACTCACGTCTTCGGAGAAGCAGAGAATTGCTGTATTGTGAGAAGCCTAATTATTAATGAAATTCAAGGGAAAGGAAAACACCTTGAGAGTGAGAGCCATACCTGTACGACATCAACATCAGACCGACCAGGAGACCTCTTCTTCCCGGAATCTACAGAACCTCCGTCCTTAGAGGGTAGCTCCTATGATGCAAGAGTAGATTCTCCACTGCATTTTATGGACCCATCTGGCTAATCCACATGACCTTCTACCTCTCCATCTGCTGTGTTGTCCTCCTTCCCTTCTTCCTCATAATCTTTAGCAAATTCATCAATAAACAACAGTGATGCAGGATCTATCTTGTTCACCGGGGGAACCTTATGCCCCCGTCTCACCTACTCGATCTTCTCTAGGACTCTGTCTCGAATACAAGGATCTATTGAAGTAAAGTTAAATTCCAAAAGTCTTTCATAATTGTCTGAAAAGGCAAGGATGAGGGCATCTTCGTAATACTCCATGGAAATATTGTTGAGGTGGACGTTCAAAAACTTTGAGATTCTATCATCGGCCTCGTAAATAATTCTCTTCGTAGTGGAAAGCTGGGTATTCATCTTATCCATCTTGGAAGCATAATCGATCTCCAGTTCCGCTTTCTGTGCCTTAAGGTCCTCGACCTGCTTCATCAACTCCTCGTTAGCCTTCCTCATCTCCTCCAGTGAGGCCGCTAACTCCTCGCGTTCATTATCCCTCTCCGTCTTCTCCCACTGCAAAGCATTCACTTTATCCATCAGCACCCTATTCTCTTCCCTTAAAGTCTAAACCTCAGTCCCGCCAGTCCCCGAGTACTAATTTTTCATCATCTAAAGAAGAGGGATAGGTTAAAGATAAAATAAAAGGAAGGGAAAGAGAGAGAGGGGTGTATGTGCGTATAAGACCAAGAGGAAATCCCTGATTTGTTGTCTACTGAAATCAACTGAGTTCAAGGTGGCAGAAGTTGAGGCAATATCCGCTACTTCAGGGGAAGAAAGAGCCAATTCCACAAGCTTATCAAAATCCAAGACCAGTGAAGGAGGTACGGAACGAGAAACATGCTGAGAGGAAGACGATGTCAAAAAATCGAGCCTTCCCTCGTCTACTTCACCAACAACATCGAAAGGGGCAGGGTCATTCATGGATTTACCTTTCGAGGAGACGTCTGGGGAAGCATCAATATCCACCACCTGATCGATAGCTATGGCAGAAGGATCAAAAGTCCACCTTGTTCTCACAGTAGCAGCGGTATCTTTTGAAAAGCTAGCCAACTCGTCATACTTGGGCTTCTTCGATGGGGGGTTAACGACGGGTTGAGCAAGCCTCTTTATGGCCTGGACACTGGCCGGGCTATAAGCGGAAATGACAGTCGCATCTTGAGAAGCCAAAGGTCCTAAACAAATAAAGAGATGAATCATAAAATGCAACAACCATAAAACAAGAGAAAGAATGACAAATATCGCCGAAATGAACAAATGAATATCATCTAAAAAACCTGGACGGATAGGAGAGCTTGCACTAAACGAGTCGGAACCCGACAACAATCCCTTAAGGCCAGAAAGTTGAATAGGAGGTTGTCCCAATAGCTTGAGTCTAGGAGGGAGCAAACCACACTCGCGAAGGTTATCAATGGTCAGGAGGAATGACCTGCACATGTGCTCCACTGGTGCATTGCAAACATAGTCAACTACTAAAGCCTCCTCTGGAGTTAAGATCACATCTTTTGAGGGAGGGGGGGGGGTTCTGCGAAAGGGAGAAGTTTTAAAAAATATCACAACTAGAAGATAGTTACTTTCTGAAAGCAAGAGACCTACTATCTTCACTAAATCGTCCTGATATGCCGGGTGGACACTGAACAAGAAAGTATTAGTCCTCCCACAACCTAGTTTTACTAATGCCGTCGATAATCATCCTCTTTACGGGCTTAGCCCTCCAGATCGGCGATTCAGAAGTCTTGGAGAACCGGATCATGTGACGGATAAGCTTGGGGCTCAAAGAACCCTGACCCGAAGCAAGCACCAAAGCCTCTAAACACAAAAGGATTGTGTAAGTGTTAGGAGAGAGCTGAATAGGAGCGACTTTCAAGTCAACCAAGAGCTTGTGTAGAAAGGGCGGGAAAGGTAGAAATCCTCCATGCCAAATATGGATAGCCGAATACGCAAAGAACCCTTCAGGAGGATTCTTGAGGAAATTTGGAGTAGCAGCTATCATAATGTTCGTACCTAGTATGCCAAAGTTGTCTAATATGGCGCCCACAGATTATTGAGATACAATTAGGGATGGCTTAGGAGCGCATGCCTTCTTGGGATGGGAGCCCTTGGAATCTTTAACTTTCTCCTTAGCAGGGCTTTTATGAGATATGATTTTACGAGGTAACATCGTTCCATAACAATGCGATTAGTATGTATATCTCTTACACAAATGCACATAATGCTAGCATTATCAAACATTATTGGGCACCATTACGCCTCGATTAACAAAGGTCAGATAGGCAGAAACCTGAATCAGGCTCAAGCAGGGGATATGAGGAAAATTATGTCTTTTATACCTTAGCCAACAAACGACTAAGCCAAACTTAATCGCCCTTGAAATCTAAGCAAACCAACCCTAATGAGATTAGAATCATTCTCGGCTACATTACTAGGGTTAACATTTGAGCCTATTCTATGAACAGCGTTGTAATGACCCGAGTTTTCATGATCTTGGTTATCGACATAAACTCAATGCCGGCTATCCAAGCATCGGAAATACCGGATAGTTAATGAAAGAAGTTAGAGGTTGAGAATAGATAAGATAGAAAATTAGAATAGAAGAAGAAGAACATACAACATCAGAGTAAACACGAATCTCACAGCGGAACAAAAAATATATAATAGATACATAACTTTGAAATAAAATCAGTATATGTATACAGCAACATTATCATAGTATAACACTTACAACACAACGGAAATAAACAATAGCTATATATTCCTGAAGCCTCCTGCTCCAAGCTCTCCAAGTATATCTGTAAAATCCTGACTACTTGACTGCCCGTACATATTTTGGGCACCTAAGAGTTTAGTGAAAACAAAACAAAATAAACTCCGGGTCAGTCATCAGACTGGTATGAGTAAAACCATTTAAAACAGTTTGAGCAATTAAACGGTATCTCATAAGACCACGCCGTATAACAGAATGAGTTTTTCCCTTATGAGAATCCAAAACACTTGGTCCAACATTCAAAAACATTTTTAAAGGAACGATAATCTTTATATCAAACTCATTTGATATTATAATAATGTCTATCAACCACAATATAATAATCGTCTAGCAGAATGCTTTCATCTCACGTTCCACATACATAATATATAATCAAAATCCGCGGGCGCTTATTGGGCAATGAATTCCAACTGGCAAGGTATGGGACCACCTTCCGACAGTGTATCTCTAGAAGGGAATACACCGGATTCAACAAGAATGTCTTGTAACCCAGGATAAACATTATCGGTCACTCATTTCGCTTGAGTGTACCGAATGTATTACCACCAATGGTTGGGATCAGCAACCGTTTCCCGAACAGTACAGCATTGAAATAGATTATATAAGTAAATGAAACTCTAGATCAGGTGACAATACACCCTAATTGGCAGCTAACCACTTAGCCATGCAACCTTCTCGATTTTATACCATTTCCTGGTTGTGAGGCTAGAAGCCATAACGTATAGATCAAACCTTTATTTACTTTGAATGTCACATCGTCTTCCCTGCCAAATCACAAATTGATTCCTCCAAACATATCACAGGTAAATAGCTAAGAGAAACGAATACTTCTGCCACCAAACGTAAATACGTTTGAAGAGATCAACTTACGCGATCTATTAAATATACTTCGTCAGACATTCTTCCATACAGGTCGTCCTGAGATTGGACGGACCGAAGGTACTATTATGTAAACAGTACAGCCCTTGCATAACTCCGTCTTCAATTATCTTCATCATATTTGATTGCAATGCTAATGCCATATGGAGTGGTTTTCAGGTAATATATCTGATCCCGGTCTCTTCGTATTGACAACGGAAATGGTCAAAAACTTTGATAGTCGGTGATTTAACTATCAAAGAAAAACATGTGTGCAAACAACAATATTATTTCCAAATGGAAATTCTATTAATCAATCATCAATCAACATTTATTCATTTCCCCATTTCTCGTTTCCATATATTCATCAAATCCTTATTTTCTTATTTTAGAAAATATACGTTATTAATTTTGGAAAACGTTTCCATTTCTGATTCATGCATCACTATCTTCTCACATATATAAGTCTCTAACTGTAAACTAGTAAGAGAACAACCCCCTACATATTAACCTCGAAGGACGAAACCAACATCAGATCAATACCCAGACAGCTGTTCAACTTAACTAATCTCCAGTCAGTTTCTAATTCCTTTAACTCCATTTTTAGTTCCTATTTCAAACCCTATTTCCTTTATAAATATTTTATTAGCAAAATATTTACTTAAATCCTTTATTCATATTAAATGTAAATAATATTTCTTCTTTGCAATCAAAGCAGTTTGATTTCGTATTTAAAACAATATCCCAAATCCAATTTCTATTTATACTTCTAATTATAAAATTATTTATATAAAATCTCATTTTAATATTCTAACACTTATCATCCCATTTATAATCACCTTTATAAATGCTGCTCAAATTCCATTTAAAATATCGGTGTTAAAACCGATTCCTACTTCTCTATATTAATTCAGTCTTATATATTTTGTTTATCAAACGATAAATATTTTATTTAATTTATAAAACATTATTTATAAATTAATCTTCTCAATCTATTTATTAAAGCAGATTACTTTTAATATCCACTTTAAACAATCTTCTCATATTCTTTTATGTCTCGTTAATTTCCTTTTATAATCCTATTTATTTTCTAAACAAATATTCCTTTTATAATTCTATTCATTTTCTATATAAATAATCCTTTTATACTTCTATTTATTTTTTATATAAGTAATCCTTTTATAATATTCTTTGATTTTATAGATATTCCTTTTATACTTCTATTTATTTTCCTATATATATATTTCATTTTCAATATTCACTTTGAAAATTTCCTTTTCACATTCCAGTATTTCATTTGGTATTTAAAATACCAAATAACATGACCAGTGTCATCATAATTAAATCACAGATTTTATCACAATATATGAAAACAAACAGTATTATAATATTGAGGAATCCAGTTGGATCCCTCCAACCTGTCTCCCTGCATCCACAGATGTTAAACACTACAAACAACATCGATTTCATTTCAATATTAAATTTTCTGATAAACAGAATCAATATTTGATTAACGATTTATATATATTTCGTTATATATAATTTCAACCAATAAATCAGCAATTCAACCAAACAATCAGCACATAGCAATCAATCATCATTTATCACTACTAGATTATTTTTATAAAAATATAAAATGTACAGAGTTAGTGAGGTTTACTAACATTGTCCGTTAATCGTTAAATAACGATTACGGTCGTTGATTCATATCAGACAATTTATTTTGCTATAAACTGTAACGAGCTCCGATCCACTTGCAGTCAGTTCCATTGTGTAGCCATCGTCCATACGATTCCAAAGGATCTTGTTTCGCTGAATTTCGATCACGTATGATAAAGTTATGACGATTACAAGTGGGTATACCTTATATTATTAAATAATTACTTAGATTTAAAATTCTAATGGGCTTTACCCCTTTGATTAATGTCGGCCCATCTTTTAACATACCCACCCGCGTCCAATTGAACATTATTAATCTCTTTCATCCCACCCCAGATATTCTCTAACCCGTATGAACTCAAGCCATTACCGCCACTTCTTCTCCACCGAATTCCCTCCATTAACCACCGAACTCCATAAGAACACCACCCACGAACTCCTGCTAACAATCTCCATCACCTCCTCCCATTGTTGTTCCCTCCACACCATCGGAACAAATTCCGTCGAACAGCCCTGGTTCACGCAATACACAGAGACATCAAACTCATTTATCACCAAGTCGCTAAAAAAAAGCAAACTCAAATCGATCTCCTCATTCCAAAACTCGACTCGAAACTGTGGATTAAGGTCTCCTTTTCCAAATATCTGAAACCCTAAATTTCACCATTAAGAAAACATCAACAACAAGGCGCAACGAACTCTACGAAATGGATACTAGATCGAAGATAATCACCCCAGGAATCCAAAAATATATTTAGCATGATTTTAGGAATTTTTTTTGGTTTTTCTTTGATTTTCTAAAGCAATGGATTTTCATGTTTTGTGTTTGCTGAAAGACAAGAGCTGCGGCTAATGTTTGACCACGGAAAATGATTTTCGGGTTTGACAAAATTTTGGGGATAATTATAGGATGGTTTAAATATTTTTATATTAAATATTAAATTCATTTTTGGTCCACCACCGTTTGTATTTTTCATCTAAAAATCTGTATGATCACACACAATATCCAAAAATCAAGGAAATTGACATACAACTAAAGTTCGACATTACGGACCCAACGAAACTGGTTTCGTCAAATTCCGACTCCGTTTGCTCACACAATGTATTTTTAACCGTCAAAATATCAATTTTTTTTCACATTAAAATCCAGTACGACCACATACTACTCCAAAAATAACGGAAATTGAAATATAACAATAATTTAATATTCCGGATCCAACAAAATTAGTTTCGTCGAAAACGGAGCTCGTTTGCAAAACTGGCTATTTTTAAAGCTCTAAATAATCCAATTTAAATATTAATATATTTAAAAATAATTAAATTAAATATTTATAAATAAATATAATCGTATATATTCTCATATAATATAATACAGCTCCAAAATATTCCTATCTGAATTTTTAACTCGACATTTCAAATCCCGATTAAATCGATATTCGATTTATAATTAAATTCCTTTTGTTATATAAATAAATCGTTATAAATTATAAAGGAATTCCATAGCGACTATTTTAAAATTTGATTTAGACATAACTAAAAACCTACACGATGAAATCTCGATTTTTCTATTCCATTAGAAAAATATAGTTCACCAGCTCCGAACGTTTCTTGTTTCACAGAAATCCGATTTAAAACGGATTCTGTATATTCAATTGAAGTTCGAATTGCCAAATTACGAACTGCAGCGCCATTTCGAGCTCGATTTTAATTATAATATAATTATACGTTCAATTGTCGTTTATATAGTATATTCGTTAATATAATTCAACTCTAAACTGAATTATATATTTTAAATTGTTCAATTCACACAATATTGTGAATTTCACTATTTCCGACTATTTCGGAAATTAAACATATTTTTATATTATTTTTTATTAATTAAATATTCAATATTATTTAATTCAACGACCATTTAAATCTCTAAATTGTATTTTAAATAATTAAATAAATTAATTACTATATCGTAAAAATACGGGACATTACATTCTTCACCCCTTAAAATAATTTCGTCGTCGAAATTGCTAAGGTAGAAAACAAACCCTATTAATTAGGTAAAAATTTATTTGCTTACTTCTTAACTTCAGTTTTAACTAAACCAATTTAATTTCAATTAAATTATTAATTTATTCTTACTAACTAAAATTTTCAAAAATTCTAAATATTTTCTAACACCTTAAATTTTCGAATTTTTTTGCCAGCACCTCCTTTGTATTGCTCAATAGCTCAAACTCCAACTCGCCTTTCTAGGCCTTCTCCAACCCAAAAGAAAATCAAACAGCCAAGCGGCTTGCCTAATAGGCTCATACATCACCAAACTCATATAAAAATGAACTTGTACCTTTTTGTCGGGCATATCATTATATTCTTTCCATCTGATGCTAATTCAGCATAAACAAATGTCATTCCCAATCAATTCATCTTCAACACAAATTATTTGCTTATCCAAGTCAATCTTATTTCAACTCAAGTTCCATTCTTGATTCCAAACTCTTAACTCATCAATCAAATACCAGTTCAGATTCCTATCTCACAATCCAGTTTCATTCGATATCATTCCAATCCAATTCAATTTTCAGTTAATTGGTTTCAATTCATTCCAGCTCGATTTCACAAATTTCTATTTAAATTTGTTTTTAATTCAAACAGTCTGCTTCTAGGAGTTTTTAAATAGCTTAGCTTTTCAAAAATCAAATATTCCTTTTCAGAATTCAAAACAACTTGCTTTTCTCAAAATAATTCGAAAACAATCTCTTTGGTTGTAATCCATCACTTAGCAACTCAAAAATGACATTGATGATGTGGCCATCATCATCAGCATTATTTTCTGGCTACCGAAGTGAGTTCAATACTATAACAATTTCAAAACCATATTTAAACACCGTCATTTGGAAATCACTTTCAAAAGATCCTTCACAATGCTTATAAACAATTTAAAATCTCCCAGGATTTTAAAATTCTCATATATTTAATCCAATTCCATTTACGAACATTTTTCCAAATTTCTAAGAATTAAATTTCAGTTCTTACTTAAATTCAGATTTAAACCATCTGATTTCATATATTTCACTTATAAGAATCCTGTTTGGTTATATATATAACCATTCCAATTATAATCTTATTCGATTATAATAACAACCAACACGTACAATATACTATATATTAATTCCAAAATATATATTTCTTTTATAACAAAATATATTTTGGGTAAAATTATTCCATTTAACCTCTTTTCAAAACATACCATGTCGGTTCATCGTATTCAAGCGTTTAGAAACCCCATCGATACAGTGGATCAAACTGATCGACCAAAATTCATAAACAACTCAACTGATAAATCTCCACAATATACAACAATTTTTATATCGAATAACGAATACGTTCTCTCGTATATATACACTCAAACTCAATCTAGGGTATTGCTAACCCTATCTCTATTGAGTCACGCCACAGATCCAAGGTAATTACTTAACCTCGCTCTGATACCACTGTAATGACCCAGGTTTTCACGATCCTGATTATCAACATAAACTCAATGTCGACTATCCAAGCATCGGAAATACATGATAGTTAATGAAAAAAGTTAGTGGGTGGGAATGGATAAGATAAAAAAATTAGAATAGAAGAAGAAGAACATACAACATCAGAGTAAACACGAATCTTACAGCGGAATGAAAAATATATAATAGATACATAACTTTGAAATAAAATCAGTATATGTATACAGTAACATTATCAGAGTATAACACTTACAACACAGCGGAAATAAACAATAGCTATATATTCCTAAAGCCTCCTACTCCAAGCTCTCCAAGTATATATGTAAAATCTTGACTACTTGACTGCCCGTACAAACTTCGGGCACCCAAGAGTTTAGGGAAAACAAAACAAAATAAACTCCGGGTCAGTCATGGGACTAGTATGAGTAAAACCATTTAAAAAGTTTGAGAAATTAAATGATATCTCATAAGACCATGTCGTATAACGGAACGGGTTTTTCCCTTATGAGAATCCAAAACACTTGGTCCAACATTCAAAAACCTTTTGAAAGGAACGATAATCTTTATATCAAACTCATTTGATATTATAATAATGTCTATCAACCACAATATAATAATCATCTAGCAGAATGCTTTCATCTCACGTTCCACATACATAATATATAATCAAAAACCGCGGGCGCTTATTGGGTAATGAATTCCAACTGGCAAGTTATAGACCACCTTCCGACAGTGTATCTCTAGAGAGGAATACACCGGGTTCAACAAGAACATCTTGTAACCCAGGCTAAACATGATCGGTCACTCATTTCGCTTGAGTGTACCGAACGTATTATCACCAACGGTTGGGATCAGCAACCGTTTCCCGAAAGGAACATCATCAAAATTGATTATAGAAGTAAATGAAACTCTAGATCAGGTGACAACACACCCTAATTGGCAGCTAACCACTTAGCCATGCGACCTACCCGATTTTATACCATTTCCTAGTTGTGAGGCTAGAGACCATAACATATAAATCACACCTTTATTTACTTTGAATGTCACATCGTCATACCCGCCAAATCACAAACTGATTTCTCCAAATATATCATAGGTAAATAGCTAAGAGAAACGAATTCCTCCGCCACCAAACGTAAATATGTTTGAAGAGATCAACTTACGCGATCTATTAAATATACTCCGTCAGACATTCTTCCATACAGGTCGTCTTGGGATTGGACATACCGAAGGTACTATTTTGTAAACAGGACAGCCCTTGCATAACTCCGTCTTCAGTTATCTTCATCATATTTGATCGCAACGCTAATGCCATACGGAGTGGTTTTCAGGGTCTCTCCGTATTGACAACGAAAACGCTCAAAAACGTTGATAGTCGATGATTTAACTATCAAAGAAAAACATGTGTGCAAACAACGATATTATTTCCAGATGGAAATTCTATCGATCAATCATCAATCAACATTTATTCATTTCCCCATTACTCGTTTTCATATATTCATCAAATCCTTATTTTCTAATTTTAGAAAATATACGTTATTAACTTTGGAAAACGTTTCCAATTTTGATTCACGCATCACTATCTTCTCACATATATCAGTCTCTAACTGTAAACTAGTAAGAGAACAACCCCCTACGTATTAAGCCCGAAGGCCGAAACCAACATCCAATCAATACCCAGACAGCTGTTCAACTTAACTAATCTCCAGTCAGTTACTAGTTCCTTTAACTCCATTTTTAATTCCTATTTCAAACCCTATTTCCTTTATAAATATTTTATTAGCAAAATATTTACTTAAATCCTTTATTCACATTAAATGTAAATAATATTTCTTTTTTGCAATCAAAGTAGTTTGATTTTGTATTTAAAACAATATCCCAAATCCAATTTCTATTTATACTTCTAATTATAGAATTATTTATATAAAATCTCATTTTAATCTTCTAACACTTAAAATCCCATTTATAATCACCTTTATAAATGCTGCTCAAATTCCATTTAAAATATTGGTGTTAAAACCAATTCCTACTTCTCTATATAAATTCTGTCTTATATATTCTGTTTATCAAATGATAAATATTTTATTTAATTTATAAAACATTATTTATAAATTAATCTTCTCAATCTATTTGTAAAACAGATTAATATTTAATATCCACTTTAAACAATCTTCTCATATTTCTTTTATATCTCATCAATTTCCTTTTATAATCCTATTTATTTTCTAAATAAATATTCCTTTTATAATTCTATTTATTTTCTATATAAATAATCCTTTTATACTTCTATTTATTTTCTACCTAAATAATCCTTTTATAAAATTCTTTGATTTTATAAATATTCCTTTTATACTTCTATTTATTTTCCTATATAAATATTTCATTTTCAATATTCACTTTGAAAATTTCCTTTTCACATTCCAATATTTCATATGGTATTTAAAATACCAAATAATATGACCAGTGTCATCATAATTAAATCACAGATTTTATCACATCATATATCACAATATATGAAAACAAACAGCATTATAATATTGAGGAATCCAGTTGGATCCCTCCAACCTATCTCCCTGCATCCACAGATGTTTAACACTACAAACAACATCGATTTCATTTCAATATGAAATTTTCTGATAAACAAAATCCATATTTGATTAACGATTTATATATATTTCGTTATATATAATTCAAACCAATAAATCAGCAATTCAACCAAACAATCAACACATAGCAATCAAACATCATTTATCACTACTAGATTATATTTATAAAAATATAAACTGTACAGAGTTAGTGAGGTTTACTGACATTGTATGTTAAGTGTTAAATAACGATTACGGTCATTGATTCATATCAGGCAATTTATTTTGCTATAAATTGTAACGAGCTCCAATCGTTAGTTCCATTGTGTAGCCGTCGTCCATACGATCCCAAAGGATCTTGTTTCGCTGAATTTTGATCGCGTATGATAAAGTTATGACGATTACAAGTGGGTATACCTTACATTATTAAATAATTACTTAGATTTAAAATTCTAATGGGCTTTACCCCTTTGATTAATGTCGGCCCATCTCCTAACATACCCACCCGCGTCCAAATGAACAGTGTTAATCTCCTTCATCCCACTCTAGATATTCTCTAACTTGTATGAACTCAAGCCATTACCGCCACTTCTTCTCCACCGAACTCCCTCCATGAACCACCGAACTCCACAAGAACACCACCCACGGACTCCTGCTAACAATCTCCATCACCTCCTCCCATCGTTTCCCCCTCCACACTGTCGGAACAAATTCCGTCGAACAACCGTGGTTCACGCAATACACAGAGACATCGAACTCCTTTATCACCAAGTCGCTCAAAAAAAAAATAAGCAAACTCAAATCGATCTCCTCATTCCAAAACTCGACTCGAAACCGTGGATTAAGGTCTCCTTCTCCAAATATATGAAACCCTAAGTTTCGCCATTAAGAAAACATCTACAATAAGGCGCAAAGAACTCCATGAAATGGATACTAGATCGAAGATAATCACCCCAGGATTCTAAAAATATATTTAGCATGATTTTAGGAATTTTGTTTGGTTTTTCTTTGATTTTTTTAAAGCAATGGATTTTCATGTTTTGTGTTTGCTAAAAGACAAGAGCGGCAGCCAATGTTTGACCATGGAAAATGATTTTAGGGTTTGACAAAATTTTGGGGATATTTATAGGATGGTTTAAATATTTTTATATTAAATATTAAATTCATTTTTAGTCCACCATTGTTTGTATTTTCATCTAAAAATCTGTATGATCACACACAATATCCAAAAATCATGGAAATTGACATACAGCTACAGTTCGACATTACGGACCCAACGAAACTGGTTTCGTCGAATTCCGACTCCGTTTGCTCATACAGCGTATTTTTAACCGTCAAAATATCGATTGTTTTTCACATTAAAATCTAGTACGGCCACATACTGACTCCAAAAACCACGGAAATTGAAATATAACAATAATTTAATATTCCGGATCCAACAAAATTAGTTTCGTCGAAAAGGGAGCTCGTTTGCAAAACTGGCTATTTTTAAAGCTCTAAATAATCTAATTTAAATATTAATATATTTAAAAATAATTAAATTAAATATTTATAAATAAATATTATCGTATATATTCACATAGAATATAATACAGCTCTAAAATATTCCTATCTGAATTTATAACTCGACATTTCAAATCCCGATTAAATCGATATACGATTTATACTGAAATTCCTTTTATAATATAAATAATTCGTTATAAATTATAAAGGAATTCCATAGCGACTATTTTAAAGTTCGATTTGTACATAACTAAAAATCTACATGATGAAATCTCGAATTTTCTCTTCCATTAGAAAAATATAGTTCACCAGCTCCGAACGTTTCTTGTTTCACAGAAATCCGATTTAAAACGGATTTTGTATATTCAATTGAAGTTCAAATCGCCAAATTACGAACTGCAGCGCCATTTCGAGCTCGATTTTAATTATAATATAATTATACGTTCAACTGTCGTTTATATAGTATATTCGTTAATATAATTCAACTCTAAGCTGAATTATATATTTTAAATTGTCTAATTCACACAATATTATGAATTTCACTATTTCCGACTATTTCGGATATTTAATATATTTTTATATAATTTATATTAATTAAATATTCAATATTATTTAATTCAACGACCATTTAAATATCTAAATCATATTTTAAATAATTAAATAAACTAATTATTATACCGTAAAATTACGGGACATTACAAGCGTAATCTTAACCAACTGTCATGTCAATTTGGACGTGTAATTAGGATTGTGATTCATATAAGAAGTAAAAATACTCATTAGTAATCAAGCTTGTACCTTCAAAAGAGGGAGAATTCGAGCGTTTTTTTTCTTTTTGTAGAGAACAGTAATCTTGCCCAAGGATTTGATTTGCAGATGAAAGACGGGAACGATGAGGAAGAAAGGTTTATGTTCAAATTCCAAGATCAGTCTGGGCCGCACAAATAAAAACCAATCAACGCTTCTGATTGACGAAGACCAAAAGACTCTGACATGAAACTTCGAAATAAGCCAGGAGTTTGACTTGAAAAGTCAAAAATAACCCTACATTAGAGGAGGGCGACAAATGTTACTACCAAAATTAACATCGAAGTAAGCTGGTGGTGAAGGGGTATCGGATAACCCGAAAGGTTACGCCAACCAAAACCTTCCTATGGGAAAGGATCGCGAAAGCTACAAGATATAATCAGCTGGATTCATCCGCCAGGATCGATCCGGTAGGATCTCCCTAACAGTCCCAATCTGACAGAAGACCCTGTAACAAAGGGTTATCCTAATCCGAAACCAAGTAAGGCAGAAGCAATAAACCCGACGGACGAAGCTCAAAGGAATCTTCGGTAATGACCTTCCCAAGTGCCGATACATCTGAAGACGAAAGCATCGAAGTCACTAAACCAAGAGAACGCGAAGGCCATCCAGAGCTTAATTTCGGAGCATCTACTGCACGAATACCGAAAGGCCGAACGCACAAATAATAGGAAGGACATCAAAAGCCACCTTTCGGGAATCCAAACTACTGCAAAAGCCCCATCGAAAGGCTAACCGAGACCCGAGCAGGGATACTGGCAACCCGTACTAGGCTACCTAGTACTGAAACCCGCAGCGGTTTCGAACCGATAGTTATCAACGCACACCATGAGGTCAAGCCCCTCTTGGTATTCACGATAAAGCGGAAAGCCTACATCCGAAAGCTTAAGTCCCGAAGCCTACATTCAGGAGTTTTTACCAAAGACTCAAATATCATCCGAAGACCAACTGATACTCCAAGGACGGCCAGAAGGCAAACGCACGGAACCTAAAAGAAAAAGCGGTCAACAAAGACCCCTACAGGTCCAATAGCCCATCAACGGAGGGAGCCCTGAACCACTATAAATACGACCCCAGGGGTCACGTTTGGAGGGGGGATTTCTTTCTTTCTCTACATTTTTATCCAAAAAGGAAAATAAACTGAACGCTGAGTTGAATTGAGGAATTCACTCTATTGCATCTGTGTATTCTCAATGAGAGTTGAATGAAAATGGATCTTCTTATATGAAAACTGCTCTGTAAGTGTGTACTATTATTTCTCTAATAATAGTAGTTGCAGTCTATTATTCATCCTTCAAATAAGCATGGATTCCCATCTTAATATGTTCCGGAATAAGAGGATGAATCTCATCGCTTGAAGTTAGGCCCATATTGGTAATCCCTAAGTGATCCCATCTTTCCAGATTTCAATATTTGGGGAAGTAGTCTGATTTCACCCGTAAATAGCCAAATCGCCCATTTCCTCCTTTAGATCCATCCCAGTTGACCCATCTCCGATGTTGAC
The DNA here is from genome assembly GCA_030737875.1 of Allium sativum. Classification (NCBI taxonomy): domain Eukaryota; kingdom Viridiplantae; phylum Streptophyta; class Magnoliopsida; order Asparagales; family Amaryllidaceae; genus Allium; species Allium sativum. The sequence continues at coordinate 2,047,531 of JASFAX010000036.1, read as the reverse complement.
GAAAAATATCATTAACAATAGTAATAGAGTCTAGTTTAAATGTTAGACTTTGAATAGCATTCTGGTTCAAATTCAAATTCTGTTTTTTCAAATTCTGATTTTCAAATTTCAAATTCCGATTTTCAAAATTTAAATTCTAATTTCAAATAGTTTTCTATCTTACTTTTGATTTCAAATATTAGTTTTAAAGTTTATTTAAGTTTATATATATTTATATAGTTATATACTTTTATAGTTTTATATTTATATAGTTTTAAACTTTATAATATTTTAAATATGTTTATATAATATGTAATTATGTTTTCATATGACTTTATACTTTAGAATACTCATTTATATCACTAAGTTTTAATTCAGGAATTTCCAGAAATATATATATATATATATATAAACACTTGCAAAATAGTTTGAAAAATATTATATATATATGTATATATATATATATCGACATACATATGTCTCTATGTCGACATACAACTGTCATTTTTTTAGTTTTCAAAGGAAGTGTCTTTTCACTATTTGTAACATTTCAGAAGCGTTGCAACCTTTCACATCTTATAAATAGGAGTTGAATTCAATTTTTTTTAACCATTCTTCTTCTCCATCTTCACCCCTCTTTATTTCACCATTAATGTTTCTTATTTTATTGATTTCTACACTTCTAGTTTGCCAATTTCTACTCTAATTATATAAAACTTCTTCCTTTCTCACTCTCTACTCATTACTCTTTGAATTGAAGTGCTATTGAAGAGTTATAGGGCTGTTGTAATCTTTTGGGAAGAGTTTTGGAAAGGATGTGTTCCTTGTAGCCCTGAAATCAAGGAAAGTGATGCGGTGTTAACCTTGTAGCCATGTAAGGGCGTTTGGAGCGGTGTTTACCTTATAGCCGTGAAATCAACGGGATGTACTTGGATAAGTGATATCAATAAAACTCTACGCAATCCAGCGTTGCGTGAGACTGGACATAGGAGTAATCCGAACCAGTATAAAATCCAGTGTGTTCTTTCCTTTTCTACATTTTATATTTATCTATTTGTTTGTGTTTGATTCTGTGTCTGTGATCATCTCTGTTGTGTGTGATTCATATAGTAGATCATATAAATTTTAGAATTTCTTAAATTCCTTGAAAACACTATTCACTCCCCTTATAGTGTTAGTCTTTCCTTATGATCTGCATTATGCAATCCCTAACATTTACAACACAAATGTCCTCATGAAGTCATGTTTGGAAATAAATCAGACTACAACGCTCTGAGAACATTTGGGTGCCTGTGTTTCTCATTGCTCGAACCATGTAATAATTATAAACTTTCCATAAGATCCAGCCCATTTACCATTTTGGGCTATGAAAATAACCAAAAAGGCTACAAGTGCATGGACAATAAGGGTAAGATCATTGTATCTAGACATGTTGTCTTTAATGAGAGTGTTTTCCCTTTTGTGGAAAGGGGAAACAAAAGAAAACAAAGACATGATCAGACCAGAACAAAAATGGGGACCATACCAACTTTGTCAGAATGGATTATACAGACAAATAAAGATGGATCATCACATCAAACTTTAGCTACTCCAACTGTTTCCACCACTAGGTCTGGATACAGCTTAAGTGAACATATGAGTGATGATGATCAACCTCAAAACGATGACAGAGATGATGACAGTAACTCAAATCAAAGCAATAACAACAATACATCAGACGAAACTAATGATGAAAGTGAAATGCAGCAACCACGAACTGGACATCGCATGACCACTAGGGCTAAAAGTGGAATATTCAAACCTAAAATTTATAATGCATCAGTCAGCAACACTGGTCCTACAACTGAGCCAATAACTTATGAACAGGCAGTCAAACACAAACAATGGTGCAAATCAATGAGTGAAGAGTATGAAGAATTGATCAAAAACAAGACATGGAGTTTAGTGGCTGCACCCAAGAATAAGAATACTGTGGGATGCAAGTGGACTTACAAATTAAAGAGAGATGCAGATGGAAACATAGTGAAATATAAGGCCAAATTGGTAGCAAGAGGTTTTTCATAGCAGTATGGTTTCGATTTTAATGAAACATTTTCTCCAGTGGTAAAACCAATAACCATTAGAGTTATTTTGAACATAGCACTGCAGAGTGGGTGGAACGTAAGACAACTAGATGTTTGCAATGCATTCTTAAATGGAGATCTGCATGAGGATGTGTATATGCAACAACCCAAAGGCTACACAAGTAAAGGCAAAGAAGATTATGTATGCAAACTACACAAGGCTATATACGGTTTAAACAAGCTTCCAGAGCTTGGTTTGTAAAACTGAAAGATACACTTGCATGTCTAAGACAAAAAGCAACAAAATCAGACAATTCACTTTACACAAAAATTATCAATCAGAGTGTAGTATACATACTGGTGTATGTAGATGATATTCTAATAACAGGAAATGACACTCCAAAAATTGACAAAGTGATAACTCATCTAGAAAAAACATTTGCTATCAAGGATATGGGTGAAGTCAACTATTTCTTGGGCATACAATTGCAGAGAAGGTCAAATTCAGAGATATTTCTCTCACAAAAGAAACACATATCAGAGATACTTGCCAGAGCCAATATGGACAAAGCAAAATCACTTTGTACTCACGTGACTAGCAATATACAATTATCCAAACATAATGGTGATGCTATAGAAAACGCCAAGCAATATCGTAGTATTGTGGGAATTTTGCAATATTTGACCATTACAAGACCAAAAATTTGTTTTAGTATAAACAAAGTTTGTCAATTTATGGTGAATCCATTAAGTGATCGCTGCAGAGCAGTAAAAAAGATTTCATTCTACTTACAAGGCACGCAAGAGTATAGTCAAACAATCAAGGCAAGTAAAGACATCAATCTAAACACTTACAATGATGCTGATTGGGAAAATGACCCAGGCGATCGAAGATCTACCACTGGGTACTATCTAATCATGGGACTGAATCTGTAACAACCCGTATTTCGATAACATGTTAAAACGAGAATCAAGGCAGAATTTAATTTTAAATTCTGAATCAAGTAAAACGGGCTATGCCATTGCGTTCGTCTCGGAAAAATACGCGAAATAGAGTCTGAGTTTTCGAAAATCGGAGTCCGTATGACCCAATTAAGGCCCAACGAAGTTTTCAGAAAATTTCAAAGTAAAAACAGATTTCAAATTCAAGTTTGAATTTGAAAATTGGGCCAGTTTGGGCCAGGCGGGAAAATTCCCGCCAGAGCACCCAAGTCGACAGCCCTGTCGACTTGGGAGTCGACTTGGTTGGACCCAAGTCGACAGTCCTGTCGACTTGGCTGTCGACTTGGTCCAGCCGGGCAGTTCTGCCTGGTGCACCTATTTCCTGTCTTGGCTAGGTTTTTGGGCCTGGTTTGAAATCTGACGGTTCAGGTTGGTCCTAGGGTTAATCTAAGGGTCCTAACTAATCCTAATCTCTATAAATAAGCCCCTAACCCTCCCCTAAACCCTCATTATTCACTCTTGCAACTAAACTATGGCAAAAAATTTACTCTCATGGCCTCCATCCTCTTGCTCAAAGTTTCTATCTTCATTTCTATGAGAGGTTTCATGATCATGTGAGTGTTAGAGAGCCTCTATGTTAGTATGAGAGCTTCTCAAGTTGATTTCAAGGCTAAAGCTATGACCTTTGTTCATCAAGATGGGGTTTTTTATTGATTTGGAGTGTTCATCTTTGGGTTTTTGGGTGATGGCATGCATAGGCTTCATCACAAGCTTTAATTTAATCGATTTAGGCCTTCATAGCAATGTAAGCCCTTTCCCTACTCTTAGATATTAACTATGAAGTTAAATGTTCATGTTGCAAGTTTGGGTTTGATCATTGAGAATGATACACGCTACCATGTCATGCAAGTTTATGAAGTCATTATCTTGATCTTATGAGCTAAAAGCTACAACCTTTATGTTGAAATGTTGCATTATGCAACATGAGAACCTTCATAATCTTTATGTCAACTTGCATATGAAGTCATAACCCTTATATGATGATACATGCGAGTTTCTAGTCATCATTCCATGTCTTTTGTCACCATGATTCGCTTATGTGCCAAGTTTGGGTTTATGCATGTTTTTGAGGCTTAAGAATGTAACATGCAAGCTAATGAACACATTTGTGCCTCATTTGCCACCATGATTAACTTGTGGCTTAATATCCATTTTTGTCATACCTTTGCCAAGTCTCTTCTTTTAATCCATTACGTTGTTGCGAACGTATATGCGAGTTTAAAAAACGTTGGGGTCACATTATGGGAAAACATAATGATATGAACATGATTTGGGTAAATGGGTATAAACATGACAACATGTAACGTTAAATATGACATGTGTTTATACTTGAAAACATGACTTGAAAAATAACATGGAAGTTGACATGTAAGTATGCTTGAAAACATAAGCTTGGGAATTTACCTATTAAGTTAGGTCTACCCATTGGGAATTTACCTATTAAGTTAGGTCTACCCAATTGCTTGAAAACTTGTAATATGTTTTGGAAACATAATGGACATGACACTTAGATAATATAAGTGTGACCAACTCGAGGTTGGGTTGAGTTTGCAACATAAAACTACCCGGAACCGACCGGCCTAACTAGTAGTTGCAAACAATAGGACCCAATGTGAGAAGTTGGTCATGTTGTGCTTAAACCCGAGGTTAGACCAAGTTGTGGTGTAAAGCTACCCGGAACCGACCGGCTTAACTAGTAACCGCAACAAAGTCTAATGTGAGAGGTTGAGGTGCATTAAGTAATTAATGCCACATGATAGGGTTAAGTTAATTTGATTAATGACTCTTAATCAAATATGACATGGACAAGTGGGTTAAGTAATTTGATTAGGCTAATGATACTTAACAAAACATGACAAGGTTGGGTAGTTTAAGTAACTCGATTTGCCTAATGACACTTAACCATTTTTTTTTATACGACTAGTGGACGGGGTTAAGTTAACCAACACTTAATCAATCCAACCCGATAACTGGGTAAGGTTAAGTAAGTTTTCTTAATGGCGCTTAACCGAAAAATACAGTTAATGGATGGGGTTAAGATTAAACTCAACTAGTCTAAACATGGAAATCGGATGGGGTTAAGATTGGACTCAACTAGTCTAAGCATGGAAATCGGATGGGGTTAAGTTAGCCTAGACTTAATTAATCCCACTTGGTAGTTTAATGGAGTTAAGTTAAACACTTAACTAATCTTACATGATGATTTGAGGTGGTTAAGTGACCTATACTTAACCAATCCAACTCGTGAATTTATGGAGGTTAAGTTAACCCATACTTAACCAATCTAGCGTGAAAACATGATAAGGCTAAGTCACGAATCGCTTAAATACGCTTGACCGATTTGACTCAGTAATTTGATAGGGTCAAGTTAATATATACTTAACCAACTTGAGCATGGTTTGTAGGGTTAAGTCTTGAACTTGGATACTTAGCCAATTTTGACATGATTTGTAGACGGGTTAAGTCATGAACTTAAGTGACACTTAACCCATTATATAAACCCTAGTTCGGAGGATTAGGTGGATAACCGTAGTTAACAAGGATAACGGGAATGAGGCTAAGTGGTAAACCTTAGTTGAGGAATAACTAAGTAATGATGCTTAGTCAAGGAAATTTAGACCAGTTCATAGATAGATGAGTAACCTGATACGGTAGGTCATCGTTTAAGTATACGAGTAGGAGCAAGTATCTGATTTAGATAAAGGCTCCAGCGAACTGGGTAGCGAATCAGCGGCTTCGGGGAATGTGAGGATATTCTTGGGATCCCTCTGTGAGCTGCCAGGTGATCATACTAGGCTCATGAGAGGTTAAGGTCTGCGTTAGAAGAACCAAGAGTTTGCCTTGGTTGCTATACGAGCGACCTAAAGACGGGGATAGATAGGGGATAGTCGACGATACACGGTCGTACCCTAGATAGCATTTTCGTTAGGCTACCTACCATCTTTGGTCAAGCGTGTACGTACGGAAAGGCAGAGAACACCCAAAAGACCATAATTGCTATCTAATTATGGTTGCGGTAAGGTTTGGATGTGGGTTGGCCAGTGTTGTGTTCTCATACAGGATTTATCCTGTCTTGTCTTTCGCTAGTTGAGGGAGGGGTCTCGTGGGACCATAGCCACGTATAGAAAAACAGACCTTAGCATCTGCATCAGCAGATAAATCTAAAGCTCCCCACCGAGTCCTGTATTTCCTGGTCTGCCCTGTGACAGGACTCGGATGGCATGATGTGATACATGTGCACACAGTCAGGGAAAAACGATTCACGATGAATGCGTGGGAAAAAGGGCGTGGTTGGTGGTTAGCGTAATCCCTAGTGGCCCTAGGTGGTTGAACCCAAACCGAGATACGAAAACGTGTAATAGGTAAGCATAATCCCTAGTAGCCCTAGGTAGCATAAGTCCTAGTTGTACAAACGATAATTCCTGTTGGAAGACCCTAGCTAGGTTTAGTGTAACAGTCCAAACCGATCTTAAGGATCATGGAACTATGTTAAAGTAATATAGAATCTCAGGGGAAAGCCTGTATGGTCTATGGCAAGGGACTGAACATTTACGTGGAACAAAATATACGAGTAGAGTAACCTATATGTGCGATATATTAGGTTGACATGGACCATTACACGACTTTTGAGTAAGGGTCATTCAGGGTTAACACATGATACGGTGGGGATACTAGTACGGTAGGTGCAGAGCAGATGTACAGGATAGATACCATGGGGCGTTATACGTGATAGATTTCTTGGGAATATTATACTTGATAGAAACCTGACGATGTGATACCTTGTTTTATCTTGACATCGTAATTTATCATGACACCTTAGTTCATCTGAGTTCAGTAGTTCATCCTGTTATTTTGATTTAGCTTATCTATCTTGTTATCATGCTCATGTTCATCTCAGTTTCTCATGTCAGTTAACTTTACTAGTTTTTATACTAATAGTAGATAGGGCTTACTCAGTCTTTTTGACTCACCCGTTTTGTTTCGCCTCTTTTCTTCCGTTTCCCCCCCAGGTTACAGGGAGGAAATACTGTTGTTAGTTCGGACTTCTTCTGCTTGAAGGTCATCATGGATGGCTTGGACTTTTCTTGGCTATGGCTACTTTACTGTTTTACTTGGGGAATAATTTATGAAAAAGTCTTTATGCTTCTTTACTATTGCAAGACAGGTTTTGATGTACTCTGATGTAAAAGGCTTTAGACCTTAATTATTAATGTTTATAAAAGTTCGATTTTACTTCCGCTATTTTATATGTTCTGTCTTGTGATATTTCTGTGCATGTTTACCAATAATGCCCCTCTAAAGCTAGTGCATTCCTTTGCGAGTGACCCTAGCGGAGGCGGGGTGTTACACGTGGTATCAGAGCAGAAGGTTACCAGACTGGGCAAAAGTTTTTAAAGACCTTCTGAAAACTATTTGAAAATCGTTTACAAAGAAGCATTTTTTTCAAGAAAATTTTCTTTTAAAAGAAAAAGGGCTATTCCCCAAAGGCCATTAGCACTATCCTTGTTTCCTTAATTGAATCTCTTTTCCTTTCTTTCCTCCATCTGTAGTCACAATGGTTTTAACTGCGACTTCTATCTACGAAAGTGCTTTCCATGCGATGGAGGTGGTTCCCGAGAGACCAGTGGCCGCGCTATCAGAAAGGATAGTGAGAAAAAGGATAAAGGATACGAGCTTAAGGATGAGCAACTTGTTGGCATGACTCAGTCCTCAAAGGAGGGAGAGAGATGAACAATGAAACCCATGACGAGAGGGTACCTTTGGCATGGTAAAACGGGGCGGATAGTTAGGTATTATGGGACAAGGACAAGATCATCGGGAGGGCAATAATATGCTCTCATTTCTAGGGTACCTCGGAAGGAGGGTAACGATCTTGTTAAAGGTTTAGCTTTTCTTCTCTATCATCCCGTTAGGACTTTGTTTTGATCATCGTATCATTTAAGTCTGCTTCGATAGTTGAGTCTCTGCACCTTAAGTACTAGCATAATAGAGAATCCCATTTCTGTCTCAAAGTCCTATTGAAGAATCAGTCCATTTATACATGACTTGTTTGGATTTGAGAATGTCTATGCCAAATGTTGAGTTTGGAAATAATGCTTATGTTTATAAGCTATGGATGGATTCTAGGGATGAAGTGGTTATCCAGTAGGGGGTGCCACTCTCGGTTTTGATAGGAGGGTAGTTAGACCTTTTGACTAGCTTTGGTAATACCCTCGAAGTATCGTGTAACCTTTTTGAGGTTCTGTCATGACTAGTTACTTAGAATCCCTTGATGCCTTTATTGGAAATTTGAAGCCCGATCGAGTGGTGTTCGCCAATAAGACGGATGGTTTACTTCATGGGTTATAGAGATCATCCTAGTAAGTGCGTTTGATAACCTGGATGACATCTGTTTACTTTCAAGAGAAAGTTCTTCTACATGGAATACCTTATAGTATATAAACGAGATCCAAGATTCATTAGTGAATTTTGGAAAGCTTGCACGAGATCTTGAGTACGCAGTCATGTTTGCGCCAAGTATTCTAGAAAAAGGATAAGTGCGAGTGGAACGAGAGGCGACGAAGAAATGAGTTCCAGCTCATGTTATGGAAACAGGAAATAAAAAGCTACGAAATCGCGAAGTTAAAAGACGGTCAAGGCACAATGGAATTAAGCCCGAGGAAATACGACTTTGATGGTCAAAGACTAGATACGCGCATGATATCTCTTTTTGGGAGTATATCCTTGATCCCTGTTTTCTGTAGAGCTTACTTGTAGGCTATCTTTTGTGGACATCCTCTCGGTCCTATTTTCTGTTACAAACCCCGTAAGGAGTTTGTCTTGTTTATCTTCTCGACCCTGTTTCAGGGAATCTTAGGTAGAACCCTATGGATGTAAACATGTATTTGAAACATGTTATGATTGATATGGTTGCAAGTGGTTGCAAGTGGTTGCTCGTGGATGCGCGAGTACACATTAGATACTAGCTCGACTCGGTCACACTTCATATTGCATATGCACGAGTATTTATACTTGTTTATGGATGAAATCGAATGTATTATCATGCGGTTGTTGCATATGAATGAATGATTGTGCACGCATATAGTATCTATATGACTAGGATTATTTGCATACATGTTGGATTCATGGCACTATACATATTTTTGCATTAGAAAGATTATTCAGGCCTGATCATTAGCATTAGCTAAGGAACATGTACACACACGTTTTGCATATATTCATACAGCATTAGAAATCATCTAAGGACAATGGCTGCTTGTGGATGATGTTTTGAGTAGATGAATGATGGATGGTAGAATATGTTCTTCCCAACTTGGGGATTTCGGGGACGAAATCCTAAAAGGTGGGGAGAATGTAACAACCCGTATTTCGATAACATGTTAAAACGAGAATCAAGGCAGAATTTAATTTTAAGTTCTGAATCAAGTAAAACGGGCTATGCCATTGCGTTCGTCTCGGAAAAATACGCGAAATAGAGTCCGAGTTTTCGAAAATCGGAGTCCGTATGACCCGATTAAGGCCCAACGAAGTTTTCAGAAAATTTCAAAGTAAAAACAGATTTCAAATTCAAGTTTGAATTTGAAAATTGGGCCAGTTTGGGCCAGGCGGGAAAATTCCCGCCAGAGCACCCAAGTCGACAGCCCTGTCGACTTGGGAGTCGACTTGGTTGGACCCAAGTCGACAGCCCTGTCGACTTGGCTGTCGACTTGGTCCAGCCGGGCAGTTCTGCCTGGTGCACCTATTTCCTGTCTTGGCTAGGTTTTTGGGCCTGGTTTGAAATCTGACGGTTCAGGTTGGTCCTAGGGTTAATCTAAGGGTCCTAACTAATCCTAATCTCTATAAATAAGCCCCTAACCCTCCCCTAAACCCTCATTATTCACTCTTGCAACTAAACTATGGCAAAATTTTTACTCTCATGGCCTCCATCCTCTTGCTCAAAGTTTCTATCTTCATTTCTATGAGAGGTTTCATGATCATGTGAGTGTTAGAGAGCCTCTATGTTAGTATGAGAGCTTCTCAAGTTGATTTCAAGGCTAAAGCTATGACCTTTGTTCATCAAGATGGGGTTTTTATTGTTTTGGAGTGTTCATCTTTGGGTTTTTGGGTGATGGCATGCATAGGCTTCATCACAAGCTTTAATTTAATCGATTTAGGCCTTTATAGCAATGTAAGCCCTTTCCCTACTCTTAGATATTAACTATGAAGTTAAATGTTCATGTTGCAAGTTTGGGTTTGATCATTGAGAATGATACATGCTACCATGTCATGCAAGTTTATGAAGTCATTATCTTGATCTTATGAGCTAAAAGCTACAACCTTTATGTTGAAATGTTGCATTATGCAACATGAGAACCTTCATAATCTTTATGTCAACTTGCATATGAAGTCATAACCCTTATATGATGATACATGCGAGTTTCTAGTCATCATTCCATGTCTTTTGTCACCATGATTCGCTTATGTGCCAAGTTTGGGTTTATGCATGTTTTTGAGGCTTAAGAATGTAACATGCAAGCTAATGAACACATTTGTGCCTCATTTGCCACCATGATTAACTTGTGGCTTAATATCCATTTTTTTCATACCTTTGCCAAGTCTCTTCTTTTAATCCATTACGTTGTTGCGAACGTATATGCGAGTTTAAAAAACGTTGGGGTCACATTATGGGAAAACATAATGATATGAACATGATTTGGGTAAATGGGTATAAACATGACAACATGTAACGTTAAATATGACATGTGTTTATACTTGAAAACATGACTTGAAAAATAACATGGAAGTTGACATGTAAGTATGCTTGAAAACATAAGCTTGGGAATTTACCTATTAAGTTAGGTCTACCCATTGGGAATTTACCTATTAAGTTAGGTCTACCCAATTGCTTGAAAACTTGTAATATGTTTTGGAAACATAATGGACATGACACTTAGATAATATAAGTGTGACCAACTCGAGGTTGGGTTGAGTTTGCAACATAAAACTACCCGGAACCGACCGGCCTAACTAGTAGTTGCAAACAATAGGACCCAATGTGAGAAGTTGGTCATGTTGTGCTTAAACCCGAGGTTAGACCAAGTTGTGGTGTAAAGCTACCCGGAACCGACCGGCTTAACTAGTAACCGCAACAAAGTCTAATGTGAGAGGTTGAGGTGCATTAAGTAATTAATGCCACATGATAGGGTTAAGTTAATTTGATTAATGACTCTTAATCAAATATGACATGGACAAGTGGGTTAAGTAATTTGATTAGGCTAATGATACTTAACAAAACATGACAAGGTTGGGTAGGTTAAGTAACTCGATTTGCCTAATGACACTTAACCATTTTTTTTATACGACTAGTGGACGGGGTTAAGTTAACCAACACTTAATCAATCCAACCCGATAACTGGGTAAGGTTAAGTAAGTTTTCTTAATGGCGCTTAACCGAAAAATACAGTTAATGGATGGGGTTAAGATTAAACTCAACTAGTCTAAACATGGAAATCAGATGGGGTTAAGATTGGACTCAACTAGTCTAAGCATGGAAATCGGATGGGGTTAAGTTAGCCTAGACTTAATTAATCCCACTTGGTAGTTTAATGGAGTTAAGTTAAACACTTAACTAATCTAACATGATGATTTGAGGTGGTTAAGTGACCTATACTTAACCAATCCAACTCGTGAATTTATGGAGGTTAAGTTAACCCATACTTAACCAATCTAGCGTGAAAACATGATAAGGCTAAGTCACGAATCGCTTAAATACGCTTGACCGATTTGACTCAGTAATTTGATAGGGTCAAGTTAATATATACTTAACCAACTTGAGCATGGTTTGTAGGGTTAAGTCTTGAACTTGGATACTTAGCCAATTTTGACATGATTTGTAGACGGGTTAAGTCATGAACTTAAGTGACACTTAACCCATTATATAAACCCTAGTTCGGAGGATTAGGTGGATAACCGTAGTTAACAAGGATAACGGGAATGAGGCTAAGTGGTAAACCTTAGTTGAGGAATAACTAAGTAATGATTCTTAGTCAAGGAAATTTAGACCAGTTCATAGATAGATGAGTAACCTGATACGGTAGGTCATCGTTTAAGTATACGAGTAGGAGCAAGTATCTGATTTAGATAAAGGCTCCAGCGAACTGGGTAGCGAAGCAGCGGCTTCGGGGAACGTGAGGATATTCTTGGGATCCCTCTGTGAGCTGCCAGGTGATCATACTAGGCTCATGAGAGGTTAAGGTCTAAGTTAGAAGAACCAAGAGTATGCCTTGGTTGCTATACGAGCGACCTAAAGACGGGGATGGATAGGGGATAGTCGACGATACACGGTCGTACCCTAGATAGCATTTTCGTCAGGCTACCTACCATCTTTGGTCTAGCGTGTACGTACGGAAAGGCAGAGAACACCCAAAAGACCATAATTGCTATCTAATTATGGTTGCGGTAAGGCTTGGATGTGGGTTGGCCAGTGTTGTGTTCTCATACAGGATTTATCCTGTCTTGTCTTTCGCTAGTTGAGGGAGGGGTCTCGTGGGACCATAGCCACGTATAGAAAAACAGACCTTAGCATCTGCATCGGCAGATAAATCAAAAGCTCCCGACCGAGTCCTGTATTTCCTGGTCTGCCCTGTGACAGGACTCGGATGGCACGATGTGATACATGTGCACACAGTCAGGGAAAAACGATTCACGATGAATGCATGGGAAAAAGGGCGCGGTTGGCGGTTAGCGTAATCCCTAGTGGCCCTAGGTGGTTGAACCCAAACCGAGATACGAAAACGTGTAATAGGTAAGCATAATCCCTAGTAGCCCTAGGTAGCATAAGTCCTAGTTGTACAAACGATAATTCCTGTTGGAAGACCCTAGCTAGGTTTAGGGTAACAGTCCAAACCGATCTTAAGGATCATGGAACTATGTTAAAGTAATATAGAATCTCAGGGGAAAGCCCGTATGGTCTACGGCAAGGGACTGAACATTTACGTGGAACAAAATATACGAGTAGAGTAACCTATATATGCGATATATTAGGTTGACATGGACCATTACACGACTTTTGAGTAAGGGTCATTCAGGGTTAACACATGATACGGTGGGGATACTAGTACGGTAGGTGCAGAGCAGATGTACAGGATAGATACCATGGGGCGTTATACGTGATAGATATCTTGGGAATATTATACTTGATAGAAACCTGACGATGTGATACCTTGTTTTATCTTGACATCGTAATTTATCATGACACCTTAGTTCATCTGAGTTCAGTAGTTCATCCTGTTATTTTGATTTAGCTTATCTATCTTGTTATCATGCTCATGTTCATCTCAGTTTCTCATGTCAGTTAACTTTACTAGTTTTTATACTAATAGTAGATAGGGCTTACTCAGTCTTTTTGACTGACCCGTTTTGTTTCGCCTCTTTTCTTCCGTTTACCCCCCAGGTTACAGGGAGGAAATACTGTTGTTAGTTCGGACTTCTTCGCCTTCATCATGGATGGCTTGGACTTTTCTTGGCTATGGCTACTTTACTGTTTTACTTGGGGAATAATTTATGAAAAAGTCTTTATGCTTCTTTACTATTGCAAGACAGGTTTTGATGTACTCTGATGTAAAAGGCTTTAGACCTTAATTATTAATGTTTATGAAAGTTCGATTTTACTTCCGCTATTTTATATGTTCCGTCTTGTGATATTTCTGTGCATGTTTACCAATAATGCCCCTCTAAAGCTAGTGCATTCCTTTGCGAGTGACCCTAGCGGAGGCGGGGTGTTACAGAATCCCATCTCCCGGTGCACGAAAAAGCAATCAACCATATCTAGATCGAGCACCAAAGCAGAATATAGAGCCATAGCATCAGCCACTGCAGAAATCATTTGGGTAGAAGCCCTAATAAAGGAATTAGAGATACAATTCACAAACAAGCTGATTCTCTAGTGTGACAATAGGAGTATTGTCTCCCTATCCATCAACCCAATTCAACACTCCAGGACGAAGCACATCGAAATTGACCTTCACTTCGTGAGAGAAAGAACTGGATCTAGGAAACTGATAATCAATCATATACCAGCATTCTATCAGAAAGCCGATATATTGACCAAAGCTTTGTCCAGAAATAATTTTGAAAGATTAAGAAAGGAGCTTAGGGTTTTTGATGGCGGCTCAGAACAATGACAGAGGAAACCCTAGTTCGTTTTGAGGCGGGGTGTTAACATGTGTATATTTACACTTATACAAAACGAATGGATACAACACTACTTGGCCTATTATTATCACATGGGCCTAATTATTCAACCCATTTTCTTTATTTCCTGTTATATATATTTAACACACATTGTACTGGCCATTGTATCCAAAATCATTGTACAATATCAAAGTTTTTGAAATAATAAAGAGAAATTACAGTACTTCTTCAACAGATCTTATAAAAATGCAGATATTTCTACGATTTTTTTTTTGCACAGTACGCATATGTAACAACAGGAAAATAGTGTGAACGACAAAATTAGAGAAAAATTTAGGTACAAGAACAAAAGACCAAAAATTTAGGTTGAAGGACACTTTTTAGTGTAAAATAGGAAATGATGGTGGACCCCTGAATTCCTTGATTTATACTAAAAAGTGTCTTTGTGATTGAATTTTTGACCTCTTGTCCTTATGCCTAATTTTTTTTTCCTAATTTTGTCCTCGTGCCTAAAAACACCTATGTACAGTACACTATAAAATAATTGCAGATATGATTAATTATTCAGAATAATTGCAGATATTGCTGCAACTATTTGTTTTTGTTTTTAATATCAGCAGTACACTGTGAATAATTACAGAAATGTCTGCAATTATTCAAAATAAGTGCTGATATTTTAATAACTTTTTTCATAGAATCCTTCTGCAAATATTTATAATTTTTTGAATTTTATTTTTATATAGCAGCGTGAAAAATCAGAAAAACATGTTGCTGCAGGAATATGCACCCGCTTTACATGTAAAATTGCACAAGAACCCGCATTGAATTAAGTTTGAACATAGGGATGCCTCTCTAATTTCCACTTATATTTATAAACCGTTTGCATCATATTTGCAAACATGATATGAACATGGTGCATATTATTTAAGACTGGTTAGATACTATAAAATATAGTCTTTAAAAATACATTGAAACGATTTCTTTAAGTTTTAAAACTGATATTCCTAATACAAATTATTTTTATAACCCAGAAATAGAAAACTGAAAATTTTCCGTATCTAATTATTCTTTGAACTTAGATAACTAAAAAAAAATAGAATCTTGGTCTGTTGTTTTAAGAAAATACTAAATCTAGAAGAAATTAAAGTCCAAAAACATGCGTTCTACTTTGAAAAAGAAGTAAAAACATAACACAGGTTCATACTTTTTGAGTTATAATAGTTATTGGCTTTAAGTACAATACGTGCTTTAAGAATAGCATGAAACTGAACATCTTAGACGATAATAAACCGTTCAGCACAATCATCAGTGGAAATTTATCATTCACTAGCAACAAGCACCACCTGTTTCCCAACATTTCTGCCCATGAAAAGCCCAACCAGTGCTTTTGGTGCATTCTCAATTCCCTCGACTAAATCTTCAACATACGTTATCTTTCCTTCTCTTATGTAAGACACAATCTCTTCCAAAAATTTGGGATATATGGGAAAATAATCCGCAACAAAGAATGCTTCCATTCTTATGCTCTTGTTCACAACGCACAGCAAGTTATGTACGCCTTCAGGCTTTTCTAGGCTGTACTGATCAGAAATCATCCCGCATGCGGCAATCCTCCCTTTAATCCGCATGTTCAGAAGCACTGCATCTAGCATTGCTCCTCCCACATTCTCATAATATATGTCGATTCCGTTTGGAAAATACCTATACATGTTTCATATAAGTTATATAATTTTGAAAAATGATGTAGAACACTTAAGTTTTAATGAAACATGCCTTTTTAATGCTAGATTAATGTCCTTCTCCTTCTTATAGTTGAAGGCTTCATCGAACCCAAGTTTAGTCTTCAGTAGATCAACCTGATGAAGTTATGAAACAAAAATGCACAATTGGTACATGTATACAAGAATCATAACATGACTTATCTTTGCTAGGAGTGGTTGTTACTAGTAAGTACCTTTTCATCAGATCCTGCACTTCCAACTACATAACAACCCATTAGCTTAGCAAACTGTCCAACAAGCTGGCCAACTGCACCTGCAGCTGCTGATACAAAAACATGCTCTCCTTTCTTTGCTGAGCATATCTCATGAAACCCAGCATATGCTGTTAGACCTGGCATACCTGTATTGAAAACAGAAACTTCCTTGTAGTACATATATAGGCACAGAGAAGCCAATATCCAAGGTCTTAACGCTGTTAATATTTACTTATAGTGACTGGCAACTTATATAACACAATATGAAAGCAAACATCCTCACATCTAAACCGAGTTTCAGTTGAAGGTCCTCAAGGAAATGACTTTGTTTGATGTCACACAACAAAAAACCTTGTTGAATTATAGAACCAAGTTCTTCCATACAACATTACTAACTGTTTGTGTCAATGATCTAAACTGAAATGCTACCTTAAACCAAATAGAAGCGGAGAACCATGAGAAGGAAATAAAGCATACCCAGGAGACCAGTGTAGTAAGAAAGTGGAACGTCTGTGTACTTGATCTTGAATAGTCCTTCAGGAGAAGTTATAAGGCTATACTCCTCCCATCCAGTAAATCCCCATACATAATCCCCCACTTTGAAACTTGGATGTGCTGAATCCACCACTTTACCAACACCATAACCACTTAGAGGCTACGTCGTCATAAATTCAAAGTTAAGTCACATAAGACTATGCGATTAAATTTTAAACTAATAATATCTTAATGATAATTTATCTAATTAAACACCCCATATATGCTCTTACAAGCATTCAAACAAAACCAACATCGGCTTGACGTTGTGCAAAGTTTAAACAGGGAACGTTAGGTGCACATGCCGTTGATGAACTACTTTCTATAAGGCACGGTCAGGTTAACAATATACGAAAATGTGTGGCTCTAAAGTCAAAGAGTTCGAAAGCAGATCAATGTTCATACTTGTTATAAGTTATACCATTTTTGCCGTCAACAGGTTCATATACTTGTAGGTTAAATAACGCAATGTTAATTACGATTTACAAAGGAAGATGTTACAAAATCCGGAAAGTAAAGATCAGGAAAGTCAGGATATAAAGACAATTCATTGGAGCTGTTGGATTCAAAAAAGTGAAGGAAACAATGTCGTCAAATATGTTTCCTGACATTTTGCAAAACTAATTTTCGAGCCTTGTGGCATTTCCGACTTACAAATGGTATTATTTTTAATTTTCGCATCATACAAAATGCTACTATATTCACTTCAAACCATACAAAAAGCTAGTTATAGTTAACATTATCTTCCAATCAAAAAAGAATATTATTTTGTCTGATTCCCCCAATAAAATTCAAATGGTATAATTAACGTTGCTCTTCAAAGTGTACCTAAAAAAGAAAGAAGAAAAAGTCATACCAAACCAGGAACAAAATCAGGCAGATAGCTAGCTTCTTCATGCTTAGACATTCGACTTCGTATGTAGGGATCACAGGAAAGATACAAGTTCTTCAATAAAACAGCGTTGGATCCTTCTTCCACTTTCAACTTTATGCTCTCGTCGCTTACAACGTCCATATCACTTTCTTTAGGTGCGCCAGAAACATAGCGTTTCAGTATCACTTTTTTGTTCGTCATTACCTCGTTCGCCATGGTTTATCTGCTCAATCTACTAATTTTTTTTTAATTTCCCACTTAATTAGTTCGTTGTAGATTCCATGGAGATATAAATCCCGTTTATAGACGAATACAGTACAGTAGCCTACGTTGTGTAGGAAGGTTAGGTGTACTTTGGCGATTCGATGTCATCAGTGATGAAATTACTTTGACTAATTTGGTTGAATGAGTAATTGCTCCATGTTCTAATCACGTTTCTTCTGTAAAGCTTGTACAAGCTATTATCAGCAGTGACTTCATTAAATGTAGAAGCAGTATCAAGTAGAAAATCAAAAAATCATACTCTGTCCTACTGAAATATAAATGAACAAAATAAAAGGAGAAATTGTTTTACCCTTATTATATCATGTTCTCTGGTATCATTCCGAGTCGGTCTAGTTTGTTGATCATGCTTTAAGGAGAAGATTCGATCTGATTTTTCGCACCGTTTTTACGATTCGGTGTGGGTGGTTTCCGTATGGCGGCACGTTTATGTCCACCCCTACTGTGTATAAGAATAATAGTGTATCTTTTAACATCGTGCACTACTGAGAAATAATACAATCTTCACCTTTCTCTCTTTACATTTCAATCTCTATACTCTAGGGGTGGGCGAGGTTCGGTCTGAGGTGATTTGAAACCCAAACCGCATTCACATAGCATCAAACCGGTTGATCAAAAATACAAACCATTATACTAACTATTCAAACGGTTCGGTTGCGGTTCGGGTTTATTATAATACGGTCCGATTTTGGTTTGGTTCGACTTGAACCCGTACTAAATATCAAATAAAAGAATTACTTGCATCAACAATCAATCCATAATTGTGTGACTTTGTCACTTAAAGGTTAAAACACATAGTGTAATCCTGAATTGAAAGATTGGTTTCTAACTGTATGAATACTCCAATTTTATGCTAATGAAAAACATTAACCAAGCATCAACGTTAATTAATACATAAACATTAAATAAGATAACTCAAATAATATTATAACTAATATTACCCAAAAAATGATGTGGAAACTATTACACTGAAACTACAAAATTTTCTTTTGTGATAATGATTATTACTAATATAACAGCAACGTACGCTGAAAATAGAATAAGCATCGTTAAAATAAAAAAATTAGATAAGAATTTGTTATACTTTTATCATAAGATTATTAGTGCACATATTCGGTTCGTTTCAATGTAATACGATTTGGTCAACAGTTCAAACAGCAACTGAACCATATCATTGAGGGTCGGTTAAGTTCGGGTTATCTGCTTTAGAGAGAGGATTCAGTGCGGTTTTCTGCATCGTTTTTGTGGTCCGGACTGAGCGGCTTTCATATTGCGGTGCGGTTTATGCCCACCCCTACCATACTCTTCTAATTACTTTCTACAACATTGCGCAAAACCAAAACTCGTCAGTCTTATAAAATTCAACTTGGTATCAGAGCGAAAAATATAACCATCGGTTTTTGTATCATCATTTGGTTTTTTTCTTACGGGACAAATCTTTGTCGAGTCGATTCTTGATCTTACAATCAAGTTTTTCATCATTTGATTAAGTAGTACTGAAACAACCCAAACTTCCCCATAAAGGAAAGCCTAGATTGCTTTGAGAACAACACACATTAGCATACAAACTGAAGAACATTTTATTGCTGATTACAACAATTACGTCAGAGTACAAGAATATAACAGAGTATGGATACTTATTACACAATAGAAATACAATAATATCAGTGATTTAAGTTACATTAAAATAGCAGTGGAAAAATGATACAAATATACAACTGAAAGGAATACACGGATACAGAGCTTTCTGAATACTGCTTCAGCTGTAAACCAGGATCCTGTAAATATATCTGCAAAAAGCTACTGGACTGCCCGTGTGGAAAATATGGGCACCAGAGTTTGCCAGTGAAACAAACTACAGGTCAGTCATGGGACTGCTATGAGAAATCTTAACTAACCTATCTAATAAAAGGGCTAATCACAGGACCACGCCGCTAACGTGGAACATGTTTACTCCATTGGATTGCCAGTGCATAAAATAAGGTAAATCGTTAAACAGCGCAATGCTTTTTAGAAAAATGAAACCATTATAAAACCCAAGTCCCATCACACAATGCAACGCAAACCGGAGGATAGGGTTTTACCTTATAATGATCAAAAATGCTTGATACGATAAAAACGGATTTGATATTATCATTAGTGTATATATGTTTTAAAAACATTTTCAATCATAATATATCAATCATAGACGGCATGGGTACCATATATCATGTCGCCATACTAGTTCTACAATCAAAACCGCAAGGTCGTATTGGAAATTGGGTTTCCATCATGAGTCGAGGCTAGGGGCAAGCTCCTCTCCGATTCTAGACACTCTAGGAAATGCCTCAGGATCACACCTATGGGCAACCCTTGAAGCGGTAGGGTCGGTCCCCGCCTATCAGTAGTGGATTAGTTATGTAACAACCCGAAAATCTGGGCCAATTTAAAATTTTTATTTTGGCAATTTTAGCGAACTTTGAACATTTAAAATAGATTATTTTAAATAATATCGACGAGAAATTTATTTTGAATGGAATTCGACGTATATATTATATACATCGTCGTTAGAATATAAATATTTATTTTAAATTATAAAAGGAATTGAAAATGGCGCGGTAGTTCGATAATTCGATTTCAAACTTCAATTGAATGTACCGGGTGCAAAATAATCCGGATTTTAGTGAAACCAAAAACATTAGGATCTAATTGATAATATCTTTCCAACGAATCTGAAAAATCGAAATTTCATAGCGGGAATCAAAAGATATGTCCAGTTGAAAATTCTGAATAGTCGCTATGGAATTCAGGCCCTTAAAAATGAGAATTTTGCAAACGACCTCGGATTTCGACGAAACCACTTTTATTGGATCCGTGATGTTAAATTATTGTTAGATTCCAAATTTCATAATTTTTCGAATCAATATGTGAGCGTGGCAAAGGAAAACATATTTGACCAGTTTTAGTTGATTTTAATCGACTGGAAAATGGCCATTTTTCCAACGGTCTCGGAATTCGACGAAACTAGTTTTGTTAGGACCGTATCGTCAATACGAAGCTAGAAAATATTTTTCGGGAATTTTTAGAGTTAGTATGTTGCCCCAGTAAATTGAAATGCGCGTTCAAATTCAATATATAGAGTTATATGTTGATTTTAACGGAAACTGATCGAAACGGTCGAATCAGCTTATGGTACATATCCCATTGTGTTCGAAATGGGGGTAATTAGCTATGAACGACAGACGGTGGGCCTCGTTTAGAGGTCATATGAAAAAGTCAACTTTTTGTAAATTATATTAAAAAAATTATTATTCTCTCTCTCCCCTTCAAAACCGCTACCCCCCCTTCATCGTTTCATTCAAAACAGAAAGGAGAATTTTTTTTAAAGGAAAATAAAAATAAAGAAGAAGACGGAGGAGCTGTCGCTCCCCCGATGGGTGGCGCCGCCGCGCCCTATCACCGATCTGCCCCTCCCCTCTTCCCCGTCCACCGCCTTCGCCTCACACGCCCTCCGCTTGCACCATCCGCCACCCTCCCATCGAGCCCCAGCCTCGATTTCCACACCCCTCCACCGCCTGAAGCAATCACCGCCGCCACTCCCCTTCCTGTGACCCCGCCGCCACCTTCTCCGCCTTCTCCATCACCTGGAGCGACGCCCTGACCCCCCTTCTCCGTTGTAAAAACAGAAAACTGTGAGCTCTTTCTTTCTTTTCCATTTTAAATAATGTTGTATTCCTTTTGTAATTCATTTTTATTTGTATAAGTTAAAAGCATTCATGAAAGATTGAATTTTTATTATCATGAAGTGATAAAAATACGATTTTTACTATGAAGTTGAAGTTATAAAAATATGATTTTTATAGGGAAAAGGCGAAATCTTTATAATTGAAAAGGCGAAATCTTTATATAGAGAATAGCGATGTAAAAATAGAATTGTTATTTATATAGTAGCGGTGTAAAAATAGAATTTTTATTTATATAGTAGTGATGTAAAAATAGAATTTTTATCTATATAGTAGCGGTGTAAAAATAGAATTTTTATCTATATAATAGCGGTGTAAAAATAGAATTTTTATTTATATAGTAGCGTGATAAAAATAGAATTTTTATTTATATAGTAGTGATGTAAAAATAGAATTTTTATTTATATAGTAGCGTGATAAAAATAGAATTTTTATTTATATAGTAGTAATGTAAAAATAGAATTTTTATCTATATAGTAGCGGTGTGAAAATAGAATTTTTATCCATATAGCGTGATTATAAAAACATGATTTTTATATATTGAATAGCGAAGTAAAAATTCGATTTTTATATATTGAATAGCGAAGTAAAAATTCGATTTTTATATATTGAATAGCGAAGTAAAAATTTGATTTTTATATATTGAATGGCGAAGTAAAAATTCAATTTTTATATATGTAGTGGCTACGGGCAACGAAAGTGACAAAAGGCGAGAACGACGAAGATTTCTATAAATGAAGTGTCGTGGAGTTGGTGTAACGTCCCGCAGTTTTATCAGTTTATATTTGAATATTTAAATCAGCTCAAATATTGAATTCGTAATATAAATGAATTTATATATTAATTAAACGAAGTTGAACGTATAAAAATATATATTAATTATAATCGAGGCCGTAATATCGCGGCAGTTCGTAATTTAACGTTCTAAACTTCAACTGAGTATACTGGACCCGTTACAAGTCGGATTTCGGCGAAACAAGAAAGGTTGGAATCTGTTGAACTATATCATTCTGACAGAAGTGAAATATTGAGATTTCGTCGTATAGTTTGCAAGATATGTCAAAATCAAATATTCAGAAAGTCGCTGTAAAATCGGTTATCGACCATAACGGTTTATTTGAAATAACTTCTTATCGGTTTCGAATTTAGACAAGGTTCTTTTGAGGCGCAGCGATAATTTAATTTTTAGAATTTTACTGTAATTTTTAACTAATTAAATACGCAACTTTTTATTTGGAGTATTGTGCACCCTGTATCGGTACTTTGGGGTTTCAAAATATGAGTTAACCTACCGATATTATTATATTTTTGGGATCGTGACGCCTCGCTGGACACGACTGTATTGTTATTTCTGTCCGTAGCGGTCTGTAAATGAGCAGAGTTTTATGTGACGGGGTGCGTTAAACTTTATATATTATGTAAATAAAATCAAACTCTAAAGTAGACATACTATTCTATCTTTCTGCCCGACAAAGGCACGTGACGAGCAAACATATGGTCATAGCAATGTCCTTAAGACGTGGAATTGCATGGAACTCGTAACCATAAAATGAGAAAGGGTACAGCTCTATACCGCGCAACATCAGTATGCATACAACAGCTACCTCACATGCTACACATCTACCTGCGCAGACTACATGATACAAGACACAGTGCCTAAGCTTGAAGCCTTGCCGACAAAGTAAAACTTAAACAAATAAAAGCCTACCCTATGAGCTGCAAACCTAAGCAAAGACAACTCAAGGCAGACCCATGTTCTCCCTACGCACTTCATACTTAAGTAAAGTACGGGCAAGGAAAATACACTGATTGAAAGAATAGAGAATACGCTGCAGACCTCCCCATGTGTTTTCCTACTTCTACCCTATTAAGATTTCAAAAAAAAAAAAAAAAAAAAAAATTACAACATGTGCCTACTCTATCCTACAGTATGCGGTGATCAGAACTGTGAATTGTCACTGTTCTTTCACACATGACAAACCAAGTCTTTCCATTAAATCATCTGCAAGCCTAGGTTGAGGTAGGAGACTCTACTCCTTGGCCGACAAGAAATTGTGATATATAAATACACTGCCTTCCATCTCCTCCTTGGGCTGAAACGATCTGAAGGTTTTCTTTTTAATTTTTCATCTTCTTGAAATTCTTAAAATGGCCGAACTCACTTCAGAACTTTCGACGTTTTTATAAAATAAAACACTGCTCTGGAAATCACAAAAGAAATATGATGAAGGGGAAAGCATGTGAAGGGAGAGGTATGTTTGTCAATGGACGTGGAAATATGTGCGAGGGAGAGTACGTGGGTTTGCAGGCAAGGTGCTGCGAGAGGAAAGACCCGATCATTTTCAAATGAACGGTGTATTGTATTGGCTTAATCATGGTCAGTGGAGGCATATGGTGGTGTTTGCGGTGAGATAACAATCACGTACGGTTATGGAAAAAGAGGATGGCCTGGTGTTGAAACGTGTGGAGCATGAAGTAAAGGATGAATGTACAGGATATTAAACGGAAAAGGGTTTATTCATGCACGCACTGATATTTAAAACGGGAAAGTGAGTGTTTCTAATAAAGGTTGAATGACTCAAGGGATGATGGTTTTATATTCGGGCATGCGTTTCACTGAACAAGGAAGGAAGGCTTAGTTGTTCACAGCAAGGGACGGGTTTTCTTTTCAAGGGGATTGCTGTGTGAATAATACATGTATGGGGAAAAGTGTGGAAGTAGTTGGCACTGGAGCTTGTGAGTAGATGGTATTGTTTGGAAAAGAGAGCACTGTTTGTACATGCTTGCTTGGGCGCATATGTTGTCTGCATATATGCTGTTCGTACATGAAAAGAATGAGGAGAGCAAGGGTTTATACTGGAACGAATGATGGAACTATGTTTATATATACAAAAGGAGAAACTGACGTGGTTTACTGCTCAGTGTGGAAGGAAGATTTGACGCGATTTTCTGGAAGCAACGATCGGTAGATGGGGTTGCGGTCTTGGTTGAGTAACAGTATCACGAAGTGACAAAGAACAAATGACGATCTGAGTATTTCGATACAGCGTTGTGTTGATAGTCGCATTTCATTGTGAAATGGTGGAATGGTATGCAGACGGTCTATCCTTCTTGGTTTCGGAGGAAGGGGCTTCTAACGGACGCGGATCGAAACTGACGCAAATCGTTATTTAACGGTTAACGCGCCAAGGTGAGTAAATTCACTAACTTTGTTTTATTTAAAATATTTTAATTATATTTTGAATAATGGTTGAATGCTGTGTGCTGGTTGATTAGGTAAATTACAGTTAAATTGATTGAAATAAATATATATCATTGCATATGCACACACCATTGGTTGGATACTGATTTGAATAACACCTATGGATGTGGAAACCGGTTGGAGGAACTCAACCGGATTCCTAAATATTTAGATGTACTGTTTATGCACTGTTTAAACCATGTTGATTTGAAATTCAACGTTATGTTGACTTGCTAAATAAACGATATCAGCGACAGTCAATCATAAACCCATTTTGTTAAGAAGTTGGTTGACCGTCAGACAAATCAACGAAGTTAATTATAAAAATTATATTTTTATAATTGAAGCAATGTTTAAATTATAATAGAAATTCTATTATAAACTGGTATTAAGTTTGTATTGAGATGTTTTAGTGAATTGGGTATCATAATACGAATAAGAAGTTAATTGCCAAAAAGACAAAGAACGTGATCAAGTTTAGATAAGAGAAGTCTAAAGAGAAATGTTTAAGGAAGATGGAGTGAAGAGTTAATGACCAATGTAAATAATTTTAAACACCCGATTTTTCAAATAAGGTTATGGCATATCAAAAAAGATATGTCAAGATTTTGTAACGGAAAGATATGTCAATATTTTATAACGGAAAGATATGTCAATATTTTGTAACGGAAAAATATGTCAAGATTTTGTAACAAAAGATATGTCAAGATTTTTGTAACGGGAAGAGATGTCAAGATTTTTATAACGGAAAGGGATGTCAAGATTAGTATAAAGGAATATGACAGCATATTGCAAATCTTAGAACTATAGCGATAAAGTAACGCGGTTGACTGGGCTTAAGCGTGACTGTTATGTCAAGATTAGTTAAAGGGAAATATTACAGCGTATGATAAGTTTTTAAACTATAACAATAAATTAGCGCTGTTGACCAAAATTAAGCGTGATCGTATGATGTTTAGTTATACATTGAATGGATGTTGTTTTTACTTCGATAGTTAAATAACCGATTATCGAAGTGTTTTGACCCTCGTTGTCAATTCGGAGAGACCGGTTGGATATTTTATCCGAGAACCACTCCGTATAGGCATAAGCGCTGCGAATTAGATTATGCTGACGAAAATTGAAGACGGAGTGAAAATGCATGGGTCGTCCTGTTCCAGAATGGTGTTTTTAAGTTTGTCCAGTCCCAGGACAACTTGTATGGACGAATGTCTGACAGAGTGTTCCTAACGGTCACATAAGACGATCTGTTCAAGGTGTTATGTCTGGTGGCGGAGAAATTCGTTTCTCTTAGCTTTTATACCCGTGATGTTTTTGGGAAGATCAACTAGTGACTTGACGGGTTTGACGATGTGGCATTCAAAGTGTATGGTGGCCAGATGTTCTAAAAGGTAGGCGTAGCCTCAAGCTTCACAGCCGGGAAATGACAAAAATCGGGCAGGCAGCATGGCTATGTGGGTCGCTCCCATTAGGGTGTATAATCACCTATCTAGAGAAATTCCTTTTGTTTCTAAATCTATCGATTCTGCCCATTCGGGAACGGTGGTTTGAGTCCAACCGTTGGTGATATACATTCGATACACTCAAGCGAAATGAGTGGTCGGTCATGTGTGGGCCGGGTTGCAAGACGTTCTTGTTGAACCCAGGTGTATTTGCCTCTAGAGATACATCATCGGAAGGTGGTCCCATACCTTGTCATAGTTGGAATCCAATCTCCAATAAGCGCCTTGCGGTTTTTGATTTTATACTATATATGTAGAGCGTGAGATGCAAGCGTTCTACTATTTGGTTATTTATTTGATTAGACATTATTATAATATCACTGGATTTTGATATCAATAATGATTTGGGTTATAGTAAGGTAAAAACCGTCCGTGTTTATGTGTGGACCGGTCTTACTATTATCTTTTCTTTCAAAAGGATTTTTGAAGTTAAACCATATGGTTGGAATTTACTCACACCAGTCCCATGACTGACCCAGAGTTTATTTTGTTTGTTCCCCCTAAACTCTTGGGTGCCCAAATTTGTACGGGCAGTCAAGTGTTTCAGGCTTTGCAGATGCACTTGGAGGATCTTAAAGTAGAAGGCTCCACCGTCAGTTATCTAGAGTTATTTCCGCTGTATCAAATGTTATGTTGTACTCTGATAATGGTATGTATATACAATACAGTTTTGTATTTCAAAGTTATGTTATATAATATATTTTATTCGTTCCGCTGTGAGATTCGTGTTTACTCTGATTCTACTCAGTTGTGGTTTTTCTTCTTCTTCTATTCTATTAAGTTCTATCTTTTCTATCTCACCCTCTAATTTCTTTCTATTAATGATTCGGTATTTTCGATGTCTGAACAGTCGACGCTGGGTTTTGTGTCAATTTTCGGGTCGAAAATCTCGGGTCGTTACAGTTGGTATCAGAGCCAGGTTAAGTGATTATCTTGGCTCTGTGGCGTGACTCAATAGAGATAAGGTCAGTAGTACCTTAGATTGAGTTTGAGTGTACATATATGAGTGCGTATTTGTAAATTGATATTAAAACTGTTTTATATTGTGTTGAGTGGTTTGTCAAGAGGTTTATGAATTCTGGTCGAAACAGTAATGCAAACTGTATCGATAGGTGTTTCTAAACTCTTGAACAGAGTAGTTCGACACAGTATGTTTTGAGAAAAATGGGTAAATGAAGTAATTTTACCCAAAAATATATTTTGATATAAAAAGGAGCATATATTTTGAGATTATTATAGTGTTGATTGTTACTATAATCGAATAAGATTATAAGTGGGTTGGTTATGTAAATAACCAATCGAAATTCATATGGGTATAAGGTATAAAATCAGACGAATTAAATCTGAAATTTAAGCCAGAATTGGAATAAAAATTATGAAACATGAAAATGTTTGTAAATGAAATTTGAATTAAATATATGGAATTTTAAGATCCTGGGAAATTTTCTAAGTGTTGGAAAGATATTTTTGAAGTAATTTCCAAAAAGGAAGTGTTTAAAAATGGTTTTGGAAGAAATATAGTATTGAACTCACTTTGATCGCTGGGAAATAAATTCCGATGATGAAGTCGACCATTATCTGTATTCATTTTCGAGTTCTAAGTGACGGATTACTACCAAAGATTTTGTTTTGAAATAAGTTGTTCGGAAATTCAAATGTTTTGAATTGCTATGTTTGGATATATGTGTATATGATTTCAAACTGATTGGAAATGAAAATCCCAGGTATTTGATTTCTGAAATTAAAATTTTCTTATGAAGTATATAAATAATGAATTTGACTAAGTCAAATAAAATTTGAGTTGAATTGAAGCCAAGTAGGTGGAAAACGTACTGGAATAAGGATTTGACTTGGCAAAATAGTTGAGTTGTGAATTGAGATTAGGAATGGAACCAAACTGGGTTGGGAAATTAGATTATTTGGAATTGGAATTGAACTGGAGTTTGAAAAAGAAATTTAAGTTGGGATTATTGATTGAGAATAAACTGACTGGAGATCAGTTGGAGATGCATTTGGATATGCTGAATGGATTGCAAATGAAAGCGAGAAAGTTGGATGCCCGATAAAGGGAGAAGGCCCAGAGTGGAGTGTGGTAGTAGTACCGAATGAACCGTGCAACAGAGAGACTGATGAAATTCTCCGAAAATTAAAATGTTAGGAAATTTTCAGAATTTTGAAAATTTTCGTTACGAAGAAGGGAACTAATATTTTGATCAGTTCAGTTGAAACTGAAATTATGAAGTAAACCAAAAAGATTTCAATTTGTTTACAACAAAAATTATAGCATTTTCCTCATCTTAGCAATTTCAAGGACGAAATTATTTTAAGGGGGAAGGAATGTAACGTCCCGCAGTTTTATCAGTTTATATTTGAATATTTAAATCAGCTCAAATATTGAATTCGTAATATAAATGAATTTATATATTAATTAAACGAAGTTGAACGTATAAAAATATATATTAATTATAATCGAGGCCGTAATATCGCGGCAGTTCGTAATTTAACGTTCTAAACTTCAACTGAGTATACTGGACCCGTTACAAGTCGGATTTCGGCGAAACAAGAAAGGTTGGAATCTGTTGAACTATATCATTCTGACAGAAGTGAAATATTGAGATTTCGTCGTATAGTTTGCAAGATATGTCAAAATCAAATATTCAGAAAGTCGCTGTAAAATCGGTTATCGACCATAACGGTTTATTTGAAATAACTTCTTATCGGTTTCGAATTTAGACAAGGTTCTTTTGAGGCGCAGCGATAATTTAATTTTTAGAATTTTACTGTAATTTTTAACTAATTAAATACGCAACTTTTTATTTGGAGTATTGTGCACCCTGTATCGGTACTTTGGGGTTTCAAAATATGAGTTAACCTACCGATATTATTATATTTTTGGGATCGTGACGCCTCGCTGGACACGACTGTATTGTTATTTCTGTCCGTAGCGGTCTGTAAATGAGCAGAGTTTTATGTGACGGGGTGCGTTAAACTTTATATATTATGTAAATAAAATCAAACTCTAAAGTAGACATACTATTCTATCTTTCTGCCCGACAAAGGCACGTGACGAGCAAACATATGGTCATAGCAATGTCCTTAAGACGTGGAATTGCATGGAACTCGTAACCATAAAATGAGAAAGGGTACAGCTCTATACCGCGCAACATCAGTATGCATACAACAGCTACCTCACATGCTACACATCTACCTGCGCAGACTACATGATACAAGACACAGTGCCTAAGCTTGAAGCCTTGCCGACAAAGTAAAACTTAAACAAATAAAAGCCTACCCTATGAGCTGCAAACCTAAGCAAAGACAACTCAAGGCAGACCCATGTTCTCCCTACGCACTTCATACTTAAGTAAAGTACGGGCAAGGAAAATACACTGATTGAAAGAATAGAGAATACGCTGCAGACCTCCCCATGTGTTTTCCTACTTCTACCCTATTAAGATTTCAAAAAAAAAAAAAAAAAATTACAACATGTGCCTACTCTATCCTACAGTATGCGGTGATCAGAACTGTGAATTGTCACTGTTCTTTCACACATGACAAACCAAGTCTTTCCATTAAATCATCTGCAAGCCTAGGTTGAGGTAGGAGACTCTACTCCTTGGCCGACAAGAAATTGTGATATATAAATACACTGCCTTCCATCTCCTCCTTGGGCTGAAACGATCTGAAGGTTTTCTTTTTAATTTTTCATCTTCTTGAAATTCTTAAAATGGCCGAACTCACTTCAGAACTTTCGACGTTTTTATAAAATAAAACACTGCTCTGGAAATCACAAAAGAAATATGATGAAGGGGAAAGCATGTGAAGGGAGAGGTATGTTTGTCAATGGACGTGGAAATATGTGCGAGGGAGAGTACGTGGGTTTGCAGGCAAGGTGCTGCGAGAGGAAAGACCCGATCATTTTCAAATGAACGGTGTATTGTATTGGCTTAATCATGGTCAGTGGAGGCATATGGTGGTGTTTGCGGTGAGATAACAATCACGTACGGTTATGGAAAAAGAGGATGGCCTGGTGTTGAAACGTGTGGAGCATGAAGTAAAGGATGAATGTACAGGATATTAAACGGAAAAGGGTTTATTCATGCACGCACTGATATTTAAAACGGGAAAGTGAGTGTTTCTAATAAAGGTTGAATGACTCAAGGGATGATGGTTTTATATTCGGGCATGCGTTTCACTGAACAAGGAAGGAAGGCTTAGTTGTTCACAGCAAGGGACGGGTTTTCTTTTCAAGGGGATTGCTGTGTGAATAATACATGTATGGGGAAAAGTGTGGAAGTAGTTGGCACTGGAGCTTGTGAGTAGATGGTATTGTTTGGAAAAGAGAGCACTGTTTGTACATGCTTGCTTGGGCGCATATGTTGTCTGCATATATGCTGTTCGTACATGAAAAGAATGAGGAGAGCAAGGGTTTATACTGGAACGAATGATGGAACTATGTTTATATATACAAAAGGAGAAACTGACGTGGTTTACTGCTCAGTGTGGAAGGAAGATTTGACGCGATTTTCTGGAAGCAACGATCGGTAGATGGGGTTGCGGTCTTGGTTGAGTAACAGTATCACGAAGTGACAAAGAACAAATGACGATCTGAGTATTTCGATACAGCGTTGTGTTGATAGTCGCATTTCATTGTGAAATGGTGGAATGGTATGCAGACGGTCTATCCTTCTTGGTTTCGGAGGAAGGGGCTTCTAACGGACGCGGATCGAAACTGACGCAAATCGTTATTTAACGGTTAACGCGCCAAGGTGAGTAAATTCACTAACTTTGTTTTATTTAAAATATTTTAATTATATTTTGAATAATGGTTGAATGCTGTGTGCTGGTTGATTAGGTAAATTACAGTTAAATTGATTGAAATAAATATATATCATTGCATATGCACACACCATTGGTTGGATACTGATTTGAATAACACCTATGGATGTGGAAACCGGTTGGAGGAACTCAACCGGATTCCTAAATATTTAGATGTACTGTTTATGCACTGTTTAAACCATGTTGATTTGAAATTCAACGTTATGTTGACTTGCTAAATAAACGATATCAGCGACAGTCAATCATAAACCCATTTTGTTAAGAAGTTGGTTGACCGTCAGACAAATCAACGAAGTTAATTATAAAAATTATATTTTTATAATTGAAGCAATGTTTAAATTATAATAGAAATTCTATTATAAACTGGTATTAAGTTTGTATTGAGATGTTTTAGTGAATTGGGTATCATAATACGAATAAGAAGTTAATTGCCAAAAAGACAAAGAACGTGATCAAGTTTAGATAAGAGAAGTCTAAAGAGAAATGTTTAAGGAAGATGGAGTGAAGAGTTAATGACCAATGTAAATAATTTTAAACACCTGATTTTTCAAATAAGGTTATGGCATATCAAAAAAGATATGTCAAGATTTTGTAACGGAAAGATATGTCAATATTTTATAACGGAAAGATATGTCAATATTTTGTAACGGAAAAATATGTCAAGATTTTGTAACAAAAGATATGTCAAGATTTTTGTAACGGGAAGAGATGTCAAGATTTTTATAACGGAAAGGGATGTCAAGATTAGTATAAAGGAATATGACAGCATATTGCAAATCTTAGAACTATAGCGATAAAGTAACGCGGTTGACTGGGCTTAAGCGTGACTGTTATGTCAAGATTAGTTAAAGGGAAATATTACAGCGTATGATAAGTTTTTAAACTATAACAATAAATTAGCGCTGTTGACCAAAATTAAGCGTGATCGTATGATGTTTAGTTATACATTGAATGGATGTTGTTTTTACTTCGATAGTTAAATAACCGATTATCGAAGTGTTTTGACCCTCGTTGTCAATTCGGAGAGACCGGTTGGATATTTTATCCGAGAACCACTCCGTATAGGCATAAGCGCTGCGAATTAGATTATGCTGACGAAAATTGAAGACGGAGTGAAAATGCATGGGTCGTCCTGTTCCAGAATGGTGTTTTTAAGTTTGTCCAGTCCCAGGACAACTTGTATGGACGAATGTCTGACAGAGTGTTCCTAACGGTCACATAAGACGATCTGTTCAAGGTGTTATGTCTGGTGGCGGAGAAATTCGTTTCTCTTAGCTTTTATACCCGTGATGTTTTTGGGAAGATCAACTAGTGACTTGACGGGTTTGACGATGTGGCATTCAAAGTGTATGGTGGCCAGATGTTCTAAAAGGTAGGCGTAGCCTCAAGCTTCACAGCCGGGAAATGACAAAAATCGGGCAGGCAGCATGGCTATGTGGGTCGCTCCCATTAGGGTGTATAATCACCTATCTAGAGAAATTCCTTTTGTTTCTAAATCTATCGATTCTGCCCATTCGGGAACGGTGGTTTGAGTCCAACCGTTGGTGATATACATTCGATACACTCAAGCGAAATGAGTGGTCGGTCATGTGTGGGCCGGGTTGCAAGACGTTCTTGTTGAACCCAGGTGTATTTGCCTCTAGAGATACATCATCGGAAGGTGGTCCCATACCTTGTCATAGTTGGAATCCAATCTCCAATAAGCGCCTTGCGGTTTTTGATTTTATACTATATATGTAGAGCGTGAGATGCAAGCGTTCTACTATTTGGTTATTTATTTGATTAGACATTATTATAATATCACTGGATTTTGATATCAATAATGATTTGGGTTATAGTAAGGTAAAAACCGTCCGTGTTTATGTGTGGACCGGTCTTACTATTATCTTTTCTTTCAAAAGGATTTTTGAAGTTAAACCATATGGTTGGAATTTACTCACACCAGTCCCATGACTGACCCAGAGTTTATTTTGTTTGTTCCCCCTAAACTCTTGGGTGCCCAAATTTGTACGGGCAGTCAAGTGTTTCAGGCTTTGCAGATGCACTTGGAGGATCTTAAAGTAGAAGGCTCCACCGTCAGTTATCTAGAGTTATTTCCGCTGTATCAAATGTTATGTTGTACTCTGATAATGGTATGTATATACAATACAGTTTTGTATTTCAAAGTTATGTTATATAATATATTTTATTCGTTCCGCTGTGAGATTCGTGTTTACTCTGATTCTACTCAGTTGTGGTTTTTCTTCTTCTTCTATTCTATTAAGTTCTATCTTTTCTATCTCACCCTCTAATTTCTTTCTATTAATGATTCGGTATTTTCGATGTCTGAACAGTCGACGCTGGGTTTTGTGTCGATTTTCGGGTCGAAAATCTCGGGTCGTTACAGTTGGAATAGCTATCGGTGAGAACTTCTCACTCTAAATTTCTTTTTCTAGTTATATATATATATATATACTAGGATGCAGACGGTGCTTAGCAGCACCCGACACCCGTCATCCACAGACCATGGATGGCTTGTTTGTTTGATTGATGTGTTGTGAAAATTGTTTGTGATGTTGATGTGAAATCGATAATGAATGTAGATGGTTGAAATAAATTAATTATCGTTAAAAATATAATTTTTGACGTGAATGTGAATAAATAAATATTTATAAACAAATCGGCCGATTTGTTTATATACATTGATTTGACTAATATTAATTGGGTCGATAAATTTTACACATCGCCCAACTGCCCAAATAAAAATCTGTGTTTGTTGATTTGAAACCCCACACGGGTGTTGTGATGATATTTGACGCACACTAATCCCAATTATTTAATTGAATGTCGATCGATTGGTCGACAGGCTGTGTAAACGTTAATTATTTATATTTGATGCTTATGCAGTTGTGTTGTGCACTTTGGATGATGGTTGATGGTTTATCGTTGCTATTATATACATATGTTGTATGGAGTCCATATAATTAACGTTATATGGTAATTGATTGGGTCTCATTCCAATCGGGAAAATAATGAATATAAAAAAAAGGAAATTCATGTGTTGAATATAAAAATAGTCATGTGTTGACGATGTTCATGTGTTGAAACTATTTATGTGTTGAGTAAAATATTTTAATAATAAAATATACATCTTTATCATATTTAAAATTAGAACTACTTCACGGTGGAGTCTAATTGAAAATCAAACGATAGATACCCTAATTTTATAAAATATTTTACATAACAAAAATAGACGTGTGTTGAAAGAAATATAATTTATGTGTTGAATAGAATAAAGAAGTTATTGAAAAATATAAAGCCGTGTTGATTAGAGATGCGTTATTTTGACGCGAACGATATTTATATCGATTTTATTCGTTTTACAATGAATATTGAAAAGTGATTTCAAAATTTAATATTTTGAAATGAAATTCAAATTAAATTAGATTAAAAATTCAAATAGAAATTTTATTGAATCAATTTGAAATGAATTCGAATCGAATAGAAAATGAATTCGATTCGAATTGAATAGAAAATGAATTCGATTCGAACTGAATAGAAAGTGAATTTGAATTCGAATTGAATTGAAATTCAAATTGAATTAGATTAAAATTCAAATTGAAAAATAATTGAAATCAATTTGAAATGAATTCGAATCGAATAGAAAATGAATTCGATTCGAATTGAATAGAAAGTGAATTTGAATCCAAATTGAATAGAAAATGAATTCGATTCGAACTGAATAGAAAGTGAATTTGAATTTGAATTGAATTGAAACGGATTTGAACTCGAATTAAATAAAATTGAAATGAATTCGAATTGAATTGAAATCAAATCGATTTGAAATTGAATGTAGCGTTGAAATGGTTTTGAAAATGAATTTAAAACGATTTATAAAATACGTTTTAAAAGGAAATCGACAAAATATATATATAATATATATATAATTCCCTGAATAGAACGCGCCGCGCCGCGGCAGTTCGTGAATTTCGACCATTGACTTCAAATTGACGTTGCGGGAGATCCGACCGTCAGATTCTCCTAAAACCGGAACCGTTGGGTTCGTATCGAAAAGAGCTTTCCAATGAATATTAGAAATTTGAAATCTAACGGTTGGATTCGGTATTATGTCCAAATCAAATTTAGAAAAGGTCGCTGTAAGTGCAGTTCGATGGCCGTTGATGGAAATCGACTGTACGGGCCTTGATAAAATTATTAAAAATATCTATAATTTGTGTAAAATCATAAGAAATGATTTGGGAAAAATTGGGCTGAAAAATTCCATATTCGAAAAGATAAAAATAGATTTTTATCGAAATGAACTAGTTTTGAACTAGAATTAAAATCAATTTATTTTTGAAATAAATAAATTGAATTTGAAAGTGATTTTAAAAATAATCAGTATTCCCAATACGTGAATTGGACTGGAGTTGAATCGAAATTATCTTCGGAATATTTCGATGTTGGATTTCGTGATTACACAGATATTGTTATGGGAATTTGAAAGATATATTTTATATCGTAATTTCCAATACGATATTTGTTGGTTTCAGAATTTGATATTGAATATAAGCCGGTATATTTTCTATTCAGAGCCTTGTATTTAATATCAAATGTGATTTGGGTTTATCGTGAATCGTGTTTTAGATGACATTGGTTCTTTAACCCAGTTAAAGACAGAATATTGATTTTTTTGAAAAGATTAAAACTAAGAGGATTTTTAATGAATCTTTAATTAGATTAAAACGCGAGTTGATAATTTAAATTATCAAATTTGAAAGGTGATCGAGAATGGAATATCACCAGTTTTGCTCCAAAGCGATAGTTAAATCTTTAATTAGATTTGAACGTGAAATGGTATTTAATTTTACCGATAACACCATGGTGTTAGATATGGAGTATTACCAGTTTTTCTCCATGGGATATATAGGTTGGGATTGGGAAATAAAATAAATAATTACTTCGGTGTGGCTCGCTAATCCCAACTAGTTTGAAATGATATCCGAAGGAAGATTAAAGAATAAATTTAGAAGAATTTATCTTGGATAAAATTAATGGGAACCTTTCCCTAAGAATGTGATTTTGTGAATAAAAGAACTTTCTGAATTGGAATGAGGCGTTTGTTGTGTTTGTGTAACATTTGTTTATCATATACGTGGGTTATTCAGAAAGGCCGGGTTTATACCCATTCTGAATAACCGATTCGACGAGATGTCGAGGATGAAGACGGTGGTTGAAGACTGGAAGTCTTCACATCGTTTGGGTGATTACTGATGATCTCGATTGGGCTGTACACCCAAGATGAGGGAAACAGTTGGTGATCGTCTAGGCGTACTTGAAGATGGATGGATATGCGAGGAAAGTGCCTCCGGTTTCGTTCAGACCCAGAACGAACTTGTAAATGGATTGTGTGTCTGACATTGGATTTTATTCTGTGTTGATTGATATCTATTAAATATACATCTGTTTGGCGGCGGAGAATTTATTCTCTTACTTAACGCCCTTCTCTAAGACGTACGAGCTCAGAGGTTATATATCGATGGACATCAGTCGCATGGAGTGAATTTCCAGTGTGGCACGCGTAAGTGGCAATTGATCAAGGCTTCTGTTGAAAAGCAAAGTCTTGTGGTTGATGATCAAAGCACGGCCTGTGTGACGCAGCTTTGTGTATAACGTGAATTCGCGAGCCTCACACCTCGGTATGAGTCAAAAACGGGATAGTGACTGTATGGAGAGCACGATGTTTCTTTCTAGCTAAGGTGGTGTCGGTGACCTACCAGCCCTGACATTTATATACTTTTCACCTGTGTGGTTGTTGGATATGAGGCGCCTCGGATATAGGTCTGTAAGGACCGGGAAACGTGTGTTCAGGAATTGCCAATCCTCAAAAGTAAGAGAGGACCGGCCCTGAAGATCCAAGGATCATAGTGGGGTCCTGAGACATTTGCTAGAGTGTCTCGAACGCGGAGAGGAGCTTGCCCCTTGCCTCGAATCATGATGGAAATCCAATTTCTAATACGTGTATTTCGGTTTTATTTGTAGAACCTAGTATGGCGACATAGTGGTATGGGTCATTCATGCCGCCTATGATTGATATTTATGATTGAAATTGTTTTGACACTATACACCTATAATAGTATCAAATAATGTGTTTTAAACGTATCAAGCATGCTTTGGCTGTTATAAGGTAAAAACCCTATCCTCCGGCTTGCGTTGCATTGTGTGATGGGACCTGGGTCTTATAACAGCTTCATTTTTCTTTATTTAGCATTGCGCTGTTTGTTCTATGCACTGGTATTCTTGGGAGGAAACCCGTTCCGTGTTATACGGCGTGGTCCCTTGATTTACCTAACTTTAAAAATAAAGATTAATAATGGTTTTAGTTCTCACACCAGTCACATGACTGACCTGGAGTTTATTGTTTTAACCTAAACTCTGGGTGCCCTTATTTTCGACACGGGCAGCTAGTAGTTTTGGTTTTGCAGATTTATGTTCACAGGGTCCTGATTTACAGCTGGAACGATGCTCGAAAAGCTCTGTATCCGCGTATCACTTTCAGTTGTATTTTGTATATTTTTCCGCTGCTATGTAATTTATTGTAATCTCTGATATTTGTTGAATGTAATTTATTCGTTTACACTCTGTATATTCTTGTATCTGATGGAATTGTTGTAATAACAATGAAATGTTCTTCCGTCTGCGTTCCGATTTGTCCTGTTCTCAAAACGATCAGGGGTTTCGAACGGTCTTAGTCGGTTTAACGATCGATTTGGATCGAGCGAAATTCCTTGCCGTTACAAGTTATGCCTGAACACACGCTTCCCGGTTCCTTTGAACCTATAATATGACCACTAACGGCCTATAAAACCCGAGGTACCTCATAATCCATCATCCACATGAGTAAAATGTCAGCGCTGGTAGGTCCCTGACACCACTCTAGCTAAAAAGAAACGTGTGCACTCCCTACGGTCTGTATCCCGTTTTTGACTCATACCGGGGTGTGAAGCTCGCGAAGTCATTCTATATACAAAGCTACGCCTAAACATGCCGTGCTTTGATCATCAACCACAAGGCTCTGCTTTTCAACAAAAGCCTTGATTCATGCATCTTAGCATGCCACATTGTCAATCCTTTATCATTGATTTCTGCCAATATATAACCTCGGAGCTCACGTAAATTCTCCGCTACCAAACAGAAATATATTAGCAGAAATAAATGAGTACAATGAGAAGGAATACAATGTCAGACATACAATTCATTTACAAGTCCGTTCTGGGTCTGAACGAAACCGGAGTACGGGCAATCAACAAGTACGTACGGGCGGTCACCACTGTAGCCCCTTCAAGGTAGCTACTCCAATCATGGGCATCAGTAGCAAACATCCATTCGATGTGAAGATCGCCGGTCTTC
This sequence comes from Allium sativum, assembly GCA_030737875.1. Lineage (NCBI taxonomy): Eukaryota > Viridiplantae > Streptophyta > Magnoliopsida > Asparagales > Amaryllidaceae > Allium > Allium sativum. The sequence goes on along the minus strand of JASFAX010000036.1, from coordinate 2,008,957 downwards.
AACCACTGTCTTCATCTTCGAATCTTTATTGTCGTAGTAATTATTCGAAATGGGTTAAACCCGGTCTTTCCGAATAACTCGCATATTTTTATAATTACAAATCAAGTGTTGTATAAAACACGTCCAACGTCTCATTCCAATTCAGAATTATTCTCCTAATAAAATACACATATTACTCTATCAAAGATAAATCCTTTAAATTTATTCTTAAATCTTTCTCCTAAAGTTTTATTAAAAACCCCAATTAGGTTTTAAATATCAAAAATCATTATTTAAATTTAAGAAATAAATCTTATCTTTAACTAGGTTAAAGAACTAATGTCATTTTAAAACACCGTTCACGATAAACCCAAAATCGACTTCCATTGAATATGGAATCTTCACAAAAATCAAATCAATATACGATCGTTATAAATTTCTGTATCCGACCAATAATATAAATGGAATAACGGCAAAGCCTTTTAAATTCCATATGTAGTATCGGTCTTCCTTTACAGAAGCTTATCTCGGTTATTATTAATTCGAATTCCATTCAATACCAATTTAATAAATTAATTTGGAAAACTTTACTTTGGAAAAATCTTCATTAAATCTTAATAAAAGATTTATAAATTCCAAATCATATTTTCACTGTCAGTTGGGTTAAAGAAAAAATGTCGCTTAAAAACACCGTTCACAATAAACCCAACACATTTCATCTTATTCCAATTACTAAATATAACTAAAAACTTTAATAATCTTAATTAAAAGATTTATTCTTTTATCAACTGGGTTTAAGAAAGGTGTTATTGAAGACACCATTCACGACAAACCCAAAATCCAATTTATCTAATTTAATTTCAATTAAATATTCACTAGTTGGAAATCTTCATTAAATCTTAATTTAATGATTTATTCTAGTTAATAACTAATTCATTTCAATAAAAATATATTTTTCTAAAATATATTCTTTTTTCTAAGACATTTTCTAAAATATTCTTTTCTCTAGAATATTCTTTATTGGAATGTGACTCAATCAACAACCATATATTGTGTGTAATCAACAATCATGATAAATAATTATCAAACATCCAAATGACGACCAATGTGGAATTTATAACTGTGTGAGCACTAAAGTACATAACTAACGCTCATCAAAGACTGTCAATCCATCGATTGACATATAACTAAATATTGGGATTAGTGTGTGTCAAATTTCATCCCAATACCCGTGTGGGGTTTCATCCATCAAGCAAATAATAAATTATTTGTGCACTTGGGCGATGTGTGAAAATTATCGTCCCAATCACATAAACAAGTCGGGTAACTTGTAAATGGGAGTGTAATATTCAAACTTGAATATACTAAACATTATAATTAACATATCACACATTTCAACATCACAGACATATATCTCTATTCCTCTTATTACATATAAATAACATTACAAATGCAACTATTAAAACTATTCTTTTAATAGTCTCTAAAATGACAGTAAAAATGCTTCTTTTAATTTCATACTTTTTGTTGAACATTAGATGTCAATAAAAATGTCGCTTTAAATCTACTCTTTTTATTTGTCTTTAAAATAACAATAAAAATATAAGTTTTTCATCTACTCATTTATTTACATTTAAAATGTAAATCAAAATGTAACTTTTAATCTAATCTTTTATCGCATCTAAAATGACGATAAAAATATCACTTTTAAATCCATGGTTCTATTTATATCTGATATGTAAATATAAATGTACTTTTTAATTCTATGTTTTTGTTTACATCTAAAAATGTAAATAAAAATTCACGTTTTAAATTCATGTTTTTATTTACATCTAAAATGTAAAATAAAAATGCACTTTGTAAATTCATGTTTTATTTACTCTTTTTAATGAACAAAAATGTATATTTTTGTTTCAACCTTTTAAATGAACAAAATGTCTGTTCTTGTTTAATCCCTATTAATGATCACAAATGTATATTTTGATTTCATTCCCTTTAAATGACAAAAATGTATATTTCAAATTCAACTATCCTAATTTTTCAAAATTGTTCATTTTGGTTTCAACAGTTCTAATTTGACAAAAAGGCCAATTTTGTTTTCAACTATTACATTTGACAAAAATGTCTTAACTCTTTTATTTAACAAAAATGTAGTTTCTGTTTTCAACTCTTGTTATTGTAAACAAATGACAAATAAAATCTATTCTTTCAATTGAAATCAATATTACATGAGAATGTAATGTTCTAGTTCTATTCTCTTTAATGATATTTTTAAATCCTAAGAAACATTACCTAACAAAATTGTTCCTTTAGTCATATTAAACATTTCTAAAGAAAAATGTACTTTTTTTTATCACATTAACATTTCTAAACAAAAATGTACTTTTTATTTTATTTAACATTTCTAAACAAAATGCTAATCTTGATCTAATTCTTTTCAATGACCAAAAATGGATATTTTGGTGTAACTCTTTTTAATGACCAAAAAGGTATATTTTGGTTTAATCATTTTAAGTGACCAAAAATGTATATTTTGGTTTAACCATTTTTAAATGACAAAACCAAATGTTTGTACTTCATTCCTATAAAATGACCAAAAATGAATGTTTTTAATTCATTCTATTTAATTTGCAAAAATGAACATTTCCAGTTCATGACCAAAACTGATAATTTTGTCTAATTCTTTTTGTGTAAACAAAATGTGAATATTTTGTCTAATCCTTTATATGTAAACAAAATGTGAATATTTTGTCTAATCCTTTATATGTAAACAAAATGTGAATATTTTGTCTTATCCTTTATATGTAAACAAAATGTTTCTTTTTATTTACAAAACAAATTTCAATTCTAAAAATGTTATTTTTACTTGCAAAACATATTTCAAATAAAAAGGTTGTTTTTATTTACAAGGTAACATTTGTAAGGAAATGTGGTTTTATTCCACTGTAACATTTATAAGAAAATGTTATTTTATTTCAAGGTAACATTTATAAGAAAATGTTATTTTATTTCAAAAATCATGTTTTGCCAAAAATTGTCTTTTATTTCTATTATCATGTTTTGACAAAAATACTATTTTTATATAATCCTTGTTAAATGACAAAAATGTGATTTTTGTAAAATCCTTATTGAATAACAAAAATGTGTATTTTTGTATAATTCTTATTAAATAACAAAAATATCTCTTTTTATTTCATTCTTTTAAAAGTGACAAAATATCTCTTTCTATTTCATTCTTTTAAAAGTGACAAAATATCTCTTTTTATTTCATTAAAAAAAATGATAATTTCAATTTAACAAAAATGTAATATTCTGTTTGATCTATTTCAATTCAACAAAAATGTGAATTTTGTTTAATAAACAAGCTATATTCTCGGGTCTAAAATAAAGGGGAAGTCTTTATTTTCAAACTCTTTCAATATTCATAACTCCGAAATAAAAATATGATTTTTATTTCAAATCAAATATGAATCTAATTTTAACCAAATGCATATATCACAATCAACAAAATCAACAGGCAACAAACACAACATCAGACATCACAGATCTGAATTTAATCAACATACCCACATAGAATTTAAATAACGAAATATAATTAAATTTTAATTAGTTTTAAAATATAGAAATCTCACCAATGGGTTCTGAATTCTTCAAAATTTTAGATCGCTCTATTTCGGATCTGGTTTGTTCTGTTGTGTAGCTCTCGTCAATATGAATCCAACGGTTCGAAAATCACTCGATTTCGTCGCTGTATGACAAAGATATTGTATTTCATACGTTAATTACAAAGTCGATTAACTAAATAATTTATTTATTTATTAATCTCCTCCTTAACCTTAATTAAAAACAAGGCCAAGTTGACCATCTTCTACATTGTTTCTTTCTTCCTGTAGCCAATTGAACCCGTCGAACCCAAAGCTTCCTCGCTCTCTCTCCTCACGTAAGCTACCCCAGACCGATGGACGACGATCTGATAGTTCCACTAGAACCACCTTGGAATCCTCCACCCACGCCCCTGAATCTGCCCAGCTCGGTGGGGCCCCACCACTAAATCCGTGCCCAAAGTCGGCGCGTTTGCCCCCAAATTCCGATCACCAGAGAAGCTTGAACCCCATCATATCCGTATGATATCGAAAAGGGAAGACTGCTCTTCCATTTTGTTTTAGATTCATGGATTATTTTGTGATATGTTTGGAGATATTAAGGGATTTGTTTCGTTGCTTTGGAGCCATTAAAAAAATGTTAGGCGGCGGCTGTAGGATTAGGAGATTAGGGTTTTGTGATTTAGTTTTATTTATAACATTTTATTTATTTAATTCTCTAGTTTTCAGAAATGCCCGTTTACTCAAACCGACTCCAAATCCAGCCCAACTAGAGTTGACCCAAGCCAAATACCCATGTTCTGGACGCAATGGGATAGGTCTCACTAGCCCGTTTCATCATCTCAGCCTACTTTTATTCATTTTAAAATATAAATCATTTAATATTTAATTTTAACCATACATATAAATTCACCGGGGCTACATACGAACTTTAAAAATTACAAAAAAAATTATTATGGGCTTTGTTATGACGATACTGTCCTAATAAAACTAATTTTGTCGAATTCTGAGACCGTTTGAAAAATGGCTATTTTCCAGTCGATTAAATTTGACTGAAATAAATAAAACACATTTTCCTTTGCCATGCTCACATATTAATTCGAAAAATTCTGGAAAATTAAACTTAACAATAATTCGACATTCCGATTCCAACAAAAGTGGTTTCATTGAAAACCGAGGTCGTTTGCAAAATGGCTATTTTTAAGGCCAATATATTATATTAATATATATATATAAATTCTATAGCGACTTTTCTAAATTTTAAACTGGACATAACTTATTATTTATAAAGTGAAATTTCAATTTTTCAGATTCGTTAGAAAGATAAGATTAAACAGGTTCAAACATTTCTTGTTTCACTTAATTCTGATTTATTTTGAATCCTGTACATTAAGTTAAAGTTTGAAATCGAATTTTCGAACTGTCGCGCCATTTCAAACTCCTTTTATATTTAAATTAAATTTATTCCTTCTTAACTCGATTTTAATAAATTTTTCATTGTTATTATTTAAAATAATTCATTTAAAATGTTAAAAATCCATTAAAATTTCTAAAATAAATTTTTTTAAATAGGCCCTACTTAAAATCTTTACGTCCTCGAAAAGGAACATAGTTAAAAGTTGTTTAATTAACTAACTCCACTTTAAGTTTATATTTATTGGTATAAATAATTTTATTAATTAAACTAATAATCAAACATCACAACCAGCAATCAATTAGGTGATTAACTTTTCAAATATATATAACTTTTATGTATAGTCAATATCATATTTTAGTGCAAATCACAGTAATGTGTCCTAACTAAGTTTTGGTTCTCATACCAGTCAATGGAAATATATAGAAATCCCACTTTCGATACTCGAACATAAAAACTGATGATGGTGCACCGATCATCAGAATCATCTCTGAGCGACTAGAGTGTGATTCTATATCTATCTAGTATATTAAAACTTCGGGTATCCGTTAATTACTCGTATATTCGAAATCTTTATATACTCGATTGCCCACATTAAAATAATAATATACTCAAATACGTATTTTGAGATAAAATTTTCAAAACTAAATTTGTTTTTATTTTTAACTTTAAAGAAAATAATACTCTTCATACTCATTCTAGGATACTACTGATCCCATCTCTAACGAGTTATTCTTATTGAATATTACTAATCCAATCTCTGATGAATTCTTTCGTTCGGTTCTAACGTGCCTTGTTCTCGAGCTCTGTAAAGCAAAGCTCTGATACCAAGTGAAACGACCCAAACTTCCCCATAAAGGAAAGCCTAGATTGCTTTGAGAACAACACACATTAGCATACAAACTGAAGAACATTTTATTGCTGATTACAACAATTACATCAGAGTACAAGAACATAACAGAGTATGGATACTTATTACACAATAGAAATACAAATATATCAGAGATTTAAGTTACATTCAAATAGCAGCGGAAAAATGATACAAATATACAACTGAAAGGAATACACAGATATAGAGCTTTCCGAATACCGCTTCAGCTGTAAACCAGGATCCTGTAAATATATCTGCAAAAAGCTACTCGACTGCCCGTGTGGAAAATATGGGCACCCGAGTTTTTTAGTGAAACAAACTATAGGTCAGCCATGGGACTGGTATGAGAAATCTTAACTAACCTATCTAATAAAAGGGCAAATCACAGGAACACGCCGCTAACGCGGAACGGGTTTGCTTCATTGGATTGCCAGTGCATAAAATAAGGTAAATCGTTAAACATCGCAATGCTTTTTAGAAAAATGAAACCATTATAAGACCCAAGTCCCATCACACAATGCAATGCAAACCGGAGGATAGAGTTTTACCATATAATGATCAAAAATGCTTGATACGATAAAAACGGATTTGATATTATCATTAGTGTATATATGTTTTAAAAACATTTTCAATTATAATATATCAATCATAGACGACATGGGTACCATATATCATGTCGCCATACTAGTTCTACAATCAAAACCGCAAGGTCGTATTGGAAATTGGGTTTCCATCATGAGTCGTGGCTAGGGGCAAGCTCCTCTCCGATTCGAGACACTCTAGCAAATGCCTCAGGATCACACCTATGGTTAACCCTTGGAGCGGTAGGGTCGGTCCCCGCCTATCGGTAGTGGATTAGTTATGCCTAAACACATGCTTCCCGGTTCCTTTGAACCTATAATATGACCACTAACGGCCTATAAAACCCGAGGTACCTCATAATCCATCATCCACATGAGTAAAGTGTCAGCGCTGGTAGGTCCCTGACACCACTCTAGCTAGAAAGAAACGTGTGCACTCCCTACGGTCCGTATCCCGTTTTTGACTCATACCGGGGTGTGAGGCTCGCGAAGTCATTCTATATACAAAGCTACGCCTAAACAGGGCAAGCTTTGATCATCAACCACAAGGCTCTGCTTTTCAACAAAAGCCTTCATCCAAGCATCTTATCATGCCACATTGTCAATCCTTTATCATTGATTTCTGCCAATATATAACCTCTGAGCTCATGCGTCTCAAAGAAGGGTATTAAGCAAGAGAATAAATTCTCCGCTACCAAACAGAAATATATTAGCAGAAATAAATGAGTATAGTGTGAAGGAATACAATGTCAGACATACAATCCATTTACAAGTCCATTCTGGGTCTAAACGAAACCGGAGTCTGGACAATCAACAAGTACGTTCGGGCGGTCACCACTGTAGCCCCTTCAAGTAGCTACTCCAAACATGGGCATCAGTAGCAAACATCCATTCGATGTGAAGATCGCTAGTCTTCAACAACCATCTTCATCTTCGACTCTTCATTGTCGTAGTAATTATTCGAAATGGGTTAAACCAGGTCTTTCCGAATAACTCGCGTATTTTTATAATTACAAATCAATTGTTGTATAAAACACGTCCAACGCCTCATTCCAATTCAGAATTATTCTCCTAATATAATACACGTATTATTCTATCAAAGATAAATCCTTTAAATTTATTCTTAAATCTTTCTTTTAAAGTTTAATTAAAAACCCCAATTTGGTTTTAAATATCAAAAATCATTATTTAAATTTAAGAAATAAATCTTATCTTTAACTGGGTTAAAGAACTAATGTCATTTTAAAACACCGTTCACGATAAACCCAAGATCGACTTCCATTAAATATTGAATCTTCACAGAAATCAAATCAATATATGATCGTTATAAATTTCTGTATCCGACCAATAATATAAATGGAATAACGGCAAAGCCTTTTAAATTCCATATGTAGTATCGGCCTTCCTTTACAGAAGTTTATCTCGGTTATTATTAAATCGAGTTCCATTCAATACCAATTTAATATATTAAATTGGAAAACTTTACTTTGGAAAAATCTTCATTAAATCTTAATAAAAGATTTATAAATTCCAAATCATATTTTCACTGTCATTTGGGTTAAAGAACAAATGTCGCTTAAAAACACCATTCATAATAAACCCTACTCACATTTCATCTTATTCCAATTACTAAATATAACTGAAAACTTTAACAATCTTAATTAAAAGATTTATTCTTTTATCAACTGGGTTTAAGAAAGGTGTTATTGAAGACACCATTCACGACAAACCCAAAATCCAATTTATCTAATTTAATTTCAATTAAATATTCACTAGTTGGAAAACTTCATTAAATCTTAATTTAATGATTTATTCTAGTTAATAACTAATTCATTTCAATAAAAATATATTTTTCTAAAATATATTCTTTTTTCTAAGACATTTTCTAAGATATTCTTTTCTCTAGAATATTCTTTATTGGAATGTGACTCAATCAACAACCATATATTGTGTGTAATCAACAATCATGATAAATAATTATCAAACATCCAAATGACGACCAAAGTGGAATTTATAACTATGTGAGCACTAAAGTACATAACTAACGCTCAACACAGACTATCAATCCATCGATTGACATATAACTAAATATTGGGATTAGTGTGTGTCAAATTTCATCCCAATACCCGTGTGGGGTTTCATCCATCAAGCAAACAATAAATTATTTGTGCACTTGGGCGATGTGTGAAAATTATCGTCCCAATCACATAAACAAGTCGGGTAATTTGTAAATAGGAGTGTAATATTCAAACTTGAATATACTAAACATTATAATTAACATATCACCCATTTCAACATCACAGACATATATCTCTATTCTTCTTATTACATATAAAAAAATTACAAATGCAACTATTAAAACTATTCTTTTAATTGTCTCTAAAATGACAGTAAAATTGCTTCTTTTAATTTCATACTTTTTATTGAACATAAAATGTCAATAAAAATGTCGCCTTAAATCTACTCTTTTTATTTGTCTTTAAAATGACAATAAAAATATAAGTTTTTCATCTACTCATTTATTTACATTTAAAATGTAAATCAAAATGTAACTTTTAATCTAATCTTTTATCGCATCTAAAATGATGATAAAAATTTCACTTTTAACTCCATGGTTCTATTTATATCTGAATTGTAAATATAAATGTACTTTTTAATTCTATGTTTTTATTTACATCTAAAAATGTAAATAAAAATTCACGTTTTCAATTCATGTTTTTATTTACATCTAAAATGTAAAATAAAAATGCACTTTATAAATTCATGTTTTATTTACTCTTTTTAATGAACAAAAATGTATATTTTTGTTTCAACCTTTTAAATGAACAAAATGTATATTCTTGTTTAATCCCTATTAATGATCACAAATGTATATTTTGGTTTCATTCCCTTTAAATGACAAAAATGTATATTTCTAATTCAACTATCCTAATTTGTCAAAATTGTTCATTTTGGTTTCAACAGTTCTAATTTGACAAAAAGGCCAATTTTGTTTTCAACTATTACATTTGACGAAAATGTCTTAACTCTTTTATTTAACAAAAATGTAGTTTCTGTTTTTAACTATTGTTATTGTAAACAAATGACAAATAAAATCTATTCTTTCAATTGAAATCAATATTACATGAGAATGTAATGTTCTAATTCTATTCTCTTTAATGATATTTTTAAATCCTAAGAAAAATTGCCTAACAAAAATGTTCCTTTAGTCATATTAAACATTTCTAAACAAAAATGTACTCTTTTAATCACATTAACATTTCTCAACAAAAATGTACTTTTTATCCTATTTAACATTTCTAAACAAAATGCTAATCTTGATCTAATTCTTTTCAATGACCAAAAATGAATATTTTGGTGTAACTCTTTTTAATGACCAAAAAGGTATATTTTGGTTTAATCATTTTAAGTGACCAAAAATGTATATTTTGGTTTAACCATTTTTAAATGACAAAACCAAATGTTTGTACTTCATTCCTATAAAATGACCAAAAATGAATGTTTTTGATTCATTCGATTTAATTTGCAAAAATGAACATTTCCAATTCATGACCAAAAATGATAATTTTGTCTAATTCTTTTTGTGAACAAAATGTGAATATTTTGTCTAATCCTTTATATGTAAACAAAATGTGAATATTTTGTCTAATCCTTTATATGTAAACAAAATGTGAATATTTTTTCTAATCCTTTATATGTAAACAAAATGTTTCTTTTTATTTACAAAACAAATTTCAATTCCAAAAATGTTATTTTTACTTGCAAAACATATTTTAAATAAAAAGTTGTTTTTATTTACAAGGTAACATATGTAAGGAAATGTTGTTTTATTCCACTGTAACATTTATAAGAAAATGTTATTTTATTTCAAGGTAACATTTATAAGAGAATGTTATTTTATTTCAAAAATCATGTTTTGCCAAAAATTGTCTTTTATTTCTATTATCATGTTTGGACAAAAATACTATTTTTATATAATCCTTGTTAAATGACAAAAATGTGATTTTTGTAAAATCCTTATTTAATAACAAAAATGTGTATTTTTGTATAATTCTTATTAAATAACAAAAATATCTCTTTTTATTTCATTCTTTTAAAAGTGACAAAATATCTCTTTCTATTTCATTCTTTTAAAAGTGACAAAATATCTCTTTTTATTTCATTAACAAAAATGATAACTTGAATTTTACAAAAATGTAATATTCTGTTTGATCTATTTCAATTCAACAAAAATGTGAATTTTGTTTTATAAACAAGCTATATTCTCGGGTCTAAAATAAAGGGGAAGTCTTTATTTTCAAACTCTTTCAATATACATAACTCCGAAATAAAAATATGATTTTTATTTCAAATCAAATATGAATCTAATTTTAACCAAACGCATATATCGCAATCAACAAAATCAACAAGCAACAAACACAACATCATACATCACAGATCTGAATTTAATCAACATACACACATAGAATTTAAATAACGAAATATAATTAAATTTTAATTATTTTAAAATATAGAAATCTCACCGATGGGTTCTGAATTATTCAAAATTTCAGATCACTCTATTTCGGATCTGGTTTGTTCTGTTCTGTAGCTCTCGTTAATACGAATCCGACGGTTCAAAAATCACTCGATTTCATCGTTGTATGACAAAGATATTGCATTTCATACGTTAATTACAAAGTCGATTAACTAAATAATTTATTTATTTATTAATCTCCTCCTTAACCTTAATTAAAAACAAGGCCACGTTGACCATCTTCTACATCGTTTCTTTCTTCCTGTAGCCAACTGAACCCGTCGAACCCAAAGCTTCCTCGCTCTCTCTCCTCACGCAAGCTACCCCAGGCCGATGGACGACGATCAGATAGTGCCACAAGAACCGCCTTGGAATCCTCCACCCACGCCCCTGAATCCGCCCAGCTCGGTGGGGCCCCACCACTAAATACGTGCCCAAAGTCGGCACGTTTGCCCCCAAATTCCGATCACCAGAAAAGCTTGAACCCCATCATATCCGTATGATATCGAAGAGGGGAGACTGCTCTTCCATTTTGTTTTAGATTCATGGATTATTTTGTGATATGTTTGGAGATATTAAGGGATTTGTTTCGGTGCTTTGGGGCCATTAAGAAAAATGTTAGGCGGCGGCTGTAGGATTAGGAGATTAGGGTTTTGTGATTTAGTTTTATTTATAATATTTTATTTATTTAATTCTCTAGTTTTCAGAAAAGCCTGTTTACTCAAAACAACTCCAAATCCAGCCCAACTATAGTTGACCCAAGCCAAATACCCATGTTCCGGATGCAATGGGATAGGTCTCACCAGCCCGTTTGGTCGTCTCAGCCTACTTTTACTTATTTTAAAATATAAATCATTTAATATTTAATTTTAACCATACATATAAATTCACTGGGGCTACATACGAACTTTAAAAATTACAATAAAATATATTTTTGGCTTTGTTATGACGATAAGGCCCTAACAAAACTAATTTCATTGAATTCTGAGACCTTTTGAAAAATGGCTATTTTCCAGTCAATTAAATTTGACTGAAATAAATAAAACACATTTTCCTTTGCCACGAGCACATATTAATTCGAAAAATTCTGGAAAATTAAACTTAACAATAATTCGACATTCCGACCCCAACAAAAGTGGGTTCGTCGAAAACCGAGGTCGTTTGTAAAATGGCTATTTTTAAGGCCAATATATTATATTAAAATATATATAAATTCTATAGCGACTTTTCTAAATTTTAAACTGGACATAACTTATAATTTATAAAGTGAAATTTCAATTTTTCAGATTCGTTAGAAAGATATGATTAAACAGGTTCAAACATTTCTTGTTTCACTTAATTCTGATTTATTTTGAATCCTGTACATTCAGTTAAAGTTTGAAATTGAATTTTCGAACTGCCGCGCCATTTCAAACTCCTTTTATATTTAAATTAAATTTATTCCTTCTTAACTCGATTTAAATAAAATTTTCATTGTTATTATTTAAAATAAATCATTTTAAATATTAAAAATCCATTAAAATTTCTAAATAAAAAATTTTAAATTGGCCCCAAAATTTCGGGTTGTTACAATCGCCCCTACTTAAAATCTTTACGTCCTCGAAAAGGAACGTAGCTAAAAGTTGTTTAATTAACTAACTTCACTTTAAATTTATATTTATTGATATCAATAATTTTATTAATTAAACTAATAATCAAACATCACAACCAGCAATCAGTTAGGTGATTATATTTTAAAATATATATAACTTTTATATATAGTCAAAATCATATTTTAGTGCAAATCACAGTAATGTGTCCTAACTATGTTTTGGTTCTCATACCAGTCAATGGAAATATATAGAAATCCCACTTTCGATACTAGAACATAAATACTGATGATGGTGCACCGATCATCAGAATCATCTCCGAGTGACTAGAGTGTGATTCTATATCTATCTAGTATATTAAAACTTCGAGTATCCGTTAATTACTCGTATATTCGAAATCTTTATATACTCGATTGCCCACATTAAAATAATAATATACTCAAATATTAAGGTAACATTTTCAAAACTAAATTTGTTTATACTTTTAATTTTAAAGAAAATAATACTCTTCACACTCGTTCTAGGATACTATTGGTCCCATCTCTAACGAGTTATTCTTATTGAATATTACTAATCCAATCTCTGATGAATTCTTTCATTCGGTTCTAACGTGCCTTGTTCTCGAGCTCTGTAAACCAAAGCTCTGATACCAAGTGAAACGACCCAAACTTCCCCATAAAGGAAAGCCTAGATTGCTTTGAGAACAACACACATTAGCATACAAACTAAAGAACATTTTATTGCCGATTACAACAATTACATCAGAGTACAAGAATATAACAGAGTATGGATACTTATTACACAATAGAAATAGAAATACAAATATATCAGAGATTTAAGTTACATTAAAATAGCAGTGGAAAAATGATACAAATATACAACTGAAAGGAATACACGGATACAGAGCTTTTCGAATACCGCTTCTGCTATAAACCAGGATCTTGTAAATATATCTGCAAAAAGCAACTCGACTGCGCGTGTGGAAAATATGGGCACCCGAGTTTGCCAGTGAAACAAACTACAGGTCAGTCATGGGACTGGTATGAGAAATCTTAACTAACCTATCTAATAAAAGGGCTAATCACAGGACCACACCGCTAACGCGGAACGGGTTTACTCCATTGGATTGTCAGTGCATAAAATAAGGTAAATCGTTAAACAGCGCAATGCTTTTTAGAAAAATGAAACCATTATAAGACCCAAGTCCCATCACACAATGCAACGCAAACCAGAGGATAGGGTTTTACCTTATAATGATCAAAAATGCTTGATACGATAAAAACGGATTTGATATTATCATTAGTGTATATATGTTTTAAAAACATTTTCAATCATAATATATCAATCATATACGACATGGGAACCGTATATCATGTCGCCATACTAGTTCTACAATCAAAACCGCAAGGTCGTATTGGAAATTGGGTTTCCATCATGAGTCGAGGCTAGGGGCAAGCTCCTCTCCGATTCGAGACACTCTAGCAAATGCCTAAGGATCACACCTATGGGCAACCGTTGGAGCGGTAGGGTCGGTCCCCGCCTATCGGCAGTGGATTAGTTATGCCTGAACACACGCTTCTCGGTTCCTTTGAACCTTTAATATGACCACTAACGGCCTATAAAACCCGAGGTACCTCATAATCCATCACCCACATGAGTAAAATGTCAGCGCTGGTAGGTCCCTGACACCACTCTAGCTAGAAAGAAACGTGTGCACTCCCTACAGTCCGTATCCCGTTTTTGACTCATACCGGGGTGTGAGGCTCGCGAAATCATTCTATATACAAAGTTACGCCTAAACAGGCCGTGCTTTGATCATCAACCACAAGGCTCTGCTTTTCAACAAAAGCCTTGATCCATGCATCTTAGCATGCCACATTTTCAATCCTTTATCATTTATTTCTGCCAATATATAACCTCTGAGCTCATGCGTCTCAAAGAAGGGTATTAAGCAAGAGAATAAATTCTCCCTACCAAACAGAAATATATTAGTAGAAATGAATGAGTACAGTGTGAAGGAATACAATGTCAGACATACAATCCATTTACAAGTTCGTTCTGGGTCTGAACGAAACCACAGTCCGGGCCATCAACAAGTACGTCTGGTCGGTCACCACTGTAGCCCCTTCAAGGTAGCTACTCCAATCATGGGCATCAGTAGCAAACATCCGTTCGATGTGAAGATTGCCGGTCTTCAACCACCGTCTTCATCTTCGACTCTTCATTGTCGTAGTAATTATTCGAAATGGGTTAAACCCAGTCTTTCCGAATAACTCGCGTATTTTTATAATTACAAATCAAGTGCTGTATAAAACACGTCCAACACCTCATTCCAATTCAGAATTATTCTCCTAATAAAGTACTCGTATTATTCTATCAAAGATAAATCCTTTAAATTTATTCTTAAATCTTTCTTTTAAAGTTTTATTAAAAACCCAACTTGGTTTTAAATATCAAAAATCATTATTTAAATTTAAGAAATAAATCTTATCTTTAACTGGGTTAAAGAACTAACGTCATTTAAAACACCGTTCATGATAAACCCAAAATCGACTTCCTTTAAATACGGAATCTTCACCGAAATCAAATCAATATATGATCGTTATAAATTTCTGTATCCGACCAATAATATAAATGGAATAACGGCAAAGCCTTTTAATTTCCATATGTAGTATCAGTCTTCCTTTACAGAAGCTTATCTCGGTTATTATTAATTCGAATTCCATTCTATACCAATTTAATAAATTAATTTGGAAAACTTTACTTTGGAAAAATCTTGATTAAATCTTAATAAAAGATTTATAAATTCCAAATCATATTTTCACTGTCAGTTGGGTTAAAGAACAAATGTCGCTTAAAAACACCGTTCACAATAAACCCAACTCACATTTCATCTTATTCCAAATACTAAATATAACTAAAAACTTTAATAATCTTAATTAAAAGATTTATTCTTTTATCAACTGGGTTTAAGAAAGGTGTTATTGAAGACACCATTCACGACAAACCCAAAATCCAATTTATCTAATTTAATTTCAATTAAATATTCACTAGTTGGAAAACTTCATTAAATCTTAATTTAATGATTTATTCTAGTTAATAACTAATTCATTTCAATAAAAATATATTTTTCTAAAATATATAATTTTTTCTAAGACATTTTCTAAAATATTCTTTTCCCTAGAATATTCTTTATTGGAATGTGACTCAATAAACAATCATATATTGTGTGTAATCAACAATCATGATAAATAATTTTCATACATCCAAATTACGACCAAAGTGGAATTTATAACTGTGTGAGCACTAAAGTACATAACTAACGCTCAACACAGACTGTCAATCCATCGATTTTCATATAATTAAATATTGGGATTAGTGTGTGTCAAATTTCATCCCAATACCTGTGTGGGGTTTCATCCATCAAGCAAATAATAAATTATTTGTGCACTTGGGCGATGTGTGAAAATTATCGTCCCAATCACATAAACAAGTCGGGTAACTTGTATATGGGAGTGTAATATTCAAACTTGAATATACTAAACATTATAATTAACATATCACACATTTCAACATCACAGATGTAACACCCCACGTCCATTAATGTCACTCACAAAGGGAATGCATTAACTTCCATGGAGGTTTTAAGTGAATATAGAACAGTAAAATTACAACAAGACAGATATAAAATAGTACTTGGAAATTCAAAAACTTTATTTCATTGTAGCAGAAGTCAAAACATGTTTGATTACATCATAACACCATATTCAATGTCAAGTACAATATCTATCTTGATAAAACAAGTACATAATCCCATTACATGAATAGCCATTAAAAAGAAAGATAACAAGCTGGACTTTACTTCAGCAGTCCAAGCTTTCCAGAAGATAAGCGATCCAACTAGACTCCACTAGAACTTGGCCCAACCTGCGGACCTGAAGGGAGAAAAAGGATGGAAAAGAGGGGGTCAGACATAAAGTCTGGTGAATATGATAATTCTACAATACTATTACCAAAATAACTGGACTAAGGCATAAGCTGGAAAACAAGAAAATGTCTATGAAGAGCAGATTAAGGACATAGACAATCGCTAAAGGCAACGTTATAGGCGCTCCTAAATACTAAAGGATAAACACTATACTGCACCACACCAGTCACCCTAAAGATTCATCCCACTTAGCTTCACTTAGAAACTTTCCCAATGGCTTTACGTACCCCTAGCTGACTACATAGGTGCCGCCTGCCCCTATCTCCACTAGGTGTACCCTACTTCCCATTATTCGATCGGCTCCCTAACTCGTAGATACCCGTGCTGGCCCCACAGTGGGGTGTATCACTCCCCTAAAGTGGCAACCTGATACAACGGAAATGCACGACTTATACCTACACGATGCAACAACGTCTTACCTACCAGCCCGGGTCCACACACGCATATGAAACCCGTTGGACTTGCGTTGCCACCGCTCCCTGTTTTGGCCTCTTATAGTCAAACCCAGTATGCGTGTCCCGTCCTCGACTTGGGTCGATCCCACAAAGATACGTTTTGGGATACTGGTTGAAATGGGCCCCCACTATTTACCACAAGCATTCCACCTAAGCTTGTCCCCATTAGTCCATCCCACTTAACCCACTTAGTCATGTTCATTTACATGTGTGTTTGGTTAAGTCTAATCGTATTTCAAATGCCTCTAAAGGCAACCACCAGATTCCTCATGCCACCCAAGGCACCTACTTAACCCCCATGTCCCACCTTACATGATTATCTGGTTAAGTATTTCTTAGTTCATTAAGGCCATAACCTCATAAAGACCTCTCACATTAGACTGGCATTTATGGCAGCTGAATTTGCCGGGCGGGTCCGGGCAGTCTTACACCATAAAAGAGTCTAACCTCGTGTCTTTACAACTGTTATGCTTTAGTTTGGGCCTAGGACCTCTCACATTGGGCCGACATTTGTGACTACTGGATTTGCCGGGCGGGTCCGGGCAGGTTTACATCACAAACGGGTCCAACCTCGTGTCCTAAGCATTGATTATTAATAATAATCCACTTTCCCCCAATTTTAATAATTCCCTACTTGAATTATTAATTACTTCCAATTTTTAACAATGTCCATAATTGACTCAATTATGGACATTCATTCATGGTATGCAACATCTTACAAAATTGCACCTAATTTATTAATTCCTAATATTATCCCTACCCCACGTTTGAACGTTTATTCGCAAAATATATGTTAGACTCGAATAGCCTAACTCATAGCATAAAAGAGATTATCATAATAACAACATGTATATGTGACCTAATGAATCATAATAAGGGGTGAAACTTGCATATGTCCAACTTGCATAGATTATACATGTCATGGATCTAAAGGTGTCAACTTGTTCAAAATTCACCTAATATGATCTCAATCAATTTTCATAAACTTACATATGAACATGTGTGAATCAACATCATCTAATTTTTTTTAACAACATGGTTTTATATGGGTACACCTAACTCAATAGGCAAATTCCCATAATCAAGTTTTATTTAATTATAGTTTCAAGTTTATGGGTACACCTAACCTAATAGGCAAATTCCCATAAACAAGATCCATTTAAATTAAGAAGAAAAAAAAAACATAACTTTAAGCATGATCCAACAACATCATGATTTTTCAACATAATATAGCATGATTTATAACCTGGCATAGTATGATAGTATAACATAGCTTGACATGATTCTCAACATAGCACGACATAGCATAAGAGAATTTACAACATAGCATGACATAGCATATATAATTTACATCATACGACAACATAATAGCATAATAAGAGAATCCACAATATATAGAATTTACAATTACAAATCACATCACTTTCTTGTGATCCATTCATAACTGAGTCAAATTAGTTTGTAATAGTCTTGTGAGAATCATCATACTCACCAACAAAAGAAAAGAATTAGAGAAAGAGAGATCTTTTGATTTGATTTGTGTAGATTTAGTTGTAGATGATTAGGCTTCCTCTTCTTAGTTTGTGACGGCTATGCTGAACTCCATGGCAGCAGCATGACGGTAGCTTCTCTAATTTTACAAGTGATTTAGGTCTAGGGTCTACCCACTTATTTATAGATTTTAGAATGCGTTTAGGCCATTAGATTTAACCTAGAAATAACCGCAGCCGTCCAGACAAGATGGGGTTTATCTTGTTGACTCAGCAATGAGTCAGAAGTGACTCAGCAAACACTCAGCATATTAATAAACTTCTATTCATGTCATAAATATATATATATTTTCTACAATGTACATATTAGATACATCCCCCTTTACTTATTATTGTTTTTATATACATATTAGATACATCCCCTCTCTCACACACTTATTAATATTTTTATATTCATATTAGATACATCCCCTCTCTTACACACTTATTAATATTTTTATATTCATATTAGATACATCCCCTCTCTTACACACTTATTAATATTTTTATATTCATATTAGATACATCCCCTCTCTTACACACTTATTAATATTTTTATATTCATATTAGATACATCCCCTCTCTTACACACTTATTAATATTTTAGCAACTTTAGTGTTAATAGAAAATTCGGGGTGTTATATTCTCCCCTCCTTTTAGGATTTCGTCCCCGAAATCTTCAAGTCTGGAAGAATGTATATCCTACCATCCAAACGTCCATCTACTCATCCATCATACACAGGCATCCATTGTCCTTAAAAGACTTCTAATGCTTTATGATCATATGCAAGTGTGTGTACATGTCCTTACCTAATGCGAAATCAGGCGGTCTACTGATTCAGTTGACCTCCTTAATGCAAATTATGTAAGTGTCATGAATCCATTATGTATGCAAAAGATCCTAATTGCTTACATACTACTTCTATATGCGTGCACACCCATTCAACCGAATGCAGCATCCATATGATGGTACAACCATTATACATCCATTATACTAAATACATCCATATATATGCAATATGCAATATGAAGTGACTGGGCCGATCTAGTGCCTAAAGTGTGTGTATATATGCATCCACGAGCAACCACTAGCAAACACTTGCATCCATTTTGCATCCATCATACATAACATGTCTCAAACACATGTTTCAACCATAGGATTATCCTAACTAAAGGTCAAAGATACTAATGAGAGGACATACTAAAGATAAGATAAGATAAGCTAAGCGATAAAGGAGAAATTAAAAGACATACCCTCAAAAAGAAAAGGGTACAACGAACGCATCTTCTCTTCTGTCTCCCAAGTTGCGTTGCTCTCATCATCTCCCCATTGCACTTTAACCAGTCTGACCTCTCGATTCCTCAACTTTTTGATCTCCGACCCAAGAATGCATGTAGGAGCTCGTCTAATTGTTGCATCACGCTCTATTTCCACCTCTTTAAGCAAGCTCGGCTCTACCACCTCCGCGGTCTTGTGCAAACACTTCCTCAAATGTGATACATGGAATACGTCGTGTACTCCACTAAGTTTCTCAGGCAACTCCACCCTATATGCCATCTTCCCAATCCTGTTTTTTACAGGAAACGGCCCTACAAACCTTGGTGCTAATTTCCCCATGGACCCAAAGCGAACAACATTCTGTAACGGAGATACTTTGATAAAAACCATGTCCCCAATGTCAAACTCAAGATCTGTCCTCCTCTTATCAGCATACGATTTTTGCCTATCTTGTGCTGCTTTCATCCTCCTCCGAATCAACTCAATCTTCTCCGAGGTTTCCCTAACCATATCGGGCCCAAGTAGGATTTTATCGGTAGATTCCCACCAACATGTAGGCGAACGGCAAGGCCTTCCATAAAGAGCTTCGAAAGGTGCCATGCCAATACTAGACTGAAAGCTATTATTATATGCGAATTCTACTAACGGAAGGTGCTCTTCCCATGTACCCCCAAAGTCTAGGATACAAAGCCTTAAAAGATCCTCTAGAATGCGATTCACCCTCTCGGTCTGGCCGTCTGTCTGAGGATGATATGCGGTGCTCAAACATAGCTGAGTCCCTACCACCTCTTGTAAACTCTTCCAAAATTCGCTAGTAAAGATGGGGTCACGGTCGCTTACTATACTAGAAGGAATACCGTGCAAACGAACTATCTCCTTAATGTATACAGAAGCCAACCACGGAGCAGTCCTCTTACTTTTCACGGGAATAAAATGGGCGCTTTTAGTAAGTCTATCTACTATAACCCAAATCCCCGTGTTACCCTTCCTTGATCTTGGTAATCCATCCACAAAATCCATTGAGATGCTTTCCCATTTCCATAGTGGAACTTCTAATGGGTGAAGCAACCCACCGGGTTTCTTTTGTTCTGCTTTAACTCGTTGGCACACCAAGCATCTAGCGACGTACTCGGCCACATCCTTTTTCATACTGGCCCAAAAGAAAACCCGCTTCATATCTTTGTACATCTTATCCCCGCCGGGATGAATGGTCATTTTTGAGCGATGAGCATCATCAAGAATGGCCTTCCTTAAGTCTTCGTCTTGTGGTACACAAAGTCTATTATCCCTTCGTAACCAACCCTTATCGTCTAGGGTATATCTACGAAGATGGCTTGACGACTCCCCCCCTTTGAGCTTTTCTACTATCTCAACCAACTGTGGGTCGTCTCGCTGTGCCTCACCAACCCGTCCTAGAAGTGTAGGTCTAACCTCCAAGGATGCTAACAGACCGGGTACTAAGTCAACGGAGGGTCTAAAGTCAAACATAGAGATGAATTCTAAGCTTTGTCGTTCAACAAACAACGGACTCAAGGACAACCTTTTCCTACTTAAGGCGTCTGCCACCACGTTACCCTTGCCCGGGGTATATGCTATTTCAAAATCGTAGGAGGCTAAGAATTCCATCCACCGTTGCTGCCTTAAATTCAAATCCTTCTGAGAGAATAAGTATTTTAATGATTTGTGGTCAGTGAACAGTTCGAATTTCTCACCAAGAAGATAGTGACGCCAAGACTTAAGCGCGAAAACAATTGCGGCTAGCTCTAAGTCATGCGTGGGGTAATTCTTTTCATGAACCCTCAACTGCCTTCCACCATAGGCTATTACTCTTCCCTCTTGCATGAGGACCGCGCCAAGTCCCGTCCCACAAGCATCAGTATAGATGGTAAACGGTTTATTCCCGTCTGGCAGCACTAAGACTGGGGCTGAAGTTAAGGCTCTCTTTAAACGTTGGAACGCATCATCGCAATCTTTGTTCCACGTAAAAACCAGGTTCTTCTTCGTTAACCGTGTTAATGGAGCTGATATTTTTGCGAAGTCTTTGATAAACTTCCTATAATAGCCAACCAACCCCAAGAAACTTCTTACTTCGGTTGCATTTTTAGGGACCTTCCAATATTGGATGGCCACCACCTTTGCGGGATCCACTGCTATCCCTTCTTTGGAAACCACGTGCCCTAAGAACCGTACTTCCTTCCTCCAGAAGTGACACTTAGAAAATTTTGCCTTAAGGTTATGCGCTCGAAGGGTTTCCAACACTTCCCTAAGATGTAGGGAGTGCTCTTCTTTATTCTTAGAAAAGACTAAGATGTCATCCACAAAGACTACCACGAATTTGTTAAGGTATTCCCTAAACACCCTACTCATCAAATCAACAAAATATGCAGGGGCGTTTGTCAAACCAAAGGGCATCACTAGCCATTCATAGAATCCGTCAGGAGTCCTAAAAGCAGTCTTATCTATACTATCCTCAGCCACTCTCAGTTGATGAAAGCCAGTGGCTAAGTCCAACTGCGAAAATACTGAGGCGCCAACTAACTGATCAAAGAGATCGTCAATCCTCGGCAGTGGGTGTCGGTTCTTTTTAGTAAGCTTGTTTAGTTCTCTATAGTCCATACAAAGTCTAAGAGACCCATCCGCCTTTGTGGCAAAAACTACTGGAGCACCCCACTCCGATATACTACGTCTTATGAACCCCTTCTCAAGCAACTCCTTTACTTGCTTATTGAGTTCCCTCCTTTCACGAGGAGCCATGTGGTGCACTGGCAAAGATACGGGTTCAGCATTATCCACAAGATAAATTCGAAAGTCTATCTCCCGCTTTGGAGGTAAGCCCTTCACCTCCTCAAACACATACGGATATTCCCGGACCACTTCTACCGATCGCAGGTTCTCTACAGACGCGTCAAGCGATTCAAGATAACTTAGCATAACGGAATTTATGGGATTACAAAAGATGTCGAGAGCATTACCAAGGCGAGTCACAAGCCTAACTACTCTCCTTTCACAATCAAGAATGGCCCTATTTCTAGACAACCAATCCATTCCTAAAATTAGCCCATAGCCCGTGAAGCCCAATACATAAGCATCACATCTAAATTCAACGCTAAGTATAGAGATTTTCAAATCCAAACATATCATGGTCAAATGAGCCGAACCCCCAATTGGATTTGAAACGACCAAGGGATCCTCTACTAAACTGGTGTTCAAGTGCAGTGATTCAACTAATGATGCAGAGATAAACGAATGAGATGCGCCAGAATCGAATAAGGTACGGACATGATGATCAAACAGAAAAACTAAGCTTTCAACAGAAATTGTTCTACCTCTTTCTTGCAGCGGTGGGGCCGCAATAGCCTGAACTTGCCCCCTTGCCTGCCCTGGTGCCATAAGAGCCTGCACCTGTCCTCCCGAGGTAGACCCTGCCCTCTGCCCCTTCTTTGGACAGTCCTTCACTAAATGTCCCGCATCTCCACAATGAAAACAACCAGTCTTCTTTTTCTTTCTACAATCTTTGCTGAGATGGCCAGGCGTCCCACAATTGAAGCATTTCTTCTTCCCTTTGCCATTATTGTTTTTACCACCCTTCTTATTTTGCTGTTGGGGTTTCTTCTGATCCCCTTTCTTTTCAACTGCCTTATCCTCATGCATAAGTGCCATTTCTACTAGCTTTTCAAAGGTGGCTCCCATAGGGATGTGGGTCATAGCCAACCCTTGCAACGGTTCATTCAAGCCTCTAACGAACCTCAAAGCTTTCTTCTCTGGCGTGTTCACCAACTCCAAGCCAAACCTTGCTAACTGATTAAATTTATTGACATATTCCTTTACTGATGAGCTCCCTTGCTTTAGTGCCAGGAATTTTTCCATATATAAGTTCTCCTCTGCCCTTGAAAGAAACTTTGCCTCAAACCTTCGTCTGAAATCCGCCCATGAATCAACTGGACGTTCCCCGTTAGTGACCTCCCACCAAAACGAGGCCTCTCCCTTCATTAACCAAGCAGCTAAACGGACTTTCCTCCCATCTTCCACTTCAAAGATATCCAACAATTCCTCAGTCTCCTTAAGCCAATCTCTGGCCTCCACAAACGTCTCAGTCCCTTGAAAAGTTTTTCCTCCCATAGCCTTGAATTCCTTGCACGTCTTTGCAAAAGTGTCAACACGAGGAGGAGGAGGAGGAGGAGGAGGAATGGGTGCAACTAGGGGTGGAGGAGTATCCGCTGGGCCTGCAGTGGTGGCCCTAGCCTCCAAGTATCTCCTAAACCACCCTGGAATCGTCACACCTTCTGGGAGATTAAGATCTTCAGCCATGCTGAAACGAAAAAGGAAAGATTCAAAATGGAGAATTCGAAAGATAAAGATAAGGATATGGCTATTTGGGATTATGTTTTTCATAAAAACTCTCTTTAAATAACATGTTTTTTTTTTTTTTGAAAGCACTTCTTCCAAAAATACTTTAGAAAAAAAACATTTTTCTAAATTTTTTTTTTCTGTTCTGGTAACCTTATGCTCTGATACCACGTGTAACACCCCACGTCCATTAATGTCACTCACAAAGGGAATGCATTAACTTCCATGGAGGTTTTAAGTGAATATAGAACAGTAAAATTACAACAAGACAGATATAAAATAGTACTTGGAAATTCAAAAACTTTATTTCATTGTAGCAGAAGTCAAAACATGTTTGATTACATCATAACACCATATTCAATGTCAAGTACAATATCTATCTTGATAAAACAAGTACATAATCCCATTACATGAATAGCCATTAAAAAGAAAGATAACAAGCTGGACTTTACTTCAGCAGTCCAAGCTTTCCAGAAGATAAGCGATCCAACTAGACTCCACTAGAACTTGGCCCAACCTGCGGACCTGAAGGGAGAAAAAGGATGGAAAAGAGGGGGTCAGACATAAAGTCTGGTGAATATGATAATTCTACAATACTATTACCAAAATAACTGGACTAAGGCATAAGCTGGAAAACAAGAAAATGTCTATGAAGAGCAGATTAAGGACATAGACAATCGCTAAAGGCAACGTTATAGGCGCTCCTAAATACTAAAGGATAAACACTATACTGCACCACACCAGTCACCCTAAAGATTCATCCCACTTAGCTTCACTTAGAAACTTTCCCAATGGCTTTACGTACCCCTAGCTGACTACATAGGTGCCGCCTGCCCCTATCTCCACTAGGTGTACCCTACTTCCCATTATTCGATCGGCTCCCTAACTCGTAGATACCCGTGCTGGCCCCACAGTGGGGTGTATCACTCCCCTAAAGTGGCAACCTGATACAACGGACATGCACGGCTTATACCTACACGATGCAACAACGTCTTACCTACCAGCCCGGGTCCACACACGCATATGAAACCCGTTGGACTTGCGTTGCCACCGCTCCCTGTTTTGGCCTCTTATAGTCAAACCCAGTATGCGTGTCCCGTCCTCGACTTGGGTCGATCCCACAAAGATACGTTTTGGGATACTGGTTGAAATGGGCCCCCACTATTTACCACAAGCATTCCACCTAAGCTTGTCCCCATTAGTCCATCCCACTTAACCCACTTAGTCATGTTCATTTACATGTGTGTTTGGTTAAGTTTAATCGTATTTCAAATGCCGCTAAAGGCAACCACCAGATTCCTCATGCCACCCAAGGCACCTACTTAACCCCCATGTCCCACCTTACATGATTATCTGGTTAAGTATTTCTTAGTTCATTAAGGCCATAACCTCATAAAGACCTCTCACATTAGACTGGCATTTATGGCAGCTGGATTTGCCGGGCGGGTCCGGGCAGTCTTACACCATAAAAGAGTCTAACCTCGTGTCTTTACAACTGTTATGCTTTAGTTTGGGCCTAGGACCTCTCACATTGGGCCGACATTTGTGACTACTGGATTTGCCGGGCGGGTCCGGGCAGGTTTACATCACAAACGGGTCCAACCTCGTGTCCTAAGCATTGATTATTAATAATAATCCACTTTCCCCCAATTTTAATAATTCCCTACTTGAATTATTAATTACTTCCAATTTTTAACAATGTCCATAATTGACTCAATTATGGACATTCATTCATGGTATGCAACATCTTACAAAATTGCACCCAATTTATTAATTCCTAATATTACCCCTACCCCACGTTTGAACGTTTATTCGCAAAATATATGTTAGACTCGAATAGCCTAACTCATAGCATAAAAGAGATTATCATAATAACAACATGTATATGTGACCAAATGAATCATAATAAGGGGTGAAACTTGCATATGTCCAACTTGCATAGATTATACATGTCATGGATCTAAAGGTGTCAACTTGTTCAAAATTCACCTAATATGATCTCAATCAATTTTCATAAACTTACATATGAACATGTGTGAATCAACATCATCTAATTTTTTTTTAACAACATGGTTTTATATGGGTACACCTAACTCAATAGGCAAATTCCCATAATCAAGTTTTATTTAATTATAGTTTCAAGTTTATGGGTACACCTAACCTAATAGGCAAATTCCCATAAACAAGATCCATTTAAATTAAGAAGAAAAAAAAACATAAATTTAAGCCTGATCCAACAACATCATGATTTTTCAACATAATATAGCATGATTTATAACCTGGCATAGTATGATAGTATAACATAGCTTGACATGATTCTCAACATAGCACGACATAGCATAAGAGAATTTACAACATAGCATGACATAGCATATATAATTTACATCATACGACAACATAATAACATAATAAGAGAATCCACAATATATAGAATTTACAATTACAAATCACATCACTTTCTTGTGATCCATTCATAACTGAGTCAAATTAGTTTGTAATAGTCTTGTGAGAATCATCATACTCACCAACAAAAGAAAAGAATTAGAGAAAGAGAGATCTTTTGATTTGATTTGTGTAGATTTAGTTGTAGATGATTAGGCTTCCTCTTCTTAGTTTGTGACGGCTATGCTGAACTCCATGGCAGCAGCATGACGGTAGCTTCTCTAATTTTACAAGTGATTTAGGTCTAGGGTCTACCCACTTATTTATAGATTTTAGAATGCGTTTAGGCCATTAGATTTAACCTAGAAATAACCGCAGCCGTCCAGACAAGATGGGGTTTATCTTGTTGACTCAGCAATGAGTCAGAAGTGACTCAGCAAACACTCAGCATATTAATAAACTTCTATTCATGTCATAAATATATATATATTTTCTACAATGTACATATTAGATACATCCCCCTTTACTTATTATTGTTTTTATATACATATTAGATACATCCCCTCTCTCACACACTTATTAATATTTTTATATTCATATTAGATACATCCCCTCTCTTACACACTTATTAATATTTTTATATTCATATTAGATACATCCCCTCTCTTACACACTTATTAATATTTTTATATTCATATTAGATACATCCCCTCTCTTACACACTTATTAATATTTTTATATTCATATTAGATACATCCCCTCTCTTACACACTTATTAATATTTTAGCAACTTTAGTGTTAATAGAAAATTCGGGGTGTTACAACAGACATATATCTCTATACTTCTTATTACATATAAATAACATTACAAATGCAACTATTAAAACTATTCTTTTAATTGTCTCTAAAATGACATTAAAAATGCTTCTTTTAATTTCATACTTTTTATTGAACATAAAATGTCAATAAAAATGTCGCTTTAAATCTACTCTTTTTATTTGTCATTAAAATGACAATAAAAATATAAGTTTTTCATCTACTCATTTATTTACATTTAAAATGTAAATCAAAATGTAACTTTTAATCTAATCTTTTATCACATCTAAAATGACGATAAAAATATCACTTTTAAATCCATGGTTCTATTTATTTCTGAAATGTAAATATAAATGTACTTTTTAATTCTATGTTTTTATTTACATCTAAAAATGTAAATAAAAATTCACGTTTTCAATTCATGTTTTTATTTACATCTAAAATGTAAAATAAAAATGCACTTTGTAAATTCATGTTTTATTTACTCTTTTTAATGAACAAAAATGTACATTTTTGTTTCAACCTTTTAAATGAACAAAATGTCTATTCTTGTTTAATCCCTATTAATGATCACAAATGTATATTTTGATTTCATTCCCTTTAAATGACAAAAATGTATATTTCTAATTCAACTATCCTAATTTGTCAAAATTGTTCATTTTGGTTTCAACAGTTCTAATTTGAAAAAAAGGCAAATTTTGTTTTCAACTATTACATTTGACAAAAATGTCTCAACTCTTTTATTTAACAAAATTGTAGTTTCTGTTTTTAACTCTTGTTATCGTAAACAAATGACAAATAAAATCTATTCTTTCAATTGAAATCAATATTACATGAGAATGTAATATTCTAATTTTATTCTCTTAATGATATTTTTAAATCCTAAGAAACTTTGCCTAACAAAAATGTTCCTTTAGTCATATTAAACATTTCTAAACATAAATTTACTTTTTTTATCACATTAACATTTCTAAACAAAAATGTACTTTTTATCCTATTTAACATTTCTAAACAAAATGCTAATCTTGATCTAATTCTTTTCAATGACCAAAAATGGATATTTTGGTGTAACTCTTTTTAATGACCCAAAAGGTATATTTTGGTTTAATCATTTTAAGTGACCAAAAATGTATATTTTGGTTTAACCATTTTTAAATGACAGAACCAAATTTTTGTACTTCATTCCTATAATATGACCAAAAATGAATGTTTTTAATTCATTCTATTTAATTTGCAAAAATGAACATTTCCAATTCATGACCAAAACTGATAATTTTGTCTAATTCTTTTTATGTAAACCAAATGTGAATATTTTGTCTAATCCTTTATATGTAAACAAAATGTTTCTTTTTATTTACAAAACAAATTTCAATTCCAAAAATGTTATTTTTACTTGCAAAACATATTTCAAATAAAAAGGTTGTTTTTATTTACAAGGTAACATTTGTAAGGAAATGTTGTTTTATTCCACTGTAACATTTATAAGAAAATGTTATTTTATTTCAAGGTAACATTTATAAGAGAATGTTATTTTATTTCAAAAATCCCGTTTTGCCAAAAATTGTCTTTTATTTCTATTATCATGTTTTGACAAAAATACTATTTTTATATAATCCTTGTTAAATGACAAAAATGTGATTTTTGTAAAATCCTTATTTAATAACAAAAATGTGTATTTTTGTATAATTCTTATTAAATAACAAAAATATCTCTTTTTATTTCATTCTTTTAAAAGTGACAAAATATCTCTTTCTATTCCATTCTTTTAAAAGTGACAAAATATCTCTTTTTATTTCATTAACAAAAATGATAACTTGAATTTTACAAAAATGTAATATTCTGTTTGATCTATTTCAATTCAACAAAAATGTGAATTTTGTTTTATAAACGAGCTATATTCTCGGGTCTAAAATAAAGGGGAAGTCTTTATTTTCAAACTCTTTCAATATTCATAACTCCGAAATAAAAATATGATTTTTATTTCAAATCAAATATGAATCTAATTTTAACCAAACGCATATATCGCAATCTACAAAATCAACAAGCAACAAACACAACATCATACATCACAGATCTGAATTTAATCAACATACACACATAGAATTTAAATAATGAAATATAATTAAATTTTAATTATTTTTAAAATATAGAAATCTCACCGATGGGTTCTGAATTCTTCAAAATTTCAGATCGCTCTATTTCTGATCTGGTTTGTTCAGTTCTATAGCTCTCGTTAATACGAATCCAACGGTTCAAAAATCACTCGATTTCGTCGTTGTATGACAAAGATATTGTATTCATATGTTAATTACAAAGTCGATTAACTAAATAATTTATTTATTTATTAATCTCCTCCTTAACCTTAATTAAAAACAAGGCCACGTTGACCATCTTCTACATCGTTTCTTTCTTCCTATAGCCAACTGAACCCGTCGAACCCAAAGCTTCCTCGTTCTCTCTCCTAACGCAAGCTACCCCAGGCCGATGGACGACGATCAGATAGTGCCACAAGAAACGCCTTGGAATCCTCCACCCGCTCCCTTGAATCCGCCCAGCTCGGTGGGGCCCCCTCCACTAAATCGGTGCCCGAAGTCGGCGTATTTGCCCCCAAATTCCGATCACAGAGGATCTTGAACCCCATCATATCCGTATGATATCGAAGAGGGAAGACTGCTCTTCCATTTTGTTTTAGATTCATGCATTATTTTGTGATATGTTTGGAGATATTAAGGGATTTGTTTCGGTGCTTTGGGGCCATAAAAAAAATGTTAGGCGGCGGCTGTATGATTAGGAGATTAGTGTTTTGTGATTTAGTTTTATTTATAATTTTTTTTAATTCTCTAGTTTTCAGAAAAGCCCGTTTACTCAAACCAACTCCAAATCCAGCCCAGCTAGAGTTGACCCTAGCCAAATACCCGTGTTTCGGACGCAATGGGATAGGTCTCATCAGCCCGTTTGGTCGTCTCAGCCTACTTTTATTTATTTTAAAATATAAATTATTTAATATTTAATTTTAACCGTACATATAAATTCACCGGGGCTACATACGAACTTTAAAAATTACAAAAATAAATAAATATATTTTTGACTTTGTTACGACGATACGGTCCTAACAAAACTAATTTCGTCGAATTCTGAGATCGTTTGAAAAATGGCTATTTTTCTGTTGATTAAATTTGATTGAAATAAATAAAACACATTTTCCTTTGCCACGCTCACATATTGATTCGAAAAATTCTGGAAAATTAAACTTAACAATAATTCGACATTCTGGTTCCAACAAAAGTAGTTTCGTCGAAAACTGAGGTCGTTTGCAAAATGGCTATTTTTAAGGCCAATATATTATATTAAAATATATATAAATTCTATAGCGACTTTTCTAAATTTTAAACTGGACATAACTTATTATTTATAAAGTGAAATTTCAATTTTTCAGATTCGTTAGAAAGATATGATTAAACAGGTTCAAACGTTCTTGTTTCACTTAATTCTGATTTATTTTTAATCCTGTACATTCAGTTAAAGTTTGAAATCGAATTTTCGAACTACCGCGCCATTTCAAACTCCTTTTATATTTAAATTAAATTTATTCCTTCTTAACTCGATTTAAATAAATTTTTCATTGTTATTATTTAAAATAAATCATTTTAAATATTAAAAATCCATTAAAATTTCTAAAATATTTTTTTTTTAAATTGGCCCCAAAATTTCGGGTTGTTACAAGTACAATTTGAAGATAGTAGAGTCAGAAATTCATTGCCATCAACTACATCTTGGTTGCATCATAACCATCAGTTCAACTGCAATCTCTCTGTGTCAGTGTCACTGTAACACCCCACCTCCGCTAGGGTCACTCGCAAAGGAATGCACTAGCTTTAGAGGGGCATTATTGGTAAACATGCACAGAAATATCACAAGACGGAACATATAAAATAGCGGAAGTAAAATCGAACTTTTATAACATGAATAAATAAGGTCTAAAGCCTTTTACATCAGAGTACATCAAAACCTGTCTTGCAATAGTAAAGAAGCATAAAGACTTTTTAACAAATTATTCCCCAAGTAAAACAGTAAAGTAGCCATAGCCAAGAGAAGTCCAAGCCATCCATGATGACCTTCAAGCAGAAGAAGTCCGAACTAAACAGCATTGTTTCCTCCCTGAAACCTGGGGGGGAAACGGAAGAAAAGAGGCGAAACAAAACAGGTCAGTCAAAAAGACTGAGTAAGTCCTATCTACTTCCAGTATAAAAACAGGTAAAGGTAACATGACATGCATAAACTGAAAGTAAACATAAGGATAACTACAAGATAGATAAACCAGGGTAGCCGGTTGAACTACTGCGGCAAGGTAAACTAAGGTATCATGATAAACTACGGTGTTATGATAAGTCAAGGGATCACATCGTCGGATTTCTATCGAGTACATTATCCCAAGGTATCTACCCCGTCTAACATCCCACGGTATCTATT
The DNA here is from genome assembly GCA_030737875.1 of Allium sativum. Lineage (NCBI taxonomy): Eukaryota > Viridiplantae > Streptophyta > Magnoliopsida > Asparagales > Amaryllidaceae > Allium > Allium sativum. Next base: position 1,977,139 of record JASFAX010000036.1, on the reverse strand, counting down.
ATGTATATTCTTCCTAGTTCTAACATGTATATTTGCTCTGCACCTCTCGTACTAGTATCCCTACCCGCGTCATGTGTTAACCATGAATGTCCCGTGATCAAAGTCGTGTAATGGTCCATGTCAACCTAATATCGCATATATAGGTTACTCAAATCATATGTTTCTTTCCATGTATATAAGTTCAGTCCTTTGCCGTACCTCGTACGGGCTTCCTCATGTCGTATTATCCTTGAAATCGTTTGGACTGTCACCCTTGTTCTAGCTAGGCTCTTCCATATCATCGTTTGAACTACTAGGACTTACGCCACCTAGCACCACTAGGGATTACGCTTACCTATTGCACGCTTTCATATTTCGGTTTGGGTTAAACCACCTAGGCCACTAGGGATTACGCTAACCCTCAACCGCGCCCTTTTTCCCACGCATTCATCGTGAATCGTTTTTCTATAACTGTATGCACATGTATCACATCGTGCCATCCGAGTCCTGTCACCGGCCAAGACAAGAATTACAGGACTCGGTCAGGAGCTTTAGATTTATCTGCCGATGCAGATACTAAGGTCTGCTTTTCTACACGTGGCTATGGTCCCACGAGACCCCTCCCTCAGCTAGTGAAAGGCAACACAAGAGAAAATCTTGCATGAGAACTACACTCCGGCCAGCCCACATCCTACGGCCTACCTCACCCATAATTAGATAGCAATTATGGTCTGTTGGGTGTTCCCTGCCTTTCCGTACGTACACGCTTGACTCAAGATGGTAGATGATCGACGAACTTGCTATCTCGGGCACCTTATGTATTCGTCGACTCACTGCTATCCACCCCAGTCTTTAGGTCGCTCGCATAGCAACCAAGGCATATTCTTGGTTCTTCTACCGCAGACCTCAACCTCTCGTGAGCCTAGTATAATGACCTGGCAGCTCGCAGAGGGATCCCAAGAATATCCTCACGTTCCCCGAAGCCGCTGCTTCGTTACCCAGTTCGTTGGAGCCTTTATCTAAATCAGATAGCCTGCTCCTACACGCATACTTAAACGTTGACCTAACGTATCGGGTTACTAATCTATCTAAGAAATGGTCCAAATTTCCTTGACTAAGAATTATTACTTAGTTTCCCTTAACTAAGGTTTACCACTTAGCCTTATTTCCATAATCCTTGTTAACTATGGTTATTTACCTAATCCTCCGAATTAGGGTTTATCCAATGGGTTAAGTGTCACTTAAGTTCACAACTTAACCCGTCTACAAACCACGTCAAAATTGGCTAAGTATCCAAGTCCAAAACTTAACCCTACAAACCATGTGTCAAGTTGGTTAAGTATATCAAGCAATTCATGGCTTAACCTTATCTAATTATCATTTTAGGTTGGTTCAGTATATGTATTAACTTGACCTTATCTAATTACTGAGTCATATCGGTCAAGCGCATTCAAACGATTCGTGACTTAGCCTTATCATGTTTTCACGTTAGATTGGTTAAGTATAGGTTAACTTAACCCCCATAATTTCACGAGTTAGATTGGCTAAGTATAGGTCACTTAACCACATCCAATTAACGAGTTAGATTGGTTAAGTTTAGGTCACTTAACCACATCAAATCTTCGTGTATAATTGGTTAAGTATAAGTTGCTTAACCCCATTAAATTATCACGTTAAGTTGGTTAAGTATTGGTTATTTAACCTCATTGAATTACCAAGTTTAAATTGGTTAAGTGTTTAACTTAACCCCATCGAATTACCGTGTTTAGATTAGTTAAGTGTGGATTACTTAACCCCATCTAATTACCGTGTTTAGATTAGTTAAGTGTAAATTACTTAACCCCAGCTCCTAATCATCTTGCATGGTTAAGTGTCATTAAGGAAATCAAGCCCGGTCCAACTTAACCTACCCATTCGTGTCATATCGGTTAAGTGTCATTAGTCAAATTTACTTAACCTTATCATGTGGCATTAATTTAATTAATGCACTCTTAACCTCTCACATTAGACCTTGTTGTGGTTACTAGTTAAGCCGGGCGGGTCCGGGTAGATTTACACCACAACCTAGTCTAACCTCGGGTCTTAAGCGCGACATGACCAACTTCTCACATTGGGTCCTATTGTTTGCAACTACTAGTTAGGCCGGTCGGTTCCGGGTAGTTTTACGTTGCAAACTCAACCCAACCTCGAGTTAGCCACACTTATATTGTCTAAGTTCATCATGTTTCCAAAACATGTTACAAGTTTTCAAGCATTTGGGTAGACCTAACTTAATAGGTAAATTCCCAAAGGGTAGACCTAACTTAATAGGTAAATTCCCAAGCTCATGTTTTTATGCATACTTACATGTCATCTTCCATGTTATCTTTCAAGTCATATTTTCAAGTATAAACACATGTCATATTCAAGTTAAGATTTTGCGACATGTTCATGTTTATCTAACTACCCAAAATCGTGTTTTCCCAACGCAAGCAACGCGAGTCAACATAGTAAGGATACTATGTCACATATTGGTCTCAAAACATGCATGATGCCAAAAGGGCTTGGCTTCCACATGCATAACATCATAAAGAGATTGGCCAAAAACATGCATAGTGTCATAAGGTAATTTGGCCACAAACATGCATATTATCAAAAAGGGTTTGGCCATAACCTTGCATGTTAGCATAAGGGGTTTGGGTTCATAAACATGCATAAGCCCCAAAATCTTGTCTTAGCCAATGTTTCACGAGTAAAGTGGTTTCTAAAGGTTCATGCTAGCATTTCATGCATAAAGATCCAAACTTGCAAGTTAAACTAGGTTATGCAGAGCATGAGAGGCATGATTAAGTCACTCACATGGCCTAAAATCATAAACATGAACACAAGAGGCAAGGTAAGGTTCATATAGGTTCGCATAATCATGTTTAGCCTCATTTTATCCCATGTCATTATCAAAACTACCGTTTCCATCTAAAAGTAGCTAGAACTTACATAGTTAGGCCTAGGGAAAGAAGCATGAATCATCTTGGCTAAGAAAGGTGCCTCCTTTGTAGAAGAATCGTCATGGAACTCGCATAGCAATGTTGATTTGGCCTTGATTTGGTGTAGCAAGCTTGCACCTTTTGATTTGAACTTGATTTGGATGCATAGGCTCTAGGGATTTGAGATGGAGGCCATGAGAGTAGAAATTTGGCCATAGTTTAGTTACATGAGTGAATAATGAGGGTTTAGGGGTAGGTTTAGGGTCTTTTTATAGATTAGGCAAGTGTTTTAGGCCATAGGATTAAACCTAGATTCAATCCAAGCCATCAAAGCATGTCTTGGGGAAGAAGTCAAGTGTAGGAACCATCTAGGGCCTTTAGATTAAAGATGAACCATGAGAACCATCCAAATGCAAAATCTGCATTTGAGCGAATCGGCCCACGGGTTGACAGCCAAACACCCTGGATTAACCCCTAGTCGACCCAGCGGGCTCGGGTCGACCTCAAAAATCGGCGGGTTCGGTTATTTCCCTCTCCCAATTCGCTGTTTTGAACATTTTTGCATATTTATTTATTTAATTTTCAATTATATATATATATATATATATATATCAATATATATATATTTCTCTGCGCAACCCATTTCACTTAATTAAGTATACTTTAACTTGGGAATTTTTCGTGAAACTTCGCGAGGCCATATCTTGGTCATACGGACTCCGATTTTCGAAAACTCGGACTCTATTTCGCGTATTTTTCCGAGACGAACGCAATGGCATAGCCCGTTTCCCTTGATTCAGATTTTACAGTTTAATTCTGCCTCCATTTATGTTATAACAGGTTATTGAAAATACGGGTTGTTACATTCTCCCCACCTTTTAGGATTTCGTCCCCGAAATCTACAAGTTAGGAAGAACATATCCTACCATCCATCATCCATCTACTCAAAACATCATCCACAAGCAACCATTGTCCTTAGATGATTTCTAATGCTGTATGAATATATGCAAAACGTGTGTGTACATGTTCCTTAGCTAATGCTAATGATCAGGCCTGAATAATCTTTCTAATGCAAAATATGTATAGTGCCATGAATCCAACATGTATGCAAATAGTCCTAGTCATATAAGTACTATATGCGTGCACAAACATTCATTCACATGCAACATCCACATGACAACACATTCAATTTCATCCATAAAGAAGTATAAATGCTCGTGCATATGCAACATGAAACGTGATCGCGTCAATCTAGTATCTAACGTGTATTCGCGCATCCACGAGCAACCACTTGCAACCATTTGCAACCATATCAATCATAACATGTTTCAAATACATGTTTACATCCATAGGGTTCTACCTAGGATTCCCAAGATAAGATTGAGAAGATAACAAGACAAACTTCTTACGGGGTTTGTAACGGAAACAGGACCGACAGGATATCCACCAAGCGATAGCATGCAAGTAAGCTTTACAGGTGAACCAAGGATCAAAGACATACTCTTAAAAAGAGACGTGATGCGCGCGTCCAAGCCGCATTTCCATGAGCTTAATTCCATCGTGCCTTGACCGCCTTTGACTTCATGATTTCATAGCTCCTTGATTCCTATTTCCAAGGTGTGAGTGGAACTCATCTCACTGTCGCCTCTCGTTTCACTTTCACTTATTCTTCCCCTAGTATGCTTGGCTCAAATATGTCTGCGTACTCATGCAAGCTCTCCAAAATTCACTAGTGAATTCTGGATCTCGTTTTCCAATGCCAATCCATGTTGCCAAGAGTTCTTACTAGGGTGATTCCCATAACCCATGCATAAGTGAAATAAACCATCCGTCTTATCGGCGAACACCACTCGATCGGGCTTCAAATTTCCAATAAAGGTATCAAGGGATTCTAGGTAACTAATCATGACCGAACCCAAAAGGTTCCACGAGACTTCGAGGGTATTACCAAGATGAGTCGAGAGTCTAACTACCCTCTTTCCAAAACCGAGAATGGCACCCCTTATTGGGTGACCACTTTATCCTTAGAATCCCTCCGTAGTTGAGACATGTCATTCTCAAATCCAACAAGTCATGAAGGAATGGACCCACTCTCCAACCAGATTTTTGGGACAAAACTGGGATCCTCTACTACGCTAGTACTAAGGTGCAGAGACTCAACTATCGAAGCGGACTTAAAAGATGCGGTGATCAAAACAAAGTCCCGCCGGGATGATAGAGAAGAAAAGCTAAACCTTTAACAAGATCGTTACCCTCCTTCTGAGGTACCCTAGAAATGAGAGCATACTATTGCCCTCCGAATGATCTTGTCCCTGTTCCATAATACTTAACTATCCGTCCCGTTTCACCATGCCAAAGGTACTCTCTCGTCATGGGTTTCATTGTTCATCTTTCTCCCTCCTTTTAGGACTCAGCCATACCAACATGTTGCTTATCCCTGAGCTCGTATCCTTTATCCTTGTTCTTACTATCCTTTCATGCATAACTCTGCAACGGTCTCTCGAGAACCACCTCCATCGCATGGAAAACACTTTTGTAGATAGAAAAGACTAGTCGCAGTTAAAACCACTGTGACTACAGATGGAGGAAAGAAGGAAAAAGAGATTCAATTAAGGAAACGAGGATAGTGCTAATGGCCTTTGGGGAATAGCCTTTTTCTTTTAAAAGAAAATTTTCTTGAAAAATGCTTCTTTGTAAACGATTTTCAAATAGTTTTCAGAAGGTCTTTAGAAACTTTTGCCCAGTCTGGTAACCTTCTGCTCTGATACCAAATGTAACACCCCACCTCCGCTAGGGTCACTCGCAAAGGAATGCACTAGCTTTAGAGGGGCATTATTGGTAAACATGCACAGAAATATCACAAGACGGAACATATAAAATAGCGGAAGTAAAATCGAACTTTCATAACATGAATAAATAAGGTCTAAAGCCTTTTACATCAGAGTACATCAAAACCTGTCTTGCAATAGTAAAGAAGCATAAAGACTTTTTAATAAATTATTCCCCAAGTAAAACAGTAAAGTAGCCATAGCCAAGAGAAGTCCAAGCCATCCATGATGACCTTCAAGCAGAAGAAGTCCGAACTAAACAGCATTGTTTCCTCCCTGAAACCTGGGGGGGAAACGGAAGAAAAGAGGCGAAACAAAACGGGTCAGTCAAAAAGACTGAGTAAGTCCTATCTACTTCCAGTATAAAAACAGGTAAAGGTAACATGACATGCATAAACTGAAAGTAAACATAAGGATAACTACAAGATAGATAAACCAGGGTAGCCGGTTGAACTACTGCGGCAAGGTAAACTAAGGTATCATGATAAACTACGGTGTTATGATAAGTCAAGGGATCACATCGTCGGATTTCTATCGAGTACATTATCCCAAGGTATCTACCCCGTCTAACATCCCACGGTATCTATTATGTATATTCTTCCTAGTTCTAACATGTATATTTGCTCTGCACCTCTCGTACTAGTATCCCTACCCGCGTCATGTGTTAACCATGAATGTCCCGTGCTCAAAGTCGTGTAATGGTCCATGTCAACCTAATATCGCATATATAGGTTACTCAAATCATATGTTTCTTTCCATGTATATAAGTTCAGTCCTTTGCCGTACCTCGTACGGGCTTCCTCATGTCGTATTATCCTTGAAATCGTTTGGACTGTCACCCTTGTTCTAGCTAGGCTCTTCCATATCATCGTTTGAACTACTAGGACTTACGCCACCTAGCACCACTAGGGATTACGCTTACCTATTGCACGCTTTCATATTTCGGTTTGGGTTAAACCACCTAGGCCACTAGGGATTACGCTAACCCTCAACCGCGCCCTTTTTCCCACGCATTCATCGTGAATCGTTTTTCTATAACTGTATGCACGTGTATCACATCGTGCCATCCGAGTCCTGTCACCGGCCAAGACAAGAAATACAGGACTCGGTCGGGAGCTTTAGATTTATCTGCCGATGCAGATACTAAGGTCTGCTTTTCTACACGTGGCTATGGTCCCACGAGACCCCTCCCTCAGCTAGTGAAAGGCAACACAAGAGAAAATCTTGCATGAGAACTACACTCCGGCCAGCCCACATCCTACGGCCTACCTCACCCATAATTAGATAGCAATTATGGTCTGTTGGGTGTTCCCTGCCTTTCCGTACGTACACGCTTGACTCAAGATGGTAGATGATCGACGAACTTGCTATCTCGGGCACCTTATGTATTCGTCGACTCACTGCTATCCACCCCAGTCTTTAGGTCGCTCGCATAGCAACCAAGGCATATTCTTGGTTCTTCTACCGCAGACCTCAACCTCTCGTGAGCCTAGTATAATGACCTGGCAGCTCGCAGAGGGATCCCAAGAATATCCTCACGTTCCCCGAAGCCGCTGCTTCGTTACCCAGTTCGTTGGAGCCTTTATCTAAATCAGATAGCCTGCTCCTACACGCATACTTAAACGTTGACCTAACGTATCGGGTTACTAATCTATCTAAGAAATGGTCCAAATTTCCTTGACTAAGAATTATTACTTAGTTTCCCTTAACTAAGGTTTACCACTTAGCCTTATTTCCATAATCCTTGTTAACTATGGTTATTTACCTAATCCTCCGAATTAGGGTTTATCCAATGGGTTAAGTGTCACTTAAGTTCACAACTTAACCCGTCTACAAACCACGTCAAAATTGGCTAAGTATCCAAGTCCAAAACTTAACCCTACAAACCATGTGTCAAGTTGGTTAAGTATATCAAGGAATTCATGGCTTAACCTTATCTAATTATCATTTTAGGTTGGTTCAGTATATGTATTAACTTGACCTTATCTAATTACTGAGTCATATCGGTCAAGCGCATTCAAACGATTCGTGACTTAGCCTTATCATGTTTTCACGTTAGATTGGTTAAGTATAGGTTAACTTAACCCCCATAATTTCACGAGTTAGATTGGCTAAGTATAGGTCACTTAACCACATCCAATTAACGAGTTAGATTGGTTAAGTTTAGGTCACTTAACCACATCAATTCTTCGTGTATAATTGGTTAAGTATAAGTTGCTTAACCCCATTAAATTATCACGTTAAGTTGGTTAAGTATTGGTTACTTAACCTCATTGAATTACCAAGTTTAAATTGGTTAAGTGTTTAACTTAACCCCATCGAATTACCGTGTTTAGATTAGTTAAGTGTGGATTACTTAACCCCATCTAATTACCGTGTTTAGATTAGTTAAGTGTAAATTACTTAACCCCAGCTCCTAATCATCTTGCATGGTTAAGTGTCATTAAGGAAATCAAGCCCGGTCCAACTTAACCTACCCATTCGTGTCATATCGGTTAAGTGTCATTAGTCAAATTTACTTAACCTTATCATGTGGCATTAATTTAATTAATGCACTCTTAACCTCTCACATTAGACCTTGTTGTGGTTACTAGTTAAGCCGGGCGGGTCCGGGTAGATTTACACCACAACCTCGTCTAACCTCGGGTCTTAAGCGCGACATGACCAACTTCTCACATTGGGTCCTATTGTTTGCAACTACTAGTTAGGCCGGTCGGTTCCGGGTAGTTTTACGTTGCAAACTCAACCCAACCTCGAGTTGGCCACACTTATATTGTCTAAGTTCATCATGTTTCCAAAACATGTTACAAGTTTTCAAGCATTTGGGTAGGCCTAACTTAATAGGTAAATTCCCAAAGGGTAGACCTAACTTAATAGGTAAATTCCCAAGCTCATGTTTTTATGCATACTTACATGTCATCTTCCATGTTATCTTTCAAGTCATATTTTCAAGTATAAACACATGTCATATTCAAGTTAAGATTTTGCGACATGTTCATGTTTATCTAACTACCCAAAATCGTGTTTTCCCAACGCAAGCAACGCGAGTCAACATAGTAAGGATACTATGTCACATATTGGTCTCAAAACATGCATGATGCCAAAAGGGCTTGGCTTCCACATGCATAACATCATAAAGAGATTGGCCATAAACATGCATAGTGTCATAAGGTAATTTGGCCACAAACATGCATATTATCAAAAAGGGTTTGGCCATAACCTTGCATGTTAGCATAAGGGGTTTGGGTTCATAAACATGCATAAGCCCCAAAATCTTGTCTTAGCCAATGTTTCACAAGTAAAGTGGTTCCTAAAGGTTCATGCTAGCATTTCATGCATAAAGATCCAAACTTGCAAGTTAAACTAGGTTATGCAGAGCATGAGAGGCATGATTAAGTCACTCACATGGCCTAAAATCATAAACATGAACACAAGAGGCAAGGTAAGGTTCATATAGGTTCGCATAATCATGTTTAGCCTCATTTTATCCCATGTCACTATCAAAACTACCGTTTCCATCTAAAAGTAGCTAGAACTTACATAGTTAGGCCTAGGGAAAGAAGCATGAATCATCTTGGCTAAGAAAGGTGCCTCCTTTGTAGAAGAATCGTCATGGAACTCGCATAGCAATGTTGATTTGGCCTTGATTTGGTGTAGCAAGCTTGCACCTTTTGATTTGAACTTGATTTGGATGCATAGGCTCTAGGGATTTGAGATGGAGGCCATGAGAGTAGAAATTTGGCCATAGTTTAGTTACATGAGTGAATAATGAGGGTTTAGGGGTAGGTTTAGGGTCTTTTTATAGATTAGGCAAGTGTTTTAGGCCATAGGATTAAACCTAGATTCAATCCAAGCCATCAAAGCATGTCTTGGGGAAGAAGTCAAGTGTAGGAACCATCTAGGGCCTTTAGATTAAAGATGAACCATGAGAACCATCCAAATGCAAAATCTGCATTTGAGCGAATCGGCCCACGGGTTGACAGCCAAACACCCTGGATTAACCCCTAGTCGACCCAGCGGGCTCGGGTCGACCTCAAAAATCGGCGGGTTCGGTTATTTCCCTCTCCCAATTCGCTGTTTTGAACATTTTTGCATATTTATTTATTTAATTTTCAATTATATATATATATATATCAATATATATATATTTCTCTGCGCAACCCATTTCACTTAATTAAGTATACTTTAACTTGGGAATTTTTCGTGAAACTTCGTGAGGCCATATCTTGGTCATACGGACTCCGATTTTCGAAAACTCGGACTCTATTTCGCGTATTTTTCCGAGACGAACGCAATGGCATAGCCCGTTTCCCTTGATTCAGATTTTACAGTTTAATTCTGCCTCCATTTATGTTATAACAGGTTATTGAAAATACGGGTTGTTACAGTCACCCTAGAACTTGTGCATCAATGTTCATCGCTATCACCAACATGGTTGCATCTGATCATTCCCGCACTTATGTTCTCATCTCTGCAAATGTCTATCACGATTCTTGATCTTCTTGAACAAGTTTTGTACCTTTCACCATGACTGGAAAAACTAATTCACCAAGTTCTGTATCAAGAGTGTCTCAAAATCAAACCGAGTCCACTCAAGAATTGATCAAGGCAATCATCAAACTGCAGAGCCAGTTGATCTCATTTCAACTTGCTGAATCGAACTATTTGTTGCGGAAACTGCGGATAGAAATATTTGTTAGAGGTTACGTCTTGAATATTACATTCTTAGAACAAAACTCATACCAGTAAAATATGTAAGAGATAGTAAAGAATTTTTTATCATAAACCAAGAATATACAGTTAATATGAGACAAGAAGTCTTTTATATTCATGGCTAGTGTCATCCATTAGCACTGCTTTGCTACCCCCAACTTATTGGATGTAGTAATGCTCACGACGTATGGGCATTAGTACGAATAAATTTCACTTCGCAATCATCTGTAAGAATTCTACACTATAGAAGGAAACTAAAGAAACACTTAAGTTTCATATATGTTATAAAATTCTGAAAAATGATGTACAACACTTAAGTTCTAATGAAACATGCCTTTTTATTGCTAGATTAAGGTCCTTCTCCTTCTTATAGTTGAAGGCTTCATCGAACACAAGTTTAGCCTTCAGTAGATCAACTTGATGAAGTTATGAAACAAAAAAGCACAATTGGTACATATATATATATATATATATATATATATATATATAGTGATCATAATATAGCTTATCTTTTCTAAGAGAGATTGTTACGAGTAAGTACCTTTTCATCAGATCCTGCACTTCCAACTACATAACAACACATTTGCTTAGCAAATTGTCCAACAAGATGGCCGACTGCACCTATAGCTGATGATACAAAAATATGCTCTCCTTTCTTTGCTGAGCATATCTCATGAAACCCAACATATGTTGTTAGACCTGGCATACCTGTATTGAAAATAGAAACTTCCTTATAGTGCGTATATAGGCATAGAGAAGCCAAATCCAAGGTCTTAACACTGTTAATACTTACTTATAGTAATTGGCAACTTATATAACACAATATGAAAGCAAACGTCCTCATATCTAAACCAAGTCTCATTCGAAGGTCCTCACGGAAATGACTTTGTTAAATGTCATAAACCACGAAAGCCTTGCCGAATTATAGAATTAGATTTTTCTATACTATACTACTGCTGTTTGTGTTAGTGATTTAAACCGAAATACAACCATAAACTGAACAGAAGCATAGAACCATGAGATTGAAGTACAACATACCTAGGAGGCCGGTGTAGTAAGAAAGTGGAACGTTAGTGTACTTGATCTTGAATAGGCCTTCAGGAGAAGTTATAAGACTATAAGGCCATTCCCAACCTTAGGTTGGGCCAAATGTCAAATCGGGGTTGGTTGACCCGCCCCCACCAACCCCAACGCAGAGTTAAAAAAAGAAAAAGTTACTCCTTAGTCGGCTTTCTTTTAGTCGGCTAAGGAAATATATTATTTTTTTAATAATAAAGTGGTCCCAACAGCCTATTTTTAGGCTGCTGGGCCATTATTATATGTAAAATATGTTAGTCGGCTTTTAGAAAGTCGATTGACAATGGTTGTTTTCCTACATTTGGGGTTGCTTTGGCAACCTCCAAGGTTGCCAAAGCAACCCCCGGAGGGCAACCGACCCCCTGTTAGGGTCAGTTGCTTCCCAACCAAACCTAGGGTTAGCAATGATCTAATCCTCCCAGCCAGTTGTTTCCCATACATAGTCCTCTACTCTGAAACTTGGATGCACTGAATCCAGCACTTTACCAACACCTTAGCAACTTAGATGCGCTGAATCGTCTGGTAGCGACCCGAACTTCCCCAGTCTACGAAGAGAAGAGAAAGAACGGATTGTCTAAGAACACGACAAATCAGAACACAAACAGAAGAACATTTCATTGCTTATTACAATAATTTACATCAGCGTTCAAGAATATACAGAGTATGAATAAATATTATACATCAGAGAAATACCAGAGATTTAAATTACAATCCAGCGGAAAATAATACAAAAACACAACTGAAAGAGATAAACGGATACAGAGCTTTAAGAATATTGTTCCACCTGTGAACCATGATCCTATGAATATAAATATGCAAAACCAAAACTACTAGCTGCCCGTGTGGAAAATAGGGGCACTCAGAGTTTAGGTTAAAACAATAAACTCCTGGTCAATCATGTGACTGGTGTGAGAACTAAAACAGTTATTTAAAACTTTACTTTAAAATATAGTATATAAAGGGACCACGCCGTATAACACAGAACGAGTTTTCTCCCAAGAATACCAGTGCATAAAATAAACAGCGCAATGCTCTTTGAAAAAATGAAGCTATTATAAGACTCAGGTCCCATCACACAATGCAATGCAAGCCGGAGAATAGGGTTTTACCTTATAATAGCCAAATATGCTTGGTACATTTAAAACAAATCATTTTGATACTATTATAGTGTAAAGTGTATGAAAACAACTTCAAATATAAATGTATCGATCATAGATGGCATGGGTATCATATATCATGTCGCCAATACTAGACTCTACAATCAAAACCGCAATGTCACGTATTGGAAATTGGTTTTCCATCATGAGTCGAGGCAAGGGATGTACTTCTCGCCGGCTTCGAGACACTCTAGCAAATGCCTCAGGATCTCCCGCAAAAGACCCATGGATCCTCCAAGGTCGGTCCTCCCTTACGTTTTAGGATTGGCAATTCTTGAAAATACGTTTCCTGGTCCTATAGGACCTATATCCATCGGCTCCGTAGAGACCGATATATCCAAGGCGCCTCGCATTCCAACAACCACAAAGGTAAAAATATTATAAATGTCTGGGCTAACAAAACCCAGACACCACCCATAGCTAGAAAGAAACGTCATGTCATCCTCGGGTCCCTTATCCCGTTTTTAACTCATACCGAGGTGTGAGGCTCGCGAATTAACGTTATACACAAAGCTATGCTATATTAAAGTCATGCTTTGATCATCAACAACAAGACTCTGCTTTTCAACAGAAGCCTTGATCATTTGCATCTCTGCATGCTACACAGGCAATTCATGCCATGCAACTGATGTCTATCGATATATAACCTCTGATCTTGTATGTCTCTGAGAAGGGCGTTAAGCAAGAGAATAAATTCACCGCCGCCAAACAGATATATATTTAATAGAGATCAATCAACACAGAATAAAATCCAATGTCAGACACACATCCATTTACAAGTTCGTTCTGGGTCTGAAGAAACCGGAGACACCTTATTTCTCATCCCATATGTCCAATACTGGAGAGAGGTCCTCGCATATTCGGTCGACCTCCAATTATATCTGGATGATCACCACTTATTACCTCGTCTTGGGTGTACAACCCAATCAAGACATCAGTAATCATCCAAATGATGTGAAAACCTCCGGTCTTCAACCACCGTCTTCATCATTGACTTATCGTCGAATCAGTTATTCAGAATGGGTATAAACTCGGCCTTTCTGAATAACTCAGATATATAATAAACAAGTGCGATAAAAACACAACATACGCCTCATTCCAATTCTGAATATTCTTTTATTTAAATATTCACATCCTTTGGGAAAGGTTCTCATTAATTTTATTAAAGATAAATTCTTTAAAATTATTCTTTAATCTTCCTTTGGATATCAATTCAAACAAAATTAAGGTTTATCCAAACTAGTCGGGATTAGCGCACCTTACTGAAGTAATCATTTGTTTAATTTCCTAATCCCAACCTATTCATCCCATGGAGCAAAACTGGTGATACTCCATATCTAACACCACGGTGTTATCGGTAAATTTAATTACCATTTCACTTTCAAATCTAATTAAAGATTTAACTATCGCTAGGAGCAAAACTGGTTATACTCCATTCTCGATCATTTCCCAAATTTGATAATTTAAATTATCAATTCCCATTTCAATCTAATTAAAGATTCGTTAAAACTCCACTTAGTTTTAAACTTTCCAAAAATCAATATTAATGATTATTTAACTTTGGAAACACTAACATGTCGCATCGATAATCTACACTGTACTATTGATTTCTACTGATATATAACCTCTAAGCTCATACGTCTTAGAGAAGGGTGTTAAGCAAGAGAATACATTCTCCACCACCAAACAGATATATATTTAGCAGAGTGAAACACCCCACCTCCTTTAAGGTCACTCACTAAGGGAATGCCTTAACTTTGGTGGAGTATTATAGGTAAAAGACACAGAAAATTTACAAGACAGAAATATAAGTAGCGGAAAACAAACATTTATTTCATACGTGGTTCAATACAAAAACCATTATAGTAAATTGTCTCAAAATAACTTCCAAAACATTTCATCATAATCTCTGTCTTGATTTAAACATAACGAAGCATATAAATAAACTGCATAAATCCCCAAGTCTAATGTGTCCAAAGCCATAGCCAAAGATAATGGGTTCCAAGCCGTACATCACAGAGTCTTCAAGCTTGGAAAGATGAACAGTCCAAATTAAGCTGAGCTATTCCCTCCCTGGCTACCTGAGGGGGGGGGGGGGGGGAACGGAAGAAAAGAAGATGACAGAAAAATGGGTCAGACATAAGTCTGAGTAAGTCCAGTGACTTTTCAGTTTGTGAATAAGGAAAAGGTCATGATAGGAATAAACTAAAAATAGGACAGTACCAGAACAACAAATTAACATAAAACTATATAAGGCAGGATAAACCGAATGTACATCGCACCCATGTTTAATTCTCCACACCTACTTATACTTGTCCAACTAGCACCACGTGTTCATGGTGAAATGATCCCCTTATATCGATCGGCTCCTACTCGCATGCATTTATCACGTGTGTCTTTCGGCCTTCGCTTGACTGTAGATACCTGTGTTGGTCCCACCACGGGGTGTATCAAATCCTATGGTGTCAACCCGACATGATTCAAGATGCACAGCATATGACTACTGATGCCTAGTGCCTGCTTTTTCCAGAGTACGTGCACGCCCGTACTCCGTCGGAACCTACACTGACGCACCACCCACCGATGTTTTGACCGCTTACAATTCATCCCAGTAATCGTGCCCCACCCTGCCTAGTTCAGGGTCCCATGATACATCTGTGGGTTACTGCTGAAATGGGTCCCCGTTACTAGGGTTTTCCAGCCAACATATTAAATTGGTTAAGTGTCTTAACCCCACCCATCAGTTTATTTAACATGTTGAATTGTTTAACTGTTCCCTTAATTGAATTAACCCTGCCAAACTCGACTTAGATTTATTAAAGCACCAACCACTCACATTAGACAGGTATTGTTGTGGTCATTGGACGTGCCGGTAGGTTTCGGGAAGTTTTACACCACAACTCAGTCTAACCTCGGGTCCTTTTTGGGCTCAATGCACTAACCACCCACATTAGACAGGTATTGTTGTGGTCACTGGATGTGTCAGTCGGTTCCTAGGAACTGGACGATCCTGTTTGGTCAAAAACCTAGCGGCAAACTCCTATGTTCCTTTCATTACGGTATTTCCGAACAAGTTCCTGGATGACAAGCCTAGGCGCAATTACTATGGCTCGTCAATAATAAATAGTTTAGTTAGAATAAAAAAAATTAGTTTAATCTACTGTTAATATTCCCTTTTTTATGTAATCGCTCGATTCTAGTCAATCAACTTGGTTGAATTTTTGTTCATATTGAAACGAATCGGGGTTGATCAGGAGTTAGTCAATGATGTTTGAACATGTACTTTTTTTGAGTGTCTTCGATAAGTTAATTCCCGTGGATGTTTATTTGTCGGGCTGCCCGCCTAAACTAGAAGCAGTTATCGATGCTATAACGAAACTTCGTAAGAAAATATCCCGAGAAATCCCGGGCAGTTTTACACCACAACTCAGTCTAACCTCGGGTTAGGCATATTCGTCTTTTCTAAATTTACATATATATTTATCCCTTTTATGCTTATATGTAAATTTTTCAACAATTTATTGTCATGGCCCACTTTCCTTCTAAATCAAATTCATAATTTTTGGTAGGTAAATTATACCATTTCAATGCCATACCATCTACATGGTTATGAGCCAAATATGTTAATTACGTATAGTTTCATGTTTTCCCCAATGTTACCACCGTTGTACGTTCGCGAAATTACATAGGATGTTGGGCTCGACATTTTAGCCTAACTAATAAACTAAAAGGGGTAAAAGAGGAACTTGCAACTTTCCAACATCATACAAAAATATGGATCTCACTACAGATGTGTCACATGAACTTGACATAATATACTTTAATTATGAACTTGCAAACTAGATCTATGCAACATGAGTCATAAAATGATAGTTTTACATAGAACTACCAAAACTTAATTAGACATGTAGTGGTGAACTTGCATAGGGGTTGAATCATGCTAATATGGATCTAACATAGTGGCATATGGATCTAACATATAAAGTGTAGATCTAAACATATAGGTTTACGTAATCATGTTTTTAACCTATAAACTTGCATGTATACATAACATGATAACATCACTTAACTTGCATAAACATGGCATAATTTCTGAATTGACATACAACATATAGATGTCATCACCAAATTATACAAGGTCGTAGATCTAAACATGTATGCAGAATGTATCTAAATAGTTAGGCATAAACGACATGATTTAG
This sequence comes from Allium sativum, assembly GCA_030737875.1. Classification (NCBI taxonomy): domain Eukaryota; kingdom Viridiplantae; phylum Streptophyta; class Magnoliopsida; order Asparagales; family Amaryllidaceae; genus Allium; species Allium sativum. The sequence goes on along the minus strand of JASFAX010000036.1, from coordinate 1,960,220 downwards.
CCTAAAACTTGTATAATATAACCAAACTTACATATGATAATTTCATTCCCAAATTCCTATATGACATCATAGGTTTATTCAATTTCCACATAACATGATAGGTTCGATAGACCACAATAGTTCATAGGCATATATGATAGAATAGACATGAATAAACATAAATCAGCATCACATACAACTTGATACAATTCTATTTTACAATTCATTACAAACCATGTATTTAATTTATTCACATCTGAAAGATAACTACACTTACAACCAAAAAGGAATTCTTGAGTTCTGAGATCTGTATTCTGAAACTGAATTGCTCACCTTTGATGTAGATCATTGAATTCTCTTAGTTGAATTAGATTAGATTTAATCTGATTTTTGATGTAGCTTTTATCTTGCCTTTGAGTTGAAAGAGATGACGGCTATTCTAGGTTCACCATTGACGGCATGGCGGCTCTTGGCATGAATATTTGTGATTTTGGGTTGAGAGTTAGGTTGCTTTTATAGAGGTTTAATTAATTTAGAGCTGTCAGGTTAACCCTAGAAGCAATCAAGACCATCCAGTCAAGATAGGATAACACCTCAGCCCTAATGACTCAGCAGGGAGTCAGAATTCGTCATCTTTTCAAATCTGCCCGGGGGTAGGTCGACCCCCAGGTCGACCTGTAGGGTAGGTCGACACTAGGGTCGACCGCCTGTCGACCTGGCCTGGGGCGGGAATTTTCCTGCCCTGCCCTCTTCTGTGTTTAAATTTGAATTTTGAATTTTTGAAACTTCCAAAGGCCATAATTTCTTCATACGAAGTCCAATTCACGCAAACTTAGACACTATCTCAGCCAGAATTCCGAGATGAACGCAATGGCGTAACCCGTTTTCCCTTAATTCTCACATTTAAAATTAATTATTCTTTAATTCGTTACTTTAAGGTTTACAGAAAATACGGGGTGTTACAGAGATCAACCATACAGTTCGAAATACAATGTTAGACATGTTATCCTGTCTTTAACTAGGTTAAAGAACTAATGTCATTTAAAACACAGTTCACGATAAACCCAAATCACATTCCATTAATCATGGAATCTTCACGGAAAACAGATCAATATATAATCGATATCAATTTCCCTATTTGACTAATAATATAAATGGAATGACGACACAACCTTTTAAATTCCATATATATTAACAATCTTCCTCCACAGAAGCTCATTTCGATTATTACCAAATCGAATTCCATTCAATTCCAATTTAATATATTAAATTGACAAGCTTTACTTCGGAAATTTCCCGTTAAATCTTAATAAAAAGATTTATAAATTCCAAATAACATTTCACTGTAAATCGGGTTAAAGAACCAATGTCATTTAAAATGCAGTCCCCAATAAACCCAATTCACATTCCATTTTATTCCAATTAAAAGTTACTTAATTGGAAACACTAATAATCTTAACTAAAAGATTTATTCTTTTAACTGCTGGGCTTAAGAACTGTGTCAATGAAGACACCATTCATGACAAACCCAAAATCCAATTCAATATTAAATACAAGGCTCTGAATAGAAATTATATCGGCTTATATTCAATATCAAATTCTGAAATCAACAAATATCGTATTGGGAATAACGATATATATGTATATCTTCCAAATTCCTCCATAATATCTGTATAATCACGGAATCCAATATCGAAATATCCCAAAGATAATTTCGATTCAATCCATCCCAATTCATATATTGGAAATTCTGGTTATTTTTAAAACCATTTCAACCAATTTATTTATTTAAAAATATTGGACTAATTCTAGTTCATAACTAGTTCATAACTAGTTCATTTCGATAAAAACATTTTTTTATCTTTTCAAATATGGAATTTTTCATCCCAGTTCTTTCCATATCATTTATTATGATTTTACACAAATTATTAGTATTTTTTAATAATTTTATCAAGGCCCGTACAGTCGATTTCCGTAAACGGTCATCGAACTGCACTTACAGCGACCTTTTCCAAATTTGATTTGGACATTATTCCAAATCCAACCATTAGATTTCAAATCCCTTGTATTCGTTGGAAAGCCCTTTAAGATACGAACCTAAAGGTTCCGGTTTTAGGAGAATCTGACGGTTGGATCTCCCGTAATGTCAATTCAAAGTCAATGGTCAAAATTCGCGAATTACCGCGGTGCGGCGCGTTCTATTCAGGCCATTAAATATATATTATATATATTTCGTCGATTTCTATTTAAAAGGTATTTTCAATTTTGAATCAAAATTGAATATTCCTTATCATTAATATATAAATGATGATATTTTCAAAACAATAGATTTTGAAATCACTTCCATTTCGATATACATTATAAAAATGAATAAAATCGACATAAATATCGTTCACATCAAAATGACGTTAATCTAATCAACACGGCTTTATATATTTAAATATTTTCGTGTCCATCCAAAACCGAACATCAAAATCAGATTTTAATCCTTTACGGAATATTATTTTAAAATATTCATTATTTTAAAATATTTGTTATTTTAAAATATTCACTTTCTGAATTGGAATCAGACATAGTCAATTACCATATAATGTTATTTATATGGATTTCATACAACACATGTATACAACAACAGTGATAAACAATCAACCATCATCCAAAGTGCATTATACAACTGCATAAGCATTAAATATAAATAATCAACGCTTACAATAGCTTATCAACCAATCGATCGACATACAACTAAATAATTAGGATTAGTGTACGTCAAATTTCATCCTAATACACGTGCGGGGTTTCAATCAACAAACACAGATTTTTATTGGTGTAGCTAGGCGATGTGTAAAATTTATCATCCCAGTCAATATCAGTTAAATGGGTGTACAGAAACAAATCGTCTGATTTGTAAATGAATATTTATTTTATTTATATGCACGTTAAAAATTATATTTTTAACTATAAAATATTTATTTCAACACATGAATATTTTACTTATTCCATTCCACATCACAATCAATTTTCACGACACAATAAGATCAAACAAGTCGTCCATAGTCTGCGGACGACGGGGAGCAGCTCATATATGCAGTTATAAAATAAATAACTGTAAAAGAAATTTCAGTGAGGAGTTCTCACCTTGGGTTTCCACTCTGCCAGTTTTATTTCTGAATTTCTGAATAATTTGGATTTACCCAAAATTCCAACGCAATCTTTTTCACGCTGTTCATAGTAAAAATCACATTTTTAATATGATGTTTATACATTAAAAATTATATTTTTAATCCATGATATTTATATTTAAAAATTTCATTTTTATTTCAATGTCATATTTATAAAAATCACTCTTTTATAATGATGTTTACATTATAAAGATCACATTTTTATATCGCTATGCATATATAAAAAACCGTGTTTTTATGCTGCTAATCCATATATAAAAATCTAATTTTTATATCGCTACTTCCTATAGAAATCTAATTTTTATATCGCTATTTCTTATATAAAAATCCTATCTTTTCAAATATAAAAATCATATCTTTTTATTTATAAAAATCAAATCTTTTTATTTATAAGAATCGAATCTTTTCTTGTTTAAAAACCAAATCTTTCTTGTTTAAAAAATATAAATTTTCTCGTTTAAAAATCTAAACTTTTCCCTATTGAAAATCTCATCTTTGCGCTATTAAACATCTCCTCTTTGAGCTTTAAAAAAAAATCTCATCTTGCGCTATAAAAAATCTCATCTTTTCAATGCTAAAAATCCTACCTTTACATTATTAAAAATCATTTCTTTTCATTTTTTAAAAATCATTGCTTAATTTCTAATTTAACTATAAGAATAATAATAATTAAATAAATTAAAAACACTCATATTTTATTGTAAAAAATCCAATCTTGGTTGTTGAGGATCGCCGAAATCGGTGCAAGGGGGTGGCGCCTTCATTGGCGGCGGATTGGGTTTTGCGCGGTGGTGGGTTGAGTTGGGGCTGAAAGGGGGGTTTAGGGTTCGAATGGAAGGGCATGGAGAGGAGAAAGAAGGTAGGAGGGCAGAGAAGTCACTGTAGGGGTGGCGGAGGTCAGCAATGCACTGCCGGGGTGGGGGGGGGGGGGGGAGGGGATGAAGGGCGGTGACGGCTAGGGCAGAGTAGCGGTTTTCTTTTTTTTCGATTTTAAAAACCGACGGGGTGTGAAGATGAGGGAGAGAAATAAGAGGGGAAGACCTAATATATATTTATACATTTTATTATTTTAATTTCCAAAAAGTTACCCTTTTCATTCGAAATCAAAATCAAGCCCAATGACTGTCATCCCTAGCGTAATACCCCCATTCCGAACACAATGGGATATGTTTCATAATATAATTCAGCTGTTACGATCAGTTTCCGCTAAATTTAAAATATAAATCATTATATTTTAAATTCAAACGCACATTTTATTTTACCGGGACCACATACTGACTCCAAAAATTCCAGAAAATAAATCTGGCTACGTTTATACGATACGCTCTTAACAAAACTAATTTCATCGAATTTGGAGACCGTTTGAAAAAAAAGTCATTTTCTAGTCAATTAAATTCAAACTGAAATGACCAAACATGTTTAAATTCACCAAGCTAACATATTGATTCCAAAAATCATGAAAATTGGAATCTAGCAATAATTTGACATTCCGGATCCAACAAAAGTGGTCTCGTCGAAAACAGAGGTCATTTACAAAATCGCTATTTTTAAGGGCTATATTTTCCATAGCGACTATTCTAAATTTTCAACTGGGCATAACTTTTTATTCCCACTATGAAATCTGGATTTTTCAAATTCGTTGGAAAGATATTTTCAAACAGATTCAAATATTTCTTGTTTCACTAAAATCCGGTTTATTTTGAATCCTGTACATTCATTTGAAATTTGAAATCGAATTTTCAAACCACCGCGCCATTTTCAATTCCTTTTATAATTTAAATAAATTTTTATATTCTAATTTCGAGTTAAATAAATATATGCGTTCTAATTCTAGTCAAAATAAATTTCTAGTCGTTATTATTTAAAATAAATCATTTTAAATATTCAAAATTCATTAAAATTGCCAAAATAAATTTTTTAAATTGGTTCAGATTTTCCGGGTTGTTATACCAACTGAAACGACCCGAACTTCCCTGTAAAGGAAAGTCCGGATTGAGTTTAGAACACGACAAATCAGAACACAAACAGAAGAACATTTCTGTTAGACCCAAATCTGGGCCTAACACCTAATTGTAGATCATAGATCACAGAATGCAGAAAACAGTAAATAAAGAGGAGACACATGAAGTTTTTATAGTTGTTTGGCTCAAACCAAGCCTACGTCCACTTTATCTCTTCTTAAATCCTAAGAAGTTACAAGTACAATTCTCTCGGTTTATACACGAAATCCTCGTGTTTACAATGAAAAGAGATAAGAAATCATAAGAATATACATGAAATCCTCCTGTTATAATGTGGAATTTGGCTCCTTTGCTGCTGAAAATGCTTTGCAGAGAGCAATGGTGGAAGCCGTGAGGTGTTAGATCCAAAAGATCCCTGAAAATGCCTTCAAATGGTGTATTTATAGCTGTAGGAGAGCTTCTGGGAAGACCGATTCGTGATGGGGTATGTGGCACCCGATCCGGGAAAGTAGGAGCAGGAGTAGCCTTAAGAATAGGTCATAACAGTGCATGTATCTGTAGGTCTAGAGATCGGTTAGTGGTCATGGGTCGGATCGTGATATGGCTATCACGATCCGAGACTGGTTGCGAGCTGGAGTGAAGTGCTGGCGATCGGGTCGTGGTCTCCATGTGTACTACAAGTGGGTCGCGATGTGAAGGTATACCACGGGCCGAGGGGGGCGATCCAATGAGGGGCGATCCGAGGGTGCATGAGCCATACTCCGATCGTGTGACCCTGCGTTGCTTTATCTAGGGAATTGCCAGATTACACCAGTTTACGGAAATGGGAATAAATTTCAAACCGTAAGTCCGATTGAGCCAAACCAAAGCTCAAACTGAAGTTAATTACGAGATCTACAAGAGTTACGGAGCTTAGCTCCGTAATTGCTGTGTTCGGGCCCAAAAGAGGTCGTCTGATAGGAGTTTCGGGCCTTTCTTTGTTTGTGATGCGATTTTGACCAAATCGTTGCCTGTCTTTTGACAATTTTCTCCATATCCGAGCGCGATGCTATCCAGATATTCAGTGTGACAGCTTTTACCAAAAAGTGTGTCAAGAATTTCATTGCTTATTACAACAATTTACTTCAGAGTACAATAATATATAGAGTATGAACAAATAAAATACATTTGATAAATATTAGAGATACACGAATTTACAATGCATCGGAAAATAATACAAAACACAACTGAAAGAGATACACGGATACAGAGCTTTCCGAATATCATTCTAGCCGTAAATCATGATCCTGTGAATATAAATCTGCAAAAACCAAAACTACTAGCTGCCTGTATGGAAAATAGGGGCACCCAAAGTTTAGGTTAAAGCAATAAACTCTAGGTCAGTCATGTGACTGGTGTGAGAGCTAAAAACAGTTGTTAAATCTTTACTTTAAAATCATATATATCAAGGGACCACGCAGTATAACACGGAATAAGTTTCCTCCCAAGAATACCAGTGCATATAACAAAACAGCGCAATCCTTTTTGGAAAAATGAAGCTATTATAAGACTCAGGTCCCATCACACAATGCAACACAAGCCGGCGGATAGAGCTTTACCTTATAATAGCCAAACATGCTTAGTACGTTTAAAACAAATCATTTTGATACTATTATAGTGTAATGTGCATGAAAACAACTTCAAATATAAATGTATCAATCATAGACGAAATAGTATCTCATGCGACTATGTCGCCAATACTAGGCTCCACAATCAAAACCAAAATGTCACGTATTGGAAATTGGATTTCGGTCATGAGTCGAGGCAAGGGATGTACCCCTCGCCGGCTTCGAGACACTCTAGCAAATGCTTCAGGATCTCCCGCAGTAGACCCTTGGATCCTCCAAGGCCGATCCTCCCTTACGTTTGAGGATTGGCAATTCCTGAACACACGTTTCCCGGTCCTATAGGACCTATATCCATCGGCTCCGTAGAGACTGATATATCTGAGGTGCCTCACATTCCAACAACCACAAAGGTAAAAATAATATAAATGTCTAGGCTTGCAAAACCCCGACACCACCCGTAGTTAGAAAGAAACGTTGTGTCCTCCTTGGTTCCCTTATCCCGTTTTTAACTCATACTGAGGTGCGAGGCTCGCGAATTAACGCTATACACAAAGCTATGCTATATTAAAGCCGTGCTTTGATCATCAACCACAAGACTCTGCTTTTCAACAGAAGCCTTGTTCATTTGCTACTCAGGCATGCCACACAGGCAATTCACGCCATGCGACTGATGTCTGTCGATATATAACCTCTGAGCTCGTACGTCTGCAAGAAGGGCGTTAAGCAAGAGAATTAATTCTCCGCTGCCAAACAAATATATATTTAATAGAGATCAGTCAACACAGAATAAAATCCAATGTTAGACACACAGTCCATTTACAAGTTCGTTATGGGTCTGAAGGAAACTGATGGCACCTTATTCCTCGTCCCATATGTCTAATACAGGAGAGAGGTCTTCGCATATCTGGTCGATCTCCAAGTACGTCTCGATGATCACCACTTATTACCTTGTCTTGGGTGTACAGCTCAATATTGTTGGCACACATTAAAGAAGGATTGAACAAAAAAGTGCTATAATTCAGACCATTCTATCAAATACACCAAAAAAAGAAAGGTAAACAACAAAAAAGATTCTATGGGTCAAGACAACAATTCAACAAAAATCAAAGATGTGGTCAGTCTAACCAAGAAAGTGGTAGACTGTATGACCCATAGTTTTACGCGTTTTTAACGCATAAGTATGAAATATTATTTTCATACGAGTTTGTATCATTCTGTAATTTTAAGAGATGACTATTAAAGATATTTCTCAATTTTGATATTTTTCTATGATCATTTTACCCTTGTTGAAATCTTATCTCGTCAATAACTTTTTATCGAAGTGAAATTTTAATTCGAAACCATTTTCGTTCAATCAGAATGATGGTTTTCCTTTCCATAGAATGAAATTTCAATTCGAAACCATTTTCGTCCCTTTTATTCTCATGTTCAGAAGCACTGCTTCTAGCATCGTGCCCCCCACATTCTCATAATATATGTCAATTTCTTCTGGAAAATACCTATACATGTTTCATATATGTTATAAAATTCTGCAAAATGATGTACAACACTTAAGTTCTAATGAAACATGCCTTTTTAATGTTATATTAAGGTCCTTCTCCTTCTTATAGTTGAAGGCTTCATCGAACATTGGTTTAGCCTTCAGTAGTTCAACCTGATGAAGTTATGAAACAAAAAAGCATAACTGGTACATATATATAGAGTAATCATAATATGGATCTTCATTGCTTAGAGAGATTGTTACGAATAAGTATCTTTTCATCAGATCCTGCACTTCCAACTACATAACAACCCATTTGATTTGCAAATTGTCCAACAAGCTGGCCAACTGCGCCCATAGCTGAAGATACAAAAATATTCTCTCCTTTCTTTGTTGAGCGTATCTCATGAAACCCAACATATGTTGTTAGACCTGGCATACCTGTATTGAAAATAGAAACTTCCTTATAGTGCATATATAGGCATAGAGAAGCCAAATCCCGGGTCTTAACACTGTTAATACTTACTTATAGTAATTGGCTACTTATATAACACAATATGAAAGCAAACATCCTCATATCTAAACCAACTCTCATTCGAAGGTCCTCATGTGAAACGACCCGAAAATCGCCCTTGCGGGAAATCGCCGGATACGCTTACTTTGGGCCACAACAACATCAGAACAACAACATCAGACTTTTATAAACATCATAATAATTTTACATCAGAGTACAAAATATCAGAGTACATCGAATAAAATTACAGCGGAAGATAAATTACAATAAATTGTTACATTACAGTGGAAATAAAATAACTAAGGAAGCGGAAGACAACTACGCTCTTGACACAGCTTTAGGCTTCAATCCAGAATCCTGCTCAAGATAAGAACATGTAGACAAACTACTCGACTGCCCGTGTGGAAAAGAGGGCACCCGAGTTTGCAAAGGTGGGAACAAACAACAGGTCAGTCATGGGACTGGTGTGAGAATTCTTAACTAAATTAACTAATAGTAATAAGGCAAATCCAAGGATCACGCCGCTAACGCGGAACGGGTTTACTCCATTGGATTGCCGGTGCATAAAATAAAGTAAATCGTTAAACAACGTAATGCCTTTTAGAAAAATGAAACCATTATAAAACTCAAGTCCCATCACACAATGCAACGCAAACCGGAGGATAGAGTTTTACCTTATAATGGTCAAAAATTGCTTGATACGATAAAAAAGATTTGATATTATTGCTAGTGTATATAAGTGTCAAAAACAATTTCAATCATAATGTATCAATCCTAGACGGCATAGTACCCCATCCTACTATGTCTCCATACTAGTTCTACAATCAAAACCGCATGAGGTCGTATTGGAAATTGGGTTTCCATCATGAGTCGAGGCTAGGGAGGAGCTCCTTACCGATTCGAGACACTCTAGCTAATGTCTTGGGATCCCCCGCAGAGAACCCTTGGATAGCTGCAGGGCCGGTCCACCATACAAGTTTGCGGATTAGTTATTCTTGAACACACGTTTCCCGGTCCTATAGGACCTATCATCTGAGGCGCCTCATTCCATCATCCACATAAGTAAATATCAGCCAATTTAAGCACCGACACCACTTCTAGCTAGAAAGAAACGTGCTGCTCTCCCTGCGTTCCCTTCTCCCGTTTTAGACTCCAACTGGGTTGTGAGGCTCGTGAAGCTATGTAATACACAAAGCTATGCTTATTCAAGCTGTGCTTTGATCATCCCACAAGGCCCTGCTTTTCAACAAAAGCCTTGATCATTTGCATCTTGGCGTGCCACATTGACAATTAATGCCATGCAATCAATCACTATTAATATATATCAGGGTGTTAAGCAGAGAATAAATTCTCCACTACCAAACAGATGTACATTAATAAAAATCAATCTAATTTACATGGAATGAAATTCAACGTCAGACACACATCCATTTACAAGCTTATACTCTGGGTCTGAGCGAAAACCAAATCCGTGCAATCAACCTTTACGTCCGGACAATTTCCACTTCAACCCCTTCAAGGTAGCTACTCCAATCACGGGCATTAGCAGTCGTCGTCCATTCGATATGAAGATCGTCGGTCTTCAATCGCCGTCTTCAACTCTTCGACTTAGATCGACGTATAATCATTTGAAATGAGATTGAACTCGGACTTTCCAAATGATCCTCGCATATATATATAATTTAAAAATCATTTCATATCGTTTTTAGTATTTAATAACGATCTATTACTATTTTTATTTAACGACACTACGGGTCAATGGCCGACCCTGGCGCTGTTTTCATCCAAATTTGTTTTACACATTTCTTTAAATCTAACCGTTGGAATTTAACACAATTCATATCGTTGGAAAGATCTTCCCAAAGCGAACCTACCTGTTTCAGATTTGGGAAAATCCGAAGGTCGGATATTTTGGTATAATTAACTAAAGGTACAATTCCAAAATGCGAACTACCACGCTCGATTCGTTTAATTAAAATTTGTTTGTATATATGATTATATATGTACATACAATTTCTTCGGCCATTTCATTATTGTGGTAATCATGACAAGTAAAGATATATAACATAACACATAATAATGTTTATTTTAATTTACATACACAACCTATACATGCAATGTTTTTTTTTTACTACTATTTTCAATCTACACAAACATGCAATTTCTTGTGCGTCATTTCTAATTCAACAAAAATGATTATTTTGTGTCATTCTTTTCTTTACAAGCAAAATGATATTCTTGTTTTAATCTTTATACATGAAAATGTAAATTTCATATATTTAATCTTTTAATGAAAATCTAATTCATTAAAATATAAATTTCATCGTTATAATCTTTACTGAAATTCTTTTGCATGAATATGTAAATTTCATACCGTTGTCCCTTTTAATAAAAATTCAATTGATTAAAATGTAAATCTTCTTCTTTAAGTCCTACTTACATGAAAATGTAATTTTCTCCTTCTCTTATTCACATTAAAATGTAAAGTTTTCTTTTTACATTAAAAATGCAACTTTCATCTTTTTGATCTTATTTACATTAAAAATGTAAACTTTATTTTTAATCATTCTTTTATTTTATATTGAGAATGTAAAAGTCTATTTCACATTTTATTTACATATAAAAGTGTAACTTTTATTTCATCCTTTATTTACATATGAAATGTAAATTTCTATTTAATCTTTCATTTACATATAAAATGTGCATTCCTATCAAACCTTTTTATTTACCTATAAAATGTAAATTACTTTATTTTCTTTATTTACATTGAAAAACATAAATTCTTTAATTCCTTTTTATTTACATTGAAAAACATAAATTCTTTAATTCCTTTTTAATTTACATTGGAAGACACAAATAAAAGGGATGCACTTTTATTTCCATATCGTATTTGCATTGTGGAATGCAAACAAAAAGGTGAGCTCTTACTTCTAAGTTTTATTTACATTAGAGAACATAAATAAAAGATGTACATATTCTTCTATGTCATAATTGCATTGTGAAATGCAAAATAAAAAGGGAATTTTATTTTCTACGTTATATTTGTGTTAGAGAACACAAATAAAAGACCGTTTATTTTCCTAAGTTATATTTACATTAAAAAAAATATTTTAATGTACTCACATATTTTTTATATGTGTTTCCTTTTCCTCTTTTCAGCATGTTAAAATTAATGTTTTTAACATATAAATATTTTCTAACAGGTATTTTCTATCATGTTAAGAATATGGTTTTTGACCTTTTATATTTTCTAACATGTTCTTCTAGCAATGTTAAAAATAATGTTTTTAACATACTTATCCTTTTCTGACAAATTTTCTTTCCTTTCTATATAAGCATGTTGAAAATAATGTTTTCAACACATAAAACGTTTCTAACATTACATGTAAACAATGAAAAGAATATTCTTAATGTTTAACAATTCTAACCATTCATATTAACATAAAAATAATATTTTCATGTTACATCATTTCTAACACTTCATATTAACATAACAAGAATATTTTTTTGTTGAATCAATGCTAACAAAGTGACTATTTTGCATTGTTGATTCTAATTAAATAAAAAGTGACATTCCTTTCTTCCCAATTCTAATAAATTAAAAAGTGACATTATTATAACATAAATGGTATTTTTTTTATTCTAATATGTCATTTTTAACAGAAATGTTATTTTTATTTTCCTAACATAATCTTAACAAAATGTCATATTAAATTACATAACATATTCTTAACAAAAATGGTGTTTTGTTTCTAATGTGACATTCTAACAAAAACGACGTTTTAATCTTAACATTCTATAACCTGTCATTTTTTTTAACATGTCATTATTCTAAACAAAAGATTATTTTGTTTAACATGTCACTTCATAGCCAAATAACAATTTTATATGACATAACAATTCATAGCCAAACGAAAATTTTATTATGTTTAACATAAATGACATTTTCGTTTCACAATGCTAATTACAAATAAAATGACGAATCATAATTTCGTTGATCTAATTCAACAAAATGACAAATCAAATACAACAATTGTACTTTGAATACAAGGACAGTTTTTAAGTCAATTATTTCAATTTGTCAAAATTGACAATTTTTGTCTTTTCACACTAACTTGTCCAATTTAAAATTCTAATCTAAATATTCTTCTTCAACAAAAATAAGTTTTCTTATTTCCAATATTTTTGTTCAACAAATTGATATATTCGTTCCATCTAATTTTATTATAACAAATATGATATATTTGGTTTCAATTAACCCATTATAACAAATGTGATATATTTGGTTTCAATTATTCAATCATGATATATTTATTTACAACAATCCAATTTTAACCAACATGAGAATTCTAATCCGCATATCAATACAATAGTATTATTAGCCCAATCAAATCACGTATGTAACAAAAAGAATTTAGCGACATAATTTCACAACATAATTTCTTAGAACAGATTACGTATCATGATTCAATATTTTAATTGTATATAAATAATTAAATAAACAAAATTTCTCAATTCAATACATGCCATCACATTAGACTTAGGTGTTAACATATGGTGTGAATTCCATAATAGTATATGTAAAATATTCTAAATCTTGATATCGACATTCACAATATGATTCGCATCTACACATATTATTCCATTTAAAAATTTTAATCCTTTTTTTTATAGAAACAATCTTGTATAAACTACCAATATTCAAAATTGAATTTTTTCTTTCTATTCTAATAAATAGGAATGTCTATCATATAACATAGATCTAAACCATAACAGATTCGAAACAAAGAATAGAATTTCATCGCAAAATCAGATCTAGAATAACAGATCTGAAATAAATAGTAGATTTTCATCGTAGAACTAGATCAGTGCTTACATACACAGAATTTATCAACGAGAAAATAAGTAATTTAAATATTAATTCTGTAAACGGGAATTCTCACCTTGCTTTAAGCAGATATAAAAATCCCAACAAGTTCAGAAATTATCCCAATTAGTTTCAGCAAGTTCTATTCGACGTTAGGGTCCAACCAGATCTGAAATTTTCAAATTCGGCTCTCGTATGAATAAAATATCAAATTTACAAATTAATTTTAGATCTGTAATGCTTATAAGTGTGGCAAACCTTTTGTTTTATTATCTCAGATTTGTTCAAATCTTTGAATCAATATAACTCGAGCTACGATGCACGGAATTGGGAGCCGTTTGTTGGTGATGGAGCGGCTTGGAGGGGCGCATCCACGCCGGGAAGTGCAGAAGGCGCGGCGCAGCAATCGAGGCAGGGCGGGGCTGTTTTATCGGCGGGTTCGGGTGCAGAAATCGCGAGCTAGGGGACACGGTTTGACGTGAAACTGGTTGGAGAAGGAAGAGGAGGAGAAGAGCTTGAAAAAGCTCCAAAGTGGCCAATCCAATTCTTCATGGATTGGGAGGAAAAGAAGAGAGAAGGTGTGGAGTTTATGGTGGCTATGGGTTTGAAGAATCGGGGAAGAAGGGTCTCGACATCCGTTCTTTAAATAATAAAATATTATTTTATTAATTAATTTCCCAATAAAGGCCCGTTTAGCATTTTATCAGATTTCAGCCCAACGACTATCGTTCTTACCCATTAACCCCCGTTCCGGACTCATCTGGATATGTCTCGCAGACCCAAATGGTCATCTTGACCCCCGTTTATCAGTTTTAAAATATAAATCTTTTATTTTTAATTCAACCATACAAATAAATTTACCAGGACCACAAATTAACTCTAAAAATTCCCGAAAAATATATTTAGCTATGTTATGATGCTGCAGACTAGAAAAATTAATTTCATTCAATTTTGAGACCATTTGAAAAGTGACTATTTTCAAGTCGATTAAAATTGACTGAAATTGACAAAACTGAAATCTTTTTGCCACGGTCACAAATTAATTCTAAAAATTATGAAAAATTAAACTTAGCAATAATTTCACATTCCGAATCCAACAAAAGTGGTTTCGTCGAAAAACAGAGGTCGTTTGAAAAATGGCTATTTTTAAGGCGTATATATTAAAAATAAATTTTTAAACAAATAATTTTCGAAACTCGAAATATATAATGTTTACTGTTTCTAAATGCAGAAACGTCATTCTGAACTCAATGGAAGTGGTTTCGAGTCCAAATTCCTTCGTATGCAAAAAGTGGCATTTTTGACCTTTATATATTTCATAGCAACCTTTCTATATTTTAATTTGGGCATAACTTTTGATTCCTGCTATGAAATTTCAATTTTTCAGATTTGTTAGAAAGATATTTTTAAATAGATTCCAATATTTTTGGTTTCACTAAAATCCGTTAAATTTTTCATCCTGTATGGTCAGTCAAAGTTCAAGTTTGACTTTTCAAACTACCACGCTATTTCTAACTCCTTTTATAATTAAAATTAAATTATTCATTCTAACTTCAATTTAAATCAATTTTTAATAATTATTATTTTAAAATAAATTATTTTAAATATCAAAAACTCATTAAAATTACTTAAAATAAATTTTTAAATTTACCCCAAAAATTCAGGGTTGTTATAGTATCCCCTACTTAAAAAAAATTCGTCCTCGAAAAGGAACGAAGCTAAAGTTGTTTAAGTATCCTATCTCATCTTTCATTCTTTAATTTGTTTCTATAATTTTATTAGTTGATTAACTTTAAAAATATAAATAACCTTTGTATATTTAGAAATCATATTTTCTACGGATTGATTATATATATAATCACAAATACGTTAATTGTGAACTTGTTACTCTCAACTCATTCTAGGGCATTACTAACCCCATCTCTAATGAGTTTTCTCATTCTAGGATACTGCTGATCCTATCTCTAATGAGTATTCTTATTGGATATTACTAATCCAATCTCTCATGAGTCTTTTGTTCAGTTCTAATGAGTTGTATCCAGAAGATTTGAGCTAACCAAAGCTCTAATACCAAATGAAACGAGCCGAAAATCGCCCTTATGGGAAATCGCCAGATACACTTACTTTGGGCCACAACAACATCAGAACAACAACAGCAGACTTTTAGAAAAATAAAGTAAATCGTTAAACATGTAGACAAACTACTCGACTGCCCGTGTCAAAAAGAGGGCACCCGAGTTTGCAAAGGTGGGAACAAACAACGGGTCAGTCATAGGACTGGTGTGAGAATTCTTAACTAATTTAACTAATAGTAATAAGGCAAATCCAAGGATCACGCTGCTAACGCGGAACGGGTTTACTCCATTGGATTGCCAGTGCATAAAAAAAAGTAAATCGTTAAACAACGCAATGCCTTTAAGAAAAATGAAACCATTATAAGACTCAAGTCCCATCACACAATGCAACGCAAACCGGAGGATAGAGTTTTGCCTTATAATGGTCAAAAGATGCTTGATACGATAAAAAAGATTTGATATTATTGCTAGTGTAAATACGTGTCAAAAACAATTTCAATCATAATGTATCAATCCTAGACGGCATAGTACCCCATCCTACTATGTCTCCATACTAGTTCTACAATCAAAACCGCATGAGGTCGTATTGGAAATTGGGTTTCCATCATGAGTCAAGGCTAGGGAGGAGCTCATTACTGATTCGAGACACTTTAGCTAATGTTTCAGGATCCCCCGCAGACAACCCTTGGATAGCTGTAGGGCCGGTCCACCATACAAGTTTGCGGATTAGTTATTCTTGAACACACGTTTCCCAGTCCTATAGGGCCTATCATCCGAGGCGCATCATTCCATCATCCACATAAGTAAATATCAGCCAGTTTAAGCACCAACACCACTTCTAGCTAGAAAGAAACGTGGTGCTCTCCCTGCGTTCCCTTCTCCCGTTTTAGACTCCAACCGGGTTGTGAGGCTCGTGAAGCTACGTAATACACAAAGCT
Source organism: Allium sativum (assembly GCA_030737875.1). Taxonomy (NCBI): domain Eukaryota; kingdom Viridiplantae; phylum Streptophyta; class Magnoliopsida; order Asparagales; family Amaryllidaceae; genus Allium; species Allium sativum. The sequence goes on along the minus strand of JASFAX010000036.1, from coordinate 1,943,620 downwards.
ATGCTTATTCAAGTTGTGCTTTGATCATCCCACAAGGCCCTGCTTTTCAACAAAAGCCTTGATCATTTGCATCTTGGCGTGCCACATTGACAATTCACGCCATGCGATCAATCACTATTAATATATACCAGGGTGTTAAGCAGAGAATAAATTCTCCACCACCAAACAGATGTACATTAATAAAAATCAATCTTATTTACATGGAATGAAATTCAACATCGGACACACATCCATTTACAAGCTTATGCTCTGGGTTTGAGCGAAAACCAAATCCGTGCAATCAACCTATACGTCCGGACAATTTCCACTTCAACCCCTTCAAGGTAGCTACTCCAATCACGGGCATTAGCAGTCGTCGTCCATTCGATATGAAGATCGCCAGTCTTCAATCGCCGTCTTCAACTCTTCGACTTAGATCGACGTATAATCATTTGAAATGAGATTGAACTCGGACTTTCCAAATGATCCTCGCATATATATATATATAATTTAAAAATTATTTCATATCGTTTTTAGTATTTAATAACGATCTATTATTATTTTTATTTAATGACACTACGGGTCAATGGTCGACCCTGGCGCTGTTTTCATCCTAATTTGTTTTACACATTTCTCTAAATCTAACCGTTGGAATTTAACACAATTCATATCGTTGGAAAGATCTTCCCAAGGCGAACCTAACGGTTTCAGATTTGGAAAAATCCGACGGTCGGATATTTTGGTATAATCAACTAAAGGTACAATTCCAAAACGCGAACTACCACGCTCGATTCATTTAATTAAAATTTGTTTATATATATGATTATATATATACATACAATTTCTTCGGGCATTTCATTATTGTGGTAATCATGACAAGTAAAGATATATAACATAACACATAATAATGTTTATTTTAATTTACATACACAACCTATACATGCAATGTTTTTTTTTACTACTATTTTCAATCTACACAAACATGCAATTTCTTGTGCGTCATTTCTAATTCAACAAAAATGATTATTTTGTGTCATTCTTTTCTTTACAAGTAAAATGATATTCTTGCTTTAATCTTTACACATAAAAATGTAAATTTCATATCTTTAATCTTTTAATGAAAATCTAATTCATTAAAATATAAATTTCATCGTTATAATCTTTACTGAAATTCTTTTACATGAATATGTAAATTTCATACCGTTGTCCTTTTTAATAAAAATTCAATTGATTAAAATGTAAATCTTCTTCTTTAAGTTCTACTTACATGAAAATGTAATTTTCTCCTTCTCTTATTCACATTAAAATGTAAACTTTTCTTTTTACATTAAAAATGCAACTTTCATCTTTTTGATCTTATTTACATTAAAAATGTAAACTTTATTTTTATTCATTCTTTTATTTTATATTGAGAATGTAAATGTCTATTTCACATTTTATTTACATATAAAAGTGTAACTTTTATTTCATCCTTTATTTACATATGAAATGTAAATTTCTATTTAATCTTTCATTTACATATAAAATGTGCATTCCTATCAAACCTTTTTATTTACATATAAAATGTAAATTCCTTTATTTTCTTTATTTACATTGAAAAACATAAATTCTTTAATTCCTTTTTATTTACATTGAAAAACATAAATTCTTTAATTCCTTTTTAATTTACATTGGAAGACACAAATAAAAAGGATGCACTTTTATTTCCATATTGTATTTGCATTGTGGAATGCAAATAAAAAGGTGAGCTCTTACTTCTAAGTTTTATTTACATTAGAGAACATAAATAAAAGATGTACATATTTTTCTATGTCATAATTGCATTGTGAAATGCAAAATAAAAAGGGAATTTTATTTTCTATGTTATATTTGTGTTAGAGAACACAAATAAAAGACCGTTTATTTTCCTAAGTTATATTTACATTAAAAAATATATTTTAATGTACTCACTTATTTTTATATGTGTTTCCTTTTCCTCTTTTCAGCATGTTAAAATTAATGTTTTTAACATATAAATATTTTCTAACATGTATTTTCTATCATGTTAAGAATATGGTTTTTAACCTTTTATATTTTCTAACATGTTCTTCTAGCAATGTTAAAAATAATGTTTCTAACATACTTATCCTTTTCTAACAAATTTTCTTTCCTTTCTATATAAGCATGTTGAAAATAATGTTTTCAACATATGAAACTTTTCTAACATTACATGTAAACAATGAAAAGAATATTCTTAATGTTTAACAATTCTAACCATTCATATTAACGTAAAAATAATATTTTTATGTTACATCATTTCTAACACTTCATATTAACATAACAAGAATATTTTTTTGTTGAATAAATGCTAACAAAGTGACTATTTTACATTGTTGATTCTAATAAAATAAAAAGTGACATTTCTTTCTTCCCAATTCTAATAAATTAAAAAGTGACATTATTATAACATAAATGGTATTTTTTTATTCTATTATGTCATTTCTAACAGAAATATTATTTTTATTTTCCTAACATAATCTTAACAAAATGTCATGTTTAATTACATAACATATTCTTAACAAAAATGGTGTTTTGTTTCTAATGTGACATTCTAACAAAAACGGCATTTTAATCTTAACATTCTATAACCTGTCATTTTTGTTAACATGTCACTATTCTAAACAAAAGATAATTTTGTTTAACATGTCATTTCATAGCCAAATAACAATTTTATATGACATAACAATTCATAGCCAAATTAAAATTTTATTACGTTTAACATAAATGACATTTTCGTTTCACAATGCTAATTTCAAATAAAATGACGAATCATAATTTTGTTGATCTAACTCAACAAAATGACAAATCAAATACAACAATTGTACTTTGACTACAAGGACAATTTTTAATTCAATTATTTCAATTTGTCAAAATTGACAATTTTTGTCCTATCACTCTAACTTGTCCAATTTAAAATTCTAATCTAATTATTCTTCTTCAACAAAAATAAGTATTTTTATTTCCAATATTTTTGTTCAACAAATTGATATATTCGTTCCATCTAATTTTATTATAACAAATACGATATATTTTGTTTCAATTAACCCATTATAACAATTGTGATATATTTGGTTTCAATTATTCAATCATGATATATTTATTTACAACAATCAAATTTTAACCAAAATGAGAATTCTAATCCGCATATCAATACAACAGTATTATCAGCCCAATCAAATCACGTATGTAACAAAAAGAATTTAGCGACATAGTTTCACAGCATAATTTCTTTGAACAGATTACGTATCATGATTCAATATTTTAATTGTATATAAATAAATAAACATAATTTCTCAATTCAATACATGCCATCACATTAGACTTCGGTGTTAACATATGGTGTGAATTCCATAATACTATATGTAAAATATTCTAAATCTTGACATCGACATTCACAATATGATTCACATCTACACATACTATTCCATTTAAAAAATTTAATCTTTTTTTTATATAGAAACTATCTTGTATAAACTACCAATATTCAAAATTGAATCTTTTTATTATTTATTATATTTTTTTTCTTTTTTAATAAATAGGAATGTCTATCATGTAACATAGATCTAAACCATAATAGATTCGAAACAAAGAATAGAATTTCATCGCATAATCTGATCTAGAATAACAGATCTGAAATAAATAGTAGATTTTCATCGCAGAACTAGATCATTGCTTACATACACAGAATTTATCAACGAGAGAATAATTAATTTAAATATTAATTCTGTAAACGGGAATTCTCACCTTGCTTTAAGCAGATATAAAAATCCCAACGAGTTCAGAAATTATCCCAATTAGTTTCAGCAAGTTCTATTCGACGTTAGGGTCCAACCGGATCTGAAATTTTCAAATTCGGCTCTCGTATGAATACAATATCAAATTTACAAATTAATTTCAGATCTGTAACGCTTATAAGTGTGGCAAACCTTACTTTTATTATCTTAGATTTGTTCAAATCTTTGAATCAACATAACTCGAGCTACGATGCATGGAATTAAGAGCCGTTTGATGGAGATGGAGCGGCTTGGAAGGGCGCATCCACGCCGGGAAGTGCAGGAGGCGCGACGCAGCAATCGAGGCGGGGCTATTTTAGCGGCAGGTTCGGGTGTAGAAATCGCGAGCTAGGGGACACGGTTTGACGTGAAACTGGTTGGAGAAGGAAGAGGAGGAGAAGAGCTTGAAAAGGTTCCGAAGTGGCCAATCCAATTCTTCATGGATTGGGAGGAAAACAAGAGAGAAGGTGTGGAGTTTATGGTGGCTATGGGTTTAAGGAATTGGGGAAGAAGGGTCTCGACATCCGTTCTTTAAATAATAAAATATTATTTTATTAATTAATTTTCCAATAAAGGCCCGTTTTGCATTTTGTCAGATTTCAGCCCAACGACTGTCGTTCTTACCCATTAACCCCCGTTCCGGACTAATCTGGATATGTCTCGCAGGCCCAAATGCCCCGTTTCTCAGTTTTAAAATATAAATCTATTATTTTTAATTCAACCGTACAAATAATTTTACCGGGGCCACAAATTAACTCTAAAAATTCCCAAAAAATATATTTAGCTATGTTTCAACTCGATTAAAATTGACCGAAATTGACAAATCTGAAATCTTTTTGCCACGGTCACAAATTAATTCTAAAAATTATGAAAAATTAAACTTAGCAATAATTTGACATTCCGAATCCAACAAAAGTGGATTCGTCGAAAACAGAGGTCATTTGAAAAATGGCTATTTTTAAGGCATATATATTAAATATTTGAAATAAATTTTTAAACAAATAATTTTTGGAACTCGAAATATATAAGTTTTTACTGTTTTTAAGTGCAGAATCGTCATTCTGAACTCAATGGAAGTGGTTTCGAGTCCAAATTCCTTCGTATGCAAAAAGTGGCATTTTTGACCTTTATATATTTCATAGCGACCTTTCTAAATTTTAATTTGGGCATAACTTTTGTTTCCTGCTATGAAATTTCAATTTTATGGATTCCTTAGAAAGATATTTTTAAATAGATTCCAATATTTTTGGTTTCACTAAAATCCGTTAAATTTTGCATCCTGTATGGTCAGTCAAAGTTCAAGTTTGACTTTTTAAACTATCGCGCTATTTCTAATTCCTTTTATAATTAAAATTAAATTATTCATTCTAACTTCAATTTAAATAAATTTTTAATCATTATTATTTTAAAATAAATTATTTTAAGTATCAAAAACTCATTGAATTTACTTAAAATAAATTTTTAAATTTACCCTAAAAATTCAGGGTTGTTACATCATGGAAATGACTTTGTTAAATGTAATAAACCACGAAAGCCTTGTCGAACTATAGAACCAAATTCTTCCATACTATACTACTAACTGTTTGTGTTAGTGATTTAAACTGAAATACAACCTTAAACCGAATAGAAGCATAGAACCATGAGATTGAAGTACAACATACCCAGGTGTCCGGTGTAGTAAGAAAGTGGAATGTCAGTGTGCTTGATCTTGAATAGGCCTTCAGGAGAAGTTATAAGACTATAAGGCCATTCCCAACCTTGGGTTGGGCCCAATGTCGAATCGGGGTTTGTTGACTCGCCCCCACCAACCCCAACGCAGAGTTAAAAAGAAGAAGAAGTTACTGCTTAGCCGGCTTTCTTTTAGCCGGCTAAGGAATTTTTTTTATTTTTATAATAAAGTGGTCCAAACATCCTATTTTTAGGCTGCTAGGCCGTTGTTATATGTAAAATATGTTAGTCGGCTTTTAGAAAGCCGACTGACAATGGTTGTTTGACCACATTTGGGGTTGCTTTGGCAACCTCCAAGGTTGCCAAAGCAACCCCCTGGAGGGCAACCGACCCCTTGTTGGGGTCGATTGCTTCCCAACCCAACCTAGGGTTGGGAATGATCTAATCCTCTCATCTAGTAGTTCCCCATACATAGTCCCCCACTCTGAAACTTGGATGCGCTAAATCCAGCACTTTACCAACACCTTAGCCACTTGGATGCGCTGAATCGTCCCATCCAGTAGCACCCCCTTGTCGAGCACACTCTGGTCGTGCATACCTACTTCTGGTTGAGCAAACATGCTTCTGGTCAAGCGGACATGCTTCTTGTCAAGCACCCCCTAGTCGAGCACCTCCTAGTCGAGCATACCCTTGTCGAACACACCTTGATCGAGCACACCCTGGTCGAGCACACACACTTCTTGTCAAACGGACATGCTTTTGGTCAATTGGACATGCTTCTGGTCAAGCAGACAGGCTTGTGGACAAGTGGACACTCTACTGGTCAAGCGGACACTTTTCTGCTCAAGCGGACATACTTCTGGTCAAGTGGACATAATTCAATTCAATCAGACACACTTCTAGTCAAGCACCGCCTGATTGAGCACACCCTGGTCGAGCATACCCTGGTCGAGCACACACACTCTGGTTGAGCACACACACTTCTGGTCAAGCGGACCCACTTCTGGTCAAGCGGGCATGCTTATGGTCAAGCGAACACACTTCTGGTCAAGCGCACAGCTGTTAGACAGCTGACACAATGGCATTTTCATAATTATGACACGCCTGATCCGAACCTTCTCCAAATTTAACCAAAACTTCATCAACCGATTCTAATGATGAAATCAACTCATCCAATCCATCCAATATGATTATAATCATGTCACGAAATTGCTAGTATCATGGAAACAATAATTATCATATAAAATTCACCAAAATCATATTAAATAGTCAAATGAACTAAAATCATGAATCTAACTTACATATACATATGGAATTACATAGAAATTACCGGTTTTTAGTTGCTAAATTAGATCTTATGGCGATTCATATGAAAATAAACTTACCATGATATAGATCCAAGGAAAACAACTTGAAAATGATGAAATTAAGATCATAGAACTCATATACTTGATTGAATCTGTAACAACCCGAAAATCTGTGCCAGTTTAAAATTTTTATTTTGGCAATTTTAGTGAATTTTGAACATTTAAAATGAATTATTTTAAATAATATCGACGAGAAATTTATTTTGAATAGAATTCGAACGTATATATTATATACGTCGTCGTTAGAATATAAATAATTATATATAATTATAAATAGAATTGAAAATGGCGCGCTAGTTCGATAATTCGATTTCCAACTTCAATTGAACGTACCAGGTGCAAAATAAACCGGATTTTAGTGAAACCAAAAATAATAGGATCTAATTGGGAATATCTTTCCAACGAATCCGAAAAATCGAAATTTCATAGCGGGAATCAAAAGATATGTCCAGATGAAAATTCTGAATAGTCGCTATGGAATTCAGGCCCTTAAAAATGGGAATTTTGCAACTGACCTCGGAATTCGTCGAAACCACTTTTGTTGGATCCGTGATGTCAAATTATTGTTAGATTCCAAATTTCATAATTTTTTGAATTAATATGTGAGCGTGGCAAAGGAAAACGCGTTTGACCAATTTTAGTTGATTTTAATCGACTGGAAAATGGCCATTTTTCCAGCTGTCTCAGAATTCGACGAAATTAGTTTTGTTAGGACCGTATCATCAATACGAAGCTAGAAAATATTTTTCTGGGATTTATAGAGTTCGTATGTGACCCTGGTAAATTGAAATGCGCGTTCAAATTCAATATATAGAGTTATATGTTGATTTTGACGAAAACTGATCGAAACGATCGAATCAGCCTGCGATACTTATCCCATTGTGTTCGGAATGGCGGTAATTAGCTATGGACGACAGGCGGTGGGCCTCGTTTCGAGGTCGAAATAAAAAGTCAATGATCGTCGCTAATCTATGAATTAGAAAAGCGCGATATTTGTAATAAAATTCTGCAAGCGCACAGGTGTGTAGCATACAGGTCGAACACCGGGAGATAAATTAAAATCAAATTATTTATCTAATCTCTTGGGCGAGTTAGACGAAGCCTGGAGATTTTGTTGAAATAAAAACAAACTGAAATTGCGATCTTAGGATTATCGTTGAATCTAATCAACGATTAATCACTAAAGAAAGTAAATTGCAAAACAAGAACAACAATGCAAAAAATAAAAGTGCAGAATAAGAAGAACAACAAAAATAAAATTAGGATTGTCGTTGAAACTAATCAAACGACTAATCACTAATGAAACAAATGTAAAATACAATTGGTGCTCTTCCAAAACTAATTGTGAAGACAACACCTATTGCTAAGAAAGAAAAATGCAAAAATAGTAAAAAGGAAGAACTTTTATTATTGGAGAAGAGAATACAGAATAATGGATGGTGGCTACAATGACATTACAAGGGTATTTATAGGATAGATAGCCAAACCCTAACCCTAACCTAATACAATGATAAATGGGCCTTAGGGAATTCACAAAAGAGTTTACAATGAGAGTTTCAAATGGGCCTTAGTTAAATCTATTAAATTTTTGGCCTTTCTTCTTTTCCTCTTGGTTCTTTGACAAGCTTCCCTTGATTTGAGAAATTCTTGGTCTTTCTACCAATCATTTTCTTGTCTAACAGCAACTAGATGTGAGATCTTCATCTACAATTCTTCAAAATGTAAATATATACCAATTTGATCTCCATTTCTCTATTTTTCTGGTTGCATGCGGGCTGGGTTGGAATATCTGTAAAAGTAACAAAACAATACCCAAGTAATATTTATTTATATAAAAAAGATAAGAAATAAGAGCATAAAATAAACACATTTCTATGTCAATCAAATACCACCACACTTATCTTTTACTTGTCCTAGAGTAAAACAAGAAATGAAAAAACTAGACTAGATAGGTCACACTTTCGTAGGAAACACGATTGCATTGAGCGTATGCAACAAGCCGTTAAACCTCTAGGTGTCCCTAGTAGTACGAGTGGTGTCGCGTGAGGGTTTTCAGCGGATACTACCCACAAAATCCAAATGCAGTATGCTATGATTCTAATGAAACCACATGAATGCAATGGACATATGCAAAATAAAAGCAAAAATGAAAACAAGACTTGTTTCTGAAGTGGTACAACAAATTAAATTAACAATTTCTAGTCAGTTGATTTTATTTTAGATACCTCAACTTGTCACAAATTTTCAATATAAATCAAGTTTTCAAATGTTAAATTCCAGTTTGGCCAGTTAGTTCGGTCAATAACATAGTGCAGCCATGAAATAAATTCTTAGTTTGCTTGGCACAGTTTGCAAAGTGGTATTATTATTTTCTCATGTATGGCTAGTCAAGTCAATAAGGTCAAGAAGTGTTTGGGCATCATCGCTTATTCTTTATTCTATAAAATTTTAAAATTTATGTTCAAGTACATACACCTAACTTAGAAGACCAAGGTTTACCACCCATGCACTGCCTCGCCGACTAACAGAGAGTAGGTAAAGAGCTTGGCGGATTGTGCAGGCCGACTTTGACTTTGTCAACAACGTGTCGGTAATCCTTAGGTGTCCAATCTAATAAAATGAGACCAAGATATTCCAACACCGACTTTGTCAACAACATGTCGGATAGAGCTTGGTGGGTTTGCACACCAACGCTTGATATACAAGCAATGTTGGATACCCTTGGATTACTGTTATTATTATTGAAAATATAAGCACAAAAGAGAGTTACGCGAATTCAACTTAACACAACTTAGTTTTAAAGATTTGAAAAGCCAATATAAGTATTTTAAGTCCTCCACTTATTTAAACAATGTCTACAATATAGAATAGATTTCATGGCCATCACCTGAGAATCTCCCTATGTACCGGTTACACTATTATCCCTCAAAATTAAACTTTTCATTATATTTCAAATTTGAATTTAGCTGAGAGAGAAAAATACTATCAACTGGCTAAAAATTGTAAACTTATTTTGTTGTATCAATTGAAAATGAGTTGTATTTCAAAAAAAAATATGGCATGTTACTACAGTCTAAAATGCATGATGGTCCTATTTAAATGATGAAAATGAAAAGAAAGAAAAATAAAGAAAAAAAAACGAAAATGAGTGAAATGCAGACTCCCCCCCCCCCCCCCACACTAGAAAAAAACAGTGTCCACACTGTAATTTTTTTCTATAATTGAAAGATAGTACCCAAAGGTGTATTAAATGCAGAATGATTTGTAAAATGAAATGCAATTTAACCACTATATGCGAATGCCAATTATATACAAAATGAAATTTATAATGACAGTGAGTTTTATGTGAAAAATGAGATTTTTCTTACCCTCCACACTTGCCTCTATCGAAAATAATGGATGATGATTTCGTATTTGATTTTTGAGGTACAAAAGGCATGTCAGTGAGATCTAAGATCAAAATCCTTCCTATAAAAATTTTGTCGTGCCAATGATTTAAATCATTCAACTGAAGATTATTATAGTCCCATAAGCCTGAGTTTTTAACAATGATTACTTCTGATCCTATGGAATTACGATTATGTTTGAGACGTTCCATATATCCATCCTCGTCATTCAAAAGTTTAAGCTCATCTTCGAACAATTCCTCAAAAGACATAGTGCACACGTCAACTGAGGAAAATGAAGTTTTTAGAGGAGATAATTCAGATGTGCCATCTAAAACTGTTTCTATTATGTCAACTTCTCCTATTTCGATCTCTTTGGGTTGATGAAAAATATTCAATTCAATGGTTAAGTGCCCAAACGATAGTCGAAGTTAGCCGCTCCTACAATTAATGATAGTATTTGAGGTTGCTAAGAAGGGACGTGTAACAACCCGTATTTTCAATAACCTGTAATAACATAAATCGAGGCAGAATTTAATTCTAAAATGGGAATCAAGGGAAACGGGCTATGCCATTGCGTTCGTCTCGGAAAAATACGCGAAATAGAGTCCGAGTTTTCGAAAATCGGAGTCCGTATGACCAAGATATGGCCTCGCGAAGTTTCACGAAAAATTCCCAAATTAAAGTATACTTAATTAAGTGAAATGGGTTGTGTAGATATATATATATATATATATTGATATATATATATATATATATATAATTGAAAATTTAATAAATAAATATGCAAAAATGCTCAAAACAGCGAATTGGGAGAGGGGAATAACCGAACCGGCCGATTTTTGAAGTCGACCCGAGCCCGCTGGGTCGACTAGGGGTTAATCCAGGGTGTTTGGCTGTCAACCCGTGGGCCGATTCGCTCAAGTGCAGATTTTGCATTTGAATGGTTCTCATGGTCCATCTTTAATCTAAAGGCCCTAGATGGTTCCTACACTTGACTTCTTCCCCAAGACATGCTTTGATGGCTTGGATTGAATCTAGGGTTAATCCTATGGCCTAAAACACTTGCCTAATCTATAAATAAGACCCTAACCTACCCTAATTCATTCATAATTAAACCTAGTAACTAAACTATGGCAAAGTGCTAGCTCTCATGGCCTCCACTAATTTTATGAAGAGGGTTGCATACTAATCACTCTCTAATCAACTTCTAATCCCTTCTTAGCATCTTAATCTTCTTCATTTGGTGTTCAAAGTTGCTAGTTGTGAGTTTCTATCACTTTGATGATCTTTTGGTAAACTAATTAGATGAGATGTGATGAGATTTATGGTTTTGTATGTGGGTTAATGAGCTTTGAATCATATGATATGATGTTAGCATTAATCTTATGTTTATGCATGTTGAGTATGTAAGCTTATGCAAGTTTAATATGATGTATGTTATGTTTGCATGATGCTAAATATGCAAGTTGTGGGCTATGTAATCATATGCATGTTATGCAAGTTCATGGTAATATGCTATGCAAGTTACATGTATGTAAATATGCAAGTTACATGTTTGTTAATATGCAAGTTACATGTATGTAAATATGCAAGTTACATGTTTGTTAATATGCAAGTTACATGTTTGTTAATATGCAAGTTACATGTATGTAAATATGCAAGTTACATGTTTCTTTATATGCAAGTTACATGTTTGTTAATATGCAAGTTACATGTATGTAAATATGCAAGTTACATGTTTATTAATATGCAAGTTCATGATGACACATTATGCAAGTCTATAAGCTAATATGCAAGTTTGTTATGCAAAATGAATATGTAAGTTATGTGACATATTATATGCAAGTTATGTGACATGTTATGCAAGTTCATATGCAAGTTATGTGTTTGTTAATATGCAAGATGGCACCTTTGAAACATGTTCATTCATATGCAAGTTGACACCTTTTATATGTGTTATATCATGAACGAAATTACGTGGGAACGATGGGGTAATTAAATGCATAAGTTAATAAGATTGTGTGAAATTAATATAATTATGCATAACACAAAATAAATAAACATAGTATGGGAATTTGCCTATTTGGTTAGGTGTACCCATACTATGTGTTGGGAATTTACCTATTGAGTTAGGTCTACCCCATGGGAATTTACCTATTAAGTTAGGTCTACCCATGTTAAGAAAACTTGATTAATTAGGGATAATTAATATAAAATTATGAGGGTGATTAATTAGGTGTAATTAATTGACTAAGACACGAGGTTGGACTCAGTTGTAGCGTAAAACTGCCCGGACCCAACCGGCTTAACCAGTTGCTACAAATGTTAGCCCAATGTGAGAGGTCTTAGGCACAAACTAAATACGTAATTAATGTAAAGACACGAGGTTAGACTCTGTTATGACATAAGGCTGCCCGGACCCAACCGGCTTAACCAGCGGTCATAAAAGACAGTCTAATGTGAGAGGTCTTTACAAAGGTTACGTTCTTAATTAATTAATTAAGAAACACTTAACCACATTAGCATGTAGAGGGACATGAGGGGTTAAGTGGGTGCCTCGGGTGGCATGAGAAAATCTAGTGGTTGCCTTGGGTGGCAATAGAAAATACGATTAGAATACTTAACCAAAATGGAACATGTAATTAAAACATGATTAAAGGGTTAAGTGGGATATACTAGAAAAAGGGACAAGCTTAGGTGGGTAGCTTGTGGAGGCCCATTTCAACCAGTAACCCATACGTATCTTTGTGGGCTCGACCCATGTCGAGGACGGGACACGCATACTGGGCTTGACTGTAAGAGGCAAACGGGTTAGCGGTGGCAACGCAAGTCCAACGGGCTTCATATGCGTGAGTGGGCCCGGGCTGGTAGGTAAGCCGTTGTTGCATCGAGTAGATATAAGCCGTGCACCTTTAGTTTCATCAGGTTGCCACATTGGGGAATGATACATCCCACGGTGGGGCCAGCACGGGTATCTACGTTAGGGAGCCGATCGAATGGGAAGTAGTGTGTACACCTAGTGGATTGTAGGGCCCCGTGGCGCCTACTTGGTCACCTAGGGGTACGCAGGTACTAATTAGTAAATTTTATAAGTCCTTGGGTGGGATCAACCTTTAAGTTAGGAACGACTGGTGTGGTGCAGTTTAGTAATTTACCTTAGGGAGGGTAGATGCGTCTTTATCCTTTATCTTCGTTTAGTTGACTGCTTAGGGTAGCCATTCATCCCTATATGTTACCGTATATCAGTTTATGTCTTCTCTGGTTACTTTAACGATTGTATTGTTAAAGTTATAGGACTCGCTCAGACTTATGTCTGACCCCGTTGTTTTTATCTTTTTCCCAACCCTCAGGTCCTACGGTGGATCCTAGCAGTAGTGGAGCTTGATCGGATTGCTGTTCCAGTCTTTAGGAGCTTGGATAGATGTAAAGCTCCAGTTATCCAGTTATCTTTTCTTTTGTTTGGCTATTGTATGAGAGTGGGATTATGTACTTCTTTATTTTGATGGATATTGTACTTGACCTTTATTGTGGTTTTATGATGTAACCAGACATGTTTTACTTCCGCTGTTATGAGATGATGTTTTAAAATTTCAAGTACTATTTATATCTGTCTTGTTGTAATTTTTCTGTTCTATATTCACTAAAATACTCCACCGATGCTATGGCATTCCCTTAGTGAGTGATCATAGCGGGAGTGGGGTGTTACACGTGGTATCAGAGCCAGGTTACCAGAACAGATAAAATTTTTGAGAAAAACTATTTTCTAAGAGTATTTTCGAAGAAAGTATTTTCAAAAGCATGTCTTCTAAGAGAAAAAGTTTTTGAAAAAGAAAAGCATAATCCCCAATAGCCATATCTTTATCTTTCGGAATCTCCTTTTTGAATCTTTCCTCTTTCGTTTCAGCATGGCTGAAGATCTTAACATCCCGGAGGGTTTAGTTATACCACTATGGTATAGGAGGTTGCAAGAGGCTAGGGCCGCGGCTGCGGGTCCGGCCAATGCTACTACACCAGAGACAACCGCTCCTCCTCCTCAGCCTAGAGTGGATAATTTTGCTAAGGTTTGCAAGGAGTTCAAGGCTATAGGAGGAAAACCTTTTCTTGGTTCAGAGACTTTCGTAGAGGCTAGAGATTGGCTTAAGGAAGTGGAAGAGTTGCTAGATATCTTTGAAGTGGAAGAGGGAAAGAAAGTCAAGTTGGCGGCTTGGTTAATGAAGGGAGAGGCCTCATTCTGGTGGGAGGTCACTAATGGAGAACGCCCTGTTGACTCTTGGGCAGATTTTAAGCAAAGGTTTGGGGCTAAGTTTCTCTCAAGGGCGGAAGAGAATCTGTTTATGGAGAAGTTCTTGAATTTGAAGCAAGGGAATCTCACGGTGAAAGAATATGTCAACAAATTCAATCAATTAGCAAGGTTTGGCATAGAGTTGGTGAATACACCGGAGAAGAAGGCTTTGAGGTTCGTTAGAGGCTTGAACGAACCATTGCAAGGAATAGCTATGACTCACATTCCTATGGGGGCCACTTTTGAGAAGCTTGTCTACATGGCACTTATGCATGAGGATGATAAGAATTCTAAGGCACCAGAGAAAAAAGGGGATCAGAAGAAACCGCAACAACAACAACAAGGCAAGGGCGGAAAAGGCAATGGTGACAAAAAGAAGACGAAGAAGAAGTGCTTCAATTGTGGAACACCAGGACACCTTAGTAAGGATTGTCGCAAAAAGAAGAAGACCGGTTGCTTTCATTGTGGTGAAGCAGGGCATCTTGTGAAAAACTGCCCAAAGAAGGGGCAGAAGACGGGGTCTACCTCAGGAGGCCAGGTGCAAGCTCTTATAGCACCACCTCAGTCAGGGGGGCAAGTTCAGGTTCTCTCAGTTCCACCGATTCAGCAGAGAGGTAGAACTATTTCCGTTGAAAGTCTGGTTTTTCTGTTTGATCATCCAGTTCGTACTTTGTTTGACTCTGGCGCATCGCATTCTTTTATCTCATCATCGTTAGTTGAGTCACTGCACTTAGACACCAGTCTAGTTGATGATCCCTTGGTTGTCTCAAACCCAATTGGGGGCTCCATATATCTGTCTATGATATGTTTGGGTTTGAAGATTTCTATACTTAGCGTTGAGTTTAGATGTGATGCTTTTGTATTGGGCTTCACGGGCTATGGGTTGATCTTGGGCATGGACTGGTTATCCAGTAATGGTGCCGTTCTTGATTGCGAAAGGAGAGTTGTCAGGCTCATGACCCGCTTGGGTAACACTCTCGAGATCTCTTGCAATCCCATGGAATCTGTTTTGCTAAGTTATCTTGAATCGCTCGATGCTTCGGTCGAGAGTTTGTGTTCTGTCAGAGTAGTCCGGGAATATCCGGATGTGTTTGAAGAAGTAAAGGGTTTGCCTCCGAAGCGGGAGATAGATTTCCGAATTTATTTGGTGGATAATGCCAAACCAGTGTCTTTGCCAGTACGCCACATGGCTCCTCGTGAGAGAAGAGAACTTCATAAGCAAGTAGGGGAGTTGCTTGAGAAGGGGTTCATAAGGCGAAGTATATCGGAGTGGGGAGCTCCAGTAGTGTTTGCCACGAAGGCGGATGGGTCCCTCAGACTTTGTGTGGATTATAGAGAACTTAATAAGCTCACGAAGAAGAATAGACACCCATTACCGAGGATAGATGATCTCTTTGATCAGTTGGTTGGCGCGTCAGTATTTTCGCAGATGGACTTAGCTACAGGGTTTCATCAGTTAAGAGTGGCGGAGGACAGTATAGAGAAGACTGCTTTCCGGACTCCGGATGGTTTTTATGAGTGGCTAGTGATGCCATTTGGGTTGACAAACGCCCCCGCATACTTTGTTGATCTCATGAGTAGAGTGTTCAGAGAGTATCTGAATAAGTTTGTAGTAGTTTTTGTGGATGACATCTTGGTCTTTTCCAAGAATGAAGAAGAGCATGCCTTACATCTCAAGGAAGTGTTGGAGACTCTTCGAGCGCATAGTCTTCAAGCTAAATTCTCTAAATGCCATTTTTGGAGAAGAGAAGTGCGATTCTTAGGGCATGTGGTCTCTAAGGAAGGGATAGCTGTGGATCCCGCAAAGATAGTATCTATCCAGGATTGGAAAGTTCCTAGAAATGCTACCGAGGTAAGAAGTTTCTTGGGGTTGGCAGGATATTATAGGAAGTTCATCAAAGACTTCGCGAAGATATCAGCCCCATTAACCCGCTTGACGAAAAAGAATCTGGTTTTCTCGTGGGATGTAGATTGTGATGATGCTTTCCGACGGTTAAAGAGAGCTTTGACCACCGCTCCAGTTTTAGTGCTTCCAGATGGGAGTAAGCCGTTTGTTGTTTATACCGATGCTTGTGGAACAGGATTAGGCGCAGTCTTGATGCAGGAGGGAAGGGTAATAGCCTATGGAGGGAGACAATTGAGAGTGCATGAGAAGAATTACCCTACCCATGATCTAGAGTTGGCCGCGATTGTTTTCGCACTTAAGTCTTGGCGCCATTATCTTCTTGGTGAGAGATTCGAGTTGTTCACTGACCATAAATCATTGAAGTACTTATTCTCTCAGAAAGATTTAAACTTAAGACAGCAAAGGTGGATGGAGTTCTTAGCATCCTATGATTTCGAGATAGCATATACCCCTGGCAAGGGTAACGTGGTGGCTGACGCCTTGAGTAGAAAAAGGCTATCTTTAAGTCCATTGTTCGTAGAACGGCGAAGCTTGGAGTTTCTTTCTTTGTTCGACTTCAGACCTTCTGTTGATTTTGTACCTGGTTTGTTGGCATCCTTGGAGGTTAGACCTACTCTTTTGAGACGGATTGGCGAGGCTCAGCGAGACGACCCACAGTTGGTTGTGTTGGTAGAGAAGCTTATAAGAGGGGAGTCGTCCAGCCATTTGGGTAGATACACCATAGATGATAAGGGATGGTTGCATAGAGACGGTAGACTTTGTGTACCGCAAGATGAGGGTTTGAAGAAGGCTATTTTGGATGATGCACATCGTTCAAGAATGACTATTCATCCCGGTGGAGACAAAATGTACCAAGACATGAAGAGAGTTTTCTTCTGGGCCGGTATGAAGAAAGATGTAGCCGAGTATGTGGCTAGATGTTTAGTGTGCCAACAAGTTAAAGCGGAGCAAAGGAAACCCGGTGGGTTGCTACACCCATTGGAAGTTCCGCAGTGGAAGTGGGATAGTGTCTCGATGGATTTCATCGATGGGTTACCGAGATCGAGGAAGGGCAATACGGGAATTTGGGTTGTGGTGGACAGACTTACCAAGAGTGCCCACTTTATACCCGTAAAGAGTAAGAGGACCGCTCCATGGCTTGCTTCAGTCTATGTTAGAGAGATTGTTAGATTGCATGGCGTACCATCCAGCATTGTGAGTGATCGAGATCCTATTTTCACTAGTGAGTTTTGGAGAAGTTTGCAAGAGGCGGTAGGGACTCAGTTGTGTTTGAGCACCGCATATCATCCTCAGACGGACGGTCAGACTGAGAGGGTGAACCGTATCTTAGAAGATCTTTTGAGGCTTTGTATCTTGGATTTTGGAGGTACATGGGAAGAACATCTTCCTTTGGTGGAGTTCGCATATAATAACAGCTTTCAGTCCAGTATTGGTATGGCTCCTTTCGAAGCTCTTTATGGAAGGCCTTGTCGATCTCCTACATGTTGGTGGGAATCTACGGATAAGATCTTGCTTGGGCCGGATATGGTTAGAGAGACTTCAGAGAAGATTGATTTAATTCGAAGAAGGATGAAAGCAGCGCAAGATAGACAGAAATCTTATGCGGATCGGAGAAGGACGGAACTTGAGTTTGAGGTTGGGGATATGGTTTTTGTCAAAGTATCTCCATTGAGAAATGTGGTTCGCTTTGGGTCCGTTGGGAAGTTAGCACCGAGATTTGTTGGGCCATTTCCTATTAAGGAAAGGATTGGACGGATGGCATATAGGGTGGAGTTGCCCGACAGACTTAGTGGTGTTCATGATGTATTCCATGTATCACATTTGAGGAAGTGCTTACATGAGACCGCAGAGGTGGTAGAGCCGAGTTTGCTTAGAGATGTAGAGGTAGAGCGTGACGCGACGATTCGACGAGCTCCTACTCGCATCCTTGGGTCAGAAACTAGGAAGTTGAGGAACAGAGAAGTCCAGCTAGTTAAAGTGCAATGGGGAGATGACGAAAGCAATGCTACTTGGGAGACGGAAGCGAAGATGCGTTCTTTGTATCCATTTCTTTTTGAGAGTATGTCTTTTAACTTCTCCTTTATTGCTTGTCTAGTACTTATCTTATCTTTAGTATATCCTCTCGCTAATACCTATGACCTTTAGATAGGGTAAAACCTATGGTTGAAACATGTGTTTGAAACATGTTATGGTTGATGGATGCATATGGATGCAATTGTTTGCTAGTGGTTGCTCGTGGATGCATATACACACACATTAGGCACTAGATCGGCTCAGTCACTTCATGTTGCATATTGCATAAATGGATGTGGTAGTTAGATTGATGGATGTATCATGGCTGTGTTATCATATGGATGATGCATTTTTGTGTATGGTTGTGCACGCATGTAGAAATTTGTATGTGTCAATAGGGTTTCGCATACATATTGGATGCATGGCACTATCATGGTTTGCATTAAGGAGGTTTACTGTATCAGTAACCGCCTGATTTTCGCATTAGGTAAGTACATATACACACACTTTTGCATATATCCATCCAGCATTTAGAATCTTGTAAGGACAATGATTGCTCGTGGATGATGCTTTGAGTAGATGGATGATTGGATGGTAGGATACGTTCTTCCTAACTTGAAGATTTCGGGGACGAAATCCTTTAAGGAGGGGAGAATGTAACAACCCGTATTTTCAATAACCTGTAATAACATAAATCGAGGCAGAATTTAATTCTAAAATGGGAATCAAGGGAAACGGGCTATGCCATTGCGTTCGTCTCGGAAAAATACGCGAAATAGAGTCCGAGTTTTTGAAAATCGGAGTCCGTATGACCAAGATATGGCCTCGCGAAGTTTCACGAAAAATTCCCAAATTAAAGTATACTTAATTAAGTGAAATGGGTTGTGTAGATATATATATATATATATATTGATATATATATATATATATATAATTGAAAATTTAATAAATAAATATGCAAAAATGCTCAAAACAGCGAATTGGGAGAGGGGAATAACCGAACCGGCCGATTTTTGAAGTCGACCCGAGCCCGCTGGGTCGACTAGGGGTTAATCCAGGGTGTTTGGCTGTCAACCCGTGGGCCGATTCGCTCAAGTGCAGATTTTGCATTTGAATGGTTCTCATGGTCCATCTTTAATCTAAAGGCCCTAGATGGTTCCTACACTTGACTTCTTCCCCAAGACATGCTTTGATGGCTTGGATTGAATCTAGGGTTAATCCTATGGCCTAAAACACTTGCCTAATCTATAAATAAGACCCTAACCTACCCTAATTCATTCATAATTAAACCTAGTAACTAAACTATGGCAAAGTGCTAGCTCTCATGGCCTCCACTAATTTTATGAAGAGGGTTGCATACTAATCACTCTCTAATCAACTTCTAATCCCTTCTTAGCATCTTAATCTTCTTCATTTGGTGTTCAAAGTTGCTAGTTGTGAGTTTCTATCACTTTGATGATCTTTTGGTAAACTAATTAGATGAGATGTGATGAGATTTATGGTTTTGTATGTGGGTTAATGAGCTTTGAATCATATGATATGATGTTAGCATTAATCTTATGTTTATGCATGTTGAGTATGTAAGCTTATGCAAGTTTAATATGATGTATGTTATGTTTGCATGATGCTAAATATGCAAGTTGTGGGCTATGTAATCATATGCATGTTATGCAAGTTCATGGTAATATGCTATGCAAGTTACATGTATGTAAATATGCAAGTTACATGTTTGTTAATATGCAAGTTACATGTATGTAAATATGCAAGTTACATGTTTGTTAATATGCAAGTTACATGTTTGTTAATATGCAAGTTACATGTATGTAAATATGCAAGTTACATGTTTCTTTATATGCAAGTTACATGTTTGTTAATATGCAAGTTACATGTATGTAAATATGCAAGTTACATGTTTATTAATATGCAAGTTCATGATGACACATTATGCAAGTCTATAAGCTAATATGCAAGTTTGTTATGCAAAATGAATATGTAAGTTATGTGACATATTATATGCAAGTTATGTGACATGTTATGCAAGTTCATATGCAAGTTATGTGTTTGTTAATATGCAAGATGGCACCTTTGAAACATGTTCATTCATATGCAAGTTGACACCTTTTATATGTGTTATATCATGAACGAAATTACGTGGGAACGATGGGGTAATTAAATGCATAAGTTAATAAGATTGTGTGAAATTAATATAATTATGCATAACACAAAATAAATAAACATAGTATGGGAATTTGCCTATTTGGTTAGGTGTACCCATACTATGTGTTGGGAATTTACCTATTGAGTTAGGTCTACCCCATGGGAATTTACCTATTAAGTTAGGTCTACCCATGTTAAGAAAACTTGATTAATTAGGGATAATTAATATAAAATTATGAGGGTGATTAATTAGGTGTAATTAATTGACTAAGACACGAGGTTGGACTCAGTTGTAGCGTAAAACTGCCCGGACCCAACCGGCTTAACCAGTTGCTACAAATGTTAGCCCAATGTGAGAGGTCTTAGGCACAAACTAAATACGTAATTAATGTAAAGACACGAGGTTAGACTCTGTTATGACATAAGGCTGCCCGGACCCAACCGGCTTAACCAGCGGTCATAAAAGACAGTCTAATGTGAGAGGTCTTTACAAAGGTTACGTTCTTAATTAATTAATTAAGAAACACTTAACCACATTAGCATGTAGAGGGACATGAGGGGTTAAGTGGGTGCCTCGGGTGGCATGAGAAAATCTAGTGGTTGCCTTGGGTGGCAATAGAAAATACGATTAGAATACTTAACCAAAATGGAACATGTAATTAAAACATGATTAAAGGGTTAAGTGGGATATACTAGAAAAAGGGACAAGCTTAGGTGGGTAGCTTGTGGAGGCCCATTTCAACCAGTAACCCATACGTATCTTTGTGGGCTCGACCCATGTCGAGGACGGGACACGCATACTGGGCTTGACTGTAAGAGGCAAACGGGTTAGCGGTGGCAACGCAAGTCCAACGGGCTTCATATGCGTGAGTGGGCCCGGGCTGGTAGGTAAGCCGTTGTTGCATCGAGTAGATATAAGCCGTGCACCTTTAGTTTCATCAGGTTGCCACATTGGGGAATGATACATCCCACGGTGGGGCCAGCACGGGTATCTACGTTAGGGAGCCGATCGAATGGGAAGTAGTGTGTACACCTAGTGGATTGTAGGGCCCCGTGGCGCCTACTTGGTCACCTAGGGGTACGCAGGTACTAATTAGTAAATTTTATAAGTCCTTGGGTGGGATCAACCTTTAAGTTAGGAACGACTGGTGTGGTGCAGTTTAGTAATTTACCTTAGGGAGGGTAGATGCGTCTTTATCCTTTATCTTCGTTTAGTTGACTGCTTAGGGTAGCCATTCATCCCTATATGTTACCGTATATCAGTTTATGTCTTCTCTGGTTACTTTAACGATTGTATTGTTAAAGTTATAGGACTCGCTCAGACTTATGTCTGACCCCGTTGTTTTTATCTTTTTCCCAACCCTCAGGTCCTACGGTGGATCCTAGCAGTAGTGGAGCTTGATCGGATTGCTGTTCCAGTCTTTAGGAGCTTGGATAGATGTAAAGCTCCAGTTATCCAGTTATCTTTTCTTTTGTTTGGCTATTGTATGAGAGTGGGATTATGTACTTCTTTATTTTGATGGATATTGTACTTGACCTTTATTGTGGTTTTATGATGTAACCAGACATGTTTTACTTCCGCTGTTATGAGATGATGTTTTAAAATTTCAAGTACTATTTATATCTGTCTTGTTGTAATTTTTCTGTTCTATATTCACTAAAATACTCCACCGATGCTATGGCATTCCCTTAGTGAGTGATCATAGCGGGAGTGGGGTGTTACAGGACGACCCAAAATCAATGGAATTTGACTACCCTAACTCAAAACAGGCTCGGTTTTTAGAACTATGAAATCGACAGGGAAGTAAAATTGTTCAATTTGAATCAAAACGTCTTCAATTATATCCAATGGTTTTTTAAAAGATCGATCAGCTAACTGAAGAGTGATGTTTGTTGGTTTAATCTCCCCTAATCCAAGTTGATGATAAACAGTGTAGGGAAGAAGATTTACACTTGCACCGAGATCAAGTAGGGCACGAGATATGTGAATGTTTCCTATTTTGCAATCAATTATAGGGCAACCAGGGTCCTTGTACTTGACTGGAGCAGGATTCGAAAGAATGGAGCTTGTATTCGCAGTTAGAAAGGCAGTTTTAGGAACATTAGTGGCTCGTTTTCGGGTGCATAGCTCTTTGAGACACTTGGAATATTGAGGAATTTGTTCGATGTTGTCTAAGAGTGGAATATTGACTCGAACTTGTTTGAAGATTTCAAGAATTTTTTCAAAATTTGCATCCTTCTTCTTATTGTTAAGCCTGTGAGGATAAGGGGCTATTGGTTTATAGACTCTTTCAGAAATTTGATCGTTCGAAGAAGAAGGTTTCAATGTGGAAAGTGATTGAGGTACAGGAATAGAAGGTGAGATGCTGGGATTGCCAACATTAGAGGAGGAATTATTATCGGGGTTGCTGACATTAGAAGAAGAGATGTTGGGGTTGCCAACATTCGAAGAAGATGGGGTTTCATAAGGTTCCAAGGAGTTGGCATTGGTTGCCATCGCAAGAGTGTCAAGCTTTTCAATTGGGGTTGAAATCGAATGGTTGTCGGGATTGCCAACATTATTGTCAATCATTTTTCTAGACCTCAGGGTGGTGACAACGTTAACCGAATTATTTCCATCCTCACAAGAATTCACAGTACGAGAGTTATATTTTGGATTCACCTCGGGTTGACTAGGCAACTTTCCTCGCTCATTACTTTTCATTAGTTCCTTCATCATATTCATTATTTGTTCGACTTTAACATCTTGATTATTTATTTGTTTTTCTAATCGAACAATATCTTGTGACGGTTGAGAAGATTGGGAGGATTGGTTTGATGATTGAAAGTTGGGGTGCCTATAATGTTCACTCGAAGGCTCAGGTTGAGGTGAAACATGAGAAGTTTGAGGACTAGAAGAAAATGGAGCTTGGTATAATGAATTCGGTATCATGTGAGATGGATTTGCGACATTATTTGAATTAGACCATGAGAAATTTGGATGATTTCTCCAACTAGGGTCAGATGTGGATGAGTAAAGACCATTTTGAGCTATGACATTGACTTGGTCATGGGGTAGTCCATTGAATTGAGGAGTTTGAGTCTCTAAGGGAATATGAATTGTATCCACGACATGCACTCCTTTAGTGGAAGCACGGATGGGAACACGAATGGACTCCCATTGCATGTCCTTTTCAGAATAATCCTCTAAGAATTTCCAAGCTTCATTGTCCGTTTTAGACATAAAATCTCCCCCACACATTGATTCTAGTTGAGTTCTAGTCTGATAGTTTAGACCCTCATATACAATTTGACATAACTAATCTTTTATGATTCCATGATGAGGACAACTATATAGTAATTGGTTGAACCTATCAAAGTATTTTGAAAAAGTTTCCCCCTCATTTTGAGAAAATTGGTTTATTTCAGTTCGAATTTTCAGAGTTTTGTGAAAAGGAAAAAACTTTTTCAGGAATACGCTGACGAATTCATCCCAACTTCTTATTGACTGTTTGGGTAGAGAATTTAGCCATCTTTTAGCGCTTTCAAGTAGTGCAAATGGAATTAGCCTTAGCTTGATTGATTCATTAGATAATTGTTTCATTTGAGTTGTGGATGAATACAATTCAAATTCACTTAAAAATTCATAAGCATTTTCAGAACCAGTAAATTTTGGTACCCCTTGAATAAAAGAATGCTTAAGCTCAAAATTTCCTTCAACTGGTGGAAGTACTATGACAGAAGGTTGAACGGTTCTAGTTGGATAACATCGATCACGAAGAGACAAGGGTCTATCCATTTGGATATTGAGATTTTGAAAATTTTGATTTATTTGATTTTGATCCCCAAAGTTTGCAAAGTTGTGATTAACTCGATTTTGATCCAATTCGGTTGGAAAATTTTGGTTGATTCAAGAACCCCTAGGAGAATTTTGTTGGCTCACACTTTTTTCACTCATTGTTGTTAAATGCACGCACAGAAATTAGCTACAATGAAATTTTCTGTCCTTAATAGCTCCTAACCCAAAATTATATAGTGACACGTTTGATTACTTAGATCAAAAGATTTCTTAGCCAGTTAAGGGACAGGAGTTATCGGTGCACCAGGAATCACCCTAGCAATGCAGCCGAAGGTTTAAGTACCTTCAGAGTAACAACCGATATAATATTTACGAATCACCGTAATATTTATAAACGGTTATTTCTCTGCCGTAGTCTAGACACCAAGAAATAATTCGTTCCAAATGAATCAACTATCACAATACAATTAAGCCCTAGATGAGCCCGTGACTCCCTTAAGTCCAACATCTAACCGTTATTATTAGTCAGATTCTACGATGAAATGCAATTTGTGGGCTAAGGAATGGGTGATGAAATCCCTCACCTTATGTGAATTGGGGTATTGCTCTTAACAGAGTGAATAAAAAGTGCAGAAATAACAACAATCACACAATTTAATTGCAGAAATTAAAAAATTTACATTCAAGCCGCTGCCCCTGAAGAATTTTTTTTACAACAATTGTCTATATTTTTTTTCTTTGCAGTAGAGCACCTGTAGAGTTAAAAGAAATTTACAGTG
Organism: Allium sativum; assembly: GCA_030737875.1. Taxonomy (NCBI): domain Eukaryota; kingdom Viridiplantae; phylum Streptophyta; class Magnoliopsida; order Asparagales; family Amaryllidaceae; genus Allium; species Allium sativum. The sequence goes on along the minus strand of JASFAX010000036.1, from coordinate 1,918,490 downwards.
GGGTATGGCTGTCCATCCAGAAAAAATGAGTAGCGTCAATGATCGAAATCTCACTATTTACAATTTCTTTTGATTTCTGAAATCTTGATTTGTTGCTTGAACTCCTGTCACCTTGTCCTTAGTTCGAAATCTCTTTTTTTTTTGAATGAATTGAATAACAAAAAAAACACAAGAAAAAGAAACAAAGGAATTAACAAAAAAAAGCTAACTTTTTGGAGAAGATGGTGCTGAAGTGTGGATTGAAAAAAAAAAACTGTGGCGAAATGAGATTATGTGAGAGGAAGGGGTATTTGATCAGAGGGAAGAAATGAAGAAGGGAAAAATAATTGAAAAAAAAGGATGAATCTTTTTATGACATTCCTTTTTTTTATTATTGTTGAAAAAGTGGACAAATAGGAAAGAAACAAATGACAAAACAAAAAAGGAAGAGAGATTCCAGGAAAGAAAGAGAATTGTAAAGGAAGGAAGGAAAGTAATTATAAAAGATTCGGAAAAGAAATTGAGAAGGGAAAACAATAAAAGAGAAGACAAAAACAGAAAGAATTTTTTTCTTTTGTTTATTGTTGTAAAATTAGAAGAGGATTTTTTTTTTGAAAAGAAAGGGAATTTGTAAGAGAAGAAAAGAAATCAAATGTATTGAGAACAAGAAAGACAAAAGAAGAAAGGTAAAAATTTTTGCAAAAGAGGAATCTTTTTTTTTTTTTTTTTGAAATTTGTAAAAAGAAAAAGAATGTAGATGATTGGAAAGAAAGTGGAAAGATGGAAAGAATAAAGGAAAATTGAAAGTTGTTTTTTTTTCAATGAAGGAGACAGCCGGAAAGAAATAAATGAAAAAAAATGGAAAGAGAGATTGTAGGAGGTGAATGAGAAATGCAATTGGAAAGAAATAAAATAAAAAAAGAATGCAAGTTTTTTTTTATGAAAATTTGAACAAGAATAAAGGGAAAGAAATGAATGGTAAAAACCCAAACAAAAAAGGAAACAAAATTAAAAGAGGAAGGAAATAAGAGAAAAAAGCAAGGTTTTTGAGTAGAGAGGAAGGGTAGAAGAAATTGAGGAAAGAAATAAAAGCAGACAAAAACAAGAAAGAAATCAAAGTAGACAGAGAAGAAATTGCAAAAGTTTTTTTTTTAGAAAGTTGTAGACAAAAGATGGAAACAAATAAAAAGAAAAGGAAAGGGAAAAGAAAAATGTGAAAATCAGCAAGGTGGTAGAAAGATGGAAAGAAATTGAAGAAAAATTAGCAACTTTCTTTTTTTGTATATATTTTTTTTCTTCTTGAAGGAATTAGATTGGAAGAAATGCAAAATAAAAAAAAGGAAAGAAATAAATGAAAAAATAAGGAAAATTAAAAGAAAAAGTGGCAAGATTTTTTTTCCTTGTCTTAGAGATTACGATATCAATGTGTGATACACAATCAACTAATCAAGATTTTTATCTATATATATCTACAAGAAAACAATAGGAAAATAAAAGAAAATTTGGCAAGATTTTTTTTTTACAAAATCAAACAAAAAGAAAAAAACTAACACGAATAAGAAATTAAATAAATAATAAAATTCAATTGTTACCTCCCCGGCAACGGCGCCAAAAACTTGATCGTCGCTAATCTATGAATTAGAAAAGCGCGATATTTGTAATAAAATTCTGCAAGCGCACAGGTGTGTAGTATACAGGTCGAACACAGGGAGGTAAATTAAAATCAAATTATTTATCTAATCTCTTGGGCGAGTTAGACGAAGCCTGGAGATTTTGTTGAAATAAAAACAAACTGAAATTGCGAACTTAGGATTATCGTTGAATCTAATCGACGATTAATCACTAAAGAAAGTAAATTGCAAAACAAGAACAACAATGCAGAAAATAAAAGTGCAGAATAAGAAGAACTACAAAAATAAAATTAGGATTGTCGTTGAAACTAATCAAACGACTAATCACTAATGAAACAAATGTAAAATACAATTGGTGCTCTTCCAAAACTAATTGTGAAGACAACACCTATTGCTAAGAAAGAAAAATGAAGAAATAGTAAAAAGGAAGAACTTTTATTAATGGAGAAGAGAATACAGAATAATGGATGGTGGCTACAATGACATTACAAGGGTATTTATAGGATAGATAGCCAAACCCTAACCCTAACCTAATACAATGATAGACGGGCCTTAGGGAATTCACAAAAGAGTTTACAATGAGAGTTTCAAATGGGCCTTAGTTAAATCTATTAAATTTTTGGCCTTTCTTCTTTTCCTCTTGGTTCTTTGACAAGCTTCCCTTGATTTGAAAAATTCTTGGTCTTTCTACCAATCATTTTTTTGTCTAACAGCAACTAGATGTGAGATCTTCATCTACAATTCTTCAAAATGTAAATATATACCAATTTGATCACCATTTCTCTATTTTTCTGGTTGCATGCGGGCTGGGTTGGAATATCTGTAAATGTAACAGAACAATACCTAAGTAATATTTATTTATATACAAAAGATAAGAAATAAGAGCATAAAATAAACACATTTCTATGTCAATCAGTCAACTTTTTGTAAATTAAAATAATTAAATATAAAACTTTTCTCTCTCTTCCCTTATACCTTCTCTCTGCCCCCCTTTCTTCATTCGTAAAAGAGGAAAAAAAAAACCGCCTGCCCTAGCCTGCCGTTCCTCGAGGTCCGCTGCCCCCTGGCGATGGCCGCGCCACCGAGCGCTGATCGGCGCCCTCCCCCTCAGCCACCTCCGTCATTGTCGCCCCCTTCCCTCGCTTGCCGCGAGACCGCGACGTCCCCTCACCAATTCCGCCGCCCCCCTGATGTCGATGCCTCCCTCTCCTCCACCACCAAAAGCTCTAGCGCACAAACCCCCAAATCGACAGAACAACATCCATCTGCCGCCACAAGCCACCCAAGACCACCGGAAGGTCAGCGACGCCCCTCTACAGCCACCCCGACGCCTCCTGAAGCCCCCCCTTCGCTGAAATGAAAGTAAGTTTTTATTTACTTACCTAGTTTTATTTTCAGTCTTTGATTAGATTTTTCTTTAATTTAAAAAAAAGAAATAACATATAAATGTGTGATTTTTGTAAAACAAAAAGTTAGAATTTTTAAAAACAAAAAGATAGAGTTTTTATAAAATAGAAAGGCGAGATCTTTATTATAGAAGTAGCGATAAAAATTCTATTTTTACATTATAGAAATAGCGATAAAAATTCGATTTTTATATATTGAATAGTGAAGTAAAAATTCGATTTTTATATATTGAATAGCGAAGTAAAAAATATGATTTTTATATATTGAATAGCGAAGTAAAATTTCAATTTTTATACATTGAATAGTAGAATAAAAATATGATTTTTATATTATAGGAAGAATAAAAATATGATTTTTATATAGTAGAGATAATAAAAATATGATTTTTATATTATATAGATACTAAAGATTTGATCTTTACTATATGAACAACGGTATAAAAATGGAATTTTTATCTATATAATAGTAGTATAAAAATGTGATTTTTATATACATAGCAGGAATATAAAAATGTGATTTTTATATATGTAGTGGCTACGGGCAACGAAAGTGACAAAAGGCGAGAACAGCGATGACTTCTACATAAGAAGAGTCGAGATGATTGGATTAGCTAGTCGGTGATAATTTCTCACTCTTCAATTTCTTTTCTAGTTATATATATATGTACTAGGATGCAGACGGTGCTTAGTAGCACCCGACACCCGTCATCCACAGACCATGGATGGCTTGTTTGTTTGATTGATGTGTTGTGAAAATTGTTTGTGATGTTGATGTGAAATCGATAATAAATGTAGATGGTTGAAATAAATTAATTATCGTTAAAAATATAAATTTTAACGTGAATGTGAATAAATAAATATTTATAAACAAATCGGCCGATTTGTTTATATACACCGATTTGACTGATATTGATTGGGTCGATAAATTTTACACATCGCCGAACTGCACAAATAAAAATCTGTGTTTGTTGACGTGAAACCCCACATGGGTGTTGGGATGATATTTGAGTACACTAATCCCAATTAATTAATTGTATGTCGATCGATTGGTCGACAGGCTGTGTAAGCGTTGATTATTTATATTTGATGCTTATGCAGTTGTGTGGTGCACCTTGGATGATGGTTGATTGTTGATCGTTGCTAGTATATACATGAGTTGTATGGAATCCATATAATTAACATTATATGGTGATTGATTGGGCTTATTCCAATCGGGAAAATAATGAATATTATAAAAGAAAATTCATGTGTTGAATACAAAAATAGTCATGTGTTGACGATGTTCATGTGTTGAAGCTATTTATGTGTTGAGTAAAATATTTTAATAATAAAATTTACATCTTCATCATATTTAAAATTAGAACTACTTCCCGGTAGGAGTCTATTTAAAAATCAAACGATAGGTACCATAATTTTATAAAATATTTTACATAACAAAAATAGTGATGTGTTGACAGTACTCATTTGTTGAGATTAGTCAAGTGTTGAAAGAAATATAGATTCATATGTTGAATATAATAAATATTCATTTATTGATTAGAATAAAGAAGTTTTTGAAAAATATAAAGCCGTGTTGATTAGAGATGCGTTATTTTGACGCGAACGATATTTATATCGATTTTATTAGTTTTATAATGAATATTGAAAAGTGATTTCGAAATTTAATATTTTGAAATGAATTTCAAATTAAATTAGATTAAAATTCAAGTTGAAATTTTATTGAATCAATTTGAAATGAATTCGAATAGAATAGAAAATGAATTCGATTCGAATTGAATAGAAAGTGAATTTGAATTCGAATTGAATAGAAATGAATTCGAATTGAATTAAATTGAAATTGAATTAAAAACGAATTGAAATCGTTTTGAATGAAATTTAAAACGAACTGAAATTGAATTGAAATCAATTTGAAATGAATTCGAATTGAATTGAATAGAAGGTAAATTCAAATTGAATTGAATTGAAACGAATTAGAATTTGAATTGAATTGAAATGAATTTGAATTCGAATTAAATAAAATTGAAATGAATTCGAATTTAATTGAAATCAAATCGATTTGAAATTGAATATAGTGTTGAAATGGTTTTGAAAACGAATTTAAAACGATTTATAAAATACGTTTTAAAAAGGAAATCGACAAAATATATATAATATATATATTATATATATAATGGCCTGAATAGAACGCGCCGCGCCGCGGCAGTTCGTGAATTTCGACCATTGACTTCGAATTGACGTTGCGGGAGATCCGACCGTCGGATTCTCCTAAAACCGGAACCATTGGGTTCATATCGAAAAGAGCTTTCCAGTGAATATTAGAAATTTAAAATCTAACGGTTGGATTTGGAATTATGTCCAAATCAAATTTGGAAAAGGTCGCTGTAAGTGCAGTTCGATTGCCGTTGATGGAAATCGACTGTACGGGCCTTGATAAAATTATTAAAAATATCTATAATTTGTGTAAAATCATAAGAAATGATTTGGGAAAAATTGGGCTGAAAAATTCTATATTTGAAAAGATAAAAATAGGTTTTTATCGAAATGAACTAGTTTTAAACTAGAATTAAAATCAATTTATTTTTGAAATTGAAAGTGATTTTAAATATAATCAATATTCCCAATACGTGAATTGGACTGGAGTTGTATCGAAATTATCTTCGGAATATTTCGATGTTGGATTTCGTGACTATACAGATATTGTTATGGGAATTTGAAAGATATATTTTATATCATTATTTCCAATACGATATTTGTTGGTTTCAGAATTTGATATTGAATATAAGCCAGTATATTTTCTATTCAGAGCCTTGTATTTAATATCAAATGTGATTTGGGTTTATCGTGAATCGTGTTTTAGATGACATTGGTTCTTTAACCCAGTTAAAGGCAAGATGCTGATTTTTTAAAGGATTAAAACTAAGTGGAGTTTTAATGAATCTTTAATTAGATTAAAAATGTGAATTGATAATTTAAATTATCAAATTTGAAAGGTGATCGAGAATGGAGTATCACCAGTTTTGCTCCAAAGCGGTAGTTAAATCTGTAATTAGATTTGAACGTGAAATGGTAATTAATTTTACCGATAACACCGTGGTGTTAGATATGGAGTATTACCAGTTTGGCTCCATGGGATGAATAGGTTGGGATTGGGAAATAAAATAAATAATTACTTCGGTGTGGTTCGCTAATCCCGACTAGTTTGAAATGATATCCAAAGGAGGATTAAAGAATAAATTTAGAAGAATTTATCTTGGATAAAATTAATGGGAACATTTCCCTAAGAATGTGATTTTGTGAAGAAACGAATATTCTGAATTGGAATGATGCGTTCGTTGTGTTTGTGTAACATTTGTTTATTATATACGTGAGTTATTCAGAAAGGCCGGGTTTATACCTACTCTGAATAACCGATTCGACGAGATGTCGAAGATGAAAACGGTGGTTGAAGACCGGAAGTCTTCACATCGTTTGGGTGATTACTGATGATCTTGATTGGGCTGTACACCCAAGATGAGGGAAACAGTTGATGATCGTCCAGACGTACTTGGAGATCGATGGATATGTGAGGAAAGTGCCTCCGGTTTCTTTCAGACCCAGAACGAACTTGTAAATGGATTGTGTGTCTGACATTGGATTTTATTATGTGTTGATTAATCTCTATTAAATATACATCTGTTTGGTGGTGGAGAATTTATTCTATTGCTTAACGCCCTTCTCGGAGACGTACGAGCTCAGAGGTTGTATATCGATGGACATCAGTCGCATGGAGTGAACTGCCAGTGTGGCACGCGTAAGTGGCAATTGATCAAGGCTTCTGTTGAAAAGCAAAGTCTTGTGGTTGATGATCAAAGCACGGCCTGTATGGCATAGCTTTGTGTATAACGTGAACTCGCGAGCCTCACACCTCGGTATGAGTCAAAAAGGGAGACAGACTGCTGGGAGAGCACGACGTTTCTTTCTAGCTATGGTGGTGTTAGTGACCTACCAGCCCTGACATTTATATACTTTTCACCTGTGTGGTTGTTGGAATGCGAGGCGCCTCAGATATAGGTCTGTAAGGACCGGGAAACGTGTGTTCAGGAATAACTAATCCTCAAAAGTGAGAGAGGACCGGCCCAGCCGATTCCAAGGATCAAAGTAGGGTCCTGGGACATTTGCTAGAGTGTCTCGAACGCGGAGAGGAACTTGCCCCTTGCCTCGACTCATGATGGAATCCAATTTCCAATTCGTGTGTTTTGGTTTTATTTGTAGAGCCTAGTATGGCGACATAGTAGATGGTAGCTATGCCGCCTATGATTGATACTTATGATTGAAACTGTTTTGACACTATACACCTATAATAGTATCAAATAATGTGTTTTAAACGTATCAAGCATGCTTTGGCTGTTATAAGGTAAAAACCCTATCCTTTGGCTTGCGTTGCATTGTGTGATGGGACCTGGGTCTTATACCAGCTTCATTTTTCTTTATTTAGCATTGCGCTGTTTGTTTTATGCACTGGTATTCTTGGGAGGAAACCCATTCCGTGTTATACGGCGTGGTCCCTTGATTTACCTGAGTTTAAAAATAAAGATTAATAACTGTTTTAGTTCTCACACCAGTCACATGAATGACGTGGAGTTTATTGTTTTAACCTAAACTCTGGGTGCCCCTATTTTCGACACGGGCAACTAGTAGTTTTGGTTTTGCAGATTTATATTCACAGGATCCTGATATACAGCTGGAACGATGCTCAGAAAGCTCTGTATCCGTGCATTACTTCTAGTTGTGCTTTTGTATTATTTTCCGCTGCGATGTATTTAAATGTAATTTAAATCTTTGATATTATTCGAATGTAATCTATTCATTTGTACTGTATATTCTTGTATCTGATGGAATTGTTGTAATAACAATGAAATGTTCTTCTGTCTGCGTTCTATTTTGTCCTGTTCTCAAACGATCAGGGGTTTCGAACGGTCTTAGTCGGTTTAACGATCGATTCGAATTGAGCGAAATTCCTTGCCGTTACAGTTGGTATCAGAGCTTTGGTTTACAGAGCTCGAGAACAAGACACATTAGAACCATACGAAAGAATTCATCAGATATTGGATTAGTAATATCCAATTAGAATGACTCGTTAGAGATGGGATCAGTAGTATCCTAGAACGAGTGTGAAGAGTATATTTTTCAAATGAAAACAATTTTGTTTTGAAAATTTAAACCATTTTATACATATTTGAATAATTTATTTATATTGATATGGACAATCGAGTATATAAAGATTTCGCGTATACACGTCATGAACGTATATTCGAAGTTTTAATATATTGGATAGATATAGAATCACGCTCTAGTTGCCCGGAGATGATGTTGATAATGACCATGGCATCATCAATATAGCTAGAATACTTTGTTGTGAATTGGCATCAAAAACATGATTTTTAACTATATATCAAATTATGAATTTGAAACTCTAATTCACTAATTGATTGATGTTTGTGTTGTTTGTTTATTTGTTTGATAAATTTTTGAACCATTTAGCCTATTTGAATTACATATTGAATTGTATTGAAAATTGGTCGCATTTGTTTGCATATACAAGTACTTACATTGAACAGGTCATAGCAAGGAGGCTAGAGCAGAGAATACAATTTGTTTGCCCAACAAATAGGTACATATTTACTATAATTTACTGTTTTGTTTGGGTGATGATGATTTTATGAGCCGATTGGCTAGCCGCTTGGCTTTTTCTTTTTCTTTTTGAGATCAGAAGGCCTGTATGGCAATTTAGGGATTTTTCCCGTGGTTCCCGGTGCAGGGGAGGTTATGGCGAAATTTTTCAAAAATTCCGGGTGTTAGCCAAATTTTTGAAGAATTTGAAAATTCTCAGAAACTGAAAAGTTGGAGAATGGAAGCCAGATCGAACGTAGAGTTCATTAATCAGACCACTTTCGACTTCGTTCCTTTTCGGGGACGAAAAGTTTTAAGTGGGGGAGATTGTAACAACCCGAAAATCTGGTCCAGTTTAAAATTTTTATTTTGGCAATTTTAGTGAATTTTGAACATTTAAAATGAATTATTTTAAATAATATCGACGAGAAATTTATTTTGAATAGAATTCGAACGTATATATTATATACGTCGTCGTTAGAATATAAATAATTATATATAATTATAAATAGAATTGAAAATGGCGCGGTAGTTCGATAATTCGATTTCCAACTTCAATTGAACGTACCGAGTGCAAAATAAACCGGATTTTAGTGAAACAAAAAATAATAGGATCAAATTGGGAATACCTTTCCAACGAATCCGAAAAATCGAAATTTTATAGCGGGAATCAAAAGATATGTCCAGATGGAAATTCTGAATAGTCGCTATGGAATTCAGGCCCTTAAAAATTGGAATTTTGCAAATGACCTCGGAATTCGACGAAATCACTTTTGTTGGATCCGTGATGTCAAATTATTGTCAGATTCCAAATTTCATAATTTTTCGAATCAATATTTGAGCGTGGCAAAGGAAAACGCGTTTGACCAATTTTAGTTGATTTTAATCGACTGGAAAATGGCCATTTTTCCAACGGTCTCAGAATTCGACGAAATTAGTTTTGTTAGGACCGTATCATCAATACGAAGCTAGAAAATATTTTTTTGGGATTTATAGAATTCGTATGTGACCCCGATAAATTGAAATGCGCGTTCAAATTCAATATATAGAGTTATATGTTGATTTTGACGAAAACTGATCGAAACGATCGAATCAGCCTACGATACATATCCCATTGTGTTCTGAATGAGGGTAATTAGCTATGGACGATAGGCGGTGGGCCTCGTTTCGAGGTCGAAATAAAAAGTCAACTTTTTGTAAATTAAAATAATTAAATATAAAACTTTTCTCTCTCTTCCCTTATACCTTCTCTCTGCCCCCCTTTCTTCATTCGTAAAAGAGGAAAAATTAAAAAAAAAACTGCTTGCCCTAGCATGCCGTTCCTCGAGGTCCGCTGCCCCCTGGCGATGGCCGCGCCGCCGAGCGTTGATCGGCGCCCTCCCCCTCAGCCACCTCCGTCATTGTCGCCCCCTCCCCTCGCTTGACGCAATACCGCGACGTCCCCTCACCAATTCCGCCGCCCCCCTGATGTCGATGCCTCCCTCTCCTCCACCACCAAAAGCTCCAGCGCACAAACCCCCAAATCGACAGAACAGCCTCCATCTGCCGCCACAAGCCACCCAAGACCACCGGAAGGTCAGCGACGCCCCTCTGCAGCCACCCCGACGCCTCCTGAAGCCCCCCCCCTTCGCTGAAATGAAAGTAAGTTTTTATTTACTTACCTAGTTTTATTTTCAGTCGTTGATTAGATTTTTCTTTAATTTAAAAAAAAAGAAAAAAGAAATAACATATAAATGTGTGATTTTTGTAAAACAATAAGTTAAAATTTTTAAAAACAAAAAGATAGAATTTTTATAAAATAGAAAGGCGAGATCTTTATTATAGAAGTAGCGATAAAAATTCTATTTTTACATTATAGAAATAGCGATAAAAATTCGATTTTTATATATTGAATAGTGAAGTAAAAAATTCGATTTTTATATATTGAATAGCGATGTAAAATTACGATTTTTATATATTGAATAGCGAAGTAAAAATTCAATTTTTATACATTTAATAGTAGAATAAAAATATGATTTTTATATTATAGGAAGAATAAAAATATGATTTTTATATAGTAGAGATAATAAAAATATGATTTTTATATTATATAGTTAGTAAAGATTTGATCTTTACTATATGAACAACGATACAAAAATGGAATTTTTATCTATATAATAGTAGTATAAAAATGTGATTTTTATATACATAGCAGGAATATAAAAATGTGATTTTTATATATGTAGTGGCTACGGGCAACGAAAGTGACAAAAGGCGAGAACAGCGATGACTTCTACATAAGAACAGTCGAGATGATTGGATTAGCTAGTTGGTGAGAATTTCTGACTCTTAAATTTCTTTTCTAGTTATATATATATACTAGGATGCAGACGATGCTTAGTAGCACCCGACACCCGTCATCCACAGACCATGGATGGCTTGTTTGTTTGATTGATGTGTTGTGAAAATTGTTTGTGATGTTGATGTGAAATCGATAATAAATGTAGATGGTTGAAATAAATTAATTATTGTTAAAAATATAAATTTTAACGTGAATGTGAATAAATAAATATTTATAAACAAATCGGCCGATTTGTTTATATACACCGATTTGACTGATATTGATTGGGTCGATAAATTTTACACATCGCCCAACTGCATAAATAAAAATCTGTGTTTGTTGACTTGAAACCCCACACGGGTGTTGGGATGATATTTGAGTACACTAATCCCAATTAATTTATTGTATGTCGATCGATTGGTCAATAGGCTGCGTAAGCGTTGATTATTTATATTTCATGCTTATGCAGGTGTGTGGTGCACCTTAGATGATGGTTGGGTGTTGATCGTTGCTAGTATATACATGTGTTGTATGGAATCCATATAATTAACGTTATATGGTGATTGATTGGGCCTCATTCCAATCGGGAAAATAATGAATATTATAAAAGAAAATTCATGTGTTGAATATAAAAATAGTCATGTGTTGACGATGTTCATGTGTTGAAGCTATTTATGTGTTGAGTAAAATATTTTAATAATAAAATTTACATCTTCGTCATATTTAAAATTAGAACTACTTCCCGGTAGGAGTCTATTTAAAAATCAAACGATAGATACCATAATTTTATAAAATATTTTACATAACAAAAATAGTGATGTGTTGACAGTACTCATTTGTTGAGATTAGTCAAGTGTTGAAAGAAAAATAGATTCATGTGTTGAATATAATAAATATTCATTTGATGAATAGAATAAAGAAGTTTTTGAAAAATATAAAGCCGTGTTGATTAGAGATGCGTTATTTTGACGCGAACGATATTTATATCGATTTTATTCGTTTTATAATGAATATTGAAAAGTGATTTCAAAATTTAATATTTTGAAATGAATTTCAAATTAAATTGGATTAAAATTCAAGTTGAAATTTTATTGAATCAATTTGAAATGAATTCGAATCGAATAGAAAATGAATTCGATTCGAATTGAATAGAAAGTGAATTTGAATTCGAATTGAATAGAAATGAATTCGAATTGAATTAAATTGAAATTGAATTAAAAACGAATTGAAATCGTTTTGAATGAAATTTAAAACGAACTGAAATTGAATTGAAATCAATTTGAAATGAATTCGAATTGAATTAAATAGAAGGTAAATTCAAACTGAATTGAATTGAAATGAATTAGAATTTGAATTAAATTGAAACGAATTTGAATTCGAATTAAACAAAATTGAAATGAATTCGAATTGAATTGAAATCAAATCGATTTGAAATTGAATATAGTGTTGAAATGGTTTTGAAAACGAATTTAAAACGATTTATAAAATACGTTTTAAAAAGGAAATCGACGAAATATATATAATATATATATTATATATATAATGGCCTGAATAGAACGCGTCGCGCCGCGGCAGTTCGTGAATTTCGACCATTGACTTCGAATTGACGCTGCGGGAGATCCGACCGTCGGATTCTCCTAAAACCGGAACCGTTGGGTTCATATCGAAAAGCGCTTTCCAGTGAATATTAGAAATTTAAAATCTAACGGTTGGATTTGGAATTATGTCCAAAGCAAATTTGGAAAAGGTCGCTGTAAGTGCAGTTCGATGGCTGTTAATGAAAATCGACTGTACGGGCCTTGATAAAATTATTAAAAATATCTATAATTTGCGTAAAATCATAAGAAATGATTTGGGAAAAATTGGGCTAGAAAATTCCATATTTGGAAAGATAAAAATAGATTTTTATCGAAATGAACTAGTTTTGAACTAGAATTAAAATCAATTTATTTTTGAAATAAATAAATTGAATTTGAAAGTGATTTTAAAAATATTCAATTTTCCCAATACGTGAATTGGACTGGAGTTGAATCGAAATTATCTTCGGAATATTTCGATGTTGGATTTCGTGACTATACAGATATTGTTATGGGAATTTGAAAGATATATTTTATATCGTTATTTCCAATACGATATTTGTTGGTTTCAGAATTTGATATTGAATATAAGCCAGTATATTTTCTATTCAGAGCCTTGTATTTAATATCAAATGTGATTTGGGTTTATCGTGAATCGTGTTTTAGACGACATTGGTTCTTTAACCCAGTTAAAGGCAAGATGTTGATTTTTTAAAGGATTAAAACTAAGTGGAGTTTTAATGAATCTTTAATTAGATTAAAAATGTGAATTGATAATTTAAATTACCAAATTTGAAAGGTAATCAAGAATGGAGTATCACCAGTTTTGCTCCAAAGCGGTAGTTAAATCTGTAATTAGATTTGAACGTGAAATGGTAATTAATTTTACCGATAACACCGTGGTGTTAGATATGGAGTATTACCAGTTTTGCTCCATGGGATGAATAGGTTGGGATTGGGAAATAAAATAAATAATTACTTCGGTGTGGTTCGTTAATCCCGACTAGTTTGAAATGATATCCAAAGGAGGATTAAAGAATAAATTTAGAAGAATTTATCTTGGATAAAATTAATGGGAACATTTCCCTAAGAATGTGATTTTGTGAAGAAAAGAATATTCTGAATTGGAATGATGCGTTCGTTGTGTTTGTGTAACATTTGTTTATTATATACGTGAGTTATTCAGAAAGGCCGGGTTTATACCTACTCTGAATAACCGATTCGACGAGATGTCGAAGATGAAGACGGTGGTTGAAGACTGGAAGTCTTCACATCGTTTGGGTGATTACTGATGATCTTGATTGGGCTGTACACCTAAGATGAGGGAAACAGTTGATGATCGTCCATACGTACTTGGAGATCGATGGATATGCGAGGAAAGTGCCTCCGGTTTCGTTCAGACCCAGAACGAACTTGTAAATGGATTGTGTGTCTGACATTGGATTTTATTCTGTGTTGATTGATCACTATTAAATATACAATTGTTTGGCGGTGGAGAATTTATTCTATTGCTTAACTCCCTTCTCTGAGACGTACGAGCTCAGAGGTTGTATATCGATGGACATCAGTCGCATGGAGTGAATTGCCAGTGTGGCACGCGTAAGTGGCAATTGATCAAGGCTTCTCTTGAAAAGCAAAGTCTTGTGGTTGATGATCAAAGCACGGCCTGTGTGGCATAGCTTTGTGTATAACGTGAATTCGCGAGCCTCACACCTCGGTATGAGTCAAAAACGGGAGACGGACCGCTGGGAGAGCACGACGTTTCTTTCTAGCTAGGGTGGTGTCAGTGACCTACCAGCCCTGACATTTATATACTTTTCACCTGTGTGGTTGTTGGAAAGCGAGGCGCCTCGGATATAAGTCTGTAAGGACCGGGAAACGTGTGTTTAGGAATAACTAATCCTCAAAAGTGAGAGAGGACCGGCCCAGCCGATTCCAAGGATGAAAGTGGGGTCCAGGGACATTTGCTAGAGTGTCTCGAACGCGGAGAGGAGCTTGCCCCTTGCCTCGACTCATGATGGAATCCAATTTCCAATATGTGTGTTTCTGTTTTATTTGTAGAGCCTAGAATTGCGACATAGTAGATGATAGCTATGCCGCCTATGATTGATACTTATGATTGAAACTGTTTTGACACTATACACCTATAATAGTATCAAATAATGTGTTTTAAACGTATCAAGCATGCTTTGGCTGTTATAAGGTAAAAACCCTATCCTTTGGCTTGCGTTGCATTGTGTGATGGGACCTAGGTCTTATACCAGCTTCATTTTTCTTTATTTAGCATTGCGCTGTTTGTTTTATGCACTGGTATTCTTGGGAGGAAACCCATTCCGTGTTATACGGCGTGGTCCCTTGATTTACCTAACTTTAAAAATAAAGATTAATAACTGTTTTAGTTCTCATGCCAGTCACATGACTGACCTAGAGTTTATTGTTTTAACCTAAAGTCTGGGTGCCCCTATTTTCGACACGGGCAGCTAGTAGTTTTGGTTTTGCAGATTTATATTCACAGGATCCTGATATACAGCTGGAACGATGCTCGGAAAGCTCTATATCCGTGCATTACTTCTAGTTGTTCTTTTGTATTATTTTCCGCTGCGATGTATTTAAATGTAATTTAAATCTATGATATTATTCGAATGTAATCTATTCATTTATACTGTATATTCTTGTATCTGATGGAATTGTTGTAATAACAATGAAATGTTCTTCCGTCTGCGTTCTATTTTGTCCTGTTCTCAAACGATCAGGGGTTTCGAACGATCTTAGTCGGTTTAACGATCGATTCGGATCGAGCGAAATTCCTTGCCGTTACAGTTGGTATCAGAGCTTTGGTTTACAGAGCTCGAGAACAAGACACATTAGAACCATACGAAAGAATTCATCAGATATTGGATTAGTAATATCCAATTAGAATGACTCGTTAGAGATGGGATCAGTAGTATCCTAGAACGAGTGTGAAGAGTATATTTTTCAAATGAAAACAATTTTGTTTTGAAAATTTAAACCATTTTATATGTATTTGAATAATTTATTTATGTTGATATGGACAATCGAGTATATAAAGATTTCGCGTATACACGTCATGAACGTATATTCGAAGTTTTAATATACTGGATAGATATAGAATCACGATCTAGTCGCCCGGAGATGATGTTGATAATGACCATGGCATCATCAATGTTTATGTTCGTGTTTCGAAGGTGTGATTTCTATATATTTCCATTAGACTGGTGTGAGAACCAAAACCAATATAGCTAGAATACTTTGTTGTGAATTGGCATCAAAAACATGATTTTTAACTATATATCAAATTATGAATTTGAAACTCTAATTCACTAATTGATTGATGTTTGTGTTGTTTGTTTATTTGTTTGATAATTTTTTGAACCATTTAGCCTAATTGAATCACATATTGAATTGTATTGAAAATTGGTCGCATTTGTTTGCATATACATGTACTTACATTGAACAGGTCATAGCAAGGAGGCTAGAGCAGAGAATAAAATTTGTTTGCCCGACAAATAGGTACATATTTACTATAATTTACTGTTTTGTTTGGGTGATGATGATTTTATGAGCCGATTGGCTAGCCGCTTGGCTTTTTCTTTTTCTTTTTGAGATCAGAAGGCCTGTATGGCAATTTCAGGATTTTCCCGTGGCTCCCGAAGCAGAGGAGGTTATGGCGAAATTTTTCAAAAATTCCGGGTGTTAGCCAAATTTTTGAAGAATTTGAAAATTCTCAGAAACTGAAAAGTTGGAGACTGGAAGCCAGATCGAACGTAGAGTTCATTAATCAAACCACTTTCGACTTCTTTCCTTTTCGGGGACGAAAAGTTTTAAGTGTGGGAGATTGTAACAACCCGAAAATCTGGGCCAGTTTAAATTTTTTATTTTGGCAATTTTAGTGAATTTTGAACATTTAAAATGAATTATTTTAAATAATATCGACGAGAAATTTATTTTGAATAGAATTCGAACGTATATATTATATACGTCGTTGTTAGAATATATATAATTATGTATAATTATAAATAGAATTGAAAATGGCGCGGTAGTTCGATAATTTGATTTCCAACTTCAATTGAACGTACCGGGTGCAAAATAAACCGTATTTTAGTGAAACCAAAAATAATAGGATCTAATTGGGAATATCTTTCCAACGAATCCGAAAAATCGAAATTTCATAGCGGGAATCAAAAGATATGTCCAGATGAAAATTCTGAATAGTCGCTTTGGTATTCAAGCCCTTAAAAATGGGAATTTTGCAAATGACCTCGGAATTCGACGAAACCACTTTTGTTGGATCCGTGATGTCAAATTATTGTTAGATTCCAAATTTCATAATTTTTTGAATCAATATGTGAGCCTGGCAAAGGAAAACGCGTTTGACCAATTTCAGTTGATTTTAATCGACTGGAAAATGGCCATTTTTCCAACGGTCTCAGAATTCGACGAAATTAGTTTTGTTAGGACCGTATCATCGATACGAAGCTAGAAAATATTTTTCTGGGATTTATAGAGTTCGTATGTGACCCCGGTAAATTGAAATGCGCGTTCAAATTCAATATATAGAGTTATATGTTGATTTTGATGAAAACTGATCGAAACGATCGAAGCAGCATGCGATACATATCCCATTGTGTTCGGAATGGGGGCAATTAGCTATGGACGATAGGCGGTGGGCCTCGTTTCAAGGTCGAAATAAAAAGTCAACTTTTTGTAAATTAAAATAATTAAATATAAAATTTTTCTCTCTCTTCCCTTATGCCTTCTCTCTGCCCCCCCTTTCTTCATTCGTAAAAGAAGAAAAAAAAAAAAAAAACTGCCTGCCCTAGCCTGTCGTTCTTCGAGGTCCGCTGCCCCCTGGCGATGGCCGCGCCACCGAGCGCTGATCGGCGCCCTCCCCCTCAGCCACCTCCGTCATTGTCGCCCCCTCCCCTCGCTTGACGCGAGACCGCGACGTCCCCTCACCAATTCCGCCGCCCCCTGATGTCGATGCCTCTCCTCCACCACCAAAAGCTCCAGCGCACAAACCCCCAAATCGACAGAACAACCTCCATCTGCCGCCACAAGCCACCCAGGACCACTGGAAGGTCAGCGACGCCCCTCTGCAGCCACCCCGACGCCTCCTGAAGCCCCCCTTCGCTGAAATGAAAGTAAGTTTTTATTTACTTACCTAGTTTTATTTTCATTCTTTGATTAGATTTTTCTTTAATTTAAAAAAAAGAAAAGAAATAGCGTATAAATGTGTGATTTTTGTAAAATAAAAAGTTAGAATTTTTAAAAACAAAAAGATAGAATTTTTATAAAATAGAAAGGCGAGATCTTTATTATAGAAGTAGCGATAAAAATTCTATTTTTACATTATAGAAATAGCGATAAAAATTCGATTTTTATATATTGAATAGTGAAGTAAAAATTCAATTTTTATATATTGAATAGCGAAGTAAAAATACGATTTTTATATATTGAATAGCGAAGTAAAAATTTGATTTTTATACATTGAATAGTAGAATAAAAATATGATTTTTATATTATAGGAAGAATAAAAATATGATTTTTATATAGTCGAGATAATAAAAATATGATTTTTATATTATATAGATAGTAAAGATTTGATCTTTACTATATGAACAACGGTATAAAAATGGAAATTTTATCTATATAATAGTAGTATACAAATGTGATTTTTATATACATAGCAGGAATATAAAAATGTGATTTTTATATATGTAGCGGCTACGGGCAACGAAAGTGACAAAAGGCGAGAACAGCGATGACTTCTACATAAGAAGAGTCGAGATGATTGGATTAGCTAGTCGGTGAGAATTTCTCACTCTTCAATTTCTTTTCTAGTTATATATATATATACTAGGATGCAGACGGTGCTTAGTAGCACCCGACACCCGTCATCCACAGACCATGGATGGCTTGTTTGTTTGATTGATGTGTTGTGAAAATTGTTTGTGATGTTGATGTGAAATCGATAATAAATGTAGATGGTTGAAATAAATTAATTATCGTTAAAAATATAAATTTTAATGTGAATGTGAATAAATAAATATTTATGAACAAATCGGCCGATTTGTTTATATACACCGATTTGACTGATATTGATTGGGTCGATAAATTTTACACATCACCCAACTGCACAAATATAAATCTGTGTTTGTTGACTTGAAACCCCACACGGGTGTTGGGATGATATTTGAGTACACTAATCCCAATTATTAAATTTCGATCGATTGGTCGACAGGCTGTGTAAGCGTTGATTATTTATATTTGATGCTTATGCAGTTGTGTGGTGCACCTTGGATGATGGTTGATTGTTGATCGTTGCTAGTATATACATGCGTTGTATGGAATCCATATAATTGACGTTATATGGTGATTGATTGGGCCTCATTCCAATCGGGAAAATAATGAATATTATAAAAGAAAATTCATGTGTTGAATATAAAAATAGTCATGTGTTGACGATGTTCATGTGTTGAAGCTATTTATGTGTTGAGTAAAATATTTTAGTAATAAAATTTACATCTTCATCATATTTAAAATTATAACTACTTCCCGGTAGGAGTACTCTATTTAAAAATCAAATGATAGATACCATAATTTTATAAAATATTTTACATAACAAAAATAGTGATGTGTTGACAGTACTCATTTGTTGAGATTAGTCAAGTGTTGAAAGAAATATAGATTCATGTGTTGAATATAATAAATATTCATTTGTTGAATAGAATAAAGAAGTTTTTGAAAAATATAAAGCCGTGTTGATTAGAGATGCGTTATTTTGACGCGAATGATATTTATATCGATTTTATTCGTTTTGTAATGAATATTGAAAAGTGATTTCAAAATTTAATATTTTTAAATGAATTTCAAATTAAATTAGATTAAAATTCAAGTTGAAATTTTATTGAATCAATTTGAAATGAATTCGAATCGAACAGAAAATAAATTCGATTCGAATTGAATAGAAAGTGAATTTGAATTCGAATTGAATAGAAATGAATTCGAATTGAATTAAATTGAAATTGAATTAAAAAAGAATTAAAATCGTTTTGAATGAAATTTAAAACGAACTGAAATTGAATTGAAATCAATTTGAAATGAATTCGAATTGAATTAAATAGAAGGTAAATTCAAATTGAATTGAATTGAAACGAATTAGAATTTGAATTGAATTGAAACGAATTTGAATTCGAATTAAATAAAATTGATATGAATTCGAATTGAATTGAAATCAAATCGATTTGAAATTGAATATAGTGTTGAAATGGTTTTGAAAACGAATTTAAAACGATTTATTAAATATGTTTTAAAAAGGAAATCGACGAAATATATATAATATATATGTTATATATATAATGGCCTGAATAGAACGCGCCGCGCCGCGGCAGTTCATGAATTTCGACCATTGACTTCGAATTAACGTTGCGGGAGATCCGACCATCGGATTCTCCTAAAACCGGAACCGTTGGGTTCGTATCGAAAAGAGCTTTCCAGTGAATATTAGAAATTTAAAATCTAACGGTTGGATTTGGAATTATGTCCAAATCAAATTTGGAAAAGGTCGTTGTAAGTGCAGCTCGATGGCCGTTGATGGAAATCGACTGTACGGGCCTTGATAAAATTATTAAAAATATCTATAATTTGTGTAAAATCATAAGAAACGATTTGGGAAAAATTGGGCTGAAAAATTCCATATTTGAAAAGATAAAAATAGATTTTTATCGAAATGAACTAGTTTTGAACTACAATTAAAATCAATTTACTTTTGAAATAAATAAATTGAATTTGAAAGTGATTTTAAAAATAATCAATATTCCCAACATGTGAATTGGACTGGAGTTGAATCGAAATTATCTTCGGAATATTTCGATGTTGGATTTCGTGACTATACAGATATTGTTATGGGAATTTGAAAGATATATTTTATATCGTTATTTCCAATACGATATTTGTTGGTTTCAGAATTTGATATTGAATATAAGCCGGTATATTTTCTATTCAGAGCCTTGTATTTAATATCAAATGTGATTTGGGTTTATCGTGAATCGTGTTTTAGATGACATTGGTTCTTTAACCCAGTTAAAGGCAAGATGTTGATTTTTTAAAGGATTAAAACTAAGTGGAGTTTTAATGAATCTTTAATTAGATTAAAAATGTGAATTGATAATTTAAATTATCAAATTTGAAAGGTGATCGAGAATGGAGTATCACCAGTTTTGCTCCAAAGCGGTAGCTAAATCTGTAATTAGATTTGAACGTGAAATGGTAATTAATTTTACCGATAACACCGTGGTGTTAGATATGGAGTATTACCAGTTTTGCTCCATGGGATGAATAGGTTGGGATTGGGAAATAAAAAAAATAATTATTTCGGTGTGGTTCTTAATCCCGACTAGTTTGAAATGATATCCAAAGGAGGATTAAAGAATAAATTTAGAAGAATTTATCTTGGATAAAATTAATGGGAACATTCCCCTAAGAATGTGATTTTGTGAAGAAAAGAATATTCTGAATCGGAATGAGGCGTTCGTTGTGTTTGTGTAACATTTGTTTATTATATACGTGAGTTATTCAGAAAGGCCGGGTTTATACCCATTCCGAATAACCGATTCGACGAGATGTCGAAGATGAAGACGGTGGTTGAAGACCGGAAGTCTTCACATCATTTGGGTGATTACTGATGATCTTGATTGGGCTGTACACCCAAGATGAGGGAAACAGTTGATGATCGTCCAGACGTACTTGGAGATCGATGGATATGCGAGGAAAGTGCTTTCGGTTTCGTTCAGACCCAGAACGAACTTTTAAATGGATTGTGTGTCTGACATTGGATTTTATTCTGTGTTGATTGATCTCTATTAAATATACATCTGTTTGGCGGCGGAGAATTTATTCTCTTGCTTAACGCCCTTCTCTGAGACGTATGAGCTCAGAGGTTGTATATCGATGGACATCAGTCGCATGGAGTGAATTGCCAATGTGGCACGCGTAAGTGGCAATTGATCAAGGCTTCTGTTGAAAAGCAAAGTCTTGTGGTTGATAATCAAAGCACGGCCTGTGTGTCATAGCTTTGTGTATAACGTGAATTCGCGAGCCTCACACCTCGGTATGAGTCAAAAATGGGAGACGGACCGCTGGGAGAGCACGACGTTTCTTTCTAGCTAGTGTGGTGTCAGTGACCTACCAGCCCTGACATTTATATACTTTTCACCTGTGTGGTTGTTGGAATGCGAGGCTCCTCGGATATAGGTCTGTAAGGACCAGGAAACGTGTGTTCAGGACTAACTAATCCTCAAAAGTAAGAGAGGACCGGCTCAGCCGATTCCAAGGATCAAAGTGGGGTCCTGGGACATTTGCTAGAGTGTCTCGAACGCAGAGAGGAGCTTGCCCCTTGCCTCGACTCATGATGGAATCCAATTTCCAATATGTGTGTTTCAGTTTTATTTGTAGAGCCTAGTATGGCGACATAGTAGATGGTAGCTATGCCGCCTATGATTGATACTTATGATTGAAACTGTTTTGACACTATACACCTATAATAGTATCAAATAATGTGTTTTAAACGTATCAAGCATGCTTTGGCTGTTATAAGGTAAAAACCCTATCCTCTGGCTTGCGTTGCATTGTGTGATGGGACCTGGGTCTTATAGCAGCTTCATTTTTCTTTATTTAGCTTTGCGCTGTTTGTTTTATGCACTGGTATTCTTGGGAGGAAACCCGTTCCGTGTTATACGGCGTGGTCCCTTGATTTACCTAACTTTAAAAATAAAGATTAATAACTGTTTTAGTTCTCACACCAGTCACATGACTGACCTGGAGTTTATTGTTTTAACCTAAACTCTGGGTGCCCCTATTTTTAACACGGGCAGCTAGTAGTTTTGGTTTTGCAGATTTATATTCACAGGATCCTGATATACAGCTGGAACGATGCTCGGAAAGCTCTGTATCCGTGCATTACTTCTAGTTGTTCTTTTGTATTATTTTCCACTGCGATGTATTTAAATGTAATTTAAATCTCTGATATTATTCGAATGTAATCTATTCATTTATACTTTGTATATTCTTGTATCTGATGGAATTGTTGTAATAACAATGAAATGTTCTTCCGTCTGCGTTCTATTTTGTCCTTTTCTCAAATGATCAGGGGTTTCGAACGGTCTTAGTCGGTTTAACGATCGATTCGGATCGAGCGAAATTCCTTGCCGTTACAGAATCCGTGTGAGAGATGCATATCACTCACCAATTCTCCAAAACAACTCAAAAACATTTAGATCTAGATCCGAACAGCGAAGAATTTCCTTTAAACTCTTCGATTTGATGAACTCTTTCTTGAAATTATAGAGATCTAGCTTCAAACGAGGTAGATCTTTGATTCTCTAAGCTTTAATGTTGTTAAGATGAAGAGAATGGAGAAATGAAGGTACTCTAGCTCTTCAAAATGAGAGAATGGAGAAAGTAAACTATTCTCCATGTCTCCTATCCCCTATTTATAGCCTCCACCAGTCCACTAATGGGCCTCTCCACATCAGCCTATTATGGCTTACGAAACATAAACAGCCAACTGTAAAACATTAAAACAACTATTCCACCCATACCGTTGAGCCAAATCTTTAATGTGACCACTCTACGGAAAAGAAATCATCATTTCCTTTCCAATGGCACAGGTTCAACACCTGATTCAATCCAAGTCAAAAGTTATGCCCTGTCCAAAGCTGACAGGGGCAAAATGGTCACAAACAAAATTGATAAAAATTATGGACATGCCTCACATCCCCATAACCAACATATTAACATATGAGAATGATCCAATCCTCAGAGAATAAAATAAAAATATTTTATGATCCTCTGATGCTTAATATGCGAGCTATTACATTCCCCATAATCGACTGGAGAATGCGTTTAATGCTCATGCACTTTGCCTTTGACGGCTCCGGTACCTACCGCGCTAACTCACCAACCAACTCGGCCGCATGATATATCTCGCCGGACTGTAAAACACACATTATGAGCACATAATATTATATATGGTTTGATGTTTAACAAAAAGTACATACCACATATCGCTCAAGCGACGCTCTAGGGATGTATGGTTATGTGCCTTGAGGAACATCTAAAGGATGGTTTATGGCAAGAAGAATATTTCGGCGAGTGATATTCCAATACCATATGTGGAAGTCCAAATCGTTTACCATTGCCTCACTTTGCTGTTGTACACGCTACAACAAATTCTCTTTTTAGCTACGTTTAATATTGCAACGCAAAATAATATGTCGCAAAAAATCGTTATTTGCGATGCTTATTTATGCCATGACTAATATAGGTAGAAAATGCTCATGTAAATTAATTTCAGTTTTCTACAACTGTATTTTACATTGCGAATAATTACACAAATTAAAGTCCTTTAAATTTGTATGTATTTGCTACATACTGCATGCGTTGCAAAAGAAATTAATTTTTTACAATGCTAATTTATGTCGTCAATGTCTCTTTGACATTATCAATGCATCTTCATGTCGTTAAAGATCAATATTAACATTGTGTTTATATTGCAAATTATTAACTTTTTGCATTATTTCTGTTTTTTAATAGCGACATCACCTTGTGTCGTAAATAAGGTGGTACATTTACTAGGTATGTTAATTGCAATGTAATGTGAAAATACAAATAGAATTATTTTTTTGTCTTTTTCTTAATTACAAAATGAACAAACGTTTTCCGTTGAAAGGTCATTTACCCATGCGCCTCCGCTACTGCACCAAGAAATAAGAGCATGATATAATCCCTAAATCCCTAATCCACTCGTCTCTCTTTTTCAGTTTCGAAGCTCGCTCTTGAATCACTATCTCTCATTCTTAAATCCCCGTCTGATTTCCGAATGCCTAATCCTTTCATGAATCTCCCTCAGCATTTCACTGGATTTCGTCGAACCATAACATCAGTTCGCTTCATCGTCACCGTAGCCATTCAATTATTTTTAACAGTATCTCCATATCTTGCTGTATAAGGTAAATTCTTATTGATTTCTTTTTTAGGGTATCGTTGTTTTTGATTCATGTCATTTTCTGTAGTAAGATATGAAATACAGGATCTGAATTTTTAAACGTTTAGAAATACATTAGTTCTTGTTCTTTAGTAGCAGTTTACAGTTTATTTCTTACATTGATTAGTGTCCAGAGATGATTGAAATCATCTTTTATGAATGCAATAAACCTAACAGTGAGAGGACATGTAGAAAAGTTAGAAATCTTTGAAACATAACATTTATACTAGTTGCTTTTTCAATGTAAATTAGTTAAGGTTTGTTGGAAATTTGATAAAACGGTATAGGAATTGGAAAAATCATTTTTCCCTACTGATATTTTGGGTATAGATATTTTAGGAATTATTGTTTATGTTCGTTTGAGTAATATCAATTTAACCATATATATTTTCTTATGATAAATTTGGCCTTTTATTTTAGTGAAATGTGACATACCTTTTTTTTCTTCGATGTTCTCTCTGAAAGAACATAGAATTAAATATTTATCGTGATATGAAATTTACGATGCTATAGTAATATGTATGCGTGTGTGTGTGTGTGTATGTGTATATATATACACACACACATATATGTGAGATATGGTGTTTCATATTTGATAAACATTCAAATGTATATTTCTTCAAGGCATTTAGTATAGAAATATTTTTAATACAATAATATTAAAGGAATTGTGATTTATTTATTTATTGTTGCAATTGTATTTTCTGACATAGTTAGAAATAGACTTGAGAAAAAGAATTATATTTGTCATTTACTAAACCCAACTATATATAGTAGTCCAAACTTAATATACATTAATACTGACAGTAAACCAAAGATAAATTTCAACATCCATGCAGTTCTGAGCATGTGCTTCATTTCTTAGGTTCTCGATATCTCGAAATTAAATAAAATTTCTCTATTTCAGTTCTAACAAATGAAATTGTCATCACGAGATTCACAACCTCATCTTATAAGACATAAATTTGTATTGGTATAGCAGCTGCAGCTATACACAACTCTGTTGAACACTTCCTTATCATATAATTTTGATCGATATCAACTTGCTCCAAGATCTAACAAGAATCCCATGATGCCAGTATATTTTACTTCGTAATTTAGAAACAAGTTCAAGATTTTTGATAGGGATGAGCCATGCACGGTTTTTTTTCTAGACTTATAGCATATGCATGGATTTTTGGGGACAATAATAATTTTTCAATGTTCCATACAATGCATCTTTCTGCTCTATATGCATATTCTTTACAAGCTCGCTATACATCTTTTATACTATTTATTTATGAGGTTTTCCTTCATTTCTTATAACTAATGTTCGAAACATGACAAGTGATTTCAAGAATTGTTTTATTATTCAGTTAACATGATCTGATTTTGCAATATGAAATTAACCCTTTAAGCATTCCTAACAATTACAAGATTATTATTATAATCTTTTGTGTTCCACTGAAGTTTGCTATATTATTTTGCAACAAAATTAGTTTACTCGTATATCACTTTATTAATAGTCATTTTGAAAAAGCAAATTTTTTGTTCATTCGTAAAGTTCAAAGAACATCCTTTTATATTATTATCATTATCTTTGAATGACACTAGAAAATATGATTGAACAATGAAACATATTTATAACTTTAAACTTATTTTCCATAAATATTAGCAATTGATACAATATTCATTTTTAGGTAGCTTGCTTCACATCAGTTTATAAATAATTAAATTGTGCAAATAACTAATGCATTTTAAGTAGTCCATTAATTGATGTTTGTCCTAACTTTTACTTAATCACATAAATTTTCTTATAGGAAGAAGTTCTATTTCCATTTTAAATTTTATTCAAAGTTGAATAAAATTAGCCATCCGCTTTAATAATCATTATTTTGTTGTATTTAAGTTATGAGAATATGTTCCATGTTTTTGACGCATTACAGACATTTCAATATTAAGCTTGTAATATTAAAACAAATTGTGTTTATCTGTCATGTTCATTTGAATAATTTTTCCAAGCCAAAATGATTAGTGGAGCTGCTATATTTTTCCAAAGAAAATATATATGTTAAATTATAATTTGAATGAGGATACGAATACGATTCAAACATCAATTTTTGTAAGCTAAGTCATGAAATTTGAATTTGGATACAAAACTTGAACCTTTGCCATCATTATAAATGGTTAATTTTTATTTTATTTAATGTCTTTTGTCCAATCTTTTTAAATTGATTCTATTCACTTATATTATGTTATTTTGCATGCTTTAGCATGAAAATTTTCAAGAAAAATGATTTATTTTTACATTCTTGTTTACATGATAACATCATATATGTCAAACAAATAATTTTAACGTTCCAAATTAAATTTTCCATTTTTGTGTCATAAGTCTAGATAATCTATTAATCTTCCTTAATTGTAATCAAACTCAATATGCATGGAATAAAAAAACGAAGTTGGAAAATATACTCCTTGATATCGAATGATGCCATCTAAATTTATGTAACTTGAAAGTCATTTTATTTGTGCTTGACGAATTTTTTATATTCAGCAGAAATGGATAGAAGTTGGGTTCGTTTGCCTAATAGACACTGGTCTAAATACATAAATGGTATTAAAGAATTCATGGGGCTACCCATAATAATAAAGATAGTATGGAAAGAGTGATGTGCCCATGTGGTAGATGCAAAAACAGAGCAGGATATCTTTATATTAATATAGTTGAAGAGCATTTATGGAACAATGGAATAGATATAAATTATACTCAATGGGTGCATCATGGTGAAAATTACGAAACTCTATCTGATGATGATTACGATGATGGTTCTGATGAAGAGAATATTTCTAGTAGTGAAGAAGAAGGATTCAATGGATTGCATAACATGCTTGAAGAACTACATGCTGCAGGATTTGCAAATGTTGAAAATGCAATGCAAAATGAAGAATTTGCTAATTATTCTAATGCAGACGAAGTAAATCAAAATACTTTTGATAATCTTTTGAATGATGGAGTTCAACCCCTTTGTCCAGGATGTCTGAAATTTACGAAGTTGGATTTTGTTGTAAAGCTTCTTCATATAAAAATAATCAAATATTGGACTAACAAAGCTTATAATATGGCTATTGAGTTGTTTAAAGCAGCGCTACCTATAGGCGAGACACTTCCAAAATCGTAGTATGAATCGAAGACCTTAACTAGAAATTTGGGGCTTGGGTGCGTACTAATTCATGCATGTATTTTGACTGTCATATTTTGGAAGGAATATGAGAATCTAATGAATTGTCCTATATGTAATGAGCGAAGGTATAAAATGGTCGAAGGAAAAGGTAGGAAAATACCAAGAAAGGCACTTCGATATTTTCCGC
Organism: Allium sativum; assembly: GCA_030737875.1. Lineage (NCBI taxonomy): Eukaryota > Viridiplantae > Streptophyta > Magnoliopsida > Asparagales > Amaryllidaceae > Allium > Allium sativum. Next base: position 1,890,516 of record JASFAX010000036.1, on the reverse strand, counting down.
TGAAACAGTAACAACCCGTATTTTTGGAGCCAGTTTAAAATTTATTTTTAATTGATATTCATAGAAATTAAATATTTCAGATGAGTTATTTTGAGAATAAACGACTTAAAATTTGTTTTAATCGAAGTTAGAACGTATAGGTTTAAAATTTAATTTAAACGAGCTTGAAATGGCACGGTAGTTTGAAAATTCGATTTTAAACTTTGAATGAATGTATAGAATTCAATATAAATCGGATTTCAGTAAAACAAGAAAGGTAGGGATGTTATGAATGGTATATTTCTAACAAGTATGCGAAATTGATATTTCAAATAATAAATTGTAAGTTTTGTCTAAATTAAAATGTAGAATAGTCGCTATGGAAGTTAAATATATTTTAAAAGGTATATATAGCCCGTAGAAAACCCACATTTTGCATACGAATGAATTTTGACTCGAAACCACTTCCATTGAGTTCAAAATGTCGTTTGCGTGTTTGATAACTATAAGCATTGTTACCTTTGGAGTTGGAGAAAATTTTGTTCTTTTTCATTGGATATAAGGCTAAAATATCACTTTTTGAATATGGACAAATTTGGACTCGAAGCCACTTCCATTGAGTTTGAAATGTCGTTTGCATGCTTGAAAACAATAAGCTTCAATATATTTCGAGTTTGTGAAAATTAACACTTGGGTTGGGTCTTGGTTTGGCTAACATAGCTCACCATATAACCCCAAAACTAGCCTCTCCCTCTCATTCACTTCCGCACTTAGAGAAAAATTAGAAAATGAGGATAGGGAATGGGAAATTAAAATTCCTAAGCTAGGGTTTTTGATTTTAAGATCAAATCAAGATGAAATCAAGCATAGAAACTAGCGTAAGCTTCTCCATCTCCTTCTCCATCTTGCTTTGTCTTTGATTTGTGAGATTTTCTATGACCTAATTTCTAGGAAAATTATGCATTCGTGTCTAGATTGGAGATTAGCAAGCTATGATAGAAGAGAGGTTGTTCTAGCTTGTCATTGGATCGATTTCTTTCTTATAACCATCAAAGGTGAGAGCATCGTGAGTTTATAGTGTCTACGCCACAAGCTATTAGCTTGCATAGTGTATTTTAGAGTTCATTTTAGTTTGCAAATACATATGAATTGGTTATATAAGTACACACTTTCCAATTCATTAGTTTATGTTCCATTGAATTGAAAATTATGATAAGGATAGTTCACATGGTCTAATTCATATGCTTTGAGTTGATTGGGTGATGTTGTGAAGCTCCATTATTTCCCGGCAAAATCTAAAGTCTTCACTAGTCGGTTGAATCGCTTTTGCATGCTTTAATTTGGAATTTAGTTCACATTTTAATTTATAAGCTGAGTCATTGCAAATCTCGTGTATGAATGTTTGTGTATGTGCGTTTGTGTGTTATAAGTTGTTTCAGCAAGTCTTTGAATTCTCATTTGCATATACATAACATCATAGGCCTTCGGGCATTTGTAGATCTCATTTTTAGCTTGTTATCTAGGCAAATTGTGCTCTGCTTCAGGATGCAGACGTCTGAATATTATAGGTCAGACGTCTGACCTACTTCAAATAATTATGAAACAAGCAGAGCAATTTAGATGTCTGAAATTTTTAATTCAGACGTCTGACCAAAAAAATTCAAACGTCTGAAATAGCTCAAAAATGAACTTAATTCTTGTTGTTTCAAAAAATTGCAAATTCAGATCTCTGAATTTTTAAGTCAAATGTCTGAATCTTGTTTTTGGGCTGTTGACCGGCAAGGACCACGGTCAACAGTTTAGATTCATCTAGGCTCTTTCCCGGCCGAATTTTGGCCCATTTCGACTTCGTTTGTAACTTGTTAGTTTCACTAATTCGTATATTTCAACAACCCGATTCTTACGAAATTGTTTTATAAATCATCAATTAAAGAATGACGGAGTGGAAACCAATGGTGAGAACTCTTTCACTCAAATTATTTGTACAGTTATTTATTTTCATAACTGAATATATATTGATTGCTTGTGATAGCAATATTTGTCTGATGATGGATGAATGTTTTCGGGTTTAATGCTATTATCATTAAACTGTAGACAAATTCACATAGATTGTGATGTAAACCCCGCACGGGTATTGGGATGATAATTTTACACATCGCCCAAGTACACAAATAATAATATTTGTTTGATGGTTAAAAACCCCACATGGGTCTGGGGATGATAATAACTTCACACATCTACTTGTGTTCAGTTTTATGTCAATCGATTGATTGACAAACTATTATAAGCGTTATTTAATTGTTTAATGCTTTTGCAATTGCAAATTGCACTCTGGATGTGAATTGAATGTTTAATAGTCATTTATCACTATTTTTGAATACATGCGATATATGGAATCCATATAAATAACATTATATGGTAATTTATTGAATCACATTCCGATTCAGAATATGAACGATGTTTTATTGTAGTATTCAGTCAAATGTTGAAGTTTGGTTTTGATGTCCGATTTTTGATGGACATGAAATATTAAAATTGATTGAATAGTGAAATACGAAATTTTAGAGATAAAGGACTGATACGAGTTTGCAAAGATGAATATATATATGTAATATTATATTTAATTTAGAACAACCTTTTTAATATAACCAGAAATTTTCCAATGTATGGATTGGAAAGCTGTTATTTCAGAAATTGATATTGAATGTAAATCGATAAAATTCCTATTCAGAGACTTGTTTGATATAAAATTGGATTTTGGGTTTGTTGTGAATGGTGTCTTCAATAACATTGTTCTTAAACCTAGTTGAGAAATGGATAACGCTTTTAATTAAGGCTAATGAAATTTTCCAAAGTAAAGTTTTCCAATTTAAATAAATTAAATTGGAATCGAGTCAAATTTCTATTTTAGTGGAAGAGGATTTTGGGTTTATCGCAAGCTTTGTTTTAAATGAAATTGGTTCTTTTACCCAGTTAAAGGCAATATTAATTTCCTAAAGTTGAATAATCATTAAGTAATGATTCTTGAGATTAAAACGAAGTGGAGTTTTAACTAATCTTTAATTAGACTGAAATGTAAATACTGTTGGAATGCAAAATTAGATCACAACACTAAGGGTACTAAAATGTACTTCTCAAAATGTTAAGTAGAAACAAGTGGAGCCACAAAGTAATAGAAAAGAAAGTAAAGGACACCAAACTTTATAGTGGTTCGGTCAAATGTGATCTGCATCCACTTTACAATCCATTCTCATTAATTCACAAGGGTTGCAATGCATACAATCATTTCAATTACATTCATTCTCTCGACTTTTCCTCTTGATCCGTGGATTAATAGAAGAAAATAAGAAATAACCTTTGAATAGAAGAGATTCAATGATAGATCTATAAGCTTTCGAGAAATGAAGAAATTCCCATGGATTCCATGATGAATTTTATGCTTGATCTTCCATAGGTGATGTTAGGATCGGTGGAAGTCACTTAGGAATGCTTAGAAAACGATTAGGCAGCCCTTCGGGGTCTTGAAAATTGGTCCCCTTTAGTGAAGGAATGATAGGGGTATTTATAGGTGAGATTCAAACAATGTGGCAGAGTTGTAATTATCTCGTATACTTTTTAGACCGTCGGAACGACCTAAATGCTTCAAAACAATGCGATGCGTGCTAAACTAGGACGGAGCGGGCCAAAGTAAGGCGGGGCGGCCTGAATCCCATGAAGTGACTTAGAAACTTCAAGTGTTATGGCGGCGTGAGCTGAAGCAGAGTGGAGTGAGCTGATACAAAACGGAGCGACTCGAGCTTTCATGGAACGGGTTAAAACAAGTTAGTGCGTTCCAAAACTCTTGTGGACAAGATGGCGCGGGTTAAAGAAAGGCGACCTTAAAAGCTGGATGCATCATAGACTTCCACGGGCTTATATGCTTGGCGTCCCAAGAGTTATTTTGCGGATCTAATAAGCTGAACCACTCAAAGAGATCTGGACGACCTAAAAATGCTGAACGGGCTATGGAGTCTAACAGACTATTAAAGTCGGACGACCTAAGGAACTCGTTCTACTAATGCCATTAACAATCTACAGTATGATTTAAGCAAATTCTTTTCTCAACCTACGGGCTAACGACCTAAAGCTACGCAATGAGTGCGACTTAACCTTATTATGTGTTCATGACCCATATTTCATGGGTTAACATTTGCCCCTCGAAGTTTGTATTTATTGAGAATAACACAAGCTTCGATTTAAACATCTTTAACATATTTTAACCCGTTTATTAATCATATATGATGCTAGGTGGTGTTGAGCCTCAAGTTGTGTGTTGCTTTAGATCACTTCGGGCTTTATATTGTTGTCGGGTCGTCATGTGTAAGGACCGACAACTTCCCCATGAAGGAAAGCGTGGATACTTTGAGAACAGGACAAAATAGAACGCAAACGGAAGAACATTTCATTGTTATTACAACAATTCCATCAGATACAAGAATATACAAAGTATAAATGAATAAATTACATTCAACAAATATCAGAGATTTAAATTACATTTAAATACATCGCAGCGGAAAATAATACAAAAACACAACTAAAAGTAATGCACGGATACAGAGCTTTCCGAGCATCGTTCCAGCTGTAAATCAGGACCCTGTGAATATAAATCTACAAAACCAAAACTACTAGCGGCCCGTGTCGAAAATAAGGGCACCCAGAGTTTAGGTTAAAACAATAAACTCCAGGTCAGTCATGTGACTGGTGTGAGAACTAAAACAGTTATTAATATTGGTTTTAAAGTTTGGTAAATCAAGGGACCACGCCATATAACACGGAACGGGTTTCCTCCCAAGAATACCAGTGCATAGAACAAACAGCGCAATGCTAAATAAAGAAAAATGAAGCTGTTATAAGACCCAGGTCCCATCAAACAATGCAACACGAGCCGGAGGATAGGGTTTTTACCTTATAATAGCCAAAGCACGCTTGATACGTTTTAAACACATTATTTGATACTATTATAGGTGTATAGTGTCAAAACAATTTCAATCATAAATATAAATCATAGACGGCATAAGCGCCCCATCCCGCTATGTCGCCATACTAGGCTCTACAAATAAAACTGAAACACACGTATTGGAAATTGGATTCCATCATGAGTCGAGGCAAGGGGCAAGCTCCTCTCCGCGTTCGAGACACTCTAGCAAATGCCTCAGGACCCCACTTTGATCCTTGGAATCGGCTGGGCCGGTCCTCTCTTACTTTTGAGGATTGGCAATTCCTGAACACACGTTTCCCGGTCCTTACAGACCTATATCCGAGGTGCCTCTTATCCAACAACCACACAGGTGAAATGTATATAAATGGCAGGGCTGGTAGGTCACTGACACCACCCTAGCTAGAAAGAAACGTCGTGCTCTCCCAATGGTCCGTCTCCCGTTTTTAACTCATACCGAGGTGTGAGGCTCGCGAATTCACGTTATACACAAAGCTACGCCACACAGGCCGTGCTTTGATCATCAACCACAAGACTTTGCTTTTCAACAGAAGCCCTGATCAATTTCCACTTATGCGTGCCACACGGGCAATTCACTCCATGCGACTGATGTCCATCGATATACAACCTTTGAGCTCGTACGTCTCAGAGAAGGGCGTTAAGCAAGAGAATAAATTCTCCGCTGCCAAATAGATGTATATTTAATAGAGATCAATCAACACAGAATAAAATCCAATGTCAGACCTACAATCCATTTACAAGTTCGTTCTGGGTCTGAACGAAACTGGAGGCACTTTCCTCGCATATCCGTCCACCTCCAAGTTCGTCTGGACGATCACCAACTGATTCCATCATCTTGGGTGTACAGCCCAATCAAGATCATCAGTAATCACCCAAACGATGTGAAGACTTCCGGTCTTCAACCACCGTCTTCAGCTTCGACATCTCGTCGAATCGGTTATTCATAATGGGTATAAACCCGGCCTTTCTGAATAACCCACGTATAAAATAAACGAATGTTACACAAACACGACAAACGCCTCATTCCAATTCAGAATATTCTTTTATTCACAAAATCACATTCTTAGGGAAAGGTTCCCATTAATTTTATCCAAGATAAATTCTTCTAAATTTATTCTTTAATCTTCCTTTGGATATCATTTCAAACTAGTCGGGATTACCGAACCACACCGAAGTAATTATTTATTTTATTTCCCAATCCCAACCTATTCATCCCATGGAGACAACTGGTAATACTCCATATCTAACACCACGGTGTTATCGGTAAAATTAATTACCATCTCACGTTCAAATCTAATTAAAGATTTAACTATCGCTTTGGAGCAAAACTGGTGGTACTCCATTCTCGATCACCTTTCAGATTTGATAATTTAAATTATCAATTCACATTTCAATCTAATTAAAGATTCATTAAAACTCCACTTAGTTTTAATCTTTTCAAAAATCAATATCCTTCCTTTAACTGGGTTAAAGAACCAATGTCATCTAAAACACGATTCACGATAAACCCAAAATCACACTCTATTGTTAATCGGGTTAAAGAACAGGTGTTGTTCAAAACACCGCTCACGATAAACAAAAACACATTTGATATTAAATGCAAGACTCTGAATAGAAAATATACCGGCTTATATTCAATATCAAATCCTGAAACCAACAAATATCGTATTGGAAATAACGATATAAAATATATCTTTCAAATTCCCATAACAATATCTGTATAGTCATGAAATCCAACATCGAAATATTCCGAAGATAATTTCGATTCAACTCTAGTCCAATTCATGTATTGGGAATATTGATTATTTTTAAAATCACTTTCAAATTCAATTTATTTATTTCAAAAATAAATTGATTTTAATTCTAGTTCAAAACTAGTTCATTTCGATAAAAATCTATTTTTATCCTTTCAAATGTGGAATTTTTCATCCCAGTTCTTTCCAACTCATATAGTATGATTTTACACAAATTATTAATATTTTTAATAATTTTATCGAGGCCCGTACAGTCGATTTCCATCAACGGCCACCGAACTGCACTTACAACGACCTTTTTCAAATTTGAGTTGGACATAATTCCAAATCCAACCGTTGGATTTCAAATTTATAACATTCATTGGAAAGATCTTTTCGATATGAACCCAACGGTTCTGGTTTTAGGAGAATCCGACGGTCGGATCTCCCGCAACGTCAATTCGAAGTCAATGGTCGAAATTCGCGAACTACCGCGGCGCGGCGCGTTCTATTCAGGCCATTATATATATGATATATATATATATATTATATATATTTCTTCGATTTCCTTTTTAAAACGAATTTTATAAATAGTTCTAAATTCGTTTCAAAAACAATTTCAACTTCATCTTCAATTTCAAATCGATTTGATTTCATTCGATTCGAATTCATTCCAATTTTATTTAATTCGAATTCAAATTTGTTTCAATTCAATTCTAATTCTAATTCGCTTCAATTTAATTCAAATTCTAATTCGTTTCAATTCAATTCGAATTTACCTTCTATTTACTTCAATTCGAATTCATTTCAAATTGATTTCAATTCAATTTCAGTTCGTTTTAAATTTCATTCAAAATGATTTCAATTCGTTTTTAATTCAATTTCAATTTACTTCAATTTGAATTCATTTCTATTCAATTCGAATTCAAATTCACTTTCTATTCAATTCGAATCGAATTCATTTTCTATTCGTTTCGAATTCATTTCAAATTGATTCAATAAAATTTCAATTTGAATTTTAATCTAATTTAATTTGAATTTCATTTCAAAATATTAAATTTTGAAGTCACTTTTCAATATTCATTATAAAATGAATAAAATCGATATAAATATCGTTCGCGTAAAAATAACGCATCTCTAATCAACACGGCTTTATATTTTTCAAAAACTTCTTTATTCTATTCAACAAATGAATATTTATTCTATTCAACACATGAATCTATATTTCTTTCAACACTTGACTAATCTCAACACATGAGTACTGTCAACACACGACTATTTTTGTTATGTAAAATATTTTATAAAACTATGGTATCTATTGTTTGATTTTTTTTAATTAGATTCCAACCGTAAAGTAGTTCTAATTTTAAATATGATAAAGATGTAAATTTTATTATTTAAAATATTTCACTCAACACATAAATAGTTTCAACATATGAACATCGTCAACACATGACTATTTTTATATTCAACACATGAATTTTCCTTTATAATATTCATTATTTTCCCGATTGAAATGAGGCCCAATCAATTACCATATAATGTTAATTATATGGATTCCATACAACACATGTATATAATAGCAACGATAAACAATCAACCATCATCCAATGTGCACCACACAACTGCACAAGCATTAAATATAAATAATTAACGCTTACACAGCCTGTCGACCAACCGATCGACTTACAATTAAATAATTGGGATTAGTGTACGCTAAATTTCATCCCAACACCCGTGTGGGGTTTCAAATCAACAAACACAGATTTTTATTTGTGCAGTTGGGCGATGTGTGAAATTTATCATCCCAATCAATATCAGTCAAATCAGTGCATATAAACAAATCGGTCGATTTATTTATAAATATTCATTTTTTTCACTTTCATGTTAAAAATTATATTTTTAACGATAATTAATTTATTTCAACACATGAATATATTTCATTATCTATTTCACATCAGTTTCACAAACAAATTTTCACAACATATCAATCAAGCATACTAGCCATCCATGGTCTGTGGACGACGGGTGTCGGGTGCTGCTAAGCACCGTCTGCATCCTAGTATATATATATAACTAGAAAAAGAAATTTAGAGTGAGAAGTTCTCACCAATAGCTAGCCCTACTCCACGACACTTCATTTATAGAAATCTTCGTCGTTCTCGCCTTTTTGTCACTTTCATTGCCCGTAGCCACTACATATATAAAAATCACATTTTTATTTCGCTATTCAATGTATAAAAATCGAATTTTTACTTCGCTATTATATAGATAAAAATTCTATTTTTACATCGCTACTATATAGATAAAAATTCTATTTTTACATCGCTACTATATAGATAAAAATTCTTTTTTTTTACATCGCTACAATATAGATAAAAATTCTATTTTTACATCGCTACTATATAGATAAAAATTCTATTTTTATAACGGTGTTCATATAATAAAGATTATATTTTTACCCCGCTATTATCTATATAAAGATTTTGCCTTTTCAAATATAAAGATTTCGCCTTTTCAAATATAAAGATTTCGCCTTTTCAAATATAAAGATTTCGCCTTTTCAAATATAAAGATTTCGCCTTTTTCACATATAAAGATTTCATTTTTTTCACATATAAAGATTTCATTTTTATATCCTATAAAAATTATATTTTTATTACCTCCACATTATAAAAATCCTTTTTTTTATATATTTAATTATTCATATAAGCTAAAACCCGAATTTAAATAATGTAATTACACTAAAAAATGAATTTAAAATTATGTCTTATACATTAATAAAACTACTCTTTTTTTTAAACTATATACTTTAAAATCAGGAAAACTAAGTTTTATATAAATTAAAATCAAGAACTCTTACTGTTCGTAGAGAGAGGGGGTTTTGCCTGCGCTCGGATGAGAGGAGGAGGCAGAGGGGGTCGCATCGGAGCTTGTCGGTGGCGAGTGGGCTGTCGCCTGGCGGCGGGGGAGCTGTAGGAGGAGGGCGGCGTTCCATTTGGGTCAGGGTTTGTGGGATTGAGTGCTCTGTCGATGGGAGGAGGGGAACGCGAGGCTGAGGGGGAGCGGATTCAGGGTTCGATGGCGAAATGGGGGGAGGCCCTGCGGCGAAGTCACGGCGGAGACGCTTAGGAGGGAGGGCGAAGGGATCGGTGGAGCATGGTTTTTTTTATTTCATGAATGAATGGATCGGGGGGGGGGGGGGCTGAGAGATAAAGGTAGAGAGAGAGGGAGGTTTATTTTAATTTTAATTTATTTATTTTATTTCAAAAAGCAACTTTTATTTTCGAACTCGAAATCGAACCCACCGCATGTCGTCCATAGCTAATTACCCCCATTCCGAACACAATGGAATATGTACCGTAAGCTGATTCGATCGTTTCGATCAGTTTCCGTCAAAATCACATATAACTCTATATATTGAATTTGAACGCGCATTTCAATTTACCGGGGTCACATACTAACTAGAAAAATTCCAGAAAAATATTTTCTAGCTTCGTATTGACGATACGGTCCTAACAAAACTAGTTTCGTCGAATTCTGAGACCGTTGGAAAAATGGCCCTTTTCCAGTCGATTAAAATCAACTAAAACTGGTCAAACGCGTTTTCCTTTTCCACGCTCACATATTGATTCGAAAAATTATGAAATTTGGAATCTATCAATAATTTGACATCACGGATCCAACAAAAGCGGTTTCGTCGAAATCCGAGGTCGTTAGCAAAATTTCCATTTTTAAGGGCCTGAATTCCATAGCGACTATTCAGAATCTTCAACTGGACATATCTTTTGCTTCCCGCTATGAAATCTTTATTTTTCCGATTCGTTGGAAAGATATTTTCAAATAGATCCTAATGTTTTTGGTTTCACTAAAATCCGGTTTATTTTGCACCCGGTACATTCAATTGAAGTTTGAAATCGAATATCGAACTACCGCGCCATTTTCAATTCTATTTATAATTATATATAATTATTTATATTCTAACAACGACGTATATAAATATATACGTTCGATTTCTATTCAAAATAAATTTTCCGTCGATATTATTTAAAATAATTCATTTTAAATGTTCAAACTTCGCTAAAATTGCCAAAATAAAATTTTTAAACTGGCTCGCATTTCCGGGTTGTTACATTCTCCCCCACTTAAAACTTTTCATCCCCGAAAAGGAACAAAGTCGAAAGTGGTTTGATTAATCAACTCTACGTTCGATCTGGCTTCCATTCTCCAACTTTTCAGTTTCTGAGAATTTTTCAAATTCTTCAAAAAAAATTGGCTAACACCCGGAATTTTCGAAAAATTTCGCCATAACCTCCCCTGCACCGAGAGCAACGGGAAAATCCCGAAATTGCCATACAGGCCTTCTGATCTCAAAAAGAAAAATAAAAAGCCAATAGGCTCATAAAATCATCATCACCCAAACAAACAGTAAATTATGATAAACATGTACCTATTTGTCGGGCAAACAAATTTTATTCTTCTGCTCTAGCCTCCTTGCTAGGACCTGTTCAATGTAAGTACATGTATATGCAAGCAAATGTGACCAATTTTCCATACAATTCAATGTTTGATTCAATTAGGCTAAATGGTTCAAAATTATTAAACAAATAAACAACCAACACAAACATCAATCAATTAGTAGATTAGAGTTTCAAATTCATAATTTTGATACATATACAGAAAATCATGTTTTTGATGCCAATCACAACAAATAAATCTATCTAGTTTTGGTTCTCACACCAGTCTAATGGAAATATATAGAAATCACTCCTTCGAAACTCGAATATGAATACTGATGATGATGCACCATCATCAGAATCATCCCCGGATGTCTAGAATGTGACTCTATATCTATCCAGTATATTAAAACTTCAACTATACGTTCATGACGCGTATACGCGAAATCTTTATATACTCGATTGTCCAAATTCAATATAAATAAATATTCAAATACGTATAAAACAATTTAAATTTTTAAAACAAAATTGTTTTCTTTGAAAAATATACTCTTCACACTCGCTTTAGGATACTACTGATCCTATCTCTAACGAGTCATTCTAATTGGGTATTACTAATCCATTATCTGATGAATTTTTCTGTATGGTTCTAATGTGTCTTGTTCTCGAGCTCTGTAAACCAAAGCTCTGATACCAACTGTAAGGACCCGTAACTTCCCCGTGAAGGAAAGCGTGGATAATTTGAGAACAGGACAAAATAGAATGCAAACGGAAGAACATTTCATTGTTATTACAACAATTCCATCAGACACAAGAATATACAGAGTATAAATGAATAAATTACATTCAACAAATATCATAGATTTAAATTACATTTAAATACATCGCAGCGGAAAATAATACAAAAGCACAACTAAAAGTAATGCACGGATACAGAGCTTTTCGAGCATCGTTCCAGCTGTAAATCAGGACCTTGTGAATATAAATCTGCAAAACCAAAACTACTAGCTGCCCGTGTCGAAAATAAGGGCACCTAGAGTTTAGGTTAAAACAATAAACTCCAGGTCAGTCATGTGACTGGTGTGAGAACTAAAACAGTTATTAATATTGGTTTTAAAGTTTGGTAAATCAAGGGACCACGCCGTATAACACGGAACGGGTTTCCTCCCAAGAATACCAGTGCATAGAACAAACAGCGCAATGCTAAATAAAGAAAAATGAAGCTGTTATAAGACCCAGGTCCCATCACACAATGCAACACAAGCCGGAGGATAGGGTTTTTACCTTATAACAGCTAAAGCATGCTTGATACGTTTAAAACACATTATTTGATACTATTATAGGTGTATAGTGTCAAAACAATTTCAATCATAAATATAAATCATAGACGGCATAAGCGCCCCATCCCACTATGTCGCCATACTAGGCTCTACAAATAAAACTGAAACACACGTATTGGAAATTGGATTCCATCATGAGTCGAGGCAAGGGGCAAGCTCCTCTCCGTGTTCGAGACACTCTAGCAAATGCCTCAGGACCCCACTTTGATCCTTGGAATCGGCTGGGCCGGTCCTCTCTTACTTTTGAGGATTGGCAATTCCTGAACACACGTTTCCCGGTCCTTACAGACCTATATCCAAGGTGCCTCGTATCCAACAACCACACAGGTGAAAAGTATATAAATGTCAGGGCTGGTAGGTCACTGAAACCACCCTAGCTAGAAAGAAACGTCGTGCTCTCCCAGCGGTCTGTCTCCTGTTTTTGACTCATACCGAGGTGTGAGGCTCGCGAATTCACGTTATACACAAAGCTACGCCACACAGGCCGTGCTTTGATCATCAACCACAAGACTTTGCTTTTCAACAGAAGCCCTGATCAATTGCCACTTACGCGTGCCACACTGGCAATTCACTCCATGCGACTGATGTCCATCGATATACAACCTCTGAGCTCGTACGTCTCAGAGAAGGGCGTTAAGCAAGAGAATAAATTATCCGCCGCCAAACAGATGTATATTTAATAGGGATCAATCAACACAGAATAAAATCCAATGTCAGACCCACAATCCATTTACAAGTTCGTTCTGGGTCTGAACGAAACCGGAGGCACTTTCCTCGCATATCCGTCCACCTCCAAGTTCGTTTGGACGATCACCAACTGATTCCCTCATCTTGGGTGTACAGCCCAATCAAGATCATCAGTAATCACCCAAACGATGTGAAGACTTCCGGTCTTCAACCACCGTCTTCATCTTCGACATCTCGTCGAATCGGTTATTCAGAATGGGTATAAACCCGACCTTTCTGAATAACCCACGTATATAATAAACGAATGTTACACAAACACAACAAACGCCTCATTCCAATTCAGAATATTCTTTTATTCACAAAATCACATTCTTAGGGAAAGGTTCCCATTAATTTTATCCAAGATAAATTCTTCTAAATTTATTCTTTAATCTTCCTTTGGATATCATTTCAAACTAGTCGGGATTAGCGAACCACACCGAAGTAATTATTTATTTTATTTCCCAATCCCAACCTATTCATTCCATGGAGAAAACTGGTAATACTCCATATCTAACACCACGGTGTTATCGGTAAAATTAATTACCATCTCACATTCAAATCTAATTAAAGATTTAACTATCGCTTTGGAGCAAAACTGGTGGTACTCCATTCTCGATCTCCTTTCAGATTTGATAATTTAAATTATCAATTCACATTTCAATCTAATTAAAGATTCATTAAAACTCCACTTAGTTTTAATCTTTTCAAAAATCAATATCCTGCCTTTAACTGGGTTAAAGAACCAATGTCATCTAAAACACGATTCACGATAAACCCAAAATCACACTCTATTGTTAATCGGGTTAAAGAACAGGTGTTTGTTACAACCCGGAAAATCTGGGCCAGTTTAAAATTTTTATTTTGGCAATTTTAGTGAATTTTGATTATTTAAAATGAATTATTTTAAATAATATCGACAAGAAATTTATTTAGAATATAAATCGAACGTATATATTATACGCGTCGTCGTTAGAATATAAATATTTATATATAATTATAAATAGAATTGAAAATGGCGCGGTAGTTCGATAATTCGATTTCAAACTTCAATTGAATGTACCGGGTGCAAAACAATCCGGATTTTAGTGAAACCAAAAATAATGGGATCTAATTGTGAATATCTTTCCAACGAATCCGAAAAATCAAGATTTCATATCGGGAATCAAAAGATATGTCCAGTTGAAAATTCTGAATAGTCGCTATGGAATTCAGGCCCTTAAAAATGGACATTTTGCAAATGACCTCGGATTTCGACGAAACCAGTTTTGTTGGGTCCGCAGTGTCAAGTTATTGCTAGGTTTTAAATTTCATAATTTTTCGAATCCATATGTGAGCGTGGCAAAGGAAAACGCGTTTGACCAGTTTCAGTTGATTTTAATCGACTGGAAATTGGCCATTTTTCTAACGATCTCAGAATTCGACGAAACTAGTTTTGTTAGGACCGTATCGTCAATACGAAGCTAGAAAATATTTTTCTGGAATTTTTCTAGTTAGTATGTGGCCCCGGTAATTTGAAATGTACGTTTAAAATTCAATATAGTGATTTAAATGTAAATTTAACGGAAACTGATTGTAACAATCAAATCAGCTTGCGATATATATCCCATTGTGTTCGGAATGGGGGTAAAACGCTATGGACGACAGGCGGTGGGCCTCGTTTCGAGGTCGTATGTGAAAGTCAACTCTTTAGGATAAAATTTATTAATTAATTAAAAAAAAAAAAAATATTATCTTCCCCTTAACTACCCAGGCCCCCCCCGATTTCCTTTTACAGAAAATAAAAAAAAAAAAAGAAAAAAAAAGAGAGAAGAGACGGGCGGAGCCCTAGCCGCCATCGCTGGCCATCCAGCGCCCGTCGCCGCCGCCGTCCTCCCCTTATTCTCCTCCTCCTTCTTCCCCGATCCCCTTCCCTCCAGTCAAACCGCGAAGACCCAATCGCCCTCCCCTTCCGACTGCGACCGCGCCCGACCCCACCCCCGCCTGGCCCTCGGCGTCGCAACCCCCTCCCCTCGACGGCCGCGAGTTCGAACCCCCCCCTATCTCTGTAAGTCCATCTTCTTTTTCTCTTTTTTTTTTATTTTATTTATTTATTTATTATATAATTTCTGTTTTTTATTTTAACCGATTTAAAACTGTTTTTTTTTATTTTAAGTATATAAAACTGCTTTTTTTTTTAAGTATATAAAACTGTTTTTTTTTTTTTTTTTAAAGAAAATAAAACTGATTTTAAGAAAGGTTTTAAAAGATTGAATTTTTAAAATGAAAAAGATTGAATTTTTAAAATGGGAAAAGATTGAATTTTTAAAATGAAAATATGATTTTTAAATGTTGAACTTCGAGATAAAAATATGTTTTTATAAATCATAGCGAATGAAAGAATCCATTTTCTTTGATTCGAAGAATCCATCTTCTTTGATTCGAGAAATACGTTTTCCGTGATGAGAAAAATATGTTTTCTTTGATTTGAAATGTATGATTTCATCTTATGTAAAAATATGATACTTATCATAGAAAGATATTATTTTTGATGAAATAAAAATTCGATTTTTATATATTGAATAGCGAAGTAAAAATGTGATTTTTACGTATGTAGTGAAAGCAGCAACGAAGGTGACAAAAAGGCGAAACGACGAAGACTTCTGCAAAAGAAGAGTCAAGATGGTTGGATAGCTAAATGTGAGAATTTCTCACCTTTCAATTTACTTTTCTATTTATATATATACTAGGATGCAGACGGTGTTTAGTAGCACCCGACACAATCGTCCACAGACCATGGACTTGTTTGTTTGGCTGTTTGGTTATTGATTGTGATATTGGTTTGAATGTGGTTTGTGGTGTGAAAAATCGAATCGATAAATTGGTTAGGATTAGACGTGCGCCGTTATAAGGCGAAGGAGTAAGGCTAGGTTAGACCCTTACTCCAAATTTTGTGGTTTGCATAACGAAAGTGAATTTGATTGATGTGTGAATGGCGTGGGCCTTCACTAGACCGGGGATAAGGCTAGGCCTTGTCCCGTTTCTAGTATCGTGCCGTTATGCCGCCGAAATTTTCTAAAATATGTTAGAAAAATAAAAATATCATTTTATTTAAAGAATGAACTGAATAGAAATTCATATGTTGAAATAAAATGTTTTATCGTTAAAAATATAATTTTTAACGTGAATGTGAATAAATAAATATTCATTTACAAACCAGACGGTTTGTTTATGTACACCTATTTGAAGGACATTGATTGGGACGATAAATTTTACACATCGCCCAACTGCACAAATAAAATATTTGTTTGATTGTTTGAAACCCCACACGGGTGTTGGGATGAAATATGAAGTTCACTCATCCTGATTGATTAAATATGTCGATCGATTGATTGACAGGCTGTTATAAGCGTTAGATATCTATATTTGATGCTTATACAGTATAGTGCACTTTGGTTGATGATTGATTATCTATCGTTGCTATTATATACATTTGTTGTATGAAAATCCATATAATTAACTTTATATGGTAATTGATTGGGCCTCATTCCAATTTGAAAAATAAAGAATATTATAAAATAAAAGTTCATGTGTTGACAGTACTCATCCATTGAGATTGGTCATGTGTTGAACGAAATATTTTGATAATAACAACTATTTTTGAAAAAGAAATATTTGAAATAGAATATTGGAAAATAGAAATTTATGAAGCCGTGTTGATTAGATTGACGCCATTTTGACGTGAACAATATTTATATCGATTAAAACGATTTCGAAATGAATTGAATTGAAAACGATTTCGAAATGAATTGAATTGAAAACGATTTCGAAATGAATTGAATTGAAAACGATTTCGAAATGAATTGAATTGAAAACGATTTCGAAATAAATTGAATTGAAAACGAATTCGAAATGAATTGAATTGAAAACGAATTCGAAATGAATTGAATTGAAAACGAATTCGAAATGAATTGAATTGAAAACGAATTCGAAATGAATTGAATTGAAAACGAATTCGAAATGAATTGAATTGAAAACGATTTCGAAATGAATTGAATTGAAAACGAATTCAAAATGAATTGAATTGAAAACGAATTCGAAATGAATTGAATTGAAAACGATTTCGAAATGAATTGAATTGAAAACGAATTCGAAATGAATTGAATTGAAAACGATTTCGAAATGAATTGAATTGAAAACGATTTCGAAATGAATTGAATTGAAAACGAATTCGAAATGAATTGAATTGAAAACGAATTCGAAATGAATTGAATTGAAAACGAATTCGAAATGAATTGAATTGAAAACGATTTCGAAATGAATTGAATTGAAAACGAATTCGAAATGAATTGAATTGAAAACGAATTCGAAATGAATTGAATTGAAAACGATTTCGAAATGAATTGAATTGAAAACAATTTCGAAATGAATTGAATTGAAAACGATTTCGAAATGAATTGAATTGAAAACGAATTCGAAATGAATTGAATTGAAAACGAATTCGAAATGAATTGAATTGAAAACGATTTCGAAATGAATTGAATTGAAAACGAATTCGAAATGAATTGAATTGAAAACGAATTCGAAATGAATTGAATTGAAAACGATTTCGAAATGAATTGAATTGAAAACGATTTCGAATTGAATTGAAATTTGAATTAAATAGAAATGGATTTTAAAACGAATTTATAAAGAAGAATTCAATTTTGATTTGAATTGAAATGGAAGTTGAAAAAGTTTTTGAAACGAATTCAAAACTATTTATATAATTCGTTTTAAATAGGAATCGACGAAATATATATTATATATATTATATATATAATATAAATGGCCTGAATAGAACGCGCCGCGCCGCGGCAGTTCGCGAATTTCGACCATTGATTTCAAACGGACATTACGGGAGATCCGACCGTCGGATTCTCCTAAAACCGGAACCGTTGGGTTCGTATCGAAAAGAGCTTTCTAACGAATGTGATAAATCAGAAATCTAACGGTTGGATTTGGAATTATGTCCAAATCAAATTGGAAAAAGGTCGCTGTAAGTGCAGTTCGATGGCCGTTGTTGGAAATCGACTGTACGGGCCTTGATAAAATTATTAAAAATAGTAATAATTTGTGTAAAATCATAAGAAATGATTTGTGAAGATTTGGGGTGAAAAACTCCATATTTGAAAAGATAAAAATAGATTTTTATCGAAATGAACTAGTTTTGAACTAGAATTATAATTCTATTTATTTTTAAATAAATAAATTGAATTCGAAAAGGGTTTTGAAAATAACCAAAATTTCCAATGATTGCATTGGAGTGGATTTGAATCGAAATTGTCTTCGGAATATTTCGATGTTGGAATTCGTGATTATACAGGTGTTGTTATGGAAATTTGAAAGATATATATATTTATATCGTTATTTCCAATACGACATTTGTTAGTCGTAGAATTTGATATTGAATATAAGCCGATATATTTTCTATTCAGAGCCTTGTATTGAATATCGAATGTGATTTGTCGTGAATGGTGTCTTTACTAACACTGTTCTTGAACCCAGTTGAGAAAAGATTAAATCTTTTTATTTAGATTTAATGAAGTGTACCAATTAAATAATATTTAATTGGAATTGAATTGATATTGATTTTTGGGTTTATCGTGAACAGTGTTTTAAATAACACTTGTTCTTTAACCCGATAATTAATGAAAGTGATTTGGGTTTGTCGTGAATGGTGTCTTCACTAACACTGTTCTTGAACCAGCTGAGAAAAGATTAAATCTTTTGATTTAGATTTAATGAAGTGTACCAATTAAATAATATTTAATTGGAATTGAATGGATATTGATTTTTGGGTTTATCGTGAACAGTGTTTTTAATAACACTTGTTCTTTAACCCGATAATTAATGGGATGTGACTTTGGGTTTATCGTGAACCGTGTTTTAAATGACACTGATTCTTTAACCCAGTCACAGATTAAAACTAAGTGGAGTTTTAATGAATCTTTAATTAGATTGAAAAGATCGAGGATGGAGTAACACCAGTTTTGCTCCAGGCGATAGTTAAATCTTTAATTAGATTTGAATGTGAAATTTAGAAACTAACTGGCGGTTAGCCAAGCAGAATGGTTTTCTGGATATTGATCTGATGTTGGTTTCGGCCTTCGGGGTTAATATTTGGGGAATTATTCTCTTGATTAATTTACGGTTAGTGACTAATGAATTGGAATGAGGCGTATGTTGTGTTTGTGTAACACTTATTTAAAATATACGCGAGTTATTCGGAAAGACCGGGTTTATCCCATTCTGAGTAACTGATACGACGATAAGTCGAAGATGAAGACGATGGTCGAAGACCGGAGGTCTTCACGTCGTTTGGGTGATAACTGATGATCTTGATTGGGCTGTACACCCAAGAAG
This sequence comes from Allium sativum, assembly GCA_030737875.1. Taxonomy (NCBI): domain Eukaryota; kingdom Viridiplantae; phylum Streptophyta; class Magnoliopsida; order Asparagales; family Amaryllidaceae; genus Allium; species Allium sativum. The sequence continues at coordinate 1,870,901 of JASFAX010000036.1, read as the reverse complement.
ATGGAAACAGTTAGTGATCGTCCAGACGTACTTGGAGATCGATGAATATGCGGGGTACTAGGTGCCTCCGGTTTCGTTCAGACCCAGAACGGACTTGTAAATGGACTGTGTGTCTGACATCGGATTTCATTCTGTGTGATTGATATCGGTTGCATAGGATGGTTTGCCTGTGTGGCATGCTAAGATGCAAATGATCAAGGCTTCTGTTGAAAAGCAAAGTCTTGTGGTGATGATCAAAGCACGGCCTTTGTGGCGTAGCTTTGTGTAACGTTTACCTCGCGTGTTTCACACCAGGTATGAACCAAAAACGGGAGACGGACCTCAGGGAGGACTTGCGTTTCTTTCTAGCTAGAAGTGGCGTCAGTGGTTTTACACGCCCTGACGAGTTTGACTTATGTGGTTGTTGCGGTTGCGAGGCGCCTCGGTTATATCGGTTTCGGCCGAATGCATTCTGGTCGGCTGACGGACCAGACTTACACCCCATAGGGTGGGGAGACGTATTGTTCAGGCATAATAATCCACTCCGTGTGGACCGGCCCTGACGATCCAAGGCTTGCCTACGCGCTTGCCTGAGACATGGGCTAGATTGTCTCGAATCGGTTGAGGACTATCTTTTGCCTCGGTTCATAGATGGAAACCCAATTTCCAAATACGAGACTTTGCGGTTTTGATTGTATATCCTATATATGGCGACATGATATATGGTACCCATGCCGCCTATGATTGATACTTATGATTTGAAGTTGTTTTATACACTATGCACTTATTATAGTATCAAATGATTTGTTTTAAACGTATCAAGCATTCTTTGGCTGTTATAAGGGAAAACCCTATCCCCCGGCTTGCGTTGCATTGTGTGATAGGACCTGGGTCTTATAACAGCTTCATTTTTCTTTATTTAGCATTGCGCTGTTTGTTTTATGCACTGGTATTCTTGGGAAGAAACCCGTTCCGTGTTATACGGCGTGGTCCCTTGATTTACCTATCTTTAAAAATAAAGATTAATAACTGTTTTAGTTCTCACACCAGTCACATGACTGACCTGGAGTTTATTGTTTTAACCTAAACTCTGGGTGCCCTTATTTTGACACGGGCAGCTAGTAGTTTCGGTTTTTGCAGATTTTATTCACAGGATCCTGGTTCACAGCTGGAACGATATCCGGAAAGCTTTGTATCCGTATATCTCATTCTAAGTTGTGTATTGTAATATTTTCCGCTGCTATGTATTTAAATGTAATTTAAATCTCTGATATTTCTGTGTAATATTCTTTTATACTCTGTATATTCTTGTAATCTGATGCATTGTTGTAATATACAGTGAAATGTTCTTTTGTATGCGTTCTGTTTTGTCGTGTTCTCAAACGATAGGGCGTTTCGAACGGCCTGGATCGGTTTAGCGACTGGTTCAGACCGAGCGAAATTCCTTGCCGTCACAGTTGGTATCAGAGCTTTGGTTTACAAAGCAGAGAACAAGGCACATTAGAAACATACGAAATAATTCATCAGATATTGGATTAGTAATATCCAATTAGAATGACTCGTTAGAGATGGGATCAGTAGTATCCTAGAACGAGTGTGAAGAGTATAATTTTGAAAGTGAAAACAATTTTGTTTTGAAAATTTAAATCAACTATTCGTATTTGATTAATTATTTTATATTTATTTTGGACAATTCAGTATATAAAGAATTTGCATATACGCCTTGCAAACGTATATTCAAAGTTTTAATATATTGGGTAGATATAGCATCGCACTCTAGTCGCCCGGAGATGATATTGATGATAGCGATCGCATCATCAACATTTATGTTCGAGTTTCGAAGGTGTGATTTTCTATATATTTCCATTAGACTGGTGTGAGAACCAAAACTTATATAGTTAGAATACATTGTTGTGAATTGGCATCAAAAACATGATTTTTGTATATGTATCACAATTATGAATTTGAAACTCTAATTCACTAATTGATTGATGTTTGTGTAGTTTGTTTATTTGTTTGCTAATTTTGAACCATTATGCCTAATTGAACCAAATATTGAACTGTAGTGAAATTGGTCGCATTTGCTTGCATATACATATATATCATTGAACAGGTCATAGCAAGGAGGCTAGAGAAGAGAATAAAATTTGTTTGCCCGACAAATAGGTACATGTTTACTACATAATTTCCTGTTTTGTTTGGGTGATGATGATTTTGTGAGCCTATTGGCTAGCCGCTTGGCTTTTTCTTTTTCTTTTTGAGATCTGAAGGACCGGGGAAGCTATTTGAAATTCCCCGATGCTCCCGGTGCAGGGGAGGTTATGGCGAAATTTTTCAAAAATTTAGGGTGTTAGCCAAATTTTTGAAATTTTGGAAATTCTCAGAAACTAAAGAGTTGGAGAATGGAAGCCAGATCGAACGTAGAGTTGAATAATCAAACCACTTTCGACTTTGTTCCTTTTCGGGGACGAAAAGTTTTAAGTGGGGAAGATTGTAACAACCCGGAAAATCTGGGCCAGTTTAAAATTTTTATTTTGGCAATTTTAGTGAATTTTGATTATTTAAAATGAATTATTTTAAATAATATCGACAAGAAATTTATTTAGAATATAAATCGAACGTATATATTATACGCGTCGTCGTTAGAATATAAATATTTATATATAATTATAAATAGAATTGAAAATGGCGCGGTAGTTCGATAATTCGATTTCAAACTTCAATTGAATGTACCGGGTGCAAAACAATCCGGATTTTAGTGAAACCAAAAATAATGGGATCTAATTGTGAATATCTTTCCAACGAATCCGAAAAATCAAGATTTCATATCGGGAATCAAAAGATATGTCCAGTTGAAAATTCTGAATAGTCGCTATGGAATTCAGGCCCTTAAAAATGGACATTTTGCAAATGACCTCGGATTTCGACGAAACCAGTTTTGTTGGGTCCGCAGTGTCAAGTTATTGCTAGGTTTTAAATTTCATAATTTTTCGAATCCATATGTGAGCGTGGCAAAGGAAAACGCGTTTGACCAGTTTCAGTTGATTTTAATCGACTGGAAATTGGCCATTTTTCTAACGATCTCAGAATTCGACGAAACTAGTTTTGTTAGGACCGTATCGTCAATACGAAGCTAGAAAATATTTTTCTGGAATTTTTCTAGTTAGTATGTGGCCCCGGTAATTTGAAATGTACGTTTAAAATTCAATATAGTGATTTAAATGTAAATTTAACGGAAACTGATTGTAACAATCAAATCAGCTTGCGATATATATCCCATTGTGTTCGGAATGGGGGTAAAACGCTATGGACGACAGGCGGTGGGCCTCGTTTCGAGGTCGTATGTGAAAGTCAACTCTTTAGGATAAAATTTATTAATTAATTAAAAAAAAAAAAAATATTATCTTCCCCTTAACTACCCAGGCCCCCCCCGATTTCCTTTTACAGAAAATAAAAAAAAAAAAAAAAAAAAAAGAGAGAAGAGACGGGCGGAGCCCTAGCCGCCATCGCTGGCCATCCAGCGCCCGTCGCCGCCGCCGTCCTCCCCTTATTCTCCTCCTCCTTCTTCCCCGATCCCCTTCCCTCCAGTCAAACCGCGAAGACCCCATCGCCCTCCCCTTCCGACTGCGACCGCGCCCGACCCCACCCCCGCCTGGCCCTCGGCGTCGCAACCCCCTCCCCTCGACGGCCGCGAGTTCGAACCCCCCCCTATCTCTGTAAGTCCATCTTCTTTTTCTCTTTTTTTTTATTTTATTTATTTATTTATTATATAATTTCTGTTTTTATTTTAACCGATTTAAAACTGTTTTTTTTTATTTTAAGTATATAAAACTGCTTTTTTTTTTAAGTATATAAAACTGTTTTTTTTTTTTTTTAAAGAAAATAAAACTGATTTTAAGAAAGGTTTTAAAAGATTGAATTTTTAAAATGAAAAAGATTGAATTTTTAAAATGGGAAAAGATTGAATTTTTAAAATGAAAATATGATTTTTAAATGTTGAACTTCGAGATAAAAATATGTTTTTATAATTCATAGCGAATGAAAGAATCCATTTTCTTTGATTCGAAGAATCCATCTTCTTTGATTCGAGAAATACGTTTTCCGTGATGAGAAAAATATGTTTTCTTTGATTTGAAATGTATGATTTCATCTTATGTAAAAATATGATACTTATCATAGAAAGATATTATTTTTGATGAAATAAAAATTCGATTTTTATATATTGAATAGCGAAGTAAAAATGTGATTTTTACGTATGTAGTGAAAGCAGCAACGAAGGTGACAAAAAGGCGAAACGACGAAGACTTCTGCAAAAGAAGAGTCGAGATGGTTGGATAGCTAAATGTGAGAATTTCTCACCTTTCAATTTACTTTTCTAGTTATATATATATACTAGGATGCAGACGGTGTTTAGTAGCACCCGACACAATCGTCCACAGACCATGGACTTGTTTGTTTGGCTGTTTGGTTATTGATTGTGATATTGGTTTGAATGTGGTTTGTGGTGTGAAAAATCGAATCGATAAATTGGTTAGGATTAGACGTGCGCCGTTATAAGGCGAAGGAGTAAGGCTAGGTTAGACCCTTACTCCAAATTTTGTGGTTTGCATAACGAAAGTGAATTTGATTGATGTGTGAATGGCGTGGGCCTTCACTAGACCGGGGATAAGGCTAGGCCTTGTCCCGTTTCTAGTATCGTGCCGTTATGCCGCCGAAATTTTCTAAAATATGTTAGAAAAATAAAAATATCATTTTATTTAAAGAATGAACTGAATAGAAATTCATATGTTGAAATAAAATGTTTTATCGTTAAAAATATAATTTTTAACGTGAATGTGAATAAATAAATATTCATTTACAAACCAGACGGTTTGTTTATGTACACCTATTTGAAGGACATTGATTGGGACGATAAATTTTACACATCGCCCAACTGCACAAATAAAATATTTGTTTGATTGTTTGAAACCCCACACGGGTGTTGGGATGAAATATGAAGTTCACTCATCCTGATTGATTAAATATGTCGATCGATTGATTGACAGGCTGTTATAAGCGTTAGATATCTATATTTGATGCTTATACAGTATAGTGCACTTTGGTTGATGATTGATTATCTATCGTTGCTATTATATACATTTGTTGTATGAAAATCCATATAATTAACTTTATATGGTAATTGATTGGGCCTCATTCCAATTTGAAAAATAAAGAATATTATAAAATAAAAGTTCATGTGTTGACAGTACTCATCCATTGAGATTGGTCATGTGTTGAACGAAATATTTTGATAATAACAACTATTTTTGAAAAAGAAATATTTGAAATAGAATATTGGAAAATAGAAATTTATGAAGCCGTGTTGATTAGATTGACGCCATTTTGACGTGAACAATATTTATATCGATTAAAACGATTTCGAAATGAAATGAATTGAAAACGATTTCGAAATGAATTGAATTGAAAACGATTTCGAAATGAATTGAATTGAAAACGATTTCGAAATGAATTGAATTGAAAACGATTTCGAAATAAATTGAATTGAAAACGAATTCGAAATGAATTGAATTGAAAACGAATTCGAAATGAATTGAATTGAAAACGAATTCGAAATGAATTGAATTGAAAACGAATTCGAAATGAATTGAATTGAAAACGAATTCGAAATGAATTGAATTGAAAACGATTTCGAAATGAATTGAATTGAAAACGAATTCGAAATGAATTGAATTGAAAACGAATTCGAAATGAATTGAATTGAAAACGATTTCGAAATGAATTGAATTGAAAACGAATTCGAAATGAATTGAATTGAAAACGAATTCGAAATGAATTGAATTGAAAACGATTTCGAAATGAATTGAATTGAAAACGAATTCGAAATGAATTGAATTGAAAACGATTTCGAAATGAATTGAATTGAAAACGAATTCGAAATGAATTGAATTGAAAACGATTTCGAAATGAATTGAATTGAAAACGAATTCGAAATGAATTGAATTGAAAACGAATTCGAAATGAATTGAATTGAAAACGAATTCGAAATGAATTGAATTGAAAACGATTTCGAAATGAATTGAATTGAAAACGAATTCGAAATGAATTGAATTGAAAACGAATTCGAAATGAATTGAATTGAAAACGATTTCGAAATGAATTGAATTGAAAACGATTTCGAAATGAATTGAATTGAAAACGATTTCGAAATGAATTGAATTGAAAACGAATTCGAAATGAATTGAATTGAAAACGAATTCGAAATGAATTGAATTGAAAACGATTTCGAAATGAATTGAATTGAAAACGAATTCGAAATGAATTGAATTGAAAACGAATTCGAAATGAATTGAATTGAAAACGATTTCGAAATGAATTGAATTGAAAACGATTTCGAATTGAATTGAAATTTGAATTAAATAGAAATGGATTTTAAAACGAATTTATAAAGAAGAATTCAATTTTGATTTGAATTGAAATGGAAGTTGAAAAAGTTTTTGAAACGAATTCAAAACTATTTATATAATTCGTTTTAAATAGGAATCGACGAAATATATATTATATATATTATATATATAATATAAATGGCCTGAATAGAACGCGCCGCGCCGCGGCAGTTCGCGAATTTCGACCATTGATTTCAAACGGACATTACGGGAGATCCGACCGTCGGATTCTCCTAAAACCGGAACCGTTGGGTTCGTATCGAAAAGAGCTTTCTAACGAATGTGATAAATCAGAAATCTAACGGTTGGATTTGGAATTATGTCCAAATCAAATTGGAAAAAGGTCGCTGTAAGTGCAGTTCGATGGCCGTTGTTGGAAATCGACTGTACGGGCCTTGATAAAATTATTAAAAATAGTAATAATTTGTGTAAAATCATAAGAAATGATTTGTGAAGATTTGGGATGAAAAACTCCATATTTGAAAAGATAAAAATAGATTTTTATCGAAATGAACTAGTTTTGAACTAGAATTATAATTCTATTTATTTTTAAATAAATAAATTGAATTCGAAAAGGGTTTTGAAAATAACCAAAATTTCCAATGATTGCATTGGAGTGGATTTGAATCGAAATTGTCTTCGGAATATTTCGATGTTGGAATTCGTGATTATACAGGTGTTGTTATGGAAATTTGAAAGATATATATATTTATATCGTTATTTCCAATACGACATTTGTTAGTCGTAGAATTTGATATTGAATATAAGCCGATATATTTTCTATTCAGAGCCTTGTATTGAATATCGAATGTGATTTGGGTTTGTCGTGAATGGTGTCTTTACTAACACTGTTCTTGAACCCAGTTGAGAAAAGATTAAATCTTTTTATTTAGATTTAATGAAGTGTACCAATTAAATAATATTTAATTGGAATTGAATTGATATTGATTTTTGGGTTTATCGTGAACAGTGTTTTAAATAACACTTGTTCTTTAACCCGATAATTAATGAAAGTGATTTGGGTTTGTCGTGAATGGTGTCTTCACTAACACTGTTCTTGAACCCAGCTGAGAAAAGATTAAATCTTTTGATTTAGATTTAATGAAGTGTACCAATTAAATAGTATTTAATTGGAATTGAATGGATATTGATTTTTGGGTTTATCGTGAACAGTGTTTTAAATAACACTTGTTCTTTAACCCGATAATTAATGGGATGTGACTTTGGGTTTATCGTGAACCGTGTTTTAAATGACACTGATTCTTTAACCCAGTCACAGATTAAAACTAAGTGGAGTTTTAATGAATCTTTAATTAGATTGAAAAGATCGAGGATGGAGTAACACCAGTTTTGCTCCAGGCGATAGTTAAATCTTTAATTAGATTTGAATGTGAAATTTAGAAACTAACTGGCGGTTAGCCAAGCAGAATGGTTTTCTGGATATTGATCTGATGTTGGTTTCGGCCTTCGGGGTTAATATTTGGGGAATTATTCTCTTGATTAATTTACGGTTAGTGACTAATGAATTGGAATGAGGCGTATGTTGTGTTTGTGTAACACTTATTTAAAATATACGCGAGTTATTCGGAAAGACCGGGTTTATCCCATTCTGAGTAACTGATACGACGATAAGTCGAAGATGAAGACGATGGTCGAAGACCGGAGGTCTTCACGTCGTTTGGGTGATAACTGATGATCTTGATTGGGCTGTACACCCAAGAAGATGGAAACAGTTAGTGATCGTCCAGACGTACTTGGAGATCGATGAATATGCGGGGTACTAGGTGCCTCCGGTTTCGTTCAGACCCAGAACGGACTTGTAAATGGACTGTGTGTCTGACATCGGATTTCATTCTGTGTGATTGATATCGGTTGCATAGGATGGTTTGCCTGTGTGGCATGCTAAGATGCAAATGATCAAGGCTTCTGTTGAAAAGCAAAGTCTTGTGGTGATGATCAAAGCACGGCCTTTGTGGCGTAGCTTTGTGTAACGTTTACCTCGCGTGTTTCACACCAGGTATGAACCAAAAACGGGAGACGGACCTCAGGGAGGACTTGCGTTTCTTTCTAGCTAGAAGTGGCGTCAGTGGTTTTACACGCCCTGACGAGTTTGACTTATGTGGTTGTTGCGGTTGCGAGGCGCCTCGGTTATATCGGTTTCGGCCGAATGCATTCTGGTCGGCTGACGGACCAGACTTACACCCCATAGGGTGGGGAGACGTATTGTTCAGGCATAATAATCCACTCCGTGTGGACCGGCCCTGACGATCCAAGGCTTGCCTGCGCGCTTGCCTGAGACATGGGCTAGATTGTCTCGAATCGGTTGAGGACTATCTTTTGCCTCGGTTCATAGATGGAAACCCAATTTCCAAATACGAGACTTTGCGGTTTTGATTGTATATCCTATATATGGCGACATGATATATGGTACCCATGCCGCCTATGATTGATACTTATGATTTGAAGTTGTTTTATACACTATGCACTTATTATAGTATCAAATGATTTGTTTTAAACGTATCAAGCATTCTTTGGCTGTTATAAGGGAAAACCCTATCCCCCGGCTTGCGTTGCATTGTGTGATAGGACCTGGGTCTTATAACAGCTTCATTTTTCTTTATTTAGCATTGCGCTGTTTGTTTTATGCACTGGTATTCTTGGGAAGAAACCCGTTCCGTGTTATACGGCGTGGTCCCTTGATTTACCTATCTTTAAAAATAAAGATTAATAACTGTTTTAGTTCTCACACCAGTCACATGACTGACCTGGAGTTTATTGTTTTAACCTAAACTCTGGGTGCCCTTATTTTGACACGGGCAGCTAGTAGTTTCGGTTTTTGCAGATTTTATTCACAGGATCCTGGTTCACAGCTGGAACGATATCCGGAAAGCTTTGTATCCGTATATCTCATTCTAAGTTGTGTATTGTAATATTTTCCGCTGCTATGTATTTAAATGTAATTTAAATCTCTGATATTTCTGTGTAATATTCTTTTATACTCTGTATATTCTTGTAATCTGATGCATTGTTGTAATATACAGTGAAATGTTCTTTTGTATGCGTTCTGTTTTGTCGTGTTCTCAAACGATAGGGCGTTTCGAACGGCCTGGATCGGTTTAGCGACTGGTTCAGACCGAGCGAAATTCCTTGCCGTCACAGTGTTGTTCAAAACACCGCTCACGATAAACCCAAAAACACATTTGATATTAAATACAAGGCTCTGAATAGAAAATATACCGGCTTATATTCAATATCAAATCCTGAAACCAACAAATATCGTATTGGAAATAACGATATAAAATATATCTTTCAAATTCCCATAACAATATCTGTATAGTCACGAAATCCAACATCGAAATATTCTGAAGATAATTTCGATTCAACTCCAGTCCAATTCACGTATTGGGAATATTTATTATTTTTAAAATCACTTTCAAATTCAATTTATTTATTTCAAAAATAAATTGATTTTAATTCTAGTTCAAAACTAGTTCATTTCGATAAAAATCTATTTTTATCCTTTCAAATGTGGAATTTTTCATCCCAGTTCTTTCCAACTCATATAGTATGATTTTACACAAATTATTGATATTTTTAATATTTTTATCAAGGCCCGTACAGTCGATTTCCATCAACGACCACCGAACTGCACTTACAGCGACCTTTTTCAAATTTGATTTGGACATAATTCCAAATCCAACTGTTGGATTTCAAATTTATAACATTCATTGGAAAGCTCTTTTCGATACGAACCCAATGGTATGGTTTTAGGAGAATCCGACGGTCGGATCTCCCGCAACGTCAATTCGAAGTCAATGGTCGAAATTCGCGAACTGCCGCGGCGCGGCTCGTTCTATTCAGGCCATTATATATATAATATATATATTATATATATTTAGTCGATTTCCTTTTTAAAACGAATTTTATAAATAGTTGTAAATTCGTTTCAAAAACAATTTCAACTTCATCTTCAATTTCAAATCGATTTGATTTTAGTTCGATTCAAATTCATTCCAATTTTATTTAATTCGAATTCAAATTCATTTCAGTTCAATTCAAATTCTAATTCGTTTCAATTCAATTCTAATTCTAATTCGTTTCAATTCAATTCGAATTTACCTTCTATTTACTTCAATTCGAATTCATTTCAAATTGATTTCAATTCAATTTCAGTTCGTTTTAAATTTCATTCAAAACGATTTCAATTCGTTTTTAATTCAATTTCAATTTAATTCAATTTGAATTCATTTCTATTCAATTCGAATTCGAATTCAAATTCACTTTCTATTCAATTCGAATCGAATTCATTTTCTGTTCGATTCGAATTCATTTCAAATTGATTCAATAAAATTTCAATTTGAATTTTAATCTAATTTAATTTGAATTTCATTTCAAAATATTAAATTTTGAAGTCACTTTTCAATATTCATTATAAAATGAATAAAATCGATATAAATATCGTTCGCGTCAAAATAACGCATCTCTAATCAACACGGCTTTATATTTTTCAAAAACTTCTTTATTCTATTTAACAAATGAATATTTATTCTATTCAACACATGAATCTATATTTCTTTCAACACTTGACTAATCTCAACACATGAGTACTGTCAACACACGACTATTTTTGTTATGTAAAATATTTTATAAAACTATGGTATCTATCGTTTGATTTTTTTTAATTAGATTTTAACCGTAAAGTAGTTCTAATTTTAAATATGATAAAGATGTAAATTTTATTATTTAAAATATTTCACTCAACACATAAATAGTTTCAACATATGAACATCGTCAACACATGACTATTTTTATATTCAACACATGAATTTTCCTTTATAATATTCATTATTTTCCCGATTGAAATGAGGCCCAATCAATTACCATATAACGTTGATTATATGGATTCCATACAACACATGTATATAATAGCAACGATAAACAATCAACCATCATCCAACGTGCACCACACAACTGCACAAGCATCAAATATAAATAATTAACGCTTACACAGCCTGTCGACCAACCGATCGACATACAATTAAATAATTGGGATTAGTGTACGCTAAATTTCATCCCAACACCCGTGTGGGGTTTCAAATCAACAAACACAGATTTTTATTTGTGCAGTTGGGCGATGTGTAAAATTTATCATCCCAATCAATATCAGTCAAATCAGTGCATTTAAACAAATCGACCGATTTGTTTATAAATATTCATTTTTTTCACTTTCACGTTAAAAATTATATTTTTAACGATAATTAATTTATTTCAACACATGAATATATTTCATTATCTATTTCACATCAGTTTCACAAACAAATTTTCACAACATATCAATCAAGCATACAAGCCGTCCATGGTCTGTGGACGACGGGTGTCGGGTGCTGCTAAGCACCGTCTGCATCCTAGTATATGTACATATAACTAGAAAAAGAAATTTAGATTGAGAAGTTCTCACCAATAGCTATCCCAACTCCACGACACTTCATTTATAGAAATCTTCGTCGTTCTCACCTTTTTGTCACTTTCGTTGCCCGTAGCCACTACATATATAAAAATCACATTTTTATTTCGCTATTCAATGTATAAAAATCGAATTTTTACTTCGCTATTATATAGATAAAAATTCTATTTTTACATCGCTACTATATAGATAAAAATTCTATTTTTACATCGCTACTATATAGATAAAAATTCTTTTTTTTACATCGCTACTATATAGATAAAAATTCTATTTTTACATCGCTACTATATAGATTAAAATTCTATTTTTATAACGGTGTTCATATAATAAAGATTATATTTTTACCCCGCTATTCTCTATATAAAGATTTCGCCTTTTCAAATATAAAGATTTCACCTTTTTCAAATATAAAGATTTCGCCTTTTCAAATATAAAGATTTCGCCTTTTCAAATATAAAGATTTCGCCTTTTCAAATATAAAGATTTCGCCTTTTTCACATATAAAGATTTCATTTTTTTCACATATAAAGATTTCATTTTTATATCCTATAAAAATTATATTTTTATTATCTCCACATTATAAAAATCCTATTTTTATATATTTAATTATTCATTTAAGTTAAAACCCGAATTTAAATAATGTAATTACACTAAAAAACGAATTTAAAATTATGTCTTATACATTAATAAAACTACTCTTTTTTTTAAACTATATACTTTAAAATCAGGAAAACTAAGTTTTATATAAATTAAAATCAAGAACACTTACTGTTCGTAGAGAGAGGGGGTTTTGCCTGCGCTCGGATGAGAGGAGGAGGCAGAGGGGGTCGCATCGGAGCTTGCCAGTGGCGAGGGGGCTGTCGCCTGGCGGCGGGGGAGCTGTAGGAGGAGGGCGGCGTTCCATTTCGGTCAGTGTTTGTGGGATTGGGTGCTCCGTCGATGGGAGGAGGGGAACGCGAGGCTGAGGGGGAGCGGATTTAGGGTTCGACGACGAAAGGGGGGAGGCCCTGCGGCGAAGTCACGGCGGCGCCGCTTAGGAGGGAGGGCAACGGGATCGATGGAGCGTTGTTTTTTTATTTCGTGAATGAATGGATCGGGGGGGGGGCTGAGAGATAAAGGTAGAGAGAAAGGGAGGTTTATTTTAATTTTAATTTATTTATTTTATTTCAAAAAGCAACTTTTATTTTCGAACTCGAAATCGAACCCACCGCCTGTCGTCCCTAGCTAATTACCCCCATTCCGAACACAATGGGATATGTACCGTAAGCTGATTCGATCGTTTCGATCAGTTTCCGTCAAAATCACATATAACTCTATATATTGAATTTGAACGCGCATTTCAATTAACCGGGGTCACATACTAACTAGAAAAATTCCAGAAAAATATTTTCTAGCTTCGTATTGACGATACGGTCCTAACAAAACTAGTTTCGTCGAATTCTGAGACCGTTGTAAAAATGGCCCTTTTCCAGTTGATTAAAATCAACTAAAACTGGTCAAACGCGTTTTCCTTTGCCACGCTCACATATTGATTCGAAAAATTATGAAATTTGGAATCTATCAATAATTTGACATCATGGATCCAACAAAAGTGGTTTCGTTGAAATCCGAGGTCGTTTGCAAAATTTCCATTTTTAAGTGCCTGGATTCCATAGCGACTATTCAGACTCTTCAACTGGACATATCTTTTGCTTCCCGCTATGAAATCTTGATTTTTCGGATTCGTTGGAAAGATATTTTCAAATAGATCCTAATGTTTTTGGTTTCACTAAAATCCGGTTTATTTTGCACCCGGTACATTCAATTGAAGTTTGAAATCGAATTATCGAACTACCGTGCCATTTTCAATTCTATTTATAATTATATTTAATTATTTATATTCTAACAATGACGTATATAAATATATACGTTCGATTTCTATTCAAAATAAATTTTCCATCGATATTATTTAAATAATTCATTTTAAATGTTCAAACTTCGCTAAAATTGCCAAAATAAAATTTTTAAACTGGCTCGCATTTCCGGGTTGTTACATCATGGGCCTTTCAAACTTGCCTCGTTTGCGTAACTCCCTTTTATATATACCCTTTAGTTTGCCATTTCCTTTCCTTAACATTTCTTCAACTCAAATCTCATCAATGGTGGCAGCTTACCACTGAAAACCGACTAGTTTTTGAAACACCCTATGAGATCTCAAACAGCGTCGTTTATTCTCGCTAAATTACTGTCATTCAAGCAACTTCGATTTTCAGCAAACTCAAGTGATTCTCACATTCCGATTCAAAGGTCAAACCGCGCAACTCCGGAACTTTTTCATCAAAAACTGGTTCGACCTTCTCTTTAATTTCTGAATTTGGATATGATTCGAGGATCTTTATTAAGCAAGCTATTTTGGGCCAAATTCAACATCCTTGAAACTCGAGAAACCATGAATCCTCGTAATTTGTTCACTTATTTGATGATAACTGAAACACCCCACCTCCGTTAAGGTCACTCACAAAGAGAATGCCTTAATTTTGGTGGAGCATTTTAGGTAAAAGATGCAGATAAATTACAAGACAGACAAATAAAGCAGTGGAAAATAAAGTCATTTTATAAACAACTTAATTCAGTCAAGCTTTTACAAACAATTTTCTCAATCATACTTAAATGTAATACATAGAACTTCTGTCTTGATTTAAAAACTTCTAAGTATAAAAGAAGCATAAAAACAAAAATGATATTCCCCAATAAAGCATGAACCAGCCATAGCAGTGGAAGAGAGAGTCCAAAGCAATACATCAACTATCTTCGAACTTGGAAAGAAAACTGAGCTAAGTGGTAACATTTCCTCCCTGTGAACCTGGGGAGGGGGAAACGGAAGAAAAGAGGCAAAACAAAACTAGGTCAGACATAAGTCTGGTAAGTCCAGTGACTTTCAGCATATAAATAGGAAAAAGTATCATGACATGAATAAACTGAATATAAGACAATACCATGATAAAAGGGATAACAAGATAACATAAAATAAGCATAAGGTATGATAAGGCAAGATAAACTGAATGCGCTTCTACTCTTTCTCTGCTTCGTTACTACCCTGTTATTCCGATTTTTATTTCTCTGCACCACCTAACCAGTGTGCCAACTAGTAATCTATATAAAATGATCATATGATAACGTGATCCCAATCCCCGTAAATGTGGTAGCCTTTAGCTATACATCCATCATGTCACAAATCTGAGGCTCGGTATCTCTCACGCAAACCATCCTAGTTGAACTTGATATTCCTCAAGTACAAGCCCCAAAGGACTAAACCAATATCAGACAAGCACCTAAGGAATACCTCCTCCGAATTTGGACGATTTATGTGAGATGATACTAGAAAAACAACCAAACAATTGAGCACTTAACCGACTCTGGCTATCCTCGCCAATCTTGCTCCAAAACTATCGTTGATCGCATAACTGGCTTTGCATTGTCATCTAGATATATGTGGGATTCTACCACACGTTTTAGGGGACAAACCCCTAACCTTAATCAAAAACATCTGCGTACTCATGGACTACTCCAATGGATCGAAAATCATCGATAAATACATAAAGTGATTCTAGGTAGCTAAGGCAAAATGATCCCTTAGGATCGCATGAAATTTCGAGGGTATACCCGAGGCAAGCCGAAAGTCTAACTACCCTCCTTTCACAATAACTAGCTAACCAATCCATGCTTAGAGTCAACCCATAGCCCAAGAAACCAAAAACATAAGTATCTCAAATCCTTGCAAACCAAAGATAAATGAGCCGAACCACAAATTGGATTTGAGACAATAATGGGATCTTCTACTATACAAGCTCTAGGGTGCAGAGACTCAACTATGGAAGCAAATATAAATGAATGTGAAGCACTAAAATCAAGAGATTACTAACAGGATGATCAAAAAGGAAAAATTAAACTCTTTCAACAGAAACCTTACTACCTCTCTCTCAGGTACACAGGCGGTGAGAGCTTGCATTTTCCCTCTTGAAAATCCTGTCATTTGTTCTTGCCCTTGTCCTTAATTATATGACTCGTTATACCATAATAAAGACACTTCCTCTTGTTTTAGGTTTTACTAATCTTTCCTTTTTACCTCCTTTGTGAACCAAGTCTATATCCATGAGTTCCTCATCCTTGAGTTGTGCTCCTTGGCAAAAATCCCTCAGTCTCATCTTTACAATCCTTGTGTAACACATTGACAAGTCTTTCGAAAGCTACCTCCATCGCATGGTAAATCCTACAAAGCTTGAAAGAAAATTAGCCGTGGGTGAAACTACTGTGGCTATAGATGAAAGTTGGGTACTTCTTCGCCCTTTGATAGATATCGTAGTCTTATCAAGCCTACGGAACCATGCCGCGATGAGGGTACCTCCCAGAAAGCCAGGAGCCCCGGAGACTCAGGAAAGAAGGAAACAAGGATTCAAACAGAGGATCAAAAGATAGTGCATATGGCTTTGAGGAATGTGCCTTTAAAACAAAACTTTTCTTTTGAAAATGCTTCTTTTAAAACCGTTTTGAAAATAAATTTTCAAATCTTTTATCTAATCCGGTAACCTTCAGCTCTGATACCAAGTGAAACACCCCACCTCCATTAAGTCACTCACAAAGAGAATGCCTTAACTTTAGTGGAGCATTTTAGGTAAAAGATTCAGATAAATTACAAGACAGACAAATAAAGCAGCGGAAAATAAAGTCATTTTATAAACAACTTAATTCAGTCAAGCTTTTACAAACAATTTTCTCAATCATATTTAAATGTAACACATAGAACTTCTGTCTTGATTTAAAAACTTCTAAGTATAAAAGAAGCGTAAAAACAAAAATTACATTCCCCAATAAAGCATGAACCAGCCATAGCAGTAGAAGAGAGAGTCCAAAGCAATACATCGACTATCTTCGAGCTTGGAAAGAGAACTGAGCTAAGTGGTAACATTTCCTCCCTGTGAACATTGGGGGGAACGGAAGAAAAGAGGCGAAACAAAACTAGGTCAGACATAAGTCTTGTAAGTCCAGTGACTTTCAGCATATAAAAAGGCAAAAGTATCATGACATGAATAAACTGAATATAAGACAACACCATGATAACAGGGATAATATGATAACATAGGATAAGCATAAGGTATGATAAGGCAAGAAAAACTGAATGCGCTTCTACTCTTTCTCTGCTTCGCTACTATCATGTTATTCTGATTTTTATCTCTGCACCACCTAACTAGTGTCCCAACTAGTAATCTATATAAAATGATCATATGATAACGTGATCCCAATCCCCGTAATTGTGGTAGCCTTCAGGTATACATCTATCGTGAGGATTCCACCTCAATCTGCCTAATTGCCATGAACATGTTAGATGTACCCTTACTACCCTATCGATCAGCTCCTTACTTACATCAATGTTCCATGTGTCTGTGTCATTCGGCCCTCTCTTGCGTGTAGATACCCAGTGTTGGTCCCACCATAAGGTGTATCAATCCTTATGATAGCGACTCGACACGTCTCAAGATGCACAGTGTATAACTACTGGTACCCAGTGCCTGCTTTTTCCCAGTACGAGTACGTGCACGCCTGTATTCCGTCGGAAACTACACTGACGTACCCCCTGCCGTTATTTTGACCGCTTATAATCAGCCCAGTAATCGTGCCCCACCCTGCCTAGTTTCAGGGTACCATGATACATCTATGTGGGTTACTGCCGAAATGGGTCCCCGTTACTAGGGTTTCCTGCTGGTTAAGTTTGTGGGCCTATATATACAAATATTACCCACCTACACGAGATGTACTTAACCCTCGCACCAATTCTAGAATGTTTTCTTAACGGTTAAGTTTATGGGCCTATATGTACTAATATTACACACCTACACGAGGTGTACTTAACCCTCCCATCGATTCAGGCATGTTTATTTAACGGTTAAGTTTGTGGGCCTATATGTACTAATATTACCCACCTACACGAGATGTACTTGACCCCTCCCGCACATTATGTCATATTGGTTAAGCGTTGTCCGTTCATGTTTACTTAACCCACCCAGTCATCGTATCATGTTGATTAAGTGTTTCTTATTAACTTAACCCCGTTCGTTCATCAAGTTATATTGGTTAAGTGCTTTCTTGTTAACTTAACCCCACTTGTTCATCATGTTGTATTGGTTAAGTGTCATCAATCAATTCAAGTTAACTTAACCCACCTACTTGTCATGTTACTTTGGTTAAATGTTGCCTTCTTGTGTCAACTTAACCAAACCACAAATCAAGTTATATGGGTTAAGTGTTAACTTAACCCTTTCCATTTATCATGCTATACCGGTTAAGTGTTTCCTATTAACTTAACCCTATCATCCATCTTGTTATATTGTTTAAGTATTTCTCATTTCTTAACCCTACTCATTCATCTTGTTCATTAGCATTAATTGATGTATTAATGCACCAACCTCTCACGTTAGATATGTGTTGTTGCGGTTACTGGATGTGCCGGGCGGTTCCAGACAGTTTTACACCACAACTCAATCTAACCTCGGGTTTTTCTTGGGCATGATGCACTAACCTCTCACATTAGATAGGTGTTGTTGTGGTTACTGGATGTGCCGGGCGGTTCCGGGCAGTTTTACACCATAACTAAATCTAGCCTCGGGTTAGGCATATTCATCTTTTCACAAATTTACATATTTATAGATTATATGTAAATTATTCACAATTGTTGTCAATTTCAGATTATGCCACATTTTCCATAAATGTCCAAGTCTAGATTTACATGTTAATTATCCCAACCAGTCATATTCCAATTCTCAAGTTATGCCCAACAAAGCTAATTGCAGGTTATGCCTCCCAAATTCAATTTTGAGTTATTACTCAAAATAGGCTACACCTAATCTTCGCAAGTTTATACTAATAGTCACGCCCCAATACCCCAATATACATTATTCTTTGGCGTCTCAACCAATGGTTATGGCCAATCTAAATTAATATTCCAATTTACAGTTTGCGCCAAATCTAGATTTAATATTTCAATTTACCCCAAGTTCGCAACAAAGAGAAATTATGCCCCAAATCATAAGTTACAAAATTATGTTCCATCATTACCAAATAGACTAATCCCCATTACCCCTGCATTCCAATCGCACGTATAATAAGTTTCAGTCTAGATTCGAGGTTAATCTAGATTCATAAAATAAAGGGGACGAAAGAGGAACATAAATGAGAGTAGGTATAAATCAGGCATTAAAATTGTAGATCTGTCAAATATTTTGGACCTAAGAGGATTACAGATCTGTTAGAGTTGTGGTATAACAAAGAAAGATCTGAAACAAACGATAGAAATAACCTCATAGACATATAGATCTGATATAAATATCATCATGAACCTAGAAGGATTATATATCAGATGTCCAACAAAGACAGGCATGATTGAATAATAACTTGCTAGGCATGTAAATCATTGATTCAATAGAAAGATAGGAATCAATCTAAAATATTTGTCTTATCATCAAGCATGGACTTAGATCCATTTCATTATATGCCAAAATCACTATTAGTTGTTTAAATCTGAAAATAACTTGAACTTACATGTTTACAGTTCAATTTACGCCCGAAATCCCATGTTATATGTCCAATATGTTTTATGCCTCAAATCTCAAGTCATATGTCCAATACTTTATGCCTCAAATCTCAAGTCATATGTCCAATACTTTATGACTCAAATCTCAAGTCATATGTTCGATACACTTTATGTTTTGAATACAACGTGTGTTATGTCCTCAAATCAGTTACAACTCAATTATGCCCAATTATACATAATTTAATATTTTTCCCAAATTTTTGCGTTGGTCATGTCCAAATCATATTTTATGCCAAATTTTATTTCCAATGTACGTTCATCTCTTATGAGATCCGGCTCAGGCTCGCAGTAGCCTAGCTATAAAACAAAAAGGGAAGAAGGAAAGAAGAGGCAAAGAATGGACATAATATTATCAATGAGATAGATTTAATGGATATAGAAAGACAGATAGAAATAGGCATAATCTCAGATCCAGATTTATTACAATGTCCGAATCACAATTATATTTTATTTCTGAAAGTAACGTGAACTTACAAATTACAGAACAGTCTTGAATTCTGGGATCTGTATTCTGAAACTGAATAGCTCTCCCTTGAAGTAGACTATTTGTTCTTCTAATTTAGATTTGATTTGATGTTCTTCTTAATCGATTACTGGTTTGGATTTGATTTTCTAGTTTGGAGAGAATGAATGGAGGCTAAGGCTATCTTGTAGACGAACATCATGACGACACCATAGTTTAAGGGTTATGATGTTAGTGTTTAGGATTAGCTACGTATATATAGATGTCTAGGATTATTTAGAGCCCTTAGATGAACTAGGAGTCCATCAGAACCACCCAACTCAAATACACATCATCCGACCACTCAGAAGAAGACACATCATTACAGAACACCCCAGAATTCTGTGTTGGATTAGTATGGGAGCACTTGGCAGGTGCTCCAGTGCATTTTTGTACTGGTGCACTTGTGAAGTGTGCCAGTGCATTCTGGTCGACTTCCGGTTTTTCTGCATAACTTCGTTCGTCCATATCTTCTTCATACGGTATCCGTTTTACGCAAACTCGGACTCTATCTCAAGCAGAATTTCGAGACGAATGCAATGGCATAACCCATTTCATTTAATTCTTCTTTGAATAATTAGTTATTATTTAATTATCTATTATGTACTGTTTTAAAATTACGGGGTGTTACATTCCCCCTACTTAAAGGATTTCGTCCCCGAAATCTTCAAGTTAAGACGAATGTATATCCTACGATCCAACATCCATCTACTCAACCATTCAATCATAGGCATCCATTGTCCTTAAAAAGGTTTCTAATGTTTTTCATGAACGTATGCATAGTGTGTGTATATGTCCTTACCCAAGTGCAAAATCAGGCGGTCTACTGATTCAGTTGACCTCCTTAATGTAAATCATGTCAGTGCCATGAGTTCATCATGTATGCAATTATTCCAAATCGTACTTTATAACTTCTGCATGAGTGCACAATCATTCATACAAATGCAACATCCATTTGATAATACATCAAGTTTTAATTCATGTGTATAAAAATTCACTCATGCATATGCAATATGAAAGTGACTGTGCCGATCTAGTGCCTAATGTGTGTATATGCATCCACGAGCAACCACTAGCAAACACTTGCAACCACCAAACATAACATGTTTCAAATACATGTTTACTTCCATTGGCTTCTACCTAAGGATCGAAGAATGGACCGAGAAGATATACTTAAAATAAAAAGACTAGCATGCTAATAAACTTTACAGAAAAAGAGGAATCAAGGATATACCCTCAGAAAGGGTATGATGCGCGTATATAGTCTTTAGTCTTCTAAATTGCATCTTCTTGAGCTTCACTCCACCGTACCTTAACTAATTCAGCTTCACGATTGCGAAGCTTCTTGACCTCCATTTACAAAACCCACTAGTAAAGATAGGACCTCGATCACTTACTATGCTAGGGGATATCCAATGTAGTCGAATTATCATTCCAAGATAAACAAATGTTAACCATGATACCAAGTGTATATACTAAGATGATTAGAGGTCTCTCTTCTACTTAGCTTATCCATCATGTCACAAATCTGAGGGTCGGTATCTCTCACGCAAACCATCCTAGTCGAACTTGACATCCCTCAAGTACAAGCCCCAAAGGCCTAAACCAATATCAGACAAGCACCCAAGGAATACCTCCTCCGAATTTGGACGATTTATGTGAGATGATACTAGCAAAACAACCAAATGATTGAGCACTAGACCGACTCTGGCTATCCTCGCCAATCTTGCTTCAAAACTATCGTTGATCACATAACTGGCTTTGCATTGTCATCTAGATATATGTGGGAGTCTACCTCACGTTTTAGGGGACAAACCCCTAACCTTAATCAAAAACATCTGCGTACTCATGGACTACTCCAATGGATCAAAAATCATCGATAAATACATAACGTGATTCTAGGTAGCTAAGACAAACAGATCCCTTAGGATCGCACGAAATTTCAAAGGTATTCCCGAGGCAAGTCGAAAGTCTAACTACCCTCCTTTCACAATTACTAGCTAACCAATCCATGCCTAGAGTCAACTATAGCTCATGAAACCAAAAACATAAGTATCTCAAATCCTTACAAACCAAAGATAAATGAGTCGAACCACAAATTGAATTTGAGACAATAATGGGATCATCTACTATACAAGCTCTAGGGTGCAGAGACTCAACTATGGAAGCAGATATAAACGAATGTGAAGCGCTAAAATCAAAAGAGTACTAACAAGATGATCAAAACGGAAAAACTAAACTCTTTCAACAGAAACCTTACTACCTTTCTCTTAGGTACACTGGCGGTGAGAGCATGTATTTGCCCTCTTGAAAATCCTGTCATTTGTTCTTGCCCTAGTCCTTAATTATATGACCCGTTATACCATAATAAAGACACTTCCCCTTGTTTTAGGTTTTACTAGTCTTTCCTTTTTACTTCCTTTGTGAACCAAGTCTATATCCATGAGTTCCTCTTCCTTGGGTTGTGCTCCTTGGCAAAACTCCCTCGGTCACATCTTTACTATCCTTGTGTAACACGTTGACAAGTCTCTCGAAAGTTGCCTCCATTGCACGGAAAATCCTACAAAGCTTGAAAGAAAATTAGCCGTGGGTGAAACTACTACGGCAATATATGGAAGTTGGGTACTTCTTCGCCGTTGACAGATATCGTAGTCTTATTAAGCCTACGGAACCATGCCGCGATGAGGGTACCTCCCAGAAAGCCAGGAGCCCCAGAGACTCAGGAAAGAAGGAAACAAGGATTCCAACAAAGGATCAAAAGATAATGCATATGGCTTTACGGAATATGCCTTTAAAACAAAACTTTTCTTTTGAAAATGCTTCTTTTAAAATCATTTTGAAAATAATTTTTCAAATCTTTTATCTGATCCGGTAACCTTCAGCTCTGATACCAAGTGAAACACCCCACCTCCATTAAGGTCACTCACAAACAGAACGCCTTAAATTTGGTGGAGCATTTTAGGTAAAAGATGCAGATAAATCACAAGACAGACAAATAAAGCAGCGGAAAATAAAGTCATTTTATAAACAACTTAATTCAGTCAAGCTTTTACAAACAATTTTCTAAATCATACTTAAATGTAATACATAAACTTCTGTCTTGATTAAAAAACTTCTAAGTATAAAAGAAGCATAAACTTCTGTGTTGATTAAAAAACTTCTAAGTATAAAAGAAGCATAAAAACAAAAATGATATTCCCCAATAAAGCATAAACTAGCCATAGCAGTGGAAGAGGGAGTCCAAAGCAATACACCGACAATCTTCGAGTGTGGAAAGAAAACTGAGCTAAGTGGTAACATTTCCTCCCTGTGAACCTAGGGCGGAACGAAAGAAAAGAGGCGAAACAAAACTAGGTCATACATAAGTCTGGTAAGTCCAGTGACTTTCAGCATATAAACAGGCAAAAGTATCATGTCATGAATAAACTGAATTTAAGACAATACCATGATAACAGGGATAACAAGATAACATAGGATAAGCAAAAGGTATGATAAGGCAAGATAAACTGAATGCGCTTCTACTCTTTCTCTGCTTTGCTACTACCATATTATTCTGATTTTTATATCTCTGCACCACCTAACTAGTGTCCCAACTAGTAATCTATATAAAATGATCATATGATAACGTGATCCCAATCCCCGTAATTGTGGTAGCCTTCAGGTGTACATCTATCGTGAGGATTCCACCTCAATCTTCCTAATTGCCACGAACATGTTAGATGTACCCTTACTACCCTATCGATCGGCTCCTTACTTGCATAAGTGTTCCATGTGTCTATGTCAGTCGGCCCTCTCTTGCGTGTAGATGCCCTGTGCTGCTCCCACCATAAGGTGTATCAATCCTTATGATAGCGACCCGACACGATTCAAGATGCACAGTGTATAACTACTGGTACCCAGTGCCTTCTTTTTCCCACTTCGGAGTACGTGCACGCCCGTAATCCGTTGGAACCTACACTGACGTACCTCCTGCCGCTATTTTGACAGCTTATAATCAGCCCAGTAATCGTGCCCCACCCTACCTAGTTTCAGGGTACCATGATACGTCTATGTGGGTTATTGCTGAAATGGGTCCCCGTTACTAGGGTTTCCTGCTAGTTAAGTTTGTGGGCCTATATATACAAATATTACCCACCTACACGAGATGTACTTAACCCTCCCACCGATTCTAGCATGTTTTCTTAACGGTTAAGTTTGTTGGTCTATATGTACTAATATAACCCACCTACACGAGATGTACTTAACCCTCCCATCGATTCAAGCATGTTTATTTAACGGTTAAGTTTGTGGGCCGATATGTACTAATATTACCAACCTACACGAGATGTACTTAACCCCTCCTGTACATTATGTCATATTGGTTAAGTGTTGTCCATTCATGTTAACTCAACCCACCCAGTCATCGTGTCATGTTGGTTAAGTGTTTCTTATTAACTAAACCTCGTTCGTTCATCAAGTTATATTGGTTAAGTGTTTTCTTGTAAACTTAACCCCACGTGTTCATCACGTTGCATTTGTTAAGTGTCACCAATCAATTCAAGTTAACTTAACCCACCTACTTGTCATGTTACTTTGGTTAAGTGTTGCCTTCTTGTGTCAACTTAACCCTACCACAAATCAAGTTATATTGGTTAAGTGAACTTAACCCTTTCCATTTATCATGCTATATCGGTTAAGTGTTTCCTATTAACTTAACCCTAGTCATCCATCTTGTTATATTGGTTAAGTGTTTCTCATTACATAACCCTACTCATTCATCCTGTTCATTAGCATTAATTGATTTATTAATGCACCAACCTCTCACATAGATATGTGTTGTTGCGGTTACTGGATGTGCCGGCCGGTTCCGGGCAGTTTTACACAACAACTCAATCTAACCTCGGGTTTTTCTTGGGCATGATGCACTAACCTCTCACATTAGATAGGTGTTGCTATGGTTACTGGACGTGCCGGGCGGTTCCGGGCAGTTTTACACCACAATTCAATCTAACCTCGGGTTAGGCATATTCATCTTTTCACTAATTTACATATTTATAGATTATATGTAAATTATTCACAATTGTTGTCAATTTCAGATTATGCCACATTTTCCATAAATGTACGAGTCTAGATTTATATGCTAATTATCACAACCAGTCATATTCCAATTCTCAAGTTATGCCCATTAAAGCTAATTGCAGGTTATTGCTCCCAAATTCAATTTCGAGTTATTACTCAAAATAGGCTATACCTAATCTTCCCATGTTTATACTAATAGTCACGCCCCAATAGCCCAATATACATTATTCTTTGGCATCTCAACCAATGGTTATGGCCAATCTAGATTAATATTCCAATTTACAGTTTGTGCCAAATCTAGATTTAATATTTCAATTTACCCCAAGTTCGTAACGAAGAGAAATTATGCCCCAAATCATAAGTTACAAAATTATGTTCCACCATTACCAAATAGACTATTCCCCATTACCCCCGCCTTCCAATCGCATGTATAATAAGTTTCAGTCTAGATTCGAGATTAATCTAGATTCGTAAAATAAAGGGGACGAAAGAGGAACATAAACGAGAGTAGGTATAAAACATGCATTAAAATAGTAGATCTGTCAAATATTTTGGACCTAAGAGGATTACAGATCCGTTAGAGTTGGGGTATAACAAAGATAGATCTGAAACAAACTGACAGAAATAACCTCATAGACATATAGATCTGATATAAATAACATCATGAACCTAGAAGGATTATATATCAGATGTCCAACAAAGACAGGCATGATTGAATAATAACTTCCCAGGCATGTAAATCATTAATTCAATAGAAAGACAGGAATTAATCGAAAAAAATTGTCTTATCATCAAGCATGGACTTAGATCCATTTCATTATTTGCCAAAATCACTATTAGGTGTTTAAATCTGAAAATAACTTGAACTTACATGTTTACAGTTCAACTTACGCCCCAAATACCAAGTTATATGTCCAATATGTTTATGCCTCAAATCTCAAGTCATATGTCCAATACTTTAAGCCTCAAATCTTAAGTCATATGTTCAATACACTTTATGTTTTGAATACAACATGAGTTATGTCCTCAAATCAGCTACCACTCAATTATACCCAATTATACACAATTTAATATTTTCCCCAAATTTTAGCACTGGTCATGTCAAAATCATATTTTATGCCCAATTTTATTTCCAACGTACGTTCATCTCTTATGAGATCCGGCTCAGGCTCGCAGTAGCCTGGCTATAAAATGAAAAGAAAAGAAGAGGCCAAGAATGGACATAATATTATTAATGAGATAGATCTAATGGATATAGAAAGACAGATAGAAATAGGCATAATCTTAGATCCAGATTTATTACAATGTCAGAATCACAATTAACTTTTATTTATGAAAGTAACGTGAACTTACAAATTATAGAACGATCTTGAATTCTGGTATCTATATTCTGAAATTGAATAGCTCCCCCTTGAAGTAGACTATTTGTTCTTCTAATTTTGATTTGATTTGATGTTCTTCTTAATTGATTACTGGTTTGGATTTGATTTTCTAGTTTGGAGAGAATGAATGGAGGCTTAGGCTAGCTTGTAGACGAACATCATGACAGCACCATAGTTTTAGGGTTATGATGTTAGGGTTTAGGTTTAGCTACGTATATATAGATGTCTAGGATTACTTAGAGCCCTTAGATGAACTAGGAGTCCATCAGAACCACCCAGCTCAAATACACATCATCCGGCCATACAGAAGAAGACACATCATCACAAAACACTCCAGAATTCTATGCTAGATTAGTATGGGCGCAATTGGCAAGTGCGCCGGTGCATTTTTGTATTGTCGCACTTGTGAAGTGTGCCAGAGAATTTTGATCGACTTCCGGTTTTTCTGCCTAACTTCGTTCGTCCATATCTTCTTCATACGTTATTTGTTTTACGCACACTCGGACTCCAGCTCAAGCAGAATTCCGAGGTGAACGCAATGGCGTAACCCATTTCATTTAATTCTTCTTTTAATAATTAGTTATTCTTTAATTATCTCTTATGTCCTATTTTAAAATTACGGGGTGTTACAATAACATTTGAATAATTTCCCTCATGTATTCTTAACTTTCATAAATTATATACGATTTTAGACTTTCATATGTGATTTTCAATTGCTCATGATATACGATCTGATGTGAAACTGTGTTGTTTTTGCAGTCTAAATAGATGAACTTCGAACTTTAAATTGCTCTTTGGCATTGCCAAACTTAAGTTGTTGACACAGTTAGGAACAATCGGTCGTTATTTGAGCCTCGAATCTTGGGTCGCCATCTCATTTGGACTTTTAGGTCATTGCTTCCATCCAGAGTTCTAGGTTGTTACGGATATTTTTCATAAACACGACTTAGGGCTCTAGATTGAAGGCCTTCCTTGTTCGTAGACAAAGCTGATTCGGAATTTCTTTCATTCCAAGCATAACTTGGATCCGTGCGATTCATATTAGCCTGGAGTTCGCTCCCAGTAATATAGCCATCCCTACCCTATCACCTCAATCCCACAAGCCTCTTATCCATTCTCGTTCGATCGCTGCGGGGAACAAGTCAAAATAGAAAAACTCCTATTGGGTTTAGGGATAATCAGGCTCGAACTGATGACTTCCACCACGTCAAGGTGACACTCTACCGCTGAGTTATATCCCTTCCCGGCCCCATCGAGAAATAGAACCTAAGACATAGGACAACATGAGCGCCCCGAATACGAAGAACTTGATTATAAGTTGTTTGGGCGTTTGAAGGTTTTAAGTCGTCGAGAGGGGGGTTTGCGACTTTTGAGATCCGATGGCGACCTTAAGCCTGGACCATTCAACGACCTGACTCTCCATGCTCTATAACAACCTAAATATATAATTGCGACACGAAGCTTCTAACTCTTTGGATGACTTGAAATCTGAATGCCTGAATTATGAAACCCAAAGTTGCGGGCACATTACATTTTTCACGACTTAGTCCCTGCCCCTGTTATTTACTTTTTAACCATCACCATTTATGCAAGACGGAACCATCTCTGAACCAATGCAGGATTGAAAAGTTTTTCAATTTAGATGCCCAGACAACTGAAGTTCAGACGACTGGCCAGCCATCTGTGATTTCTCCCTTCGTCTATCCAACTCATGCAGAGCTTCAAACAATTATTAACAAAACTTGTTATGCCCCAAGGCTATGTTGTCCTAAGCTTGCCAAACGATTCAAAGGCTGGAGTCTGCAGGGAGTGTCTTATAAATTGGATATATCTCCATTTGATCAACAAGCAATTTTTAGTGATATGTATGGTGCAAAATCCCAGATGCTTGCTCGATTTGAGACCGCCACGTACCAGTTTGGGAAGCAAATGGATATGCTCAAGGATCATATTGCGAAACAAATGAGTGGCTGGCACACACTAGCATGCGATCTTCAAAAGCTGCACAGGGATAATCTTGAGCACATCTCTATCCTAGAGAATGACAAGGTGAAGTTAATTCAGGCTCTCAGATCCCGGGACAGTGTTGTTGCCTCTTTTTCTCAAGGAGACGTCGAGTTGGCAGGTCCAGAGCGCGAAAAGCCCATGGCTAATGAACCTCCATCTTGCTCTACTCAGGTTAAAAGGAAGGTTGATAGGCCTAGGAAGAACAAGGATCTGTAGTCTTCTTAACTTGCTTCTGGTCGCTTATCTTTCATGAACTATGCTTTAGATCGGTAGTATAAGCAAGTGTCGATCCTTGCCTTTAACATTATGTTGGTCTGTGTTTGCGACTTAGGCTTATGCTAGTATGCTTGAAACAATATTTTGGATGTTATGTCTTGGCCGTTCACTTAGCTGATGTAGCATGTTAACATTGCACACCGTTCTTCACGCATTGCATTTGCATTTCAAACACTTTATTAATTTGGGTAATTGATTTATGCCATATTTTTATATGCTTCTCATGCTTATGAACTCCCACGATTTGGCTCACGCAAGCGAGTTCTTATGCCTTGTTTTGTGCACTGAACTTTTGCAAGTTTTAAAATGAGGATTGTGCTACTTTGCACCTATGAACTCACATGCTTTCTCTTCATGCTTACAGCACATATTTTTTGCTACAAGTTATCTACTATTATAGCTTTGTAACTAGGTTTTCTTTTTGTAGCCACGAATCATTATTGGTTGGGCACATTCGGCCAATTTTGTTGAATTTCCTTAGTTTTGGCTGGGGTAATACCCGAGACTTCTTTCTTGTGACTAACAACTATTGTACTTAACACAGTATCAAAATTTCTGGGTTTGCCCTAGCCACTTCAATATTCTACTCTATTGGTCGAAATAACCCTTATAGGTACCAAACTTCCAATAAAAAGTTATGACGAGTTTGTGCTATGTTCAAGTAAGAATTACTAGCTTTCCGTTAATGCGGTGGTAATGCCCTTACACCAAAATTTGTCATGAACTTTAAAGGTTAGGCATGATGCTTGTGACTGATTTTGCTTGGAATCCTCTGACTTACTTATGAGCCAAAGGGTTTTCGGTTTAATCGAGCAAGCTCATGCTTTTACCGAAGAATAATCTTTGTCACCATGCCCCTGCTTAAGAGTTCTTACATTTTACATATTCAATTACATTCCAACTAACTTGGTAATCTAGGTTGTTCATAGGTAAGACTTGAATATATTCCCCAGGAGAGGTCTTGGTGAATCCGTTACTCGTTGTGACTAAATGACGCAGGCACTTGTAGAATTTTTCGGATGCCGTCAAAAAGGTCTTTTGGATCCGTTACTAATCGAATTTGGAAGACCCGGTTTATGATCAGCCACCCCCGAAGAGGTTTTCGAATCTGCCACTAACTGGATTTGGAGGACCCAGCATATGGTTGGACACCCCAAAAGTGGATTTTGAATCCGCCAATAACTGGATTTGGAGGACCCGGCATATGGTCGAACACCGCCAAAGAGGTTTTTGAATCTGCCACTACCTGGATTTGGAGGACCCACCATATGTTCGAACAACCCCGAAGAGGTTTTTAAATCCTAGGATTTGTCGCAATCAGGCCATGGTTTAATGGCACTGACGATCATTTGGGTGCCCCTCGGGAAGGCCTTTTGGTTTAAAAGTCCAATGTTTGTCGCAATCGGACCATGTATTAATGGCATTGGCGATTAACTGGGTACACCTCGGGGATGTCTTTGGTTTAGAGTTGCATCGTTTTCTGAGGTGGATGCTAATTCATTTATTGCTTTGAGCACGATTTATTAGAACTAGGGTCTTAGTCCTTGCAGTAAAGAAGGTGCCCCTATAGTCAAGTGTGCAATTTTATTTGTAATTTGAACGTTGTGTCGCTCGACCTTTTAGATCCTGGCTCCCCTTATTCTCAATGTTATGCTTCACATATTTGCATTTGTTGTGAATGATGTCCTGAGCATTGAACAATGGGCATTTGAGCTATCCCAATCAGGATGTACTGCAATGTTCACCAGACCTTTTTAGGTCATTGATGCATCGACGTTCTTTTGGGGGACCTACAATCAAAATCGAATTCGAACAATTTGTGAACAAGAACTCGCAAACGTTTGACTTAGGCAAGAGAAGTAATTTCTTTCATTAATATGTACAGAATTTGTAACAATGTTGCATGATATTTACAGTGCATGATGTTTACAATTTGTAAAATGGAAGAAATTATTAAATGAAGTAATGTCAAAGGTGATGTTGTTCTATTCTCTTGGAAGTTGAAGCCCATCTGTTGTTTTCAACTCGAATGTGTCGTCCGAGAATTTTTGGCTTATTATATACAGTCCTTCCCAATTGGGTCCAAGTACTCCAGTCCCTGTCATGATTCTTTTCAAAACAAGGTCCCCGATTTGAAAGGTTCTTCGTCTTACTTTAGCATTGAAATGACGAGCTATTCTTCTCTGATGTGCAACGAGTCTGAGTTCTGCTTCTCTTCTTTTTTTCTTCAAGCAAGTCAAGTACTTCAAGTTGTAATTTCTCTTCTTGATTGTAGTGGATTCTTCTATGAGTTCAAACTTCCTCCTCTACTGGAATCATGGCCTCGGATCCAAATGCAAGCGAGAATGGAGTGTGCCCCTTCGCAGTTTTATAAGCGGTACGGTACGCCCATAATGCGAGAGGAAGCTCATCTACCCAACCACCTTTTTCTTTTTCGAGTCGCTTCTTAATGGTTGACTTCAAAATTTTGTTGATCCCTTCAACTTTCCCGTTGGCCTACTAGTGAGCAACGGCTGAAAAGCTTTTCTTAATCTTGTACTCAGCGCAAAAATCTAAGAATTCACCGCTTTCAAATTGAGTTCCATTATCGGTGATTATTTTCTGTGGCACCCTGAACCTGCAAATGATGTTCTTTAAGACGAAATTAATCACCTTTGTTGAAGTTACAGTAGCTAGTGGTTCAGCTTCAGCCCATTTAGTGAAGTAGTCGACTGCTACTATTGCATATTTAGTATTTTATTTGGCTGTGGGTATTGCCCCGATCAAATCTATGCCCTAGATGGCGAATGGCCAAGGACTGACCATTTGAGTTAATTCAGTAGGAGGTACCCCAGGAATTTTTTGCAAACCTTCAGCATCTATCACATTTCTTAACATAGGTCACTACATCTAGGTTTACGTCAGGACAGAAGTACCCATATTGTAAAATTTTCTTGGCTAGTGTTTGACCTCCTATGCGACCTCCGCAATCTCCCTCATGTAATTCTGCTAAGATTGCTTTTGACTCTTCCTTGGCTACACATCGCAGCAGTGGTATGGATAATCCTCGTCTATACAACCTTTTATCCTGAATAAGATATAATGGAGTTTAGCGTAATATCTTCTTCTGCTTTTTTGGCTCCTCGGGGAGTGTTCTGTTGAGAACATATTCCTTGATCTGTGTCATCCAAGTTATAGGCTTTTCAGCATTTTCCATGATCCAATCGATGTCAGCTTCTGCGATAGCAGAGGTCGAGAGGAATTCAATAGGAATTAAGCCTAGCAACTCTGCATCTGGGGAACTGGCGTACTTAGCGAGAGAATCTGCCTTTGAGTTTTCCTCTCTTGGAATATGAGATATAGTATAGTGATCGAGGTCGTTGAGAAGTTCCATGGCTTTGATGAGATAAGAAGGGAGGTTCCCAAGTTTGGTCTGAACTCCTTCAGGACTTGACATACCACTAGTTGTGAGTCACTAAAAAATTGTAGAGTTCTCAAGTTCAATTCTTTTGTCAACTTCAGACCTGCAATCAAAGCTTCATACTCTGCCTCATTATTAGTTCATGGAAATTCCAATCTTAGGGCGTAGCACAGAGAATGGCCATCTGGAGTTTCTAGGATGACTCCTGCCCCAGAACAATAATCATTTCGGGACCCATCAATGTATAACTTCCAACTAATCACTATCTCTGTTGGTTCCTCTGTTTCCTCTCCCCAATCCATGAACTTGGCGATAAAATCAGCTAAGGCTTGCCCATTAATAGCCCTTTAAGGGTGATAAGTGATATCATACTGACTGAGCTCAACATTCCACTTTAATAATATCCCTGATGTTTCTGGGCGAAAGAGAACCTGCCTTAGCGGTTGATCGGTGAGAACTTTTATAGGATGGGATTGGAAATGCGGCCATAACTTTTTTGACGCAAAAAGCAGACAATATGAAAGTTTTTCTAACTTTGGATAATTTAATTCTGCCCCAGCGAGCCTCTTGCTGATATACTAAACCGACCACTGGATTTTAGCATCTTCTTAGACAAGCGCGACGCTTAAAACATGTGATGAGATGGCCAAATATAGATACAGCTCCTCTCCATCCATGGGTTTAGAAAGCATCGGTGGCAACTCCATGTGCTTAATCAATTCTTCAAAGGCTGTTTGGCATTATAGAGTCCATTGGAACTCCTTCCTCCCTTTTTTCAAGGCATCGAAGAGCGGAATGCACCGATTTGTTTCCTTAGAAATGAACCGGTTAAGTGCCGCTATCTTCCCATTTAGACTTTGAAGTTCCTTCTTTATCCTCGAGGCACGCATCTCTCGTAGAGCGGTAACTTGAGAAGGATTTGCCTTGATGCCCCTGAAGATGACCATAAATCCGAGAAATTTTCCTGACGAAACACCAAATGAGTTTTAGAGGGTTTAATTTCATGCCATACTTTCTAAGGACGTAAAACATCTCGGCTAGATCTTCCAAATGATCATTGGCCTTCTTCAATTTCACCGGCATATCAACTACATAAACCTCCATATTGTTCCCGATTTGGGATTTAAACATGGAATTAATAAGACGTTGGTATGTCGCTCGCGCATTCTACAGTCCTAATGGCATAACTTTATAACAATACAAGCCTCTATCAGTTATGAAACTTGTGTTATCTTCATCCGGCTTATGCATCATAATTTGATTGTAACATGAATACACATCCATAAAGGATAATAGTTCGTGGCCCGTCATCGCAGCGACAAGTTGATCAATTCTTGGCAATGGAAAACTGTCTTTGAGACATGCCTTGTTAAGCTATGAATAATTTATGCACACTCTCCACTTGCCGTTGGATTTTTTGACAAGGACCGGATTGGACACCCAATCGGGATATGCAGATTCTCGTATAAAGTTATTTTTGAATAAATTATCTACTTCCTCTTTTAGTGCCATAGATCTTTCCGATCCTTGAATTCGTCTTTTTTACTTTACAAGAGTCGGATTGGGATTAATATTCAACTTATGAACAATTACATCAAGTGATATCCCACACATGTCAGAATGCATCCAGGCCAAAATATCTAAATTTATTTTTAGAAACAATATCAAATCTTTCTGCAGCTTCAGGCCCAGCTGGGAACCTATCTTCAGGACTTGGTCAGGATCTTTATCGTACACCGGAATAGAGATGTTGTCTTCAGTTGGTGCTGCCCTTTTCTCCCCCATACTAGCTTTTCTTGGATCAATCTCCTTCTAAGCCCCACTATGCTCACCAGTATTAGGGCCCCTCCTTAATTGTTATAAGGGGATATCATGAATGCAGAGAGGATGAACCACATCCCTTTTCACTTCTTTCTTTCTTGCCTTAGCAAGTTCAGCTAGATAACATTCTCTTGCTGCCTGTTGGTCGCCTTTTACTATGCCAACCCCATTTTCTATTGGAAACTTCATTGTCAGGCACCACATAGCCATTGTTATTCTGAATGCCGCAAGGGTCGGCCTTCCAAGGAAGGCACTATAAGCAGACAATTCATCGATTATGACAAAATCCTGCCTTAATGCAGCCTTTTGATTTCCTTCTCCGAGTTCGACTAGCAAGTTGATGACACCAATTGGTTGGATAGCTTGCCCTGTAAACCCATGGATTTTACTCTGACAAACTTTCACATCATCCATGGAGAGTTTCATCCTATGAAATGCACGGATGAAAAGGACATTGACAGATGCTCCACTATCAACTATGACCCTTCTGACAATAGCTGGATCCAAGCAAATGGTTATCGCCATTGGATGCACCGTTGGAGTTAT
This sequence comes from Allium sativum, assembly GCA_030737875.1. Classification (NCBI taxonomy): domain Eukaryota; kingdom Viridiplantae; phylum Streptophyta; class Magnoliopsida; order Asparagales; family Amaryllidaceae; genus Allium; species Allium sativum. Next base: position 1,836,399 of record JASFAX010000036.1, on the reverse strand, counting down.
GAATCCATCTAAGTCCTCATCTTTGAACACAATGTCATCCCATGGAATTCTTGGCATCTTGGCTGTCATGGCTTCGCTCATGATCATGAGCTCTTCTCCTTTCGACAGGTTCTTCACTTCATTAGTGTATTTCACAGTGTCCCCCCAGCTTCTTCCGGTTGGGTGTGGACCCCCTGAAATGGTATTGACGATTAGCCTTGGAACTACAGCGATTGAAGCATTCTCATTCTGCTTTGATTGCCCCGTAGATGTTTCTTGACCCTGAGCAGCTTAAGTGTTCTTAGTATACTGTTGAAGTCTGTTCTTCCTTATCAGTCCTTAATTAGGTTTCTCAAATGTTGGCACCCATTTATATTGTGACCTGGCTAGTTATGAAATCGACAGAACCTCAATGACTTGCTGATGGCCTCATTGACTATCACCTGCTTCGGCGTTGGATACTCTTCAGTATCTTTAGTTTCCATGAAGATGTTCTCCACGGTGTCGTTTAGAGGAGTCAATTATAAGTATTTGAAGAAGCAAAAATTCTTATTGGCTCGGTTATCTTTTCCGTCGTTCCCTCTTTTTAGATTATCGGGATTTCTTTGGCCACCTTCCGTATCTTTTCAGGTCGTACGCTATTTTCAAGAGTATCCATAGCATAGGCAGGGGTCCTTCCTCCACACCTATGTATTCCTCAGCTTTGTCAACAACTCCTTGAGTGTATTTGGTTTCTTCTTCTTAATCCACCGCCCTAGCTTAGTTTTCTTGTTTATGGCTCCTTTTAAATCCATTAAAGCCAAACGAGGCTTATAATTCCCTATCTCGGCTGTAGTTGTATTGAAACCGATGAGGAAGGCCCTGATAGGCTCATTTGGCCTTTGTTCAAGTTCGTTTAACTCCATGACATCTCGCATCTTCGTTGCTTGGTGCCTGAATTGCTCTCTATATAGTTTGGCCAACGTAACAAAATCATCAACAGATTTGGGCAGTAACTTTATGAACCGCAACGATGCCACCCCTTCAAGGTAAATTGGAAAATGCAGACACTTCAACTCAATTGTGGCACGTGCCCCGTCCACACGTTGATTATATTTGAGCAATAACATGTTGGGGTCAGTAGTCCCATTATAAGTTGCAGTGTCGGAGGATTATTTGGATATGGTGCCATTTTGATTCTTTCCGTGAGTGGGTTTTTGGTAGGGGCAAATCCCCATTCCTTTTCATCATCTTGCTTTTTATATTCTTTTCCATGATTTTGCAGACCACTTTAGATATGCGCTCCTCGGTTCGGATTTCCATGATTTTGCGGACCATTTTGATTCTCTCCCTCGGTGGACGCCGTTTTCTTTGCCAGACATTTGCCTAGGAAAATGTTCTTGGTTCGGATTTCGGGGCCCTGGACCTCCCGCTTGGGGAGGTGCCCCTTTCGTGGTTCCAAGCGCTTGAGGTCGCTTTATCGGAATGGTTGTGCATAGATGATTTAACTTCTTCATGTCTAGCATTAATAGGATTTGCAACCTTTTGGATAGAATTTTCTTGATTCGGGCTTGAGGAAGATGAACCCGCATTTTCTGCATGATTCGCTTGAGTAGACTTAGCACGAGCGATATCCATGGCAACTTTCGCCGCAGCGACTTGCATGGCAAACATGGACTCTAGTTTCTTCAGCATGGAAATATTTGCAATGTCCATTTGACTTGTCAATCCCGCAACAACTTCATCCAACTCTTTCTTCGTCATAGCTTCTCCTGCATTAGAGGTTTCTCCTACCTCGAATTGGTTGGAGAGGGGAGTGTTCTCGTTGTTGGTGACATTTTCGACGTCTTCGACATTCTTATTGGTAGTTTTCTTTGGTGGTCTACACACGATTCCAAACTAGGACATGAATTTGACAAAAAACTCATCAACTGGATTAGACTGTTAATGCAAGGGCTTCAACCTTGTGAGAGAGTATGAGGGAATGGAGATCGAATGCGGGCCCCATGATGGGCGCCAAATGTTGGAATGCAAATTAGATCCCAACACCAAGGGTACAAAAATGTACTTCTCAAAATGTTAATTAGAAACAAGTGGAGCCACAAAGAAATAGAAGGGCAAGTAAAGGACACAAACTTTATAGTGGTTCGATTAAATGTGATCTAACAATCCATTCTCATTACTTTCACAAGGGTTGCAATGCATACAATCATTTCAATTACATTAATTCTTATGACTTTTCCTCTTGTTCTATGGATTAATAGAAGAAAATAAGAAATAGTCATTGAAGAGAAGAGATTCAATGATAAATCTATAAGCATTCGAGAAATGAAGAAATTCTCATGGATTCCATAATGACTTTTATGCTTGATCTTCCATAGATGATGTTAGGATAGGCAGAAGTCGCTTAAGAATGCTTTGAAAACGATTTGGCAGCCCTTCGAGGTCTTGAAAATCGGTCCCCTTTAATGAAGGAATGAGGGGGTATTTATAGGTGAGATTCAAACCAGGTGGCAGAGTTGTCATTATCAAGTATCCTTTTTAGACTGTCGGAACAACCTAAATGCTTCAAAACAACGCGATGCGTGCTAAACTAGGATGGAGCGGGCCAAAGTAAAGCGGGGCGACCTGAATCCCATGAAGTGACTTAGAACCCTCAAGTGTTATGGCGACGTGAGCTGAAGCAGAGTGGAGTAAGTTGATACAAAACGGCGCGACTTGAGCTTTCATGGAATGGGTTAAAACAAGTTAGTGTGATCCAAAACTCTTGTAGACAAGACGGAGCAAGTTAAAGTAAGGCAACCTTAAAAGCTAGGTGCATCGTAGACTTCTGCGGGCTTGTATGCTTGGTGTCCCAAGAGTTCTTTTGCGGACATAATAAGCTGAACGACTCAAAGAGATCTGGACAAACCCAAAAATGCTGAATGGGCTATGGAGTCTAATGGACTATTAAAGGCGGATGGCCTAAGGAACTCGATCTACTAATGCCTTTAACGATCTACAGTATGTTTTGAACAGATTCTTTTCCCGACCTAAGGGCTAACGACCTAAAGCTACACAATGAGTGCGACCTAACCTTGTTATGTGTTCATGAGCCATATTTCATGGGTTAAAAAACATGGTAATTAAATTTACCGAATTCAAGAAATGTGCGAGAATGGAGTACCACTAGTTTTACTCCTTGCGGTAGTTAAATCTTTAGTTAGATTGAAAAGTGAAATGGTAATTAATTTTACCGGTAACAAAATGGGTGTAAATATGGAGTACTACCAGTTTTGCTCCATGGAATGAATAGGTTGGGATTGAGATAATAAACTAAATGATTATTTCGATAAGGTTCGCTCATCCCAAAACCTTAATTTGGTTTAAGTTGAGAAAAAGTACTAAAATCTTTTGAAATGATTTCCAAGAAGATATTAATAGAAGAATATTCTAGATTGGAATGAGGCGTATGATGTGTTTTTATAGCACTTGATTATAAGATATGCGAGTTATTTGGAAAGACCAGGTTTAACCCATTTTGAATAACTTTTACGACGACTAAGAGTCGAAGATATGAAGACGCTGGTTGAAGACCATAGATCTTCACATCAAATGGATGATTACTGATATCTTGATTGGGATGTACACCTAAGACAAGATAACAAGTGGTGATCGTCCAGATGTACTTGGAGATCGACCGGATATGGGAGGGCCTCTCTCTTGTATTACACATATGTGATGAATAAGGTTCCTACGGTTTCGTTCAGACCCAGAATGCACTTGCAAATGGATGGTGTGTCTCACATTGATTCCTTTATGCTGTATTCGTTGATCTCTTCTAAATATATATATTTATTTGGTGGAGAATAATTTATTCTCTTGCTTAGCACCCTTTTCTGAGACGTACGAGCTTAGAGGTTATATATTGGTGGAAATCAGTGGTATGTTATGGATTGACAATGTGGCGTGCCAAGATGCATGAATCAAAGCTTTTGTTGAAAAGCAAGGCTTTTTGGTTGATGATCAAAGCACGGCTTTAAATAGCACAGCCTTGTGTAACGTTAATTCGCGAGCTTTACACCTCGGTAGGAACTAAAAACGGGATAGTGAATGCAGGGAAATGGACGTACTTTAGCTTCTATCTAGTTGTGATGTCATGGTATGTAGCCTAAACATTTACTTATGTGGATGTTGGATATTATTTGATGGATAGCTAGGTACCTCGGATTTGATATCAAGACCGACTAAGAGGTCCTAGATGGTCGACGTAACTGACCATTTTCGAGGTTCGATAGAACAGCCCAACGTATAGTTTACAGCTGACCGACCCTGAAGATCCAAATGTTGCCCAAGTGTGTAATCCTAAGGCATTTTCTAGAGTGTCTCGAAATCGGTGAGGAAGATCCCTTGCCTCGGTTTATAGATGGAAATCCAATTTCCAATAAGTGACTTTTCGGTTTTAGTTGTAAACCTATGTATCACGACATAATATATGGTACCTATGCCGTTTATGATTGTTATACCTATATTTGAACTTGTTTTGACACTATGCACTTATAGTAATATCAAAATGATTTGTTTTAAAGCGTATTAAGCATGTTTGGCTATTATAAGGTAAAACTCTATCCTCTGGCTTGCGTTGCATTGTGTGATGGGACCCGAGTCTTATAATAGTTTCATCTTTTAAAAAGCATTGCGTTGTTTACAAATTGTTTTATTTCGGAGTATTCATGGGAGTAAACCCGTTCCGTGACATACCACGTGGTCCCGTGAAGTAACCTATTTTAAACTAAAAAGTTTAATAACTGTTTTAGTTCTCACACCAGTCCCGTGACCAACCTGGAGTTTATTGTTTCAACTTAAACTCTGGATGCCCATATTTTTCACATGGGCAGCTAGTAGTTTTGGTTTTGCGAATTTCTATTTAACAGGATCTTGGTTTACAGATAGAGCTATATTCGGAATGCTTTGTATCCGTATATTTCTTTCAGTTGTGGTAGTTGATGTTTTCCGCTGCAAATTATTTTTATGTATTTAAATGTAAATTATTAATCTCTGATATTGTATTTTGCATTGTATATTATTTATTTCATGCTATGATATTTTGTACTCTAATGTAAATTGTTGTAATAGCAATGAAATGTTCTCAAGTTTGTGTTCTGATGCGTCGTGTTGTCCTTACAATCCGCGTTTTCCCATCTCTTCGTAGGCTGGGCGAATTTGGTGCGTGATAGTTTGGTATCAGAGCTTTGGTTTACACAGCACGAGAACAAGACTCATTAGAATCAAATGAAAGAATTCCTTAGAGATATGATTAGTAATATCATAAGAATAACTCGTTAGAGATAAGGTTAGTAATACCCTAGAATGAGTTTGAAGAGTGTTATTTCTAAAAATGAGTTTTGGTTTCAAAAATTATATCTTATTATAAAGATTTAATTGTTATATTTGATATTGATTTTGGACTATCGGGTACAATAAGATTTTGCATATACGCATCATGAACGTATATTCGAAGTCTTAAATATACTGGTTAGATATAGAATCACACTCTAGTCGCCCGGAGATGATTATGATGATTGAGATCTCATCATCAACATTTATGTTCGAGTTTCGAAAGTGGGATGTCTATATATTTCCAATTGAATGGTGTGAGAACCAAATCTTAGTTAGGGTTTATGTTTGTGATATGGCATTGAAATATGACTTTTGAGTATAAATATATATAGAAGTTGTATATTTGAATAGCTAATCAACTAATTGATTGTTGGTTGTGATGTGTGATTAATAGTTAACTAATAAAAATATTGGAATAATGAAAGGTAAATCAAGACAAATAAAATATAATGTTGAACTGAATTGAAAATTAGTTCGAATCGGAACCATACGCATGTATATATATTGAATAGGTTATAGCTTGGAAGCTGAGAAGAGGAATAAAATTGCATACCCGACAAATAGGTACATATTTACTATATTTATTGGGCTTATTGATTTTATGAGCCGATTGGCTTTTGGATTTTCTTTTGATATATAAGGGTCTATAGAGGCCATTTATGGTTGTATCGGTCAACCCATATAAAGGAGGTTGTGGCGAAATTTTTTGAAAAATTTAAAGTATTAGCCAAATTTTAAGAAATTAGAAAGTTCTTAGAAACTGAAAAGTTGAAGAACTTGAGTCAAGCGAAGGTTGAGTTGGTTAAGTAAATGAACTTCAGTTCCTTCTTCCTTTTCGTGGACGAAAAGATATTAAGTGGGGGAGATTGTAACAACCCGTAATTTTGGAGCCAATTTAAAATTTATTTTTAATTGATTTTCATAGAAATTAAATATTTCAGATGAGTTATTTTGAGAATAAACGACTTAAATTTTGTTTTAATCGAAGTTAGAACGTATAAATTTAAAATTTAATTAAAACGAGCTTGAAATGATAGGTAGTTTGAAAATTCGATTTTAAACTTTGAATGAATGTACAGAATTCAATATAAATCGGATTTTAGTAAAATAAGAAATGTTGGGAAGTTATGAATGGTAATTTTCTATCGAGTATGTGAAATTGAGATTTCACTTTATAAGTAGTAAGTTTTATCTAAATTAAATTTAGAATAGTCTCTACGGAAGTTAAATATATTTTTAAAAGGTATATATAGCCCGTAGAAAACCAACATTTTGCATACAGATGTGTTTGGACTCGAAACCACTTCCATTGAGTTCAAAATGTCGTTTACGTGTTCGAAAACTATAAACATCGATACCTTTGGAGTCGGAGAAAATTTTGGTCTTTTTCATTGGATACAAGACCAAAATATCACTTTAGCATATGAATGAATTTGGACTCGAAACCACTTCCATTGAGTTCGAAATGTTGTTTACATGCTCGAAAACGATAAGCTTCGATATGTTTTGAGTTTGTGAAAATTGGCACTTGATTTGGGTCTTGTTTTGGCTAACCTAGCTCACCATATAACCCTTAAACTAGCCTCTCCCTCTCATTCACTTCCACACTTAGAGAAGAATTAGAAAATGTAGATAGGGAATGGGAAATTAAAATTCCAAAGCTAGAGTTTTCAATTTTAAGCTCAAATCAAGAGGAAATCAAGCATAGAAACTAGTGTAAGCTTCTCCATCTCCTTCTCCATCTTGTTTTGTCTTTGATTTATGAGATTTCCTATGACCTAATTTATACGAAAATTGTGCATTCTTGTCTAGATTAGAGATTAACAAGCTATGATAGAAGAGAGGTTGTTCTAGCTTGTCATTGGATCGATTTCTTGCTTATAACCATCAAAGGTTAGAGCTTCATGAGTTTATAGTGTCTATGCCATAAGCTATAAGCTTGAATAGTGTATTTTAGAGTTCATTTTAGTTTTTAAATGCATATGAATTGGTTAGATAAGTATACACTTTCCAGTTCATTTGTTTATGTTCCATTGAATTGAAAATTATGATAAGGATAGTTCACATGGTCTAATTCATATGCTTCGAGTTGATTGGGTAATGCTGTGAAGCTCCATTATTGCCCCAGCAAAGTCTTAAGTCTTCAAGAGTCGCTTGAATCGCTTTTGCATGCTTTGATTTGGAATTTAGTTCACATTTGAATTTATAAGCCGAGTCATTGCAAATCTCGTGTACGAATGTTTGTGTATGTGCATTTAGGTGTTATAAGTTGTTTCAGCAAGTCTTTGAAGTCTCATTTGCATATACATAACATCATAGGCCTTCGGGCATTTGTAAATATCATTTTGAGCTTGTTATCTAGGCAAATTGTGCTCTGTTTCAGGATTCAGACGTCTGAATATTATAGGTCAGACGTCTAACTTGCTTCAAATAATTATGAAACAAGTAGAGCAACTCAGATGCCTTAAATTTTTAATTCATACGTCTAACCAAAAAAATCCAGACATCTAAAATAGCCAAAAATGAACTAAATCCTTATTGTTTCAAGAAATTGCAAATTCAAACATTTGAATTTTTAATTCAGACGTCTGAAACATTTTTTTGGGTTGTTGACCGGTGGAGACCATGGTCAACAGTTTAGATCCATTCAGGCTCTTTCCCGGCCGAGTTTTGGCCCATTTCGACTTTGTTTGTGACTTGTCAATCTCACTAATTCGCAGATTTCAGTAGCCCAATGTAATAACCCAGAAAATACGAGCTAATTTAAATTTTTTAAATTGATTATTTCAAAGCAATTTGAACCATTGAAATAGAATATTTCAATAAATTAGTGAATTAGAAATAGTAAGTCAGTTTGAAGATTTGAATTCAAACTTTGACCGACTGTGCAGGGTGGAAAATATAACGGATTTTAGTGAAACCAAAAATATTTAAATCTGTTAGTCAATACCTTTCTAACGGATCTGGAAAAAAATCGAAGTTTCATAACGGGAATCAAAAGTTATGGCCGAATGAATTTTCAGAAGAGTCGGTATATAGAATATATAGGCCTGGAAAATTGATATTTTGCATACGACCTCGGAATTCGACGAAGCCACTTTTGTTGGGTCCGGGATGTCAAACTATTGCTAGGTTTCAAATTTCATAACTTTTCGAATCAATATGTGAGCGTGGCAAAAGAAAACGCGCTTGACCAGTTTCTGTTGAATTTAATCGACTGGCGGTCTCAGAATTCGACGAAACTAGTTTTGTTAGGACCATATCGTCTATACGAAACTAGAAAATATTTTTCTGGAATTTTTCTAGTTAGTATGTGACCCCGGTAATTTGAAATGTACGTTTAAAATTCAACATAAGGATTTAAATATAAATTCAACGGAAACTGATTGTAACGATCAAATCAGCTTACGATACATATCCCATTGTGTTCGGAATGGGGGTAAAACGCTAGGGACGACAGTCGGTGTGTTCGATTTCGAGTCCAAAATTTTAAGTTGCTTTTTGGGAATATAAAATTTTAATTAAATAAAAAGGTCAACCCTTATTTCACTAAACCCCCCTATCTTCTCCCTTTCCCATTCATTCTCGTTCAAAATAAAAAAAAAACAAAAAAGAAAAAGCCGACTCCACTCAGGCGGCCCCCCCCCTTCATCGTCGATCGACTGCCGCTCATCCCTGCCCCCTCCGTTCATCTTCTCCAGACGTCGCACCATCCCATCCCTCGTTCACCATCACCCCCTCCTCCATTCGAACCGCAGCTACCCAAAGACCCCCCTCGAAGCCTGCCGCACCTCCCTGAGCCACCGCGTCCCCCCCCCTCGAAGCCTGCCGCCGACCCTGACGTCACCCCCACCTTTTCTTCGCAGACAGTAAGTATTTTATTTTATTTTTATCTTTATTTGAATTTTAATTAGAAAAGAATACTGTTTTTTTTAGGGTTTAAATACTGATTTTAGAAATGATTTAAAGACTGAATTTTAATTAGGTTTAAAGCTGATTTTAAAAAGAATTTAAAACTGATTTTAAAAGGTTTGAACTTTAAAATAGAAAAGGTTTGAGCTTTAAAATAGAAAAGGTTTGAGCTTTAAAATAGAAAAGGTTTGAACTTTAAAATAGAAAAGATCAGATTTTTAGAATGGAAAAGATCATATTTTTAAAATAGAAAAGACGGAATTTTTATTAAGTAAAAGAAGTAAGATATGAAAATTTATATTTTTAAAGCAATAAAAATATAATTTTTACATCATAGGAGTATTAAAAATATAATCTTTGTTTTTAGAATATGATCTTTATATATTGAATAACATAGTAAAAATTCGATTTTTACCTATGTAGAGAATACGGGCGACGAAAGCGACAAGAAGGCGAAATAGGCGAAGATTTCTATAAAGGAAGAGTCGTGTTATTGGATAGCTATAGGTGAGAATTTCTCACTCTTCAATTTCTTTTTATATATATATATATATGTGTGGAAATAAAAGTGAATTGCTATATATAAATATATATATATATATATATATATACGCCCCCTCGTCCACAAACCATGGACGATATTTATTGGTTGAAATTGTTGTGAAAATTGATTGACGGCGAATTGTTGTTTGGGATTGTTTGTGGTTGATATTGAATTGATTGTGGTTGAAAAATACCCGTTTGTGATTGGAAAATATTTGGTTGAAACCACATAGGATTAGTTTGTGGAAATGAAATAAATATATACATGCCGCCTGCGTGCGAACTAGATGCATGATCCCCATTGTCAAAAACCGCGAGGTTTTAAGGTAGAGCGAGGAGCCGTACTAGGGACGGTCCCGGTTTAACTACCCTGCCGTTATGCTGCCGAAATTTTGAATAATCTTTGTGTGTTAGAATTATTTTCATATGTTGAAATTATTTGCATGCATAGAAATTAAAGCCATATATTGAAACTATGTCCATGTGTGGAAATATTCATGTGTTGAAAAGTGTTGTGTGAAAATAAAATTCATTCGTGGATGAGTGAAGTGTTTAAACAACAAAAATCATATTTTTATATATATATGAAGTATGAAAAATATTCGCCTTATATAAATAATTTCAATCATAAAAATCCCATCTTTCTAATATGAACAACATAAATAAATTGTCCATGTGTGGAAATACTCATTTGTTGAGAAATGTGCGTAGTGGAAAAGTTCATGTGTTGAATAAAAAGATTGAATAATAAAAATTACATTTTTATTGAAACTATGAAGTGTTGAAACCATACATTGGTTGAATAAATATTTTAAATGATAAAAATATCATTTTTATCATATGTGTGACATGCTAAAGAGATGCGGACGTTGAAATAAATATTTGTGATAGAAGTATTATTTTTAACATGCATAGGAATTAAATAAAATAGTCATGTGTTGAAATCTATTTTAGTTCGCCAAAATTATCATCTTTTGAAATATAAAGTGTTAAGAATATCCACTTGTTCAAATAAACGTGCATGAGTTGAAATATACATTAACTAGCTAATGATATGATTTTAGCCTATGCATGCGATATTAGAATGAATGGTGTTTTTAGACCAAAGCAAGTCAAATATGAAATTGAATGGAAAATGATAAATGTTAGAGATTGTATATATGTGCATGCATATCTATTGAACAGGTTAAAGCAAAAGGGGCTAGAGAAGAGGAATAAAATTTTGTGCCCAACAAATAGGTACACATTTACTGTTTTGTTTGGGTGATGATTTTATGAGCCTGTTGGCTAGCCGCTTGGCTTTTTCTTTTTCTTTTTGAGATTAGAAGGACCGGGAACGCTATTTGCGATTTCCCGATGCTCCCGGTGCAGGGGAGGTTATGGCGAAATTTTCCAAAATTTTAAGGTGTTAGAAAAATATTTGAAGTGATAACGATATAGAAATTATTGAATGAACTATATTTATATAAATAAATAAATATAAATAAAATTAAAACGAAACGAGGCCGTGCAGTTCGTATTTTGAAACCGTGATTTCAAACGACTAGTATGGGAAATCCGACCATTGGATTTTCCCGAAACCTCAACCGTCGGGTTCGCCTTGGAATAATCTTTCCAACGGCACCAACCTTGTAAAAATCCAACGGTTGGATTGTCTGGAATGTTTAATTCAAATTTGAAGAAAAACAGCGCCAGAAACGATTATATTTATATATATATATAAATATAATTAAATTAAATCGAATAACGACGCTGCAGTTCGTAAATTGAAATCGTAACTTCAAATGGTTGGTGTGGAAAATCCGACCGTCGGATTTTCCCAAAACTGGAACCGTTGGATTCGTTTTGAAAAGACCTTCCTAATGATGTAAAATTTGTGAAGATCCAACGGTTAGATTTTCCTATATGTGTAAAACAAAATTAGTGGAAAGCAGCGCCAGTGCATCGAAACGACCTGAAACGTCGTTTAATTAATTATGGCCGTTTTAAATTAAATAAAAATGGCGATGTATCGTTATAAAGTGCTATTGACGATATAGAGTGGAAATAAACCAATTTTGTTGTGTTTGCTTGATATGTGATGGTTGAATGTATTTGACATGAAAATTATAACTAAATAACTGATATGTGAATGTTGGATAGCTCAACCATGTGATTAATTGGTTTGAAAATCTAAATATACGTGGATTATTTGAAAAGGCCGAGTTTATCTCATTTCAAATAATCGATCGACGTTGAGAAGTCGAAGAGTCGAAGACGACTGAAGACCGGCGATCTCCACATTGGATGGATGGGCGCTACTGATGCTCGTGATTGGAGTAGCTACCATGAAGGAATTGAAGTAGTAGCCGTCCAAACATAGTGTTGATTGTACGGATATGCGAGGAATTGGTGCCTCCGGTTTCGTTTAGACCAAGAACGGACTTGTAAATGGACTATGTGTCTGACATTGGATTTTGTTCTGTGTTGATTGATCTCTGTTAAATATATATCTGTTTGGCGGCAGAGAATTCATTCTCTTGCTTAACGCCCTTCTCTGAGACGTACGAGCTCAGAGGTTATGTATTGACAGAAATCAGTCGCATGGAGTGGATTGCCTGTGTGGCACGCCTAAGTGGCATATGATCAAGGCTTCTGTTGCAAAGCAAAGTCTTGTGGTTGATGATCAAAGCATGGTCTGTGTGACGTAGCTTTGTGTATAACGTCAATTCGCGAGCCTCACACCTCGGTATGAGTCAAAAACGGGAGACGGACCGCTGGGAGTGCACGACGTTTCTTTCTAGCTATGGTGGTGTCAGTGACCTACCAGCCCTGACATTATATATACTTTTCACCTGTGTGGTTGTTGGAATGCGAGGCGCCTCGATTTTAGGTCTGTAAGGACCGGGAAACGTGTGTTCAGGAATTGCCAATCCTCAAAAGTAAGAGAGGACCGGCCCAGCCGATTCCAAGGATCATAGTGGGGTCCTGGGACATTTGCTAGATTGTCTCGAACGGAGAGGAGCTTGCCCTTGCCTCGACTCATGAAGGAATCCAATTTCCAATACGAAATCTACGGATGTGATTGTATTACTAGTACGGCGACATAGTAGATGGTAGCTATGCCGCCTAGGATTGATATTTATGATTGAATTTGCTTTTGAAACATATATACACTAGTAATAATATCAAACACCTTTGTTTTATTCGTATGAAGCATCTTTGGCCATTATAAGGTAAAAACTCTATCCTCCGGCTTGCGTTGCATTGTGTGATGGGACCTGAGTCTTATAATGGCTTCATTTTATAAAAAGCATTGCGTTGATTTAATCATTTATTTTATTTCATGCACTAGCACTCATTGGAGTAAACCCGTTCCGCGAAAGTGGCGTGGTCCTTTGATTTGCCTTGTTATTATTGTTAATAAGTTGAATAGATTTCTCATACCAGTCCCATGACTGACTCGTAGTTTGTTTCACCTTGCAAACTCGGGTGCCCTCATTTTCACACGGGCAGCCTAGTTACAGGTTTCTGACGCACCTTTTGGCTCATGGCGAGGCTTGACTACACCGTGCTGACTTGGATTTTCTCCGCCATTATTGTATCTATATTATGATTCCGCCATTGGCGATGTAGACTGATATTCCTTTTGTGTACTCTTTATGTATGATTCCGCCTCAGGCGATGGTGACTGATTATGTATCATTATGCACTAAGTTGTATCCTGTACTGTGCTTCTCTGATGTGATGTTATCTATATGATTCCGCTGTCATATGTGTGTAAATTATTCTATTTTCTGTTTATGCTATTATCTGTGATCTGCTAATGATGATTAATGTGTTATATTCCAATGATTATCCTTAACACCGGGTCACGGGGTTTTGGGATCGTCACAGCTGGTATCAGAGCTTTGGTTAACCTTAGTTCTGGAGTCTAACACATTAAACACTTCGTCAAAATAGAATCAGTAGTATTCTAAGGCGAGTCGCTCATTAGAGATAGGACTAGTAAAGTCCTAGAATGAGCTGAGCAGAATAGCAAAAACAATTGATCAGTCCATCGTTATCTTTCTGTAGGAATTTCTGCTTAACTATGCAATAGACTATCATTTCTGTTAGCTGACTTTTTTTTTCGTTCCTTATACAGAATTTGACAAATGGCTACCAGAGCAGCCGCCGCTAGAGGAGGCCGTGCCGGCCGAGGTCGAGGAAGGGGAGAAATCCCAGCTCAAGAAGGACCTTTGATACAACCTCCGGCAGCTCAATACTTCGAGCTCGACCGTGTAGCTAAGAGATATAAGAACTTAGGAGGCAAGACCTTCTCGGGAACTGGCACCGTAATAGAGGCCCTTGCATGGCTCAAAACATGCGAGAAAATTCTTGAAGGCCTAAGGCTAGGAGACGAAGACAAAGCTATTATGGGCGCCTGGCTTATGCAGGAACAAGCCGAATTATGGTGGGAATCTCTTACCTCCGGGAATAGAGAAGCTGGAAGAACATGGGATGGATTTAAAGAACTCTTCAAGGAGAAATATGTCCCAGAACAAGCTCTAGAAAGAATGCACGATGACTTCGCCAATCTCCAGCAAGGGGATCTTTCCGTGCAAGATTATCTGAACAAATTCACAATGTTGTCGCCCTATGCTCCAGAACTCGTTGCTACCGCGAAATCCAAAAATAAGAGGTTTATCTTTGGACTAAGACGACAATATCATGATAGAGCCATGGCCCATGTCAAGCTGGATTTCAACGAGCTAGTGGAAATGACATGCAACTATGAAGACCTTGATCAAAGGCATCTGGATCAGGATCGCGCTAGAAGTCAAGCCGGAAACAAGCGCAAGCCTGCTGTAAATCAAGTCGAGTCAAGCCAAGCAGCATATTCAAAGCCTCAGACTGGCAAGCCGCCAAGAGGAAATTGCTTTAATTGTGGTAAGCCGGGGCACTACTCAAACGTCTGCACAGCTCCGAAGAGACAGAAAACAAATTCTCAAGGCTCGAGCCAAGGCTCTCAGAACCCTCGCTCGTGCTTCAACTGTCGCAAGACCGATCATCTGGTCAAAGATTGTCCTTTGCTGAAGAAAGCTAAAGTAGCTCATGTCTATGACGGGTCTAGCCCGCCAGCTGCTTCCGACGGAGCAGGCAAACCCGATGTTTTGGGAGGTACCCTTACAATTAAAAATATTCCTGTTTCTGTATTATTTGACACAGGTGCATCGCGTAGTTTTATTGCTAGAAACACAGTGCACAAATTAAAGTTAAAACAGCGAAAGCTTAAAGAATCGGTTGAAGTTCATAACCCGATAGGGGGTCCTATTACTCTCGGTTCATATTGCAAAGTTCCTATTTCTTTTTCTCGATACAAGTTTCCTTTTGATTTAATCGTTATGGATTTTCCCGAATTCGATATTATTCTCGGGCTAGATTGGTTAACGAAATATGAAGCTGAAGTGAATTGTGCGGAGAGAATCGTTAAAATTCGAACGAAGCTTGGATATATTACGGTTCCCTGTCATGGTTCGAATCCGAATAGAGAAGAATTTTGGTCAGCATTGGAACTTATCCCCACTTCCATAGAAAAGATTCTGATTGTTAGCAACTATGCGGATGTGTTCGAAAAAGTTGAGAACTTACCTCCGCAAAGAGAAATAGAATTCCGAATCGACCTAATTCCTAATGCCAGACCCGTGGTGCATCCAATTCGCAGAATGACTCCGAAAGAAAAAGAAGAATTAGGCGATCAAACTCGTCAACTGTTGTGGAAAGGTCTAATCAGACCGAGTTTTTCTAATTGGGGTGCAGCTGTTGTGTTTGTCCCAAAGTCAGACGGTACTCTTAGATTATGTGTCGATTACCGAGACCTCAACAAACAGACGCTTAAAAATAAATATCCATTACCCCGTATTGATGATTTGCTAGTCCAATTGAATGGGGCGAAAGTATTTTCTCGAATGGACCTAGCTACAGGTTTTCATCAATTGAGAATAACAGAAGAATGTGTTCCTTTGACCGCTTTCAGAGGCCCAGACATATTTTATGAATGGTTAGTAATGCCGTTTGGCCTATGCAACGCTCCAGCATACTTTGTGGATCTAATGAATAGAGTGCTCAGTGGAGTTCTGAATAAATTTGTCCTCGTATTCATCGATGATATTTTAATCTACTCCAAATCAAAACCCGAGCACGAAAAACACTTAGAACAAGTATTGGAGATTCTAAGGAAGAACGTCTTCAAAGCCAAATTCTCTAAATGTGTCTTCTGGCAAGAAGAAGTCAAATTTCTTGGCCATGTCGTGTCAGAGAAAGGAATTTCTGTTGATCCAAGCAAAATAACAGCGATTCAAGACTGGAAACAACCCACTACTCCCACAGAAGTTAGAAGTTTTATGGGGTTGGCTAGTTATTATCGAAAGTTCGTTAAGGATTTTTCGAAGATATCCGGTCCGTTAACGAAACTCACAAAGAAACAGGAGAAGTTTAAGTGGACTTCCGACTGTGAAGAAGCTTTCCAGGAATTGAAATCGAAGCTGACCACCGCTCCAGTATTAACGATTATTGATGGCAATCAGGATTTAATGGTTTGGACAGATGCTTCTATTAGAGGTCTTGGTGCAGTGTTAATGCAGAGAGGCCAAGTAGTCGCTTATGCAAGCCGCCAATTGAAACCGCATGAGAAGAATTATGTGACTCATGATCTTGAGCTGCTAGCCATCGTTTTTGCCTTGAAAATCTGGAGGCATTATTTATTGGGCGAGAAATTTATACTATACACAGATCATCAATCATTGAAGTATTTATATACCCAGAAAGATCTGAATCTGAGACAGCAGCGTTGGCTAGAATTTCTTGCAGCGTATGATCTTGATATCCTGTATACGCCGGGGAAAGCTAACGTAGTAGCGGATGCACTTAGTAGAAAAACCGCAATTGTTGCCCATCTTATAATTACACCTGGATTGATTGATAGGATTTCAGCCCTTCAGAAAGAAGATGAATTCATTCAGAGAATCAGTAAGAGAGTCCAGGAAGGTGAAACCACGAGTTTCCGTATTGACAATAAGGGGGTTCTCAGGTTAAATAATAGGATTTGCATTCCAAATATTCCAGGCCTTCGAAGAGAAGTGCTGGACGAATGCCATAAATCCAAATTTTGCATCCATCCTGGGGTGAGTAAAATGTACAACGATATCAAACGCACTTTCTGGTGGAAGGCAATGAAAAGGGATATTTCTTTGTTTGTTAGCAGATGCCCTACTTGTCAATTGGTCAAGAGTGACCAACAGAAGCTAGGTGGACTGTTGCAACCGTTGGAAGTCCCAGGCTGGAAATGGGAACAGATTTCCATGGATTTCATAGATGGTTTGCCGCGAACCAAGAAAGGTAATGACAGCATTTGGGTAATCGTAGATCGCTTCACGAAGACTGCCCATTTTATACCTGTCAGATCCAATAGAACTGCCCAAAGTCTAGCACAGATATATTTCAAAGAAATTGTTAAGCTGCATGGAATTCCCATCAGCATAGTCAGTGATAGAGATCCCCTATTTACTAGCAAGTTCTGGGAGGCTTTCCAGACAGAATTGGGGACAAAACTGAATATGAGCACCGCTTATCACCCCCAAACAGATGGTCAAACTGAGCGGGTGAATAGAATTCTAGAAGATTTATTGCGGGCTTGTATAATCGATTTTGGTGGGTCATGGGAAGATCATTTGCATTTGGCAGAATTCTCATATAACAATAGCTATCAAGCAAGTTTGAGAATGTCACCTTTTGAAGCATTATATGGCAGACCCTGCAGATCTCCTGCATGTTGGGTAGAACCTGGCAACAGACTTGTACTAGGACCCGATATGATTAGGGAAGCATCTGATAAAGTGGACTTTATCAAGAAGCGATTGAAAACCGCCCAAAGCCGACAGAAAAGTTATGCAGACTCTAGAAGGAGAGATTTGACATTTGCTGTTGGTGATCATGTTTATTTAAAGGTTTCTCCGATGAGAGGGGTAATCAGATTTGGCAAGACTGGGAAGTTGGCACCGAGATTTATTGGTCCCTTTCCTATACTTGAGCGAATTGGGACTCTTGCTTATAGGGTTCAATTGCCAGATTGGTTGCCTGGAGTGCACAATGTATTTCACGTATCTCAACTTAGGAGACATGTGCATGATCCGGATCTTGTTGTAGAAGAAGCAGCGCAACAGGATGTGGAGATAACTCCAGAATTAGCACTCAGAAGAGATCCATTAAAAATTGTTGGCAAAGAAACTAGAGAACTCAGAAGCAAAAAGGTTCATTTAGTTAAAGTGCAGTGGAGCCGTGATCCTAGAGACTGTACTTGGGAAACTGAGGAAAGCATTAAACAAGCTGACCCCAAATGCAGAGTGGATATCTCTGACTAACTCCGGTGCAAGGTACCTTTACCATACTTTACATTTACATTTTATTTCCTACTTTACTGTTGTTTCCTTTTCGAGGACGAAAAGTTTTAAGTAGGGGAGATTGTAATAACCCGGAAAATACGAGCCAATTTAAAATTTTTAAATTGATTATTTCAAAGCAATTTGAACCATTGAAATATAATATTTCAATAAATTAGTGAATTAGAAATAGTAAGTCAGTTTGAAGATTTGAATTCAAACTTTGACCGACTGTGCAGGGTGGAAAATATAACGGATTTTAGTGAAACCAAAAATATTTAAATCTGTTAGTCAATACCTTTCTAACGGATCTGGAAAAAAATCGAAGTTTCATAACGGGAATCAAAAGTTATGGCCGAATGAATTTTCAGAAGAGTCGGTATATAGAATATATAGGCCTGGAAAATTGATATTTTGCATACGACCTCGGAATTCGAAGAAACCACTTTTGTTGGGTCCGGGATGTCAAACTATTGCTAGGTTTCAAATTTCATAACTTTTCGAATCAATATGTGAGCGTGGCAAAAGAAAACGCGTTTGACCAGTTTCTGTTGAATTTAATCGACTGGAAATTGGCCATTTTTCAAACGGTCTCAGAATTCGACGAAACTAGTTTTGTTAGGACCGTATCGTCTATACGAAACTAGAAAATATTTTTCTGGAATTTTTCTAGTTAGTATGTGACCCCGGTAATTTGAAATGTACGTTTAAAATTCAACATAAGGATTTAAATATAAATTCAACGGAAACTGATTGTAACGATCAAATCAGCTTACGATACATATCCCATTGTGTTCGGAATGGGGGTAAAACGCTAGGGACGACAGTCGGTGTGTTCGATTTCGAGTCCAAAATTTTAAGTTGCTTTTTGGGAATATAAAATTTTAATTAAATAAAAAGGTCAACCCTTATTTCACTAAACCCCCCTATCTTCTCCCTTTCCCATTCATTCTCGTTCAAAAAAAAAAAAGCCGACTCCATTCAGGCGGCCCCCCCCTTCATCGTCGATCGACTGCCGCTCATCCCTGCCCCCTCCGTTCATCTTCTCCAGACGTCGCACCACCCCATCCCTCGTTCACCAGCACCCCCTCCTCCATTCGAACCGCAGCTACCCAAAGACCCCCCTCGAAGCCTGCCGCACCTCTCTGAGCCACCGCGTCCCCCCCTCGAAGCCTGCCGCCGACCCTGACGTCACCCCCACCTTTTCTTCGCAGACAGTAAGTATTTTATTTTATTTTTATCTTTATTTGAATTTTAATTAGAAAAGAATACTGTTTTTTTTAGGGTTTAAATACTGATTTTAAAAGGGGTTTAAAACTGATTTTAGAAATGATTTAAAGACTGAATTTTAATTAGGTTTAAAGCTGATTTTAAAAAGAATTTAAAACTGATTTTAAAAGGTTTGAACTTTAAAATAGAAAAGGTTCTAGCTTTAAAATAGAAAAGGTTTGAGCTTTAAAATAGAAAAGGTTTGAGCTTTAAAATAGAAAAGGTTTGAACTTTAAAATAGAAAAGATCAGATTTTTAGAATGGAAAAGATCATATTTTTAAAATAGAAAAGACGGAATTTTTATTAAGTAAAAGAAGTAAGATATGAAAATTTATATTTTAAAGCAATAAAAATATAATTTTTACATCATAGGAATATTAAAAATATAATCTTTGTTTTTAGAATATGATCTTTATATATTGAATAACATAGTAAAAATTCGATTTTTACCTATGTAGAGAATACGGGCGACGAAAGCGACAAGAAGGCGAAATAGGCGAAGATTTCTATAAAGGAAGAGTCGTGTTATTGGATAGCTATAGGTGAGAATTTCTCACTCTTCAATTTCTTTTTATATATATATATGTGTGGAAATAAAAGTGAATTGCTATATATAAATATTTATATATATATATATATACGCCCCCTTGTCCACAAACCATGGACGATATTTATTGGTTGAAATTGTTGTGAAAATTGATTGACGGCGAATTGTTGTTTGGGATTGTTTGTGGTTGATATTGAATTGATTGTGGTTGTGTAACACCCCGTAATTCTGCGACATTAAGATTCTCAAATTAAAGTATAATTAATTTTTAAAAGAAAAATTAAAAGAAAAAGATCCATGCAGTTGTTTAATTTAAGTATTGTAACTAACATGAAAAAGAGAAGTAAGGAGAGAACAATAATTATTATTGTTCTAAGACTTATTAACAAAAGCCTCTGTAGCTCAGTTGGTTAAGGCATTGGATTTGTAGCATGGAGGTCGGGGGTTCGAACCCCGGCGGTGGCATAATTTTTTATCTTTGTTTTAGAGAGGGCCAACTGAACATGCAAATATATGTACGTATACAAATTCAAAATTTGAAAGGATAAGAACGTACATATAAGGAAATAAAGAATATATATATATATATATATATACATATGAGAAATATAAATATATATATATATATACAAAAATATATGTATACGAAAGATAAAATTCAAGATAAGGCTACAGTCAATGAAATATGGCAACATCATTTGAATTTTGAAAATAAAATGAAAGTTGTGCGTATATATATACGCGTAAAATGGTCGTTAGAGGAATTGTATTCATATAAGAATATTTCATGTGAATAAAACAGTTAAATAAATTCCAGAAATTCAAAAGTTTGAAAATCAAACTTTTACACCAAAATAGCTTGTGGGACCCAATGCTGACTCAACACTGCGTGTATGATAAGGTTTGGCTAGATTCATCTACGTACCTGGACTATTTTCTTAACTAGGTTCAATGCTGACTCAGCGCTGCGTGTACGATAAGGTCTTGAGCAGCTATATAAACAGCCCTAGTCTTCATTCTCTTTGCACCAATTCTCTTCTATCCTTATGCTGCTAAGATTCATGGCTTCTTCCCCTCCTCTAAATTTTCTTAAACAAATAAAATAAAATATGATTCAAGACGAGGAGATGCTGCTAAAAGACTTTTAAGGAGGGATTCAAATCAAAGTTTCAAGTGAAGAATTCAAAGGCTAGCTCAAACAAGTTTCAAGCAACGACGCACGAATCATAGCCACGCTTTCCTTCTTTTCTAGATCTATTTTCTATAAGTTGGTTATTTCTAGATCTGAATATTTTGTTTTATTTGTGACATGAAATTAAAGGAATAAAGGAATATGCCAAATCTCTCTCTCTCTCTCTCTTCGAATCTGTGTTTATACTCTTGGACTGAATTAAGAACTGTTATGATTCGAGGACAAATAAGACTGTAACCGTGACTATGACTATAGAACTGTGGCCTTTGAAAGCATATGCCTTTGGACTATGAAATAAGCCTTTGATTTTGGGACATATAAACATTGCCTATGACAATGACTTAGGACTATGGGAGTTATTTTCCCTTTTGGACTATGAACATCACCTATATTGCCTAAGACCATGGACATTACTTATGACTAAGAACATAAGCCTTTGAATTGGACATAAACTATTGCTTATGACATAATGAGGACAATTGTGATTTTGACACCCATGATTCATGATTAGGAAAATATTGCTTTAGTTTGGTGATTGTGAAATTGGGTCTAAACCCAATTATTTATTCTACCTGTTCCTTGGTTTTTTCTTTGGTTTTAAGACAGTGGGAATTTACCTATTAAGTTAGGTCTACCCACGTTCTTGAACCTATTTTGCCCATTCTTTGGTTTTAAGACACTGGGAATTTACCTATTTAGTTAGGTCTACCCATATTCTTGAACCTACATTGTTATCCAAACCTTTTTATGCCAATTATTCCTTCTTGTCATTTTGATTCATTCCCTTTTTATCTACGAATCTAGATTTATTTATAATCTAGGTTGAATCACGATTATTCGAATGGTGGGAATGCGATTTGGGGAAAAACATGGAAATGAATATGAACGTAATTGTAAACTGGGAAATTGGCATAATTTGGAATATGTATTATGACATGCATATTAAAATGAAAACGGGGAAATTTGACATGGATTAGGGAATATGTGATTTTGACATATTAAATTTAGCGTTAGTAAGTAAGCTAAATTTTAGGCATAAAATGTAAACTAGAAAAATAATTCTAGTTTTGCCATAAATTGTGAATTAGGATGTTAAACCAAGATTGGGTTAATTAAGGTTGATTTGGAATAAGTATATTAGCACAATTTTGAATTTATTCATAATTGTGAGCAATTGTCATGTTTAGAATAAATTATGGTTAGCGACACTAAACTTGGTATAATTTACATACCAAAAAGTATAAATATGATAAATAAGAGAGAATGGGCCATAATAATAAATGTGACAATGTACATTAAAAGAGTAGTAATGAAATCAGTAAATTAGGAGTAATTTACTTATAGAATTCGTCATAAATGTTAAATTGTTCATTTACCACAAAATATGTAACTTGGTTAAATTTTGGCCATAAATTATAAACTAGGATATTTAATCTAGTTTCGGTAATGAAATAGGAAATGGCCTAAACTGCATGTTGGGTTAGGACTTGGGCCTAGAATATAAGTATACTAGTAGGCTTGACAAATAAATATAGGCCAAATTTGTCTAAAAAGGGGAAATGGGCTTTTGAAATAAATTGTTAACAATTTATAAACAAAAGAAAAGTATTTTGATAACACCCCTTTTTATAACACATAGACCAGAAGGTTCTAGGGTGACAGAGAGGATAGTGTCTAGGCTTGGGTTTGGAAAATACAAGTTTCCTGCCCTCCCTGGCTATCCCTAACTGATCCGAAGGACGGGATGGTTGTTTTCAAAACCAGATTTGGAAATTAATCAAAAACCCTTTGAACTTAAAAAACATGAATATGCCTAACCCGAGGTTAGACTGAGTTGCGGTGTAAACCTGCCCGGAACCGACCGGCACATCCAGTAACCGCAGCAATATCTGTCTAATGTGAGAGGTTGCGGCTTTAATTTATTAATTAAAGCTAGAATGGGAGGGTTAAGGAACACTTAACCAACTTAGCACAGTTAAAGCTAGAATGGGAGGGTTAAGTCCATGGGAATACTTAGCCAAATTAACATGTTGACTAGACTAGAAGGTGGGGTTAAGTAAAGTTAATACACTTAGCCAATTTAACATGTTAATTAGACTAGAGGTTGGGGTTAAGTAATACACTTAGCCAAATTAATATGTTAGCTGGACTAGACCATAGGGTTAAGTAAACTTGAATGCTTAACCATCAGAATATGATAAATGAATAGGGTTAAGTAAAAAGCATAAAGGGATAACACTTAACCAGTGTAATAGGATAAGGGAAGAGGGTTAAGATAGCTTCAATCGACTAAAGACACTTAACCAACCCAACCTGGCGAGAAAGAAAACTAAATAGTAAACCTCAGTTGAAAAAGGGACTAAGTAGTAAAACTTAGTTAAGAAAACAAGGAATTTGGAAACTAAGTGGTAAACCTTAGTTAGTAGAACTAAGTAGTAATTCTTAGTATAACACGAAGGAGCGGACATCCATCTGGTTTTAAGAAGGCTCCAACGAATTGGGTTACGAAGCCCGAGGCTTCGAGGGGACGTGAGGGTACCCTTGGTATCCCTCTGTGAGGCTGCAGATGATCATCCTGGGCTCACAGAGGTTAAGGTCTGCGTTAGAAGAACCGAGGGTATGCCTTGGTTGCAATATATATATGTGGCAACCTAAAGACTAGGATGGACCAGCGTGATTCGGCGAGAAGACGGTAGCCCTGTGATAGCAACTCGTCGTCTACCATCCATCTTGAGTCAATCGAGATACATGAAGCGGAAAGGCGGAGAACTCCAAAAGACCATATACTTGCTATCTAGTTATGGTTGCGGATGGCCATAGGATAGTGGGGCACCGGGGCCGGCGTATAGTTCTCATTTTACAAGGTGTGCCTTTCATTAGTTGAGGGAGGGGTCAAGTGGGACCATAGCCACTGGAATAAAAACAGACCTTAGCATCTGCATCGGCAAATATCCGAAAGCTCCCGACCGAGTTCTGTATTCCTTGATTTGCCCTGTCACAGGACTCGGATCGCACATTACAGGACATGTGCATCTAGACAAGCGATAACGATTCGCGATACATGCGTGGGGAAGCCTAGGAGCATATACCACTCTAGGTAGTGTGTCCTAGACTTGGGGGCATTGTTCGACAGGTAGCGTAATCCCTAGTTGGACTAGGTGGCATAAACCCTGAACTCGAAAAGCGTTCAGCAGATAGCGTAAAACTATAGTTAAATCTAAGAAGCACTTGATAGAAAACCCTAGACTAGATCTAGGTAATAAATAATAAATGTATGCCTGAAGACAATGGAAACTACAGGGGTTGGGATCACGTTATCGTTACTAGTTGAACACTAGTTAGGTGGTGCAGAGATATAGAAACCAGTATAACAAGGAAATAGCGAAGCTGCGAAAGTATTAGAGCGTATCCAGTCATCTTAGCATATCTTGTGACTACCTTGTCTAATCTTGTTGACCTTATCGTCATGGTGTAATCTTGTATTCAGTTAATTCATGTCGTTTTGTTTTTCCATATTCACATGCTAGAAGTTACTGAACTTACTCAGGCTTTATGTCTGACTCTGTTTTTCTTTCGTCTTCTTTTCTTCCGTTTCCCCCCCCCCAGGTAGTTGAGGAGGGAATAGTATAACTCAGGATTAGACTGGACCGTTGCTCTTTCCCAGCTTGAAGATTTGACGAAGTTGTCTTTGGATTCTCTTCCAGATGCTATGGCTGGCTCTTGCTACATTGGGGAATATATAAATGTATTTTCATGCTTCTTTATTTTATAAAGACAGATGATACTCTGATATTGTAAAAGAATCTTGTATAGACTAAATTATCAATAAAGCAAAGTTCTATTTTCCACTGTTTAATAATTTGTCTGTCTTGTAATTTATCTGCATCTTTTACCCAAAATGCTCCACAGAACTTAGTGCATTCCCTTTGTGAGTGACACTAACGGACGTGGGGTGTTGCACGTGGTATCAGAGCTGAAGGTTACCGGATCAGATAAAAGATTTGAAAAATTATTTTCAAAAGGTTTTTAAAGAAGCATTTTTAAAAGAAAGGATTTGTTTTAAAGGCATATTCCCCAAAGCCATACGCATTGTCTTCTCTTCCTCTATTTGAATTCTTGTCTCCTTCTTTTTTGACTCTCTGGGGCTCCTGGCTTTCTGGGAGGTAACCTCATCGAAGGGCGAAGTAGTGCCCGACTTCCATCTATAGCCGTAGTTGTTTTACTTACGGCCAGTCTTCTTTCAAGTTTATAGGGTTTTTCCGTGCGATAGAGGCAACTTTTGAGAGATTTGCCAACATGGTTACACGCGGAAGTTTGGCAAAGGAGCACGACCCAAGGATGAGGAAATTATGGATGTAGACTTGGCTCACGAAGGAGGAAGGGATTATAAAATCTAAGACAAGAGCAAGTATCTTTACTATGGTATGATAGGACATATACTTAAGGACAAGGGCAAGAACGAGGACGAGATTTTCAGAAGGACAAGTACATGCTTTCGCCACCAAGCGCACCTAGGAGAAAGGTGGTCCGGTTGGAAGAGTCTAGTTTTCTGTTCGTACTATTTCCTTAGGTTCCGGCGCTTCTTAATTGTTCATACCCACTTCCATAGTTGAGTCTCTGCACCATAGTACGTGTATAGTAGAAAGATCCCACTAGAGTCTCAAATCCAATTGGTGGTCCGACCAGTTTTTGGTTAGTAGGGATTTGAGGATAGCTATCGAGTTTGTTTATATCATCTCACGTAGATCGTCTAAATTCGGAGAAGATATTCCTTGGATGCTTGTCTGATATTGGTTTAGGCCTTTGGGGCTTGTACTTGAGGAATGTCGAGTTCGGTTTGGATGGTTTGCGTGAAAGATGAATAGTTGTGGTAGGTACTCTAAAAAGTACGGAGTGATCTTTTGACTCTCATAGTTATGGCGTGATGGATAAGCTAAGAGGGAGGCCTCTAATCATCTTAGTACATATACTTGGCGCCGTGATTGACATCTGTTTATTTTGGAAATGGAGATTAGGAACTTCACAATCGTGAAGATAAATTGGTTAAGATACGGTGGAGTAAAGCTCAAGAAGGCTAGATACTAGCAACATGCCCTTTTTCCTTAAGGGTGCATCCTTTATTTCTCTGTTTAGGAGCTTTACGCGTAGTTGTTTCTCTCTTTCCAAAGTATATCCTCTAGGTCGTATCTGCGATCCTTAGGTAGAAGCCAATGGATGTAAACATGTATTTGAAACATGTTATGGTTGAATGGTTGCAAGTGGTTGCAAATGGTTGCTCGTGGATGCATATGCATACGTATTAGGCACTAGATCAAGTTTGGACGCTCTCATATTGCATTTACATATATGCATTTGTTTATAAGTTGAACTTGATATGATATCATATGGACGTTGCATATGGATGAATGGCTGTGCACGCATGTAGTATTTACATGACTAGGGATGTTTGCATGCATGATTGGACGCATGGCACTAACATGATTTGCATTAAGGAGGTCAGCTGAATCAGTAGACCGCCTGATTTTGCATTAGATAGAGACATATACACACACTATGCATATGAACATGAAAGCATTAGAAATCTTTTAAGGACAATGAATGCCTGTGATTGAATGGTTGAGTAGATGGGTGATTGGATGGTAGAACACATTCTTCCTAACTTGAAGATTTCGGGGACGAAATCCTTTTAAGTGGGGGAGAATGTAACACCCCGTAATTCTGCGACATTAAGATTCTCAAATTAAAGTATAATTAATTTTTAAAAGAAAAATTAAAAGAAAAAGATCCATGCAGTTGTTTAATTTAAGTATTGTAACTAACATGAAAAAGAGAAGTAAGGAGAGAACAATAATTATTATTGTTCTAAGACTTATTAACAAAAGCCTCTGTAGCTCAGTTGGTTAAGGCATTGGATTTGTAGCATGGAGGTCGGGGGTTCGAACCCCAGCGGTGGCATAATTTTTTATCTTTGTTTTAGAGAGGGCCAACTGAACATGCAAATATATGTACGTATACAAATTCAAAATTTGAAAGGATAAGAACGTACATATAAGGAAATAAAGAATATATATATATATATATACATATGAGAAATATAAATATATATATATATATACAAAAATATATGTATACGAAAGATAAAATTCAAGATAAGGCTACAGTCAATGAAATATGGCAACATCATTTGAATTTTGAAAATAAAATGAAAGTTGTGCGTATATATATACGCGTAAAATGGTCGTTAGAGGAATTGTATTCATATAAGAATATTTCATGTGAATAAAACAGTTAAATAAATTCCAGAAATTCAAAAGTTTGAAAATCAAACTTTTACGCCAAAATAGCTTGTGGGACCCAATGCTGACTCAGCACTGCGTGTATGATAAGGTTTGGCTAGATTCATCTACGTACCTGGACTATTTTCTTAACTAGGTTCAATGCTGACTCAGCGCTGCGTGTACGATAAGGTCTTGAGCAGCTATATAAACAGCCCTAGTCTTCATTCTCTTTGCACCAATTCTCTTCTATCCTTATGCTGCTAAGATTCATGGCTTCTTCCCCTCCTCTAAATTTTCTTAAATAAATAAAATAAAATATGATTCAAGACGAGGAGATGCTGCTAAAAGACTTTTAAGGAGGGATTCAAATCAAAGTTTCAAGTGAAGAATTCAAAGGCTAGCTCAAACAAGTTTCAAGCAACGACGCACGAATCATAGCCACGCTTTCCTTCTTTTCTAGATCTATTTTCTATAAGTTGGTTATTTCTAGATCTGAATATTTTGTTTTATTTGTGACATGAAATTAAAGGAATAAAGGAATATGCCAAATCTCTCTCTCTCTCTCTTCGAATCTGTGTTTATACTCTTGGACTGAATTAAGAACTGTTATGATTCGAGGACAAATAAGACTGTAACCGTGACTATGACTATAGAACTGTGGCCTTTGAAAGCATATGCCTTTGGACTATGAAATAAGCCTTTGATTTTGGGACATATAAACATTGCCTATGACAATGACTTAGGACTATGGGAGTTATTTTCCCTTTTGGACTATGAACATCGCCTATATTGCCTAAGACCATGGACATTACTTATGACTAAGAACATAAGCCTTTGAATTGGACATAAACTATTGCTTATGACA
The DNA here is from genome assembly GCA_030737875.1 of Allium sativum. Lineage (NCBI taxonomy): Eukaryota > Viridiplantae > Streptophyta > Magnoliopsida > Asparagales > Amaryllidaceae > Allium > Allium sativum. The sequence goes on along the minus strand of JASFAX010000036.1, from coordinate 1,808,056 downwards.
TAATGAGGACAATTGTGATTTTGACACCCATGATTCATGATTAGGAAAATATTGCTTTAGTTTGGTGATTGTGAAATTGGGTCTAAACCCAATTATTTATTCTACCTGTTCCTTGGTTTTTTCTTTGGTTTCAAGACAGTGGGAATTTACCTATTAAGTTAGGTCTACCCACGTTCTTGAACCTATTTTGCCCATTCTTTGGTTTTAAGACAGTGGGAATTTACCTATTTAGTTAGGTCTACCCATATTCTTGAACCTACATTGTTATCCAAACCTTTTTATGCCAATTATTCCTTCTTGTCATTTTGATTCATTCCCTTTTTATCTACGAATCTAGATTTATTTATAATCTAGGTTGAATCACGATTATTCGAACGGTGGGAATGCGATTTGGGGAAAAACATGGAAATGAATATGAACGTAATTGTAAACTGGGAAATTGGCATAATTTGGAATATGTATTATGACATGCATATTAAAATGAAAACGGGGAAATTTGACATGGATTAGGGAATATGTGATTTTGACATATTAAATTTAGCGTTAGTAAGTAAGCTAAATTTTAGGCATAAAATGTAAACTAGAAAAATAATTCTAGTTTTGCCATAAATTGTGAATTAGGATGTTAAACCAAGATTGGGTTAATTAAGGTTGATTTGGAATAAGTATATTAGCACAATTTTGAATTTATTCATAATTGTGAGCAATTGTCATGTTTAGAATAAATTATGGTTAGCGACACTAAACTTGGTATAATTTACATACCAAAAAGTATAAATATGATAAATAAGAGAGAATGGGCCATAATAATAAATGTGACAATGTACATTAAAAGAGTAGTAATGAAATCAGTAAATTAGGAGTAATTTACTTATAGAATTCGTCATAAATGTTAAATTGTTCATTTACCACAAAATATGTAACTTGGTTAAATTTTGGCCATAAATTATAAACTAGGATATTTAATCTAGTTTCGGTAATGAAATAGGAAATGGCCTAAACTGCATGTTGGGTTAGGACTTGGGCCTAGAATATAAGTATACTAGTAGGCTTGACAAATAAATATAGGCCAAATTTGTCTAAAAAGGGGAAATGGGCTTTTGAAATAAATTGTTAACAATTTATAAACAAAAGAAAAGTATTTTGATAACACCCCTTTTTATAACACATAGACCAGAAGGTTCTAGGGTGACAGAGAGGATAGTGTCTAGGCTTGGGTTTGGAAAATACAAGTTTCCTGCCCTCCCTGGCAATCCCTAACTGATCCGAAGGACGGGATGGTTGTTTTCAAAACCAGATTTGGAAATTAATCAAAAACCCTTTGAACTTAGAAAACATGAATATGCCTAACCCGAGGTTAGACTGAGTTGCGGTGTAAACCTGCCCAGAACCGACCGGCACATCCAGTAACCGCAGCAATATCTGTCTAATGTGAGAGGTTGCGGCTTTAATTTATTAATTAAAGCTAGAATGGGAGGGTTAAGGAACACTTAACCAACTTAGCACAGTTAAAGCTAGAATGGGAGGGTTAAGTCCATGGGAATACTTAGCCAAATTAACATGTTGACTAGACTAGAAGGTGGGGTTAAGTAAAGTTAATACACTTAGCCAATTTAACATGTTAATTAGACTAGAGGTTGGGGTTAAGTAATACACTTAGCCAAATTAATATGTTAGCTGGACTAGACCATAGGGTTAAGTAAACTTGAATGCTTAACCATCAGAATATGATAAATGAATAGGGTTAAGTAAAAAGCATAAAGGGATAACACTTAACCAGTGTAATAGGATAAGGGAAGAGGGTTAAGATAGCTTCAATCGACTATAGACACTTAACCAACCCAACCTGGCGAGAAAGAAAACTAAATAGTAAACCTCAGTTGAAAAAGGGACTAAGTAGTAAAACTTAGTTAAGAAAACAAGGAATTTGGAAACTAAGTGGTAAACCTTAGTTAGTAGAACTAAGTAGTAATTCTTAGTATAACACGAAGGAGCGGACATCCATCTGGTTTTAAGAAGGCTCCAACGAATTGGGTTACGAAGCCCGAGGCTTCGAGGGGACGTGAGGGTACCCTTGGTATCCCTCTGTGAGGCTGCAGATGATCATCCTGGGCTCACAGAGGTTAAGGTCTGCGTTAGAAGAACCAAGGGTATGCCTTGGTTGCAATATATATATGTGGCAACCTAAAGACTAGGATGGACCAGCGTGATTCGGCGAGAAGACGGTAGCCCTGTGATAGCAACTCGTCGTCTACCATCCATCTTGAGTCAATCGAGATACGTGAAGCGGAAAGGCGGAGAACTCCAAAAGACCATATACTTGCTATCTAGTTATGGTTGCGGATGGCCATAGGATAGTGGGGCACCGGGGGCCGGCGTATAGTTCTCATTTTACAAGGTGTGCCTTTCATTAGTTGAGGGAGGGGTCAAGTGGGACCATAGCCACTGGAATAAAAACAGACCTTAGCATCTGCATCGGCAGATATCCGAAAGCTCCCGACCGAGTTCTGTATTCCTTGATTTGCCCTGTCACAGGACTCGGATCGCACATTACAGGACATGTGCATCTAGACAAGCGATAACGATTCGCGATACATGCGTGGGGAAGCCTAGGAGCATATACCAATCTAGGTAGTGTGTCCTAGACTTGGGGGCATTGTTCGACAGGTAGCGTAATCCCTAGTTGGACTAGGTGGCATAAACCCTGAACTCGAAAAGCGTTCAGCAGATAGCGTAAAACTATAGTTAAATCTAAGAAGCACTTGATAGAAAACCCTAGACTAGATCTAGGTAATAAATAATAAATGTATGCCTGAAGACAATGGAAACTACAGGGGTTGGGATCACGTTATCGTTACTAGTTGAACACTAGTTAGGTGGTGCAGAGATATAGAAACCAGTATAACAAGAAAATAGCGAAGCTGCGAAAGTATTAGAGCGTATCCAGTCATCTTAGCATATCTTGTGACTACCTTGTCTAATCTTGTTGACCTTATCGTCATGGTGTAATCTTGTATTCAGTTAATTCATGTCGTTTTGTTTTTCCATATTCACATGCTAGAAGTTACTGAACTTACTCAGGCTTTATGTCTGACTCTGTTTTTCTTTCGTCTTCTTTTCTTCCGTTTCCCCCCCCCCCAGGTAGTTGAGGAGGGAATAGTATAATTCAGGATTAGACTGGACCGTTGCTCTTTCCCAGCTTGAAGATTTGACGAAGTTGTCTTTGGATTCTCTTCCAGATGCTATGGCTGGCTCTTGCTACATTGGGGAATATATAAATGTATTTTCATGCTTCTTTATTTTATAAAGACAGATGATACTCTGATATTGTAAAAGAATCTTGTATAGACTAAATTATCAATAAAGCAAAGTTCTATTTTCCACTGTTTAATAATTTGTCTGTCTTGTAATTTATCTGCATCTTTTACCCAAAATGCTCCACAGAACTTAGTGCATTCCCTTTGTGAGTGACACTAACGGACGTGGGGTGTTACAGGTTGAAAAATACCCGTTTGTGATTGGAAAATATTTGGTTGAAACCACATAGGATTAGTTTGTGGAAATGAAATAAATATATACATGCCGCCTGCGTGCGAACTAAATGCATGATCCCCATTGTCAAAAACCGCGAGGTTTTAAGGTAGAGCGAGGAGCCGTACTAGGGACGGTCCCGGTTTAACTACCCTGCCGTTATGCTGCCGAAATTTTGAATAATCTTTGTGTGTTAGAATTATTTTCATATGTTGAAATTATTTGCATGCATAGAAATTAAATCCATATATTGAAACTATGTCCATGTGTGGAAATATTCATGTGTTGAAAAGTGTTGTGTGAAAATAAAATTCATTCGTGGATGAGTGAAGTGTTTAAACAACAAAAATCATATTTTTATATATATATGAAGGATGAAAAATATTCGCCTTATATAAATAATTTCAATCATAAAAATCCCATCTATCTAATATGAACAACATAAATAAATTGTCCATGTGTGGAAATACTCATTTGTTGAGAAATGTGTGTAGTGGAAAAGTTCATGTGTTGAATAAAAAGATTGAATAATAAAAATTACATTTTTATTGAAACTATGAAGTGTTGAAACCATACATTGGTTGAATAAATATTTTAAATGATAAAAATATCATTTTTATCATATGTGTGACATGCTAAAGAGATGCGGACGTTGAAATAAATATTTGTGATAGAAGTATTATTTTTAACATGCATAGGAATTAAATAAAATAGTCATGTGTTGAAATCTATTTTAGTTCGCCAAAATTATCATCTTTTGAAATATAAAGTGTTAAGAATATCCACTTGTTCAAATAAACGTGCATGAGTTGAAATATACATTAACTAGCTAATGATATGATTTTAGCCTATGCATGCGATATTAGAATGAATGGTGTTTTTAGACCAAAGCAAGTCAAATATGAAATTGAATGGAAAATGATAAATGTTAGAGATTGTATATATGTGCATGCATATCTATTGAACAGGTTAAAGCAAAAGGGGCTAGAGAAGAGGAATAAAATTTTGTGCCCGACAAATAGGTACACATTTACTGTTTTGTTTGGGTGATGATTTTATGAGCCTGTTGGCTAGCCGCTTGGCTTTTTCTTTTTCTTTTTGAGATTAGAAGGACCGGGAACGCTATTTGCGATTTCCCGATGCTCCCGGTGCAGGGGAGGTTATGGCGAAATTTTCCAAAATTTTAAGGTGTTAGAAAAATATTTGAAGTGAAAACGATATAGAAATTATTGAATGAACTATACTTATATAAATATATAAATATAAATAAAATTAAAACGAAACGAGGCCGTGCAGTTCGTATTTTGAAACCGTGATTTCAAACGACTAGTACAGGAAATCCGAGGATTTTCCCGAAACCTCAACCGTCGGGTTCGCCTTGGAATAATCTTTCCAACGGCACCAACCTTGTAAAAATCCAACGGTTGGATTGTCTGGAATGTTTAATTCAAATTTGAAGAAAAACAGCGCCAGAAACGATTATATTTATATATATATATATAATTAAATTAAATCGAATAACGACGCTGCAGTTCGTAAATTGAAATCGTAACTTCAAATGGTTGGTGTGGAAAATCCGACCGTCGGATTTTCCCAAAACTGGAACCGTTGGATTCGTTTTGAAAAGACCTTCCTAATGATGTAAAATTTGTGAAGATCCAACGGTTAGATTTTCCTATATGTGTAAAACAAAATTAGTGGAAAGCAGCGCCAGTGCATCGAAACGACCTGAAACGTCGTTTAATTAATTATGGCCGTTTTAAATTAAATAAAAATGGCGATGTATCGTTATAAAGTGCTATTGACGATATAGAGTGGAAATAAACCAATTTTGTTGTGTTTGCTTGATATGTGATGGTTGAATGTATTTGACATGAAAATTATAACTAAATAACTGATATGTGAATGTTGGATAGCTCAACCATGTGATTAATTGGTTTGAAAATCTAAATATACGTGGATTATTTGAAAAGGCCGAGTTTATCTCATTTCAAATAATCGATCGACGTTGAGAAGTCGAAGAGTCGAAGACGACTGAAGACCGGCGATCTCCACATTGGATGGATGGGCGCTACTGATGCTCGTGATTGGAGTAGCTACCATGAAGGAATTGAAGTAGTAGCCGTCCAAACATAGTGTTGATTGTACGGATATGCGAGGAATTGGTGCCTCCGGTTTCGTTCAGACCCAGAACGGACTTGTAAATGGACTGTGTGTCTGACATTGGATTTTGTTCTGTGTTGATTGATCTCTGTTAAATATATATCTGTTTGGCGGCGGAGAATTCATTCTCTTGCTTAACGCCCTTCTCTGAGACGTACGAGCTCAGAGGTTATGTATTGACAGAAATCAGTCGCATGGAGTGGATTGCCTGTGTGGCACGCCTAAGTGGCATATGATCAAGGCTTCTGTTGCAAAGCAAAGTCTTGTGGTTGATGATCAAAGCATGGTCTGTGTGACGTAGCTTTGTGTATAACGTGAATTCGCGAGCCTTACACCTCGGTATGAGTCAAAAACGGGAGACGGACCGCTGGGAGTGCACGACGTTTCTTTCTAGCTATGGTGGTGTCAGTGACCTACCAGCCCTGACATTATATATACTTTTCACCTGTGTGGTTGTTGGAATGCAAGGCGCCTCGATTTTAGGTCTGTAAGGACCGGGAAACGTGTGTTCAGGAATTGCCAATCCTCAAAAGTAAGAGAGGACCGGCCCAGCCGATTCCAAGGATCATAGTGGGGTCCTGGGACATTTGCTAGAGTGTCTCGAACGGAGAGGAGCTTGCCCCTTGCCTCGACTCATGAAGGAATCCAATTTCCAATACGAAATCTGCGGATGTGATTGTATTACTAGTACGGCGACATAGTAGATGGTAGCTATGCCGCCTAGGATTGATATTTATGATTGAATTTGCTTTTGAAACATATATACACTAGTAATAATATCAAACACCTTTGTTTTATTCGTATGAAGCATCTTTGGCCATTATAAGGTAAAAACTCTATCCTCCGGCTTGCGTTGCATTGTGTGATGGGACCTGAGTCTTATAATGGCTTCATTTTATAAAAAGCATTGCGTTGATTTAATCATTTATTTTATTTCATGCACTAGCACTCATTGGAGTAAACCCGTTCCGCGAAAGTGGCGTGGTCCTTTGATTTGCCTTGTTATTATTGTTAATAAGTTGAATAGATTTCTCATACCAGTCCCATGACTGACTCGTAGTTTGTTTCACCTTGCAAACTCGGGTGTCCTCATTTTCACACGGGCAGCCTAGTTACAGGTTTCTGACGAACCTTTTGGCTCATGGCGAGGCTTGACTACACCGTGCTGACTTGGATTTTCTCCGCCATTATTGTATCTATATTATGATTCCGCCATTGGCGATGTAGACTGATATTCCTTTTGTGTACTCTTTATGTATGATTCCGCCTCAGGCGATGGTGACTGATTATGTATCATTATGCACTAAGTTGTATCCTGTACTGTGCTTCTCTGATGTGATGTTATCTATATGATTCCGCTGTCATATGTGTGTAAATTATTCTATTTTCTGTTTATGCTATTATCTGTGATCTGCTAATGATGATTAATGTGTTATATTCCAATGATTATCCTTAACACCGGGTCACGGGGTTTTGGGATCGTCACACCCAATTCTTACGAAATCATGTTATAATTCTTCAATTAAAGAATGACGGAGTGGAAACCAATGGTGAGAACTCTCTCACTCAAATTATTTGTACAGTTATTTATTTTTATAACTGAATATATGTTGATTGCTTGTGATAGCAATATTTGTCTAATGATGGATGGATGTTTCCAGTTTTAATTCTATTATTATCAAACTGTAGATAAATTCACATGGATTTTGATGTAAACCCCACACGGGTATTGGAACAATAATTTTACACATCGCCTAAGTATACAAATAATAATATTTATTTGATGGTTGAAAACCCCACACGGGTTTAGGGATGATAATAACTTCACACATCTCCCTTGTGTTTAGTTTTATGTCAACCGATTAATTGACAGACTGTTATAAGCATTATTTAATTGTTTAATGCTTATGCAGTTGCAAATTGCACTCTATGTGAATTGAATGTTTAATAGTTGTTTATCACTATTTTGAGTACATGCGATATATGGAATCCATATAAATAAAATTATATGGTAATTAATTGAGTCACATTCCGATTCAGAATATGAACGAATGTTTTATTGTAGTATTCAGTTAAATGTTGAAGTTTGGTTTTGATGTCCGGTTTTTGATGGACACGAAAATATTAAAATTGACTGAATAGTGAAATGTGAAATTTTAGAGATAAAGGAGTGAAAAGAGTTTGCAAAGATGAATATATATATATATATATATAATTTAGAACAATGGTTTTAGTATAACGAGAATTTTTCCATGTATGGATTGGAAAGCTATTAGTTTCGGAATTTGATATTGAATATAAATCGATATAATTTCTATTTAGAGACTTGTATTTGATATCAAATTGGATTTTGGGTTTGTCGTGAATGGTGTCTTCAATAACACTATTCTTAAACCTAGTTGAGAAAAGGATAACTCTTTTAATTAAGATTAATGAAATTTTTCAAAGTAAAGTTTTTCAATTTAAATAAATTAAATTGGAGTCGAGTGAAAGTTCTATTTTAATGGAAGATGATTTTGGGTTTATCGTGAGTTTTGTTTTGAATGACATTGGTTCTTTAACCCAGTTAAAGGCAAGATTAATTTCCTAAAGTTGGATAATCATTAAGTAATGATTTTTGAGATTAACACGAAGTGGAGTTTTAACTAATCTTTAATTAGAATGAAATGTGAATATGGTAATTAAATTTACCGAATTCAAGAAATGTGCGAGAATGGAGTACCACCAGTTTTCCTCCATGTGATAGTTAAATCTTTAATTAGATTTGAAAAGTGAAACTGTAACTAATTTTACCGACAATAAAATGGGTGTAAATATGGAGTACTACCAGTTTTGATCCTTTGGATGAATAGGTTGTGACTGAGATAATAAAATAAATGATTACTTCGATAAGGTTTGCTAATCCTGACTAGTTGATAAACCTTAATTTGGTTTATGTTGAGAAAAGATATTAAAAATCTTTTGAAATGATTTCCAAGAAGATTTTAATAAAAGAATATTCTGGATTGGAATGAGGCGTATGATGTGTTATTATAGCACTTGATTATAAGATACGCGAGTTATTTGGAAAGACCGGGTTTAACCCAATTTGAATAACTGTTACGACAACTAAGAGTCGAAGATATGAAGACAGTGGTTGAAGACTGGAGATCTTTATATCGAATGGGTGATTACTGATGTCTTGATTGGGACGTACACCCAAGACAAGGTAATAAGTGGTGATCGTCCAGACGTACTAGGAGATCGACCGGATATGCGAGTGTCTCTCTCCTGTTTAGACATGTGGGACGAGGAATATGGTGCCTCCGGTTTCGTTCAGACCCAGAACAGACTTGCAAATGGATGGTGTGTCTGACATTGATTCCTTTATGTTGTATTCATCGATCTGTGCTAAATATATACCTCTTTGGTGGTAGAGAATTTATTCTCTTGCTTAACATTCTTCTCTGAGACATATGAGCATAGAGGTTATATATTGGTGGAAATCAGTGGTATGTTATGAATTGACAATGTAGAATGCTCGGATGCATTAATCAAAGCTTTTGTTGAATAACAAGGCTTTGTGGTCGATGATCAAAGTGTAATAACCCGAAAATCTAGGCCAGTTTAAAATTTTTATTTTGGCGATTTTAGCGAATTTTGAATATTTAAAATGAATTATTTTAAATAATATCGACGAGAAATTTATTTTGAATATAATTTGAACGTTTATATTATATACGTCGTCGTTAGAATATAAATATTTATATATATAATTATAAATAGAATTGAAAATGGCGCGGTAGTTCGATAATTCGATTTCAAACTTCAATTGAATGTACCGGGTGCAAAACAATCCGGATTTTAGTGAAACCAAAAATGATAGGATCTAATTGATAATATCTTTCCAACGAAATATTTATATATATAATATATATTTCGTTGGAAAGATATTATCAATTAGATCCTATCATTTTTGGTTTCACTAAAATCCGGATTGTTTTGCACCCGGTACATTCAATTGAAGTTTGAAATCGAATTATTGAACTACCGCGCCATTTTCAATTCTATTTATAATTATATATATAAATATTTATATTCTAACGACGACGTATATAATATAAACGTTCAAATTATATTCAAAATAAATTTCTCGTCGATATTATTTAAAATAATTCATTTTAAATATTCAAAATTCGCTAAAATCGCCAAAATAAAAATTTTAAACTGGCCCAGATTTTCGGGTTATTACACAAAGCACGGCTTTAAATAGAATAGCTTTGTGTAGCGTTAATTCGCGAGCTTCACACCCCGGTATGAAACAAAAACGGGATAGTGACTGAAGGGAAATGGACATACGTTAGCTTCTAGCTAGATGTGATGTCATGGTATGGAGCCCAGACATTTACTTATGTGGATGTTGGATATTATTTGATGGATAGAGAGGTACCTTGGATTTGATATCAGGACCGACTAAAAGGTCCAAGATGGTCGACGTAACCGACCATTTTAGTGGTTCGATGGAACCGATTAACGTATAATTTATGATATTTCCAATCAGCGACGACTGACCGGCCTTAAAGATCCATGGGTTGCCCAAGTGTGTAATCCTGAGGCGTTTGCTAGAGTGTCACGAAATCGGTGAGGAAGATCCCTTGCCTCGGTTCATAGATGGAAATCTAATTTCCAATACGCGACTTTTCGGTTTTAGTTGTAAACCTATGTATGGCGACGTAATATATGGTACCTATGTCGTCTATGACTGATACATTTATATTTGAAGTTGTTTTGACACTATGCACTTATAGTAATATTAAAATGATTTGTTTTAAAGCGAATTAAGCATGTTTGGCTATTATAAGGTAAAACTCTATCCTACGGCTTGTGTTGCATTGTGTGATGGGACCTGAGTCTTATAATAGTTTCATCTTTCAAAAAGCATTGCGTTGTTTACAAATTGTTTTATTTCGGAGTATTCATGGGAGTAAACCCGTTCCGTGACATACGACATGGTCCCGTGAAGTACCCTATTTTAAACTAAAAAGTTTAATCATTGTTTTAGTTCTCACACCAGTTCCATGACCAACTTGGAGTTTACTGTTTCAACTCAAACTCTGGGTGCCCATATTTTTCACATGGATAGCTAGTTGTTTTGGTTTTGCGGATTTCTATTTAATAGGATCTTGGTTTACAGATGGAGCTATATTCGAAAAGCTTTGTATCAGTGTATTTCTTTTAGTTGTGGTAGTTGATGTTTCCGCTGCATATTATGTTTATGTATTTAAATGCAAATTATTAATCTCGATATTGTATTTCCGTTGTATATTATTTATTTCATACTCTGATATCTTGTACCTTGATGTAAATTGTTGAAATAGCAATGAAATGTTCTTATGTTTGTGTTATGATGCGTCGTGTTCTCATTACAATCTGTGTTTTCTCGCCTCTTCAGAGGCTGGGGGAATTTGGTGCGTGATAGAAACCAAGGCTTCTTCAAAGACAATTTTTGAAGATATGAGATGGCATAAGGATAAACGTAACCCAATAGAGAATGTACTCATCCACCCGGCAGATTCCAAAGCTTGGAAAGAGTTCGATGATGAGCATGATTTAATGGTATAGACTCATTGTATCATCAATTTATGGGCTGTGTGATTCCATGCCTTTTGCAGCATTTAAAGATGTTGCCATTCAATAATTACCATCGGCAAACGCATCGCTAATGATGTTATTTCCTTTATAAGTTCAAACCTCTTTTAGAGACGTTTGTAGATATAACAAATGTTGAATTCATTATCTACGGATAATTATGTTGCTAAAAGTATAACTACTTGCGACACATTTGTAAGTTGTAAAAAAGGGTTCATTTAAAACGAAAGTTTTCGTTGCAATTGCTTATGTTTAGTGATGCTTCATCGATGTCACAAATAATTATAAATAAAATCATAAGATTTGCTACATAAATTATTTGCAACGTTATAAATTGATTGTGTCCTATATTATGTCGCAAAAGGTTAACTTCTAGCGACGTACACTTGTGTGGAAAAGTTTCTTTTGCATCTGCATCTTTTGTGACATTTACGCGAGCAAATTTTTTTATTGTTAAGAACTTTTTGCGATGCATGATTAGTCTTTTGCAACATTATTTTGTGTCGCCAAAGAGTATAATTGTTGTAGTGACATACCCGTAGCGTTGGTTCCATGAATTGATTGCCGATTGATAGGCCTCGGTGTTCATGGGATCAACCATGTAGTGCGTGGGTTGTTGTTGCTTGGGAATATGTTGCAACAAGGCAAACCGTCTCATCACTCTATCTGGAAGATAAAACGTGATGGCCTAAAAACAAATTAGAGGCACTCGTGTTGTCCAAAGCTGCATCGAGGCAACACACAATTGCGGTAAATAAGAAAATGCCTCGGTGTAAGGGGCCCATGAAACAACATCGTAATCGAGTACATCGAACTCTTTACGACAGAACATAACATTGCGTCCAGGCGACAACGTGCACTTCCGACCAACCCACCTATTAAGAACACTAACAATTCATTATTGCATTTAAAAAAAGTAATATGTACAATTTAGATTTCTCATAATAGTACTTCTCAACATAAGGAAAAGAAACATCAAAATCCGATCGCTTCATAAATTTTCTCCCAACCGGGAGATATGTCCAAGACCAAGTATGCATACGAGTATATATATAATAAAACATGAAATGCAACGATAAATTAATATTCATGAAAATGAATAACTTGTAATTGTAATATCTGCACCAATGTTAGGCAGCCTCCAATGGAATCGCCGCGCTGTAAAGCCATCCGTGATAGCTCGACATATGTGAATCCCAGCACGGCGCTACCCTAACCTACAGACGACATAGATCGAAGTCCTCCAAATAATGAAGCTATCTAAGCCATACTCGAGATTTCGAATGGTCACATACTGAACGAGACGTAATAATGTGGATTATAATAGCTCGCACACGCTGCTATATATGTTCTTGAGAAGCATTCGCAAGAATGTCCCCCGCTAGTTGTTCCCTAAACCACTTCGTATTAATCATCTCGGGCACCCACCACTGATCACCTGGAGGAGATAAACCTAACAGTCTCTCACACATCTCTGCATAATCAGCGGGTTTAGGATTGTTGAATGGTCATTCATCAATAGGTATGCCATGCAATACCACTACGTCAGCCAACGTGATCGTCATTTCACCGCATCGAAGGTGAAATGACGATGTCTCTGGTCTCCATCGATCAAGTAACGCCGTGATAAGATGGCGGTCAAATTGTATATATCGGAGCCGATGTATCAAAAGAAAGCCAGTTCGTTCAATTAGTGCTAACACACCAGCATGTTTTGAATCGACAGACTTTAACTAAGATGAGTTATCGATGGTAGTAACAGGAGTTATGCTCTGCAACACAATAACAAAATTGGATTTTCAATTAGATAATACGCACATATATTCAAATATGTATTCAAAATACATATTTTATTACAACTATCAAATTAACATTGCTTGAACGATGTTGCCAAGTATATGACGCTCCCGTTTATAGGTCCGGGCAACTTCTCCGCATACTCCACAATAATTCAATGCTAACAAATTCAATATTATGTTTTTCCAAAACAAATACACAACTACCAATCTTCAATTCTACAAAAATAATTGACTTTCAAGATAATTCAGTTGAAACAGATATCATATTCTAAATAACTCATCAGTTTCTAAATATACTTTCACCAACACGATATTATATACTTTGTATTCAACCTTCATTACAAACCCATGGTGACATTTTTGAACCTCATTACATACCGTTATGATTATTACATTAACATTCCACTAACATACAATTTTGATTGTTTAATTACATAAGAGAAATTTCACAATACAAACCGGTAGTGATTAGTATATCACATCCGTTCACAAGTTATTTGTTAACAAAAAATTTCTCAAAGTTGTCCCGTCTAACAATCTGTGAAGTCCGCAGAAGTATATCCTAACCAGACTCATGATTCACTAAACATGCACATATGTCACAAATACTCTCTTATGAATCAGGAAATTCAGCAATAGCATTTAAAGTTTGTCATGTTCAAACATCCCTTTATGATGTATATTGAAATCAACATTTGTAAGGAAAATCGAAAACCCTTATGTGTTGTCAGCCACAACAAAAATTCTCCAAATCAAATGACTATAGTTTCCAACCTCAACATAACTTTCGTAAAATCAACTATTGCATATATTAAACAACTATAAATCACCAAAAACTAGCACTAGAACAACCGCCTATAAAATCACTAGAAAATCCATAAAACCCTAACCCTATTTTCTGAAGAAAAAAACAAGAGAAAAATTACTGAAATTATTACCTGTAGCTTGTTCATGCGATGAAGAGCTTGCCATATTTAGAAATAAAAATTGTAACTTGTTGAAGAAATTTCGAATGTGAAAAAGTGAGGTTTTGGATTTTGGCTCTGAAAAAGTGGAAGTTGAAGAATGGGAAGGAAAAGGGAAGGAGTCGGCTAGTTATATGCATCGGGGCGCAATCCTGAATTGCACCCCGATGCATTTTTTTCTTTTTTATTTTTAACACAGGTGCAATTTGAGATTGCGCTAGTGTACACGTGTACCTACGCAATCCCAGATGGCGCAAGTACATTCTGGTTAATTCATCGCTGAGTTGACCAAAAGTGAGCTAAATTTGTAATATTTTGTAAAATAAGGCTATTAGTGAAAAAAGGGCTAAAACGAAAAGGGAAAAAAATCCGTGTATTTATTGTATTTTGTTTTGACCTGATCAAAGTTTGCATATATTTGGTGCTGAATAACTTTCTCCTTACCATCATTTATATGTCGCCAATGGTTAATCCAACCGGGCTATCAATTTATCACAGAGCTGTCTATTTAACAACTTCAATAGGACCGTCAAGAAAGTAGCTTGAATATTTTTGATTGATCATAGTTGGAAAAATATGTTAGTTGAACATTACCCCTATTCTATTCTTGAATTCAAAGTTTGAAGTCTCCGTTAAAGTGGCTATTATGGATTACTAGTTTTATCAATAAATAATTACCTACTGCTTTGCCACTTGGATAATTTAAGAATTTATGTTCAGGTTCCACCGTACAAATTGTTATCTCTGTATACAGATTGATGGCAAAACAGTACAATGAGTATAGTAGATTTGTAATCCAATTGCAAGGTGTAATAACAATGTAAGAACTATGTACGAGTTTTGACTTTTGACAATCGTCTCCTGATCCATTTGAAAGTTCCAAAAGTTCTGTATGTATACTTTATTATGTGTTTAAAAGTTAAGCCCAATATGAATACAAAGCTATTTGGTTTCTTTGTTTGATGGTTTATCTACATTTATTAACCACTTACATCATATTTGCAAACATAATTTGAATATTGTGTATGTTATTTAAGACTGATAAGATACTATAAAATAGTCTTTAAAAATACATTGAAACTGATTTCCTAAGTTTTAAAACTGATGTTCCAAATACAAATTATTTTTAGAACTCAGAAATAGAAAACTGAATAGCTTTCAGCATCTAGTTTGTCTTTGAACTTACAATGTAACTAAAAAAAACTTACAATGTAACTAAAAAATCGAATCTTGGTTAGTAGTTTCGAGAAATTAAAGTCCAAAAGCATGCGTTCTACTTTGAAAAAAAAGAGAAAGAAAGGGTAAAGACATAACACAGGTTCATACTTTTTGAGTTATAATAGTTATTAGCTTTAAGTACAATACGTGCTTTATGAATAGCATGAAACTGAATATTATAGATGATAAACCATCCTTCAGCACAATCATTAGTGGAAATTCATCATTTACGAGCAATAAGCACCACTTGTTTCCCAACATTTCTTCCCATGAAAACCCCAACCAATGCTTTAGGTGCATTCTCAATTCCCTCGACTAAATCTTCCACATATGTTATCTTTCCTTCTCTTATGTAAGAAACAATCTCTTCCAAAAATTTGGGATATATGGGAAAATAATCCGTCACTACGAATCCTTCCATTCTTATACGCTTCGTCACAACGCACAATAAGTTATGTATGCCTTCAGGCTTTTCGAGGTTGTACTGAGAAATCATTCCACATGCGGCAATCCTCCCTTTTATTCTCATGTTCAGAAGCACTGCATCTAGCATCACTCCCCCCACATTCTCAAAATATATGTCAATTCCTTCTGGAAAATACCTATATATGTTTCATACATGTTATAAAATTTTGCAAAATGACGTACGATACGTATGTAGTAATGAAACATGCCTTTTTAATGCTAGATTAAAGTCCTTCTCCTTCTTATAGTTGAAGGCTTCATCGAACCCAAGTTTGGTCTTCAGTAGATCAACCTGATGAAGTTATGAAACAAAAATGCACAATTGGTACATGTGTAAAGACCCGCAACTTCCCCGTAAAGGAAAACGTCGGATAGTTCGAGAACAAGCCACATCAGAACGCATATAAAAGAACATTTCATTGTATATTACAACAATGCATCAGATTACAAGAATATACAGAGTATAAATGAATAAATATTACACAGAAATATCAGAGATTTAAATTACATTTGAATACATAGCAGCGGAAAATAATAAAATACACAACTAGAAGGAGATATACGGATACAAAGCTTTCCGGATATCGTTCCAGCTGTAAACCAGGATCCTGTGAATATAAATCTGCAAAACCAAAACTACTAGCTGCCCGTGTCGAAATAAGGGCACCCAGAGTTTAGGTTAAAACAATAAACTCCAGGTCAGTCATGTGACTGGTGTGAGAACTAAAACAGTTAATCTTTATTTTAAAGTTAGGTAAATCAAGGGACCACGCCGTATAACACGGAACGGGTTTCCTCCCAAGAATACCAGTGCATAAAACAAACAGCGCAATGCTAAATAATGAAAAATGAAGCTGTTATAAGACCCAGGTCCCATCACACAATGCAACGCAGCCGAGGATAGGGTTTTCCCTTATAACAGCCAAAGAATGCTTGATACGTTTAAAACAAATCATTTGATACTATAATAAGTGCATAGTGTATAAAAAAACTTCAATCATAAATATCAATCATAGGCGGCATGAATGCCCCATCCCACTATGTCGCCATACTAGGTTTTACAATTAAAACCGCAAATGTCACGTATTTGGAAATTGGATTTCCGTCTATGAACCGAGGCAAAAGATAGTCCTCAACCGATTCGAGACAATCTAGCCCATGTCTCAGGATCAGAACGCATCAACCCTTTAGATCGTCAGGGCCGGTCCACCGATGTGGATTATTATGCCTGAACACTACGTCTCTCCGCCCTTTGGGGCGTAAATGAGCCAACTAAATGACTCCATCGGTTCGAGAACGACCGATCAATCCGAGGCGCCTCGCAACAGCAACAAGCACATAAGTCAAACTCGTCAGGGCGTGTAAAACCACTGACGCCACTTCTAGCTAGAAAGAAACGCAAGTCCTCCCTGAGGTCCGTCTCCCGTTTTTGGTTCATACCGGGTGTGAAACTCGCGAATCAAACGTTACACAAATCTACGCCACAAAGGCCGTGCTTTGATCATCACCACAAGACTTTGCTTTTCAACAGAAGCCTCGATCATTTGCCTCTTAGGCATGCCACACAGGCAATTCACTCCATGCGTTTGATGTCCATCAATATATAACCCCTGAGCTCGTACGTCTCAGAGAAGGGCGTTAAGCAAGAGAATAAATTCTCCGCCGCCAAACAGATATATATTTAATAGAAATCAATCACACAGACTAAAATCCAATGTCAGACACACAGTCCATTTACAAGTCCGTTCTGGGTCTGAACGAAACCGGAGGCACCTAGTACCCCGCATATCCATCGATCTCCAAGCACGTCTGGACGATCACCAACTGTTTCCATCTTCTTGGGTGTACAGCCCAATCAAGATCATCAGTTATCACCCAAACGACGTGAAGACTTCCGGTCTTCGACCACCGTCTTCATCTTCGACACCACGTCGAATCAGTTATTCAGAATGGGATAAACCCGGTCTTTCCGAATAACTCGCGTATATTTTAAATAAGTGTTACACAAACACAACATACGCCTCATCCCAATTCAGAATATTCTTTTATTCACAAAAGCACATTCTTAGGGAAATGTTCCCATTAATTTTATCCAAGATAAATTCTTCTAAATTTATTCTTTAATCTCCTTTGAATATCAATTCAAACTAGTCGGGATTAGCGAACCACACCGAAGTAATCATTTATTTTATTTCCCAATCCCAACCTATTCATCCCATGAAGTAAAACTGGTCATACTTCATATCTAACACCACGGTGTTATCGGTAAATTCAATTACCATTTCACGTTTAAATCTAATTAAAGATTTAACTATCGCCTGGAGTAAAACTGGTGATACTCCATTCTCGATCTTTATAATCTAATTAAAGATTCATTAAAACTCCACTTAGTTTTAATCTTTAACTGGGTTACAGAATCCGTGTCATTTAAAACACAGTTCACGATAAACCCAAAGTCACATTCATTAATTATCGGGTTAAAGAACGAGTGTTATTTAAAACACTGTTCACGATAAACCCAAAAATCAATATCAATTCAATTCCAATTAAATATTACTTAATTGGCACACTTCATTAAATCTAAATAAAAAGATTTAATCATTTCTCAACTGGGTTCAAGAACAGTGTTAGTGAAGACACCATTCACGACAAACCCAAATCACATTCGATATTCAATACAAGGCTCTGAATAGAAAATATATCGGCTTATATTCAATATCGAATTCTACGACTAACAAATGCCGTATTGGAAATAACGATATAAATATATATATCTTTCAAATTTCCATAACAACACCTATATAATCACGAATTTCAACATTGAAATATTCCGAAGACAATTTCGATTCAAATCCACTCCAATGCAATCATTGGAAATTTTGGTTATTTTCAAAACCATTTTCAAATTCAATTTATTTATTTAAAAATAAATAGAATTATAATTCTAGTTCATTTCGATAAAAACCTATTTTTATCTTTTCAAATATGGAGTTTTTCACCCCAATCCTTTCTAAATCATTTCTTATGATTTTACACAAATTATTACTATTTTTAATAATTTTATCAAGGCCCGTACAGTCGATTTCCATCAACGGCCATCGAACTGCACTTACAGCGACCTTTTTCAAATTTGATTTGGACGTAACTCCAAATCCAACCGTTAGATTTCAAATTTCTAATATTCGTTAGAAAGCTCTTTTCCATACGAACCCAACGGTTCCGGTTTTAGGAGAATCCGACGGTCGGATCTCCCGTAATGTCCGTTTGAAATAAATGGTCGAAATTCACGAACTGCCGCGGCGCGGCGCATTCTATTCAGGCCATTATATTATATATATAATATATATAATATATATTTCGTCGATTTCTATTTAAAACGAATTATATAAATAGTTTTAAAATCGTTTCAAAAGCTATTTCAACTTTCTTTTCAATTCAAATCAAAATTGAATTCTTCTTTATAAATTCGTTTTAAAATTCATTTCTATTCCATTCAAATTTCAATTCAATTTGAATTCATTTCAATTCACTTTCAATTCAATTTGAATTCGTTTTCAATTCATTTCGAAATCGTTTTCAATTCAATTCATTTCGAAATCGTTTTCAATTCAATTCATTTCGAAATCGTTTTCAATTCAATTCATTTCGAAATCGTTTTCAATTCACTTCATTTCGAAATCGTTTTCAATTCACTTTGAAATCGTTTTCAATTCACTTTGAATTCGTTTTCAATTCAATTCATTTCGAAATCGTTTTCAATTCACTTCATTTCGAAATCGTTTTCAATTCACTTCATTTCGAAATCGTCGATTTCGAAATCACTTTTCAATATTCATTTTAAAATGAATAAAGTCGATATAAATATCGTTCACGTCAAAATGGCGTCAATCTAATCAACACGGCTTCATAAATTTCTATTTTCAAATTTTCTTTATTTTTCAAATTGGAATGAGGCCCAATCAATTACCATATAAAATTAATTATATGGATTTCCATACAACACATGTATATAATAGCATTGAAAAATAATCAACCATCAACCAAAGTGCACTACACTGTATAAGCATCAAATATAGATATTCAACGCTTATAACAGCCTGTCAATCAATCGGTCGACATATTTAATCAATCAGGATGAGTGAAATTCATATCTCATCCCAACACCCATGTGGGTTTCAAAAAACCAAACACAGATTTTAGTTGTGCAGTTGGGCGATGTGTAAAATTTATCGTCCCAACCAATGTCATTCAAATAAGTGTACATAAACAAACCGTCGGGTTTGTAAATGAATATTTATTTTATTCACATTCACGTTAAAAATTATATTTTTAACGATAAAACATTTTATTCCAACATATGAATTTCTATTATTCATTTACACAATAAAATGATATTTTTATTTTCTAACATATTTTAGAAAATTTCGGCGGCATAACGGCACGATACTAGAAACGGGACAAGGCCTAGCCTTATCCCCGGTCTAGTGAAGGCCCACGCCATTCACACATCAATCAAAATCGCCAAACAACCAAATCCAAATCAAATCATATAACTAAGCTATGCAACCAAACAAACAAGTCCATGGTCTGTGGACGATTGTGTCGGGTGCTACTAAGCACCGTCTGCATCCTAGTATATATATATATAAATAGAAATGAAATGGAAAGGTGAGAAATTCTCACATATAGCTATCCTAGCTCCACGGCTCTTCATTTGCAGAAGTCTTCGTCGTTATTGCATCTTCGTCATCTTCGTTGCCCGTTTTCACTACATATGTAAAAATCGAATTTTTACTTCGCTTTTCAATATATAAAAATCACATTTTTATTCCGAAGTTCAATATATAAAAATCATATTTTTAATTCGAAGTTCAATATATAAAAATCATATTTTTCTTTCGAAGTTCTATATATAAAAATCATATTTTTAATTCGAAGTTCAATATATAAAAATCAAATTTTTAGTTCGCTATTCAATATATAAAAATCGAATTTTTACTATGTTATTCGATATATAAAAATCGAATTTTTACTTCGTTATATAGATAAAAATTCTATTTTTATCACGCTATTCCCTATATAAAATTTCCGCCTTTTCAAAAATAAAGATTTGCCTTTTCTAAATTATATCATTATAAAAATCACATTTTTATTTTTCTACACTTATAAAGATGATATTTTTAATTTTCCTATCATGTAAAAATTATATTTTTAATTCTCTACATAACCAAAAATCATATTTTTATATCATCTATAGTAAAGACTATATTTTTAATACTTTAAAAATATAAAAATCATATTTTTATTTCGTCATTTCAACAATAAAAATCCGACTTTTCACATATTAAAAAATCTGATCTTTCTAAATTAAAAACATAATCTTTTCTAAATTACAAATATAATCTTTTCTAAATTAAAAATATAATCTTTTCTAAATTAAAAATATAATCTTTTCTAAATTAAAAATATAATCTTTTCTAAATTAAAAATATAATCTTTTCAATCGATAAAAAAAAAATAGATAAAAATCCTACATTTTCTTTCTAATAAACTAATTACCTTAGTTAGAGAAATAAACAACAATTAAAAAAGCAAATGATGAAACAAAGTTAAATAAAAATAAAATAAAAAGAAAAATCAGGGCTTACATTGAATCGGAGGTGGGTTGCGCGGTCTGGAGGGGTTCGTCGTCGGAGTCGGGGGTGGGGCGCGTCAGGCGGAGGAGCGGTGGTGGGGTGGGGCTGAACGAGGCGGGTTTGGTTTTGGGAAAGATGGAGGATCGCTCTGGGGGGGTTTCGAGATGGAGGAAGGAGGGAGAGGGCGCACACGTCGGTGGGGGGGGGGGGGGGAGGGGGGGGGGAAGAGGGGGTCAGGGAGGCGGCGCCGCCGCTGGAAGGGGAGACGCGATTTTTCGCCGATCCCCTTTTTCCTTTTTTTTTATTTTAAAACTAAATTGAGAATATCGGGGGGGGGGGGCCTGGTTAAGGGGAAGGGAAAGGTTTTTTTTTATTATTTTATTTTATTTAAATTTCCACATAAAGCAACTTTTATTTTCGACCACAAAACGAGGCCCACCGCCTGCCGCATATAGCGTTTTACCCCCATTCCGAACACAATGGGATATGTATCGCAAGCTGATTCGATAGTTACAATCAGTTTCCATTGAATTTACATTTAAATCATTATATTGAATTTTAAACGTACATTTCAAATTACCGGGGTCGCATACGAACTTTAAAAATTCCAGAAAAATATTTTCTAGCTTAGTATTGACGATACGGTCCTAACAAAACTAGTTTCGTCAAATTCTAAGACCGTTGGAAAAATGGCCATTTTCCAGTCGATTAAAATCAACTGAAACTGGTCAAACGCGTTTTCCTTTGCCACGCTCACATATTGATTCGAAAAATTATGAAATTTGAAGCCTAGCAATAACTTGACATCACGGACCCAACAAAACTGGTTTCGTCGAAATCCGAGGTCGTTTGCAAAATGTCCATTTTTAAGGGCCTGAATTCCATAGCGACTATTCAGAATTTTCAACTGGATATACCTTTCGATTCTTGTCATGAAATTTCGATTTTTCGGATTCGTTGGAAAGATATTATCAAATAGATCCTATCATTTTTGGTTTCACTAAAATCCGGATTGTTTTGCACCCGGTACATTCAATTGAAGTTTGAAATCGAATTATCGAACTACCGCGCCATTTTCAATTCCTTTTATAATTATATATAATTATTATATATTCTAACGACGACGTATATAATATATACGTTCTAATTATATTCAAAATAAATTTCTCGTCGATATTATTTAAAATAATTCATTTTAAATATCCAAATTCGCTAAAATTGCCAAAATAAAAATTTTAAACTGGCCCAGATTTTCCGGGTTATTACAACATGTATATTGGAAATATATTTGCTAAGAGACATTGTTACTAATAAGTACCTGTTGAAAGTACTACAAATTTCTGGAGAATTTTAAAGAAATTGACAAATTATAATATATGTTATTACTTGATGTGTATAGATTGTAAAATCTAGAATATTTTAAATAATAAAAATTTATTGTGAGATGCCAACAAATAGGAGAAGAGGCACATTGTAATGGTGTACTACAACTTGAAAGCAATAAAGTTGTTGCAGTACTAAAACACTTCAAGTCATTTCTTCCCTAAGTTTTGCTTCCAACTATTCAACTATTTTCAACTACTTTCCACTTCTTCCACTACTGACAGTACCTTTTCATCAGATCCTGTACATCCTACTACATAACAACCCATTTGCTTAGCAAGCTGTCCAACAAGCTGGCCAACTGCACCTGAAGCTGCTGATACAAAAACATGCTCTCCTTTCTTTACTGAGCATATCTCATGAGACCCAACATATGCTGTTAGACCTAGCATACCTGTATAGGAAACATAAACTTCCTTATAGTACAAACATAGGCACAGAGAAGCCAAATCCAAGGACTTAACACTGTTAATACTTATAGTAACTGGCAACTTATGTAACATAATAACACAATATGAAAGCAAACATCCTAATATCTAAACCGAGTCTCATTTGAAGATCCTCATGGAAATGACTTTGTTTGATGTCATACCACAAAAACCTTGTCAAATTTTAAAACCAAATTCCTCCTTGCTACATTACTTATAACTGTTTGTGTCAATGATTGTCGAACTATATAAGAACCAAATTCCTCCTTGCTACATTACTAACTGTTTGCGTCAATGATTTAAACTGAAATATAACCTTAAACCAAATAGAAACATATAGAACCATGCATGAGAAGGGAATAAAGCATACCCAGGAGGCCAGTGTAGTAAGAAAGCGGAACATCAGTGTACTTTATTTTGAATAGGCCTTCAGGAGAAGTTATAAGGCTATACTCCTCCCATCCAGTAGTTCCCCATGCATAATCCCCCACTTTGAAACTTGGATGTGCTGAATCCACCACTTTACCAACACCGTAACCACTTAGAGGCATCGTTGTCATAAAATTAAAGTTAAGTCGCGTGAGATTAGGCGATTATATTTTAAACTAATAATTCCTTAGTAATAATCTATCTAAACACCCCATATTGTTGGAAATAAACTTGGTTTTTAAGGAAACATTGATTATGTGACAAATTTTATTCTTGTATTTAGGGGAGCACAAAATAAATGGTAATAAATATTAGAGTTATCAAAATAAGATTAGAGAAGAATCTAGACTAATATGTAAAATAAATAAAAGTCTAGAAAAAGAAAAGTCTAGAGACTCTCTCTTATATAAATTAGGAAGTAATCACTCATTTGTATCAATCAAGAAGAATCAAGCAAGTATAAAATAAATTATGTAATCAAGTTATATCAAGCAATAAAAGATTTTCCTTCTCCTCAAAAAGAAATTATTTCTCTTTCTTATAATTCATCTTTCTCCTCTAAAATTCTAACAAAGTGGTATCAGAGCAACACAAATTTTCCAACAAAGTGGTATCAGAGCCAGGTCGAATTTTGATATTTCTATTTCTTTCGACATTTGTTCTCACAAAAGAGAATTTTGAGGAATGGAGCAGTAGGAAAAAAGAGGAGCTAATCTCCAAAGGTCTGTGGGAAATTGTTGAAAATGGCTATGAATGGCGTAAAGACGTCGAAAGCATGTCGCAAATGGACAAGAAAGCCTTTGCGAAATTAAAACGGAATGATTATCGTGCTCTTTCTGTGATTGCTGAGAACGTCGATGAGAAAGCTTTAGATCTCATTTTTAGAGGAAGGTGTACAAAAGATTCATGGAATCACTTGAAAAAGGTATATGGAAAAGATGATAAAAAAATAATGAAAGAAGATAAGCTGATTGATGAGAAAGATGAAAAAAAGGATAGCAAGAGTGTGAACAAGAAGGAGCAAGAGAAGAAGAAAGAAGAGACTATGCCAGAGCCTATGGAAGAAGAGATGATGGATGAGACGGAGAAGGAGAAGAAGAAGAAGAGGAAAAAGGAGGTGCAGAAGCAAAAGGAAGCTAGGAATGCTGCTGATAAAAGGAAGGATACTGAAATTGGGCTTGATGCACATGATGCCATGGATGTTTATAGGGTGGTTGAATAAAATGAAGTAAGAAAAGAAAATATAGCTAAAGTTGAAGAAAGTTTAGTGCCCACAGTCGAACAAGAGAAGAATGAATCTGATATTATTGAAGTGAGTTCGGTCATCGAGGCGGAAGGGGAGAATAAAAGTGCTAGTAACATTAATGCTATTGAAAAAGAGAGAGATTTGAAATCTATTGATGTTGAGTTTTGCGCTAATGATGTTGAAGAAGCTGAAAGTATAGTGGAGTTGAATGAGGTAGACGATGAACAAAGAACTCAAGTTGAAGAAGTAAGCGAAGCAGTGCCTAATACAAAGAATGCCGATAATGGGAAGCTTGATGATGTTACTGAATCTAAAATTATTGATGAGAGAGAGGATGCTATCGTGGAAGAAGAGTCTAAAATCGCGCTTGAAGTTGTTGGTGAGAAAAAGGCTAGCATTGTTGTTTGTTCGGTATTAGTTAACACAAACAAAGAAATTGAATTGAACACACACTGTAAAAGTGAATTTTTTAAAGAATTTAAAGATGCCATATATGACTCATTCAAAGTTTATGACACTGGAATAAAATGGAGGCTAGAGCACACACTTTTTGGAATGTCTTGTGCGAATGGAGGAGGACGAAATGAATGGAGCACCATTGAAGAAATTGCATCGAAGATCTTCATATTGGGAAAGAGGAAGAAACGAAAAAAGAAAATTTGGATAATTTCTTTAGTCCTACTGAAGCACGTAAAATACAAAGAATCAAAATCTTGCATCAATTTGCAAAACCAAGTTTACGGGGGGATATTGGAAATAAACTTGGTTTTTAAGGAAACATTGATTATGTGACAAATTTTATTCTTATATTTAGGGAAGCACAAAATAATTGGTAATAAATATTAGTGTTATCAAAATAAGATTAGAGAAGAATCTAGACTAAACAAATATGTAAAATGAAGAAAAGTCTAGAGACTCTCTCTTATATAAATTAGGATGTAATCACTCATTTGTATCAATCAAGAAGAATCAAGCAAGTATAAAATAAATTATGTAATCAAGTTATATCAAGCAATAAAAGATTTTCCTTCTCCTCAAAAAGAAATTATTTCTCTTTCTTATAATTCATCTTTCTCCTCTAAAATTCTAACAAAGTGGTATCAGAGCAACACAAATTTTCCAACACATATATTCTCTTACAAGCATCCAAACAAATCCAACATCGGCTTGATGTTGATGTTGTGCAAAATTTAAAGAGGCAACATTAGAAGCACACACTGTTGATGAACTACTTTATATAAGGCACAGGTCATTGAGGTCAAGTAAAATATATATGAAAATGTGTGGCTCTCAAGTCAAAGAGTTCATGAACCTACATTGAAAGGAGAAACTAGGAAGATGAAGAACCTTATTTTTCAGCCAAAAAAACAGTAAAAAAGGCCGAAGGACATCAGTTTAACTTATAGGTCAAATAACGCAATGTTAATTACAAATGATGTTATTTTTTAATTTTCACATCATACAAAATGCTAGTTACAATTAGTACTATATTCACTTCAAACCATACAAAAAGCTAGTTATAATTAACATTATCTTCCAATCAAAAAAGAACATTATGATTTCCCGACGAAAATTCAAATAGTATAATTAACGTTGCCCTTCAACATTTTATTTTAAAATTTGAATGAATGCCTAATTTTCCAATGAAAGATATTTATCTTTTAAGTTTTCTATTTGGAAAATATAAAAACAGACTCCATATTCTTGGATTTCAGGATATAAATCCTACAAAGTAGTACCAAAAAAAAGAAGAAGAAGAAGAAATCGTACCAAACCAGGAACAAAATCAGGCAGATAGCTAGCTTCTTCATGCTTAGACATTCGATATGTAGGGATCACAGGAAAGATACAAATTCTTCAATTAAACAGCGTTGGATCCTTCTTCCACTTTCAACTTTATCTTCTCATTGCTTACAACCTCCATATCACTCTCTTTTGGTGCGCCAGAAACATAGCGTTTCAGTATCACTTTTTTGTTCGTCACTACCTCGTTTGCCATGGTTTATCTGCTCAATCTACTATTTTTTTTCTCTCCCACATTTAGCTTGTTGTGGACTCCACGAAGATATAAATACCCCTTATATATGAATACAGTAGTAGCCTCAGTCAATGAAATTACTTCGACTAATTTGGTTGAATGAATAATTGTTGTTTTAATAATGCTTATTATTCATGTTACCTCTGTAAAGTCAAGCTAGCCTAGATTTTTTTCCTGGTAAATAAAAAACTGGTTCTAGTGAACGTTTTATAATTCTGTGTTGTTTTAGTGTGACTTATGTTTTTTGAGCGTGTTTGTTTTGTTGTGGGGAAAGGAATACGGTCATCAAAGGGGGCCCTGAGTAAAGCCACCGAGGCGATCGCCTAAGACCTCCGATCTTGTAATGTTAATATTGGGGTATGTTCTAACAGTTTAGGGCCATCTATATACCAATTTGTGAGTCTTCAATTTCTTTTTGTATTTAAGGGCCGACCCTTGGAGGTGCTCGAAGTATCGTTTGTGGTGGGTTCGGGCGGTTGGCGTGTGGTTATTATCGAACTGCAGTGAATAGGCATGCCAAAGCTATTGTGTGCAGGACGAATTCATTACTCATCTATACATGCCAATAGCTAATACAACTATACAAGTAGGGACGGAACCAGGAGATGCATGAGAAGGGAGGCTTTTTTTTGGTAGGTACTTTGATGGAAATGTGGTGGAAAATATGTGATGTTGAATATAGCTTATGCTGACAAATGTGAGTGTTTATTAATCAACATGCCCTACAGTTTTTTAATCAGCGGTGTTTGAAAACATATGCATGATATACGGAGCTACAATTTTGTTTTGGATCGTTCAAAGTGAAATGATCTAAAGAAAAGTTAGATATTACAGGGTATGTGTCAGGAAATGGTACAAATTATCATAAAAATAGTTAGATATTACATGGTATATGTATGTTTTCTATACCATGATATACAGAGCTATGGCCAATTATTAAAATCAAGAGGGGGCCACGACCGTTACTTGGCCCCCTGTAGCTCCGTCCCTGTATACAAGGTATAGAATAAACAGCAACAAGCTATAGAACAAACAGTAGTCACAAGTGGAAATGAAATCCCCTATACCCGAAATTCCACGTCCCTCTATACCCAACCAATCAGGCCTCTTAAATTCCACCTTTTTGTAATTAAGCTCTTAGACTTAATTGCAAAAAAATAAAAATCAGGAGTACTGATTGGTTGGGTACTGGGGAATAGAGGATTTGGGTACATCTGATTTACTCTCTCACAAATGACTGTATAAAATATTTTAGAGCTCTGATACCAATTTGTAGAAAATATTTTAGAAGCTCTGATACCAATTTGTAGAAAATATTTTAGAGAGAAAGAGATAAAGAAATTTTGGGGAAGACAAACTTTATTTCTTTTCTTTTTGCTTGATTTCATGCATTGCAAATACATATCCTTATTTATACATGTTTATCTTTACCTAAAGGATAATTCTAGATAAGATCACAATAATACATTACCTAATATAACCAAATAAGCAGATCAGAAAATTATATTGCAATTAACACATGCAATATTTAATGCATGTTTAATTTATTTCCAACAATGTCTCCCCTAAATTAAACTTGCTTCTTGTTCCCAAATTCTCAGTACTTCTTCTGAAGACTTGTCCGCTTCGTGCCTTTGTCAAAATATCAGTCATCTGATCACTTGTTCGCAATATCTCGATTTTGATTCCTTTATACCTTATGTGCTTTGGCAAGAAAAAGAACGATATGATTATACATTTGTTGGTTACATTGACTTTGTTATCCTTCGTTGAGCTCTTCAAAGCAAATTCATGAGTCTTCCTTTTGCTCTTATCATGTCTTCCATAATTCTCCGGACATAAAAATATATACATTTGAACACATTCATTGTTGTAACCTTTGATCAACACATTTGAATTTTCTTCATATATTTTCCAAGTTTCAAGCATCTTAAATTTTCCAAAAACTATTGACTCAAAAATAAAGTCGTTAGTTATATGAGATAAATAATCAAACTTGTTATTTGAAATTGCATTAAGATCTTTAACTGCAACTTTATTTTCTTCTTCCACAGTATCGTCCTCTTTCTCATCATTATTTTTCTTATTACACTTGTTCTTTGGTTCTTTTTCCTTAACTCTCTCTTCTTTTTCTTTTTTGCTTCCTCTTTTTCACTCTTCTCTTCGTACTTGTCCTTGTCTTTCGGTCTATTTTTCTCTTTCTTCTCCTTAACATCACCTTCTTCATTTTCATCTCCTTTATTTTTACCCTTCTTTTCTTCTACATCCTTCACTTCTTCATATTCATCCTTTTTGTGTTTATCCTTCTTTTATTTCCCTTCTATCTTCTCCTTTGCATCATCTTCTGCATTTTCATCTTCTTCTTGTTTTCCTTTCTTTTTCTTTTGTCTGTTCTTCTCTTTCTACTTCTCTGCCTCTTTGCTTTCATCTTATTCATACTTGTCCTTCTTTTTTTTCCCTTTTTTCTTGTCTTTCTTCTTCTTTGCGTCTCCGTCTTCATTATCATCTTCTTCTTGATCTTCATCAACACTCTTCTTTTCTTTCTCTTCAACTTTTTCATTTTCTTCTTCAATGAACGAGCTTTGCAAAATCTCCCAAGCTTGCTTTGCAGAAGTGGCACGATATAATTTGTCAAAAGCGTCATCATATGTATCTATTCCCTGATAGATACAATACAATGCTTGTTTGTCTTTCATTTTCAATATTATCAATTTATCCTTTTTAGATTGTGTTAAATTTTCCTTATCTTCAACTTCGGTATACCCGTTTTCAACAATCTCCTATGATTCTTGAGATCCAAGAACCAATTTCATTTGAACACTCCATTCATTATAATTTTTTTTGGTTAACTGAGGAACAAAAGGAATAATGAAAGAATTGTTCATTTTGATCGAACAAGCTCTGATACCAATTTGTATAAAATTGATTGGAAAGAATTTTTAGAAAATTAATTGGAGAGGAAGAGATAAAAGTTTTGGGAAGACAAAGATTGGAAAGAATTGTTCAATCAGAATAAGCAATTCTATTCCCCTCTCTTATATTACTCAATTAACTAAAGAAAACTACGGTAAATGGAGTATCCAAATGAAGGCCCTTTTTTGATCTCAAGAGGAATGGGATATAGTTGAAGATGGGTATGAAGAAGTTGAAAATGAAGGAGAATTAACAAATGCTCAAAAACAAAATCTGAGAAAGTCAAGGAAGAAAGACAAAAAGGCCTTGTTACGGATCTACCAAGGAGTACAATCATATGAAGCTGCTTGAGAGAAAATAGAAGATACTACAACAGCAAAGCAAGCATGGGAAATTTTAGCAAATTCATTTAGCGGAGATGAAAAGGTAAAAAAGAGTTCGGTTACCGACTCTTCGAGGGGAGTTTGAAGGATTGCATCAAAAAGAGTCAGAACCTGTTTCGGAGTATTGTTCACGGGTATTATCTATAGTAAACCAAATAAAAAGGAATGGTGAAACTATGGATGATATTCGTGTCATTGAAAAAATCCTTCGTTCTCTTGATTCCAAATTTGGCTACAAGGTGGTAGCCATTGAAGAATCCAAGGACTTGGACACGATGACCATTGATGAACTCACAGGCTCATTACAAGCTCATGAAGAGTGGTTAATAAGAATATGAAAGAAACAAGTGTGGAGCAAGCACTCCAATCAAAGTTATCTTTAAATGAGAAGAATGAAGTATCCAAAGATCAAAGAAGTAGAGGCCGTGGTCATGGAAGAGGAAGAAATTTTAGAGGTCGAGGATCATATGCTCGCGGAAGAGGTAATTATGGAAGAAAAGAAAGCGGCTTGAATTAAAATTTCAGAGGTTCTCAAAGAGGAAGAGGATGAGGAAATCAAAGAGGAAGAGGTCGTGACTATTTTGAATGTTATAATTGCCACAAACCTAGTCACTTGGCAAGTGATTGCTGGTTCAAGGAGGAAGAAAAGCATGAAGCAAACATGGTGCACATAATTTGGAACAACTAGCAATTTTAATTTAGGGGAAGCATTGTTGGAATAAATTAAATTTGCAATAAATGTTGCCTTAATTGTAGGTTTTTTATTTGGTATAAAATTATCCTTATATTCTTGTGAAGAGGATAAAGATAAGGATGATGTGTTGGCAAAATCTTACTATTAATTGGATGATGTTATTTATATAAATAAAGGCATGTATTTGTCAATCAAGCAATTAAGAAAAAACAAGCAATAAAATCTCTGTCTTCCAAAAGCTTTTATTTCTTGTTTTTCCTTAATTGCTTGATTGACAAATACATGTCCTTATTTATACAAATAACATCATCCAATTAATAGTAAGATTTTGCCAACACATCATCCTCATCCTTATACTCTTCACAAGAGTATAAGGATAATTTTATACCAAACAAAAAACCTACCATTAAGGCAACATTTACTGCAAATTTAATTTATTCCAATGTTCTCAATTTATCCTTTTCAACTTATATTAAATTTTCCTTATCTTCAACTTCGGTATACCCGCTTTCAACAATCTCCCATGCTTCTTGAGATCCAAGAACAAATTTCATTTGAACACTCCATTCATTATAATTTTCTTTGGTTAACTGAGGAACAAAAGGAATAATGAAAGAATTGTTCATTTTGATCGAACAAGCTCTGATACCAATTTGTATAAAATATTTTAGAGATCTGATACCAATTTGTAGAAAAAAAATTGGAAGCTCTAATACCAATTTGTAGAAAATATTTTAGAGAGAAAGAGATAAAGAAATTTTGGGAAGACAAAATTTATTGCTTTTCTTTTTGCTTGATTGCTTGATTTCATGCATTGCAAATACATATCCTTATTTATACAAGTTTATCTTTACCTAAAGGATAATTCTAGATAAGATCACAATAATACAATACCTAATATAACCAAATAAGCAGATCAGGAAATTATATTGCAATTAACACATGCAATATTTAATGCATGTTTAATTTATTTCCAACAGTGACATCATTAAATGCAAAAGCAATGTCAACATGTAGCTAATCAAAAAAATTGTACTATGTCCAACTAAATTACCAAAAGGGAAACAGTGGGTCGCATGTAGGGCTCTACAATTTCCCCCGCTCAGGTCCATGAGTTATGTTCACACTATTACAAATAATGTAAACAAATTCAGTTACAAGACACCTTGTTTCGTGGTATCTCTTTTGCATTCCAATAAAAACTATTCATTTATGTTTAGATAAGGTGTGAGTGAGAGATAGTTTGGGAGACAGAAGAGAAAGAAGATTGCATGATGGAAAATAGAGAGGTTAAAGGAGTGATGCACTGTTTATGGTGTTCTTACCCTAACTGTGAATGAATAAACTTGTAAATATACACTCTATCTCAATAATTACATCAAACATTGCGATATTTGCCATTTTACAGCGATCATGTCATATTTCATGCAAGAAATGGCATGCCAGAGTTTGATGAAACTCTAAAGAGCTTCTGGAAAAGGAAGCTACTTGCTAATTTCAGGATTTAAATAATAGTGGCATATTTTGATAAAGGCAGTGAACGAAAGCTTCATAGCAAAGGTATACTGATTCAGAACAATAACAAGGTACCGACGTTAGTATAGAAAAGCCTCAAATATTATTTTTCTTTTGACTTTTCTAACCGTGTTGAAACTTGAAACTCAAGACATTAGCTGGGTAAGCAATATTCGGTTTAAAGCGGATCAGCCGATTAAACCGTTGTTTTTCGGTCAGTTCGGTTTTAAAATTAAATCGATTTGAATTCTATTTATGAATTTTTTTTCTTATCGGTATAACCCGATTAACCGAACTTTTAATTTATTATTTAATTTTATTGTGTTATACTACTTTAAATAACTATGTGATAAAATGCAAAAAATGTGTTGTAAATATATCAAATTTTATTATAAACATAAAATTTACTACATAAATTTTATCCCACCATGAGTATATGTTTTATTTTAAGTGAATTCATTATCTGAATAATAACACATCCATAAATTCAGTTAAAATTCGGTTTATGAAATAGTTTATTTTTATTATTGGTTTAACCGAATTAACCAAACTTTTAATTTATTACCTAACTTACGGTGTTGTACTACTTTAAATAATTAGGTGATAAGATACAAAAACATGTATTGCAAATAGATCAAATTTTATTATAAACATAAAATTTACCATATAAAATTAAGTAGAAAGATGGTAAATTTTAATTTTAGACTGAAGGAGAAAGTAAAAGAAAGACATAAGGACAATTTAAAGATTAAAGAAACCAAAAGTAGAAGGACATTAAGTTTAAAATTTATAGTGAAGGATAAAACACTAAAAAAAAATTAGACTGAACTACAATATTAAATTAAACTAACGTTTTATTCGATCTAAAATTGAACATAATACTAGTTATAACTAGCATCTGTGTATAGTACAAAAATTGAATATAATATTAGTTATATTTAGCTTTCTCCTTCAGCTTTAATTTAATTTTTAAAGTTTTCTTTCAATCTAAAAAAACAATGTGCTGTTAAATCTATTTTTTTAAAGAAGTTTGTCGTTCACTCCTGTTATCCCTTAAAGAAATAATAGTGTAACTACTTTCTAATTATCTTTTCATTTCAAATCTGTAGTTGGAAATATATGAAACGGCTTTTTTGAAAATCAAGAAATAACCCTTATGGTTTAATAAACGTAACAGAACATGAAAAGGAACATTTGCAAACTAATTTTCACCATTGATTAAAAAATAGACCCATAAATGGTTCGCATTGAATAAGGGTGCGTTCTTAACCAACGCGAGCGGGGTATTTGAGCGTGGCATTTGAGCGGGGCATTTGAGCGTGGTACTGTAGCAAACAAGGAATGTGTTTTTAGTTGCCAACGGGGTATTTGAGCGTGGTATTTTGAAAATAAGATATAAATAGATATGATTTGGCAAATACGAATACAAATACAAATACAGTTTCTAATACAAATACAAGTACAAGTACATATACAAAAACAAATTAGCGGAGACCAGCAGCAACCAACCCATCTCTAATGTTATCTCGAACTAATGACATTTCTCGGTATCCGTCTGGGTGTACACGTTCAGTGCCTCTGTGCGTTGTATTTCTCATACTATAATATTCAGTCAAGTACCAATTGGGGATAAGTTCAGGATCATCATCAAAAGCTATAAAATTTGGGACACCGCTATTATATTTGCGTATGAAATTGTGTAAGGCCATTGTAGATACGACAACTTTCACTTGAGTGTTGAACCGAAATGTAGGCATCTTGTTGAGAATGATAATTTTTTTCCAAATGCCAAATGTTCTTTCTACGGCCATCCGTAAACTCGAATGGTAGTAATTAAACACTTCATTGGCCGACTTTGGTTGATTCATGGTATTACAGAAATGCGGAATATGGTACCTCATATTTCGATATGGCGGTAAATATCCATTCTGAAGTGGATAGCCCGAATCAACCAAATAATATTGTCCAGTTGGAGGGTTAGGAAAGTTAGAGCTTCTATCGTTTGTAACAGCATTAAAAATTCTACTACCATGAGCAGTCTCTTCCCAACCAGCCATAACATACGTAAACTGTAAATCGAAAGCAAAAACCTCTAATATATTTTGAGTTGCAAAAACTTTTCTTCCGATATACGGGATAATTTGATCAGCGGGTAAATGTGCAGATACGTGTGTACCATCTATAGCGCCAATACAGTTTTTGAAATACGGATAATACCGGGTTGAATTTCTGATGTGATATGGAACAATATTAAATTGTTGTTCTCCTGGCTTTATTACATCCACAACGAGTAATTGAAAAGCGTTTAGGACATCATGAAAACAAACGGAAATTGTGCTACCTGATCGTTGAAATCTTTCTTGAAGTTGTCTATTTGACAGCCCAGTAGCCATTGTATAAATGAATATTCCAACCATTTCAACGACACAGATTTCTGGTCTGGAAGTGAGTCCATGATGTTGCAGTTTTTCACATAATGCGTGAAAACAAATTCTTTTCATCCGAAAATTATTTTGACAATGGTTTTGATGACCATTCAAAATTTCGTTGATCCAAGATAAGCCAGTGAACTCTGAAGTATTAATCAACGTCATATGATTTCTCATTCCATTCCGAGATAGATAAACCCCGTAGAGATCTTTCAAATCGTCGTAATCGGAGGATGAATCGGAGTTAGACATTAATCGAATAAGAAGAAAGAGTTGAAGAAGTTGTTGAAGCAGTAGTTGTGAAAGTTGTTAAGGAAGGAGGGGGTGGTTTATAGGAAGGAAAGTTGAAAATCAAGCCGTTGGCGTCCGACGCGTCGGACGCCAACAACTTTATTTTCAACTTCCAGAAATCGTTCCATCTGGAAGGGGAAAAAGTGATTGGCGTCCAATGCGTCGGTCGCATCGGACGGCAACAAAATCCTGAACGTGCCAATTTTTTACTGTGAACGCACCGTAAAGCTATCCGTAGACGATAAAACACGAATAGCTACCAAGTCATACAAAAATCATTTTAGGCCATATTATAAAGATGTTTTTTTTCTCTTTTACCTATGTTCTTCACATTGATATGATTGATATCTCCGTTGAACTAGTTGGAAAAGGTGGTCAACAGAAGTTTGCAAAATTATGTGCAAGCGAACATGAATTCAAAGTTGACCAGTTTAACAAAGTAAAAATGTCAAAAGACTCCTAAGAGATAATTGGCAAAGTCAAAAGAATCATTGGCCTTGATTAGAAAGCGTTAAGGTTCAAAGCCATGAAATTTTTATAAGATATACCTTACTAAGGAGTTCCTAGGTTAACTTTGTACTACTGTTTATCAAAAGTTTTGGAAGTATCGTTTTTTTATGAATGCGGCTATTTAGATGCAAAATTAAACATAAATATAGAGACATAAAGTCTTAACCATTAGATATTTTTGTATGAAGAGGTGGAATTCATGGGATAATCCAATGGTGCAAATCAATTGTGTCGCCATTTATGTCGATTTTTTGTATTCAAATAGACATCCTTTTTTTATTGCCAATTATCATATAAATTTTAATTTGCTTACTTTAATACTGTTATGATCAATCAATGCATTCTTCAAAATTTTCTATATTCCGATTTTGATAGTTTTTCACTCAGATAACGTTGTGTGTGCATAAGCGTTTCATTGTACTTGCTTCTTTCGAGTCACCCTACCCCTCAACTTTTGTTGCTTCTTTCGAGTCACCCTACTCCTCAGTTAACCAAACTCGGCTAACCAAACTCAACCATCGTCTTCTGTTGCTTCTTTCGAGTCACCCTACCCCTCAGCTAACCAATCTCGGCTAACCAAACTCAACCATCGTCTTTTGTTGTTTCTTTCGAGTCACCCTACCCCTCAGCTTGGCTCTTGAATACGAGGATCGTCTGCAGTAGTTTCCACATCCACTCACGATTTAAACGTCTGTGCAGTTTCAAAGTGTGATTGGCCCACCCCCACCCCCGTGGAGGCTGACCAAACTGGCTGCCGTCTTTTGAATGGCCTTTTGGATCGCCCCACACATCGACTTGACTTTTGAATTCGAGGATAGTAGTGCAGGAATTTTCGGATGAACACAGGATTCAGACACACAAGTGGTTTCGAAACGCAACCGGTCCAATTGGAAAAACCATGGGCTGCCTCCCAAGAGGTGGATTGGGCATAGGTAGACCAATTTGATTGTCTAAAGATTAACTATATAATAAATGGAATTTTTTTCAAAAGATTAACTGTATAATAAATGGAGGTATAACTGGATAAAAGTTATAACCTCTCAAAACAGCCCTGTTTGATCGTTTAAAAATTATGATTAAAATTACATAGATTTTCATCGGTTTTATAATAAACAACAACTGGTGTATGAAAAAACTTAACTAAAAAGTTTGTGGTAACCCCTTAAATTCAGATTTGTGCAAAGTCAGTCAAAATCCGTAGAAGATAAACACCCAAGCAGAGCGTTAGGTTCTATACCATAGTTCTTACAACATTGTTAGAAGCCAGTTGAAACAACATATATGATGACATCAACAACATTGTTGTAGCACATGAAAATAAGAATTCATTTATAGAAAAGGCATATATTCTGACATGGGACCGACGGTTTTCGACGGGCCATCGGCGTCCATGAGAAATCGTCACATATTCGCAAATACATCAACAACCCAAGCCTTTCTTCCTTATTTTTTCCCTCCTTCCAACACACGAAACTCATTCTCCAAAAATCCTAAATCCGAATTTTCAACATCCAAATGCTCTTTTCTTCGTCTAAAAACCTGCTCGGCTTTAATATCAACATCTGAAATGATTTATTTCAGGTATAATCTCTTATTTTCAATATAAATCAAGTTTTTTACTCTAATTACCTACATATGTATAAGTTGTAAAACAAGGGCTATTTGTCGATTGTAAATGTTTCCACTAGCATTGTAGTGGTTTATAACATCCTCTTGTGTGCCTATTTCATATGCTATTTACTAACGATCATACATATTTTGGACCTCTAACCGATGAATCAAATATTCTAGTAGAAGCGTTTGAGAGTACAGAGGAAAATATTATACAAAGTGCGAATCAGAATCAGAAGACGATGATAATGGATATAAATAATGTGTACTAATTTGATACTTATGTAAGTATGCAATACCACGTATATTTTTCAATTGATGTAACTATGTTGAGTCCTTGACATATTAAAAAATTGATGTAACTATAAAACCAAATTTTTTTTTTACAATTGTTTACATCTTCTATGTCTTTTCCATTTGTTAATTTTTAAGCAATTTTTGTTAAAAATACAATGTAGTCTGCTTATCGTCGGAAAATGACACCCAATATGAATCAGTTATATACAATTCCATTTCTCTTTAAGTATGAAATATAATTCATTATCATGATATTATTCTGTTTTCAAATGATGTTTATATATATCACAGTTGTAGACATGTTATCTAAAGGTAGCAATACTTTCCGATCGTCCGGAGGTGATGGTAGCGGTCCATCATATTAGATCTAGATTAACCCTAGAGGGGGTGAATAGGGTTTATCCAATTTTAGCGAGATATTAAAAATTATCCGTTCACAGAATGCAGTAGAAATAAAAATGCAGAAAGTAAATAACACACAAAGATACCCAACTTCGGCAAAACCCTGCCTATTGCTACATTCCTAAGGTTTCTACTAGGTAATAGAACAGATTCCACTTACAAGGCCATGTAAACTCGCGAACCCCTCACTCCTATTCTAATCCTATGCTTAAAATCCTTGACTGATCTATATCCCCTATATCAGATTTCCCCAGATTACAACCCCATAACCCATAATCCTAGTTTTTATAGACTCTAGAAAACTACCATCTAACACCCTAACTGGATTACTAGAATTTTACAAACTCTAGAAACCAT
This sequence comes from Allium sativum, assembly GCA_030737875.1. Lineage (NCBI taxonomy): Eukaryota > Viridiplantae > Streptophyta > Magnoliopsida > Asparagales > Amaryllidaceae > Allium > Allium sativum. The sequence goes on along the minus strand of JASFAX010000036.1, from coordinate 1,769,725 downwards.
TCGAATAAAAATTGAATTAAAAAACAAACACAAAATATATTTACAAAGATTAGAAATCCCCTTTTAAAATCCCAAGCCCTTATCAAAACATGGTCGGCCCATTTGTTGATCAAGCGTCCACCCTTATTTGCTTTTATCCGGTTGTTTACTCCTTCTGGAAAAAGAAACGGTGGCTTCAAACAAAACTAGGGTTTTCTATTTTATACTTTTATCCCAAATCGCAAGTCTTGATGCAGTGATTTTGTAATAAACCGAAAATCTGGGCCAGTTTAATTTTTTTTTTTTTGGCAATTTTAGCGAATTTTGATTATTTAAAATGAATTATTTTAAATAATATCGACGAGAAATTTATTTTGAATAGAAATAGAACGTATATATTATATACTTCGTCGTTAGAATATAAATAATTATATATAATTATAAAAGGAATTGAAAATGGCGCGGTAGTTTGATAATTCGATTTCAAACTTCAATTGAATGTACCGGGTGCAAAACAATCCGGATTTTAGTGAAACCAAAAATAATGGAATCTAATTGATGATATCTTTCCAACGAATCAGAAAAATCAAGATTTCATAGCGGGAATCAAAGGATATGTCCAGTTGAAAATTCTGAATAGTCGCTATGGAATTCAGGCCCTTAAAAATCGGAATTTTGCAAATGACCTCGGATTTCGACAAAACAAGTTTCGTTGGGTCCGTGATGTCAAATTATTGCTAGGTTTCAAATTTCATAATTTTTCGAATCAATATGTGAGCGTGGCAAAGGAAAACGCGTTTGACCAGTTTTAGTTGATTTTAATCGACTGGAAATTGGCCATTTTTCTAACGGTCTCAGAATTCGACGAAATTAGTTTTGTTAGGACCGTATCATCAATAGGAAGCTAGAAAATATTTTTCGGGAATTTTTCGAGTTAGTATGCGACCCCGGTAATTTGAAATGTACGTTTAAAATTCAATATAGAGATTTAAATGTAAGTTCAACGGAAACTGATCGTAACGTTCGAATCAGCTTGCGATACATTTCCCATTGTGTTCGGAATGGGGGTAATACGCTAGTGGCGACAGTCGTTGGGTGTGATTCCGAGCTCGGACGAAAAGTCAACACTTAGGAGAAAAAAATAAAAAAATAAAATTAAATTAAATATTATTGGGCCCCTCCTTCTCCTTTATCCCCTAAGCCCCCCCCCTTCTGTAATTCATTACCGAATTCAGTTTTATAAAAAAAAAAGGAAACCGAACAGCGACGGAGCCCCCCCCCCTTTTACGATCTTGTCCGCCGCCTTCGACACTAGCAGGCGCCGGCCTCCGGCGTAACCCCCCTCTGTCCACCACCTTCGGCGACCCTCTTCCCCGTTCTCCTTGCGACGACGCCTTTTCCTCCATTTGAAACCCCCTCCCGTACCCGCCAACGCCGCGACGACCCCTCCCTATGCAGCTCCGACCAAGCCCCTCCGACCTGCCACCTCGCCGACGGTCAGAGGTCCGACTCCCCCCCCTTCGCAGGAAATTGAAACAGTAAGTTTTTTTACAATTATTTAATTTAAATAATTAGTTAACATTTATAAAATTAGTTTTATCAAGGTAGAAAAGTTTGTTTTTTTTTACTTAGAATAAAAATAGGATTTTTATATTTTGAACTTCGAAAAGAAAATAGGATTTTTATAAAGTAAAAATAGGATTTTTAATGAAATAGCTTTGTAAAGAAAAAATAAGATTTTTATGAAATATAAACAGCTTTGTTTGTTTTAAAAATAAAAATAGATATTGTTTTTTTTAAAATATAAATAACATTGGGTTATAAAAATATAAAATAGCATTGTTTTATTTTCAAAAATTCGTTTATTAACATAGGGTTAAAAAGATGTGATCTTTGGAAAAATTATAGGATTTATTTATATATAGTTTTCAAATTAAAAATAGGATTTTTATATGTTGAACTTCGAATTAAAAATATGATTTTTATATATTGAACTTCGAAATAAAAATAGGATTTTTATATGTTGAACTTCGAAATAAAAATAGGATTTTTATATGTTGAACTTCGAATTAAAAATATGATTTTTATATATTGAACTTCGAATTAAAAATGTGATTTTTATATATTGAAAAGCGAAGTAAAAATTCGATTTTTACATATGTAGTGAAAGCGAATAACGAAGGTGACAAAAAGGCGAGAACGAAGAAGCTTTATATCAAAGAAGAGTCAAGATGATTGGATAGCTATCTGTGAGAATTTCTCACCTTTCAATTTCATTTTCTAGTTATATATATATACTAGGATGCAGACGGTGCTTAGTAGCACCCGACACAATCGTCCACAGACCATGGACTTGTTTGTTTGGTTGCATAGCTTAGTTATATGATTTGATTTGAATTTGGTTGTTTGGTGAATTTGATTGATGTGTGAATGGCGTGGGCCTTCACTAGACCGGGGATAAGGCTAGGCCTCGTCCCGTTTCTAGTATCGTGCCGTTATGCCGCCGAAATTTTCTAAAATATGTTAGAAAAATAAAAATATCATTTTATTGAATAAATGAACCGAATAGAATATTCATAGATTGAATAAAATGTTTTATCGTTAAAAATATAATTTTTAACGTGAAGGGGAATAAATAAATATTCATTTACAAACCGGACGGTTTGTTTATGTACACCTATTTGAAGGACATTGATTGGGATGATAAATTTTACACATCGCCCAACAGCACAAATAAAATATGTGTTTGATTGTTTGAAACCCCACACGGGTGTTGGGATGAAATTTGAAGTTCACTCATCCTGATTGATTAAATATGTTGATCGATTGATTGACAGGCTGTTATAAGCGTTGAATATCTATATTTGATGCTTATACAGTGTAGTGCACTTTGGTTGATGGTTGATTATTTTCAATGCTATTATATACATGTGTTGTATGAAAATCCATATAATTAAATTTATATGGTGATTGATTGGGCCTCATTCCAATTTAGAAAATAAAGAATAATATAAAATAAAGGTTCATGTGTTGACAGTACTCATCCGTTGAGATTAGTCATGTGTTGAACGAAATAATTTAACAAAAATTGTCACCCATGGACAGTCCTCATTCGTTGAGATTAGTCGTGTGTGGACAAAAATAAATATTCATTTGTTGAATAGAATATTTGAAAATAGAAATATATGAAGCCGTGTTGGTTAGATTGACGCCATTTTGACGTAATCGATATTTATATCGATTTTATTCATTTCGAAATGAATTGAATTGAAAACGATTTCGAAATGAATTGAATTGAAAACGATTTCGAAATGAATTGAATTGAAAACGATTTCGAAATGAATTGAATTGAAAACGATTTCGAAATGAATTGAATTGAAAACGATTTCGAAATGAATTGAATTGAAAACGATTTCGAAATGAATTGAATTGAAAACGATTTCGAAATGAATTGAATTGAAAACGATTTCGAAATGAATTGAATTGAAAACGATTTCGAAATGAATTAAATTGAAAACGATTTCGAAATGAATTGAATTGAAAACGATTTCGAAATGAATTGAAAACGAATTCAAATTGAATTGAAAGCGAATTGAAATGAATTCAAATTGAATTGAAATTTGAATTGAATAGAAATGAATTTTAAAACGAATTTATAAAGAAGAATTCAATTTTGATTTGAATTGAAATGGAAGTTGAGATTGCTTTTGAAACGAATATTAAAACTATTTATATAATTCGTTTTAAATAGAAATCGACGAAATATATATTATATATATAATATAATGGCCTGAATAGAACGCGCCGCGCCGCGGCAGTTCGTGAATTTCGACCATTCATTTCAAACGGACATTACGGGAGATCCGACCGTCGGATTCTCCTAAAACCGGAATCGTTGGGTTCGTATCGAAAAGAGCTTTCTAACGAATATTAGAAATTTGAAATCTAACGGTTGGATTTGGAGTTTCGTCCAAATCAAATTTGAAAAAGGTCGCTGTAAGTGCAGTTCGATGGCCATTGATGGAAATCGACTATACGGGCCTTGATAAAATTATTAAAAATAGTAATAATTTGTGTAAAATCATAAGAAATGATTTAGAAAGGATTGGGATGAAAAACTCCATATTTGAAAGGATAAAAATAGATTTTTATCGAAATGAACTAGTTTTGAACTAGAATTATAATTCTATTTATTTTTAAATAAATAAATTGAATTTGAAAAGGGTTTTGAAAATAACCAAAATTTCCAATGATTGCATTAGAGTGGATTTGAATCGAAATTGTCTTCGGAATATTTCGATGTTGGAATTCGTGATTATACAGATGTTGTTATGGAAATTTGAAAGATATATATTTATATCGTTATTTCCAATACGACATTTGTTAGTCGTAGAATTTGATATTGAATATAAGCCGATATATTTTCTATTCAGAGCCTTGTATTGAATATCAAATGTGATTTGGGTTTGTCGTGAATGGTGTCTTCACTAACACTGTTCTTGAACCCAGTTGAGAAAAAAATTAAATCTTTTTATTTAGATTTAATGAAGTGTACCAATTAAACGATATTTAATTGGAATTGAATTGGTATTGATTTTTGGGTTTATCGTGAACAGTGTTTTAAATAACACTTGTTCTTTAACCCGATAATTAATGGAATGTGATTTTGGGTTTATCGTGAACCGTGTTTTAAATGACACTGATTCTTTAACCCAGTTAAAGATTAAAACTAAGTGGAGTTTTAATGAATCTTTAATTAGATTGAAATGATCGAAAATGGAGTATCACCAGTTTTGCTCCAGGCGTTGGTTAAATCTTTAATTAGATTTGAACGTGAAATGGTAATGGAATTTACCGATAACACTGTGGTGTTAGATATGAAGTATTACCAGTTTTACTTCATGGGATGAATAGGTTGGGATTGGGAAATAAAATAAATGATTACTTCGGTGTGGTTCGCTAATCCCGACTAGTTTGAATTGATATTCAAAGGAGATTAAAGAATAAATTTAAAGAATTTATCTTGGATAAAATTAAAGGGAACTTTTCCCAAAGTATAGGAATATTTGAATAAAAGAATATTCTGAATTGGAATGAGGCGTATGTTGTGTTTGTGTAACACTTTTATAATATATACGCGAGTTATTCAGAAAGACCGGGTTTATCCCATTCTGAATAACTGATTCGACGTGGTGTCGAAGATGAAGACGGTGGTCGAAGACCGGAAGTCTTCACGTCGTTTGGGTGATTACTGATGATCTTGATTGGGTTGTACACCCAAGAAGATGGAAACAGTTAGTGATCGTCCAGATGTGCTTGGAGATCGATGGATATGCGGGGTACTAGGTGCCTCCGGTTTCTTTCAGCCCCAGAACGGACTTGTAAATGTAACAACCCGAAAATCTGGGCCAGTTTGAAATTTTTATTTTGGCAATTTTAGCGAATTTTGAATATTTAAAATGAATTATTTTAAATAATATCGACGGAAATTTATTTAGAATTGAATTCGATCGTATATATTTATACGCGTCGTCGTTAGAATATAAATAATTATATATAATTATAAATAGAATTGAAAATGGCGCGGTAGTTCGATAATTCGATTTCAAACTTCGATTGAATGTACCGGGTGCAAAACAATCCGGATTTTAGTGAAACCAAAAATGGTGGGATCTAATTGATAATATCTTTCCAACGAATCCGAAAAATCGTAATTTCTTAGCGGGAATCAAAAGATATGTCCAGTTGAAAATTCTGAATAGTCGCTATGGAATTCAGGCCCTTAAAAATGGACATTTTGCAAACGACCTCGGATTTCGACGAAACCAGTTTTGTTGGGTCCGTGATGTAAAGTTATTGCTAGGTTTCAAATTTCATAATTTTTCGAATCAATATGTGAGCGTGGCATAGGAAAACGTGTTTTGACCATTTCAGTTGATTTTAATCGACTGGAAATTGGCCATTTTTCCAACGGTCTCAGAATTCGATGAAACTAGTTTTGTTAGGACCGTATCGTCAATACGAAGCTAGAAAATATTTTTCTGAAATTTTTCTGGTTAGTATGTGGCCCCGGTAATTTGAAATGTACGTTTAAAATTCAATATAGTGATTTAAATGTAAATTTAACGGAAACTGATTGTAACTATCGAATCAGCTTGCGATACATATCCCATTGTGTTCGGAATGGGGGTAAAACGCTATGGACGACCGGCGGTGGGCCTCGTTTAGAGGTCGTATGAAAAAATCAACTTTATGCAATTAAAAAAAAAAAGTATCTTTCTCCTTTTAACTTCTGGCCCCCCCTTTTCGAATTTCATTATACAGATAAAAAAAAAGGCGATTGCGAAAACCCGCCGTCACCCTCGGAGGACCACCGCCGCCTCGAGAAGCTCCACCCCCTAGCCTCCTCCGCGTGCTCCCCTCTTCTCCCAAACCCCGATAGCGCCAATCCCCTCAGCCCCAAATCCAACGCACGTGAACCCCAAGGCCCCCTTTCTTCTTCCAGTGGCGGTCGCAGCTGGGGGTCTCGAGTTGGATGCGCTTGTGGGGGATGGAGGCGCCGGTCTGCGACGATCAGGGAGGAGGGTTCTGATCGAATTCCGACCACCCAGCTAGGAGCAGCGCTGGGTATTCTTGCGCGATGATGGGTTGTATTACGGGTCTGTAAAGTTCAAACGATGAAGAAGAAAACAAAGTAAGTTTTGATTTAGGTTTTCTATTTTATTTCTAATATTTAAAATCAGTTTATATGAAAAAAACCTTGTAAAAAATCAGTTTAATATGTATAAAACATACATTCTAAATCAGTTTTTATTTATAAAAACATACATAGTTTTAGAAATAGGTATGCATTGTTTTTTTTGTATATAAAATAAAATTTGCCTTGTATATAAAATAAATTTTGCTTTGTATATAAAATAAAATTTGCTTTGTATATAAAATAAAATTTGCTTTTTATATAAAATAAAATTTGCTTTGTTTTTGAAAATATAAAATAGAATGTTGATTTTGAAAAATATAAAGTGGAATGTTGTTTTGAAATATATATATCGCATTGTTTTGAAAAGAGAAAATATATATATGTTTTGAAAGGAAAAATAAACCTTGTTTTGAAAAAAAAATGTACTTTGTTTAGAAAAAGGAAATTATATTTTGTTTTAGAAAACAAAATATAATGATAAGATTTTTATATATTGAACTTCGAAATAAAAATATGATTTTTATATATTGAACTTCGAAATAAAAATATGGTTTTTATATATTGAACATCGAAGAAAAAATTCGATTTTTATATATTGAATAGCGAAGTAAAAATGTGATTTTTACGTATGTAGTGAAAGCAGCAACGAAGGTGACAAAAAGGCGAAACGACGAAGACTTCTGCAAATGAAGTGCCGTGGAGCTAGGATAGCTATAAGTGAGAATTTCTCACCTTTCAATTTCATTTTCTAGTTATATATATATATACTAGGATGCAGACGGTGCTTAGTAGCACCCGACACAATCGTCCACAGACCATGGACTTGTTTGTTTGGTTGCATAGATTAGTTATATGATTTGATTTGAATTTGGTTGTTTGGTGAATTTGATTGATGTGTGAATGGCGTGGGCCTTCACTAGACCGGGGATAAGGCTAGGCCTCGTCCCGTTTCTAGTATCGTGCCGTTATGCCGCCGAAATTTTCTAAAATATGTTAGAAAATAAAAATATCATTTTATTGTGTAAATGAATTGAATAGAAATTCATAGGTTGAAATAAAATGTTTTATCGTTAAAAATATAATTTTTAACGTGAATGTGAATAAATGAATAGTTATAAACAAATCGGCCGATTTGTTTGTATATACACTGATTTGACTGATATTGATTGGGTCGATAAATTTCACACATCGCCCAACCGCACAAATAAAATCCGTGTTTGATTGTTTGAAACCCCACACGGGTGTTGGGATGAAATTTGAAGTTCACTCATCCTGATTGATTAAATATGTCGATCGATTGATTGACAGGCTGTTATAAGCGTTAGATATCTATATTTGATGCTTATACAGTGTAGTGCACTTTGGTTGATGGTTGATTATTTTTCAATGCTATAATACATGTGTTGTATGAAAATCCATATAATTAACTTTATATGGTAATTGATTGGGCCTCATTCCAGTTTTAAAATAGAAATATTTGAAATAGAAATATTCGAAATGGAATATTGGAAAATATCAATATGTGAAGCCGTGATGATTAGATTGACGCCATTTTGACGTGAACGATATTTATATCGATTTTAAACGATTTCGAAATGAATTGAATTGAAAACGATTTCGAAATGAATTGAATTGAAAACGATTTCGAAATGAATTGAATTGAAAACGATTTCGAAATGAATTGAATTGAAAACGAATTCAAATTGAATTGAAAGTGAATTGAAATGAATTCAAATTGAATTAAAATTTGAATTGAATAGAAATGAATTTTAAAACGAATCTATAAAGAAGAATTCAATTGTGATTTGAATTGAAAAGGAAGTTGAAAATGTTTTTGAAACGAATTCAAAACTATTTATATAATTCGTTTTAAATAGAAATCGACGAAGTATATATTATATATATTATATATATAATATAATGGCCTGAATAGAACGCGCCGCGCCGCGGCAGTTCGTGAATTTCGACCATTTATTTCAAACGGACATTGCGGGAGATCCGACCGTCGGATTCTCCTAAAACCGGAACCGTTGGGTTCGTATCGAAAAGAGCTTTCTAACGAATATTAGAAATTTGAAATCTAACGGTTGGATCTGGAATTATGTCCAAATCAAATTCGAAAAAGGTCGCTGTAAGTGCAGTTCGATGGCCGTTGATGGAAATCGACTGTACGGGCCTTGATAAAATTATTAAAAATAGTAATAATTTGTGTAAAATCATAAGAAATGATTTGTGAAGAATTGGGATGAAAAACTCCATATTTGAAAAGATAAAAATAGATTTTTATCGAAATGAACTAGTTTTGAACTAGGATTATAATTCTATTTATTTTTAAATAAATAAATTGAATTTGAAAAGGGTTTTAAAAATAACCAAAATTTCCAATGATTGCATTGGAGTGGATTTGAATCGAAATTGTCGTCGGAATATTTCGATGTTGGAATTCGTGATTATACAGATGTTGTTATGGAAATTTGAAAAATATATATTTATATCGTTATTTCCAATACGACATTTGTTAGTCGTAGGATTTGATATTGAATATAAGCCGATATATTTTCTATTCAGAGCCTTGTATTGAATATCAAATGTGATTTGGGTTTGTCGTGAATGGTGTCTTCACTAACACTGTTCTTGAACCCAGTTGAGGAAAGATTAAATCTTTTTATTTAGATTTAATGAAGTGTACCAATTAAATAATATTTAATTGGAATTGAATTGATATTGATTTTTGGGTTTATCGTGAACAGTGTTTTAAATAACACTCGTTCTTTAACCCGATAATTAATGAATGTGATTTTGGGTTTATCGTGAACCGTGTTTTAAATGACACTGATTCTTTAACCCAGTTGAAGATTAAAACTAAGTGGAGTTTTAATGAATCTTTAATTAAGATTGAAATGATCGAGAATGGAGTATCACCAGTTTTACTCCAGGCGATAATTAAATCTTTAATTAGATTTGAACGTGAAATGGTAATTGAATTACCGATAACACTGTGGTGTTAGATATGAAGTACTACCAGTTTTACTTCATGGGATGAATAGGTTGGGATTGGGAAATAAAATAAATGATTACTTCGGTGTGGTTCGCTAATCCCGACTAGTTTGAATTGATATTCAAAGGTGATTAAAGAATAAATTTAAAGGATTTATCTTGGATAAAATTAATGGGAACTTTTCCCAAAGTATAGGAATATTCTGAATTGGAATGAGGCGTATGTTGTGTTTGTGTAACACTTTTATAATATATACGCGAGTTATTCAGAAAGACCGGGTTTATCCCATTCTGAATAACTGATTCGACGTGGTGTCGAAGATGAAGACGGTGGTCGAAGACCAGAAGTCTTCACGTCGTTTGGATAATTACTGATGATCTTGATTGGGATGTACACCCAAGAAGATGGAAACAGTTGGTGATCGTCCAGACGTACTTGGAGATCGATGGATATGCGGGGTACTAGGTGCCTCCGGTTTCGTTCAGACCCAGAACGGACTTGTAAATGGACTGTGTGTATGACATTGGATTTTAGTCCGTGCGATTGATTTCTATTAAATATATATCTGCTTGGCGGCGGAGAATTTATTCTCTTGCTCAACGCCCTTCTCTGAGACGTACGAGCTCAGGGGTTATATATTGATGGATATCAAACGCATGGAGTGAAGTGCCTGTGTGGCATGCCTAAGTGGCAATTGATCGAGGCTTCTGTTGAAAAGCAAAGTCTTGTGGTGATGATCAAAGCACGGCCTTTGTGGCGTAGCTTTGTGTAACGTTTACTTCGCGAGTTTCGCACCCGGTATGGACCAAAAACGGGAGACGGACCTCAGGGAGGACTTGCGTTTCTTTCTAGCTAGAAGTGGCGTCAGTGGTTTTACACGCCCTGACGAGTTTGACTTATGTGGTTGTTGCTGTTGCGAGGCGCCTCGGTTATATCGGTTTCGGCCGATGCACTCTGGTTGGCAGACAGACCAGACTTACACCCCATAGGGTGGGGAAACGTAGTGTTCAGGCATTTTAATCCACATCGGTGGACCGGCCCTGTCGCTCCAAGGCTTGACTGAGTACTTGCCTGTGGCTCGGGCTAGAGAGTCACGAATCGGTAGAGGACTATCTTTTGCCTCGGTTCATAGACGGAAATCCAATTTCCAAATACGTGACATTTGCGGTTTTATTTGTAGAGCCTAGTATGGCGACATAGTGGGATGGGGCGCTCATGCCGCCTATGATTGATACTTATGATTTGAAGTTGTTTTATACACTATGCACTTATAATAGTATCAAACGATTTGTTTTAACCGTATCAAGCATTCTTTGGCTGTTATAAGGGAAAACCCTATCCTCGGCTGCGTTGCATTGTGTGATGGGACCTGGGTCTTATAACAGCTTCATTTTTCCTTATTTAGCATTGCGCTGTTTGTTTTATGCACTGGTATTCTTGGGAGGAAACCCGTTCCGTGTTATACGGCGTGGTCCCTTGATTTACCGAACTTGAAAATAAAGATAAATAACTGTTTTAGTTCTCACACCAGTCACATGACTGACCTGGAGTTTATTGTTTTAACCTAAACTCTGGGTGCCCTTATTTTGACATGGGCAGCTAGTAGTTTTGGTTTTGCAGATTTATATTCACAGGATCCTGGTTTACAGCTGGAACGATATCCGGAAAGCTTTGTATCCGTATATCTCTTCTAGTTGTGTATTGTATTATTTTCCGCTGCTATGTATTTAAATGTAATTTAAATCTCTGATATTTCTGTGTAATATTCATTTTTACTCTGTATATTCTTGTAATCTGATGCATTGTTGTAATAACAGTGAAATGTTCTTCTGTTTGCGTTCTGTTTTGTCTCGTTCTCAAACGATAGGGCGTTTCGAACGGCCTGGATCGGTTTAGCGACTGGTTCGGACCGAGCGAAATTCCTTGCCGTCACAGTTGGTATCAGAGCTTTGGTTTACAAAGCTCAGAGAACAAGGCACATTAGAACCATACGAAAGAATTCATCAGATATTGGATTAGTAATATCCATCGAGAATGACTCGTTAGAAATGGGATCAGTAGTATCCTAGAACGAGTGTGAAGAGTATATTTTTAAAATGAAAACAAATTTTTGTTTTGAAAATTTAAATCAATTATTCGTATTTGATTATCTATTTATATTGAGTTGGACAGTCCAGTATATAAAGATTTTGCGTATACGTCTGATCCACGTGTATTTGAAATTTTAATATATTGGATAGATATAGCAACACACTCTAGTCGCCCGAAGATGATATTGATGATAGCGATCGCATCATCAACATTTATGTTCGAGTTTCGAAGGTGTGATTTTCTATATATTTCCATTAGACTGGTGTGAGAACCAAAACTAATATAGCTAGAATACATTGTTGTGATTTGGCATCAAAAACATGATTTTTGTATACGTATCAAAATTATGAATTTGAAACTCTAATTCAACTAATTGATTGATGTTTGTGTTGTTTGTTTATTTGGTTGATAATTTTGAACCATTTAGCCTAATTGAACCAAATGTTGAATTGTATTGAAAATGGGTCGCATTTGCTTGCATACATGTATATCTTTTGAACAGGTCATAGCAAGGAGGCTAGAGCCAGAGAATAAAATTTGTTTGCCCGACAAATAGGTACATGTTTATTACATAATTTACTGTTTTGTTTGGGTGATGATGATTTTGTGAGCCTATTGGCTAGCCGCTTGGCTTTTTCTTTTTCTTTTTGAGATCTGAAGGACCGGGGAAGCTATTTGAAATTCCCCGATGCTCCCATTGCAGGGGAGGTTATGGCGAAATTTTTCGAAAATTTAGGGTGTTAGCCAAATTTTTGAAATTTTGAAAATTCTTAGAAATTGAAAAGTTGAAGAACTTAAGCCGTAATAAAAAACAATGGAAGTTGTGTTGAATTGTTAAACAACTTTCGACTTTGTTCCTTTTCGGGGACGAAAAGTTTTAAGTGGGGGAGATTGTAACAACCCGAAAATCTGGGCCAGTTTGAAATTTTTATTTTGGCAATTTTAGCGAATTTTGAATATTTAAAATGAATTATTTTAAATAATATCGACGGAAATTTATTTAGAATTGAATTCAATCGTATATATTTATACGCGTCGTCGTTAGAATATAAATAATTATATATAATTATAAATAGAATTGAAAATGGCGCGGTAGTTCGATAATTCGATTTCAAACTTCGATTGAATGTACCGGGTGCAAAACAATCCGGATTTTAGTGAAACCAAAAATGGTGGGATCTAATTGATAATATCTTTCCAACGAATCCGAAAAATCGTAATTTCTTAGCGGGAATCAAAAGATATGTCCAGTTGAAAATTCTGAATAGTCGCTATGGAATTCAGGCCCTTAAAAATGGACATTTTGCAAACGACCTCGGATTTCGACGAAACCAGTTTTGTTGGGTCCGTGATGTAAAGTTATTGCTAGGTTTCAAATTTCATAATTTTTCGAATCAATATGTGAGCGTGGCATAGGAAAACGTGTTTTGACCATTTCAGTTGATTTTAATCGACTGGAAATTGGCCATTTTTCCAACGGTCTCAGAATTCGATGAAACTAGTTTTGTTAGGACCGTATCGTCAATACGAAGCTAGAAAATATTTTTCTGAAATTTTTCTGGTTAGTATGTGGCCCCGGTAATTTGAAATGTACGTTTAAAATTCAATATAGTGATTTAAATGTAAATTCAACGGAAACTGATTGTAACTATCGAATCAGCTTGCGATACATATCCCATTGTGTTCGGAATGGGGGTAAAACGCTATGGACGACCGGCGGTGGGCCTCGTTTACAGGTCGTATGAAAAAATCAACTTTATGCAATTAAAAAAAAAAAATATCTTTCTCCTTTTAACTTCTGACCCCCCCCCCTTTTCGAATTTCATTATACAGATAAAAAAAAAAGGCGATTGCGAAAACCCGCCGTCACCCTCGGAGGACCACCGCCGCCTCGAGAAGCTCCACCCCCTAGCCTCCTCCGCCTGCTCCCCTCTTCTCCCAAACCCCGATAGCGCCAATCCCCTCAGCCCCAAATCCGACGCACGTGAACCCCAAGGCCCCCTTTCTTCTTCCAGTGGCGGTCGCAGCTGGGGGTCTCGAGTTGGATGCGCTTGTGGGGGATGGAGGCGCCGGTCTGCGACGATCAGGGAGGAGGGTTCTGATCGAATTCCGACCACCCAGCTAGGAGCAGCGCTGGGTATTCTTGCGCGATGATGGGTTGTATTACGGGTCTGTAAAGTTCAAACGATGAAGAAGAAAACAAAGTAAGTTTTGATTTAGGTTTTCTATTTTATTTCTAATATTTAAAATCAGTTTATATGAAAAAAACCTTGTAAAAAATCAGTTTAATATGTATAAAACATACATTCTAAATCAGTTTTTATTTATAAAAACATACATAGTTTTAGAAATAGGTATGCATTGTTTTTTTTGTATATAAAATAAAATTTGCCTTGTATATAAAATAAAATTTGCTTTGTATATAAAATAAAATTTGCTTTGTATATAAAATAAAATTTGCTTTGTTTTTGAAAATATAAAATAGAATGTTGATTTTGAAAAATATAAAGTGGAATGTTGTTTTGAAATATATATATCGCATTGTTTTGAAAAGAGAAAATATACATATGTTTTGAAAGGAAAAATAAACCTTGTTTTGAAAAAAAAATGTACTTTGTTTAGAAAAAGGAAATTATATTTTGTTTTAGAAAACAAAATATAATGATAAGATTTTTATATATTGAACTTCGAAATAAAAATATGATTTTTATATATTGAACTTCGAAATAAAAATATGGTTTTTATATATTGAACATCGAAGAAAAAATTCGATTTTTATATATTGAATAGCGAAGTAAAAATGTGATTTTTACGTATGTAGTGAAAGCAGCAACGAAGGTGACAAAAAGGCGAAACGACGAAGACTTCTGCAAATGAAGTGCCGTGGAGCTAGGATAGCTATAAGTGAGAATTTCTCACCTTTCAATTTCATTTTCTAGTTATATATATATACTAGGATGCAGACGGTGCTTAGTAGCACCCGACACAATCGTCCACAGACCATGGACTTGTTTGTTTGGTTGCATAGATTAGTTATATGATTTGATTTGAATTTGGTTGTTTGGTGAATTTGATTGATGTGTGAATGGCGTGGGCCTTCACTAGACCGGGGATAAGGCTAGGCCTCGTCCCGTTTCTAGTATCGTGCCGTTATGCCGCCGAAATTTTCTAAAATATGTTAGAAAATAAAAATATCATTTTATTGTGTAAATGAATTGAATAGAAATTCATAGGTTGAAATAAAATGTTTTATCGTTAAAAATATAATTTTTAACGTGAATGTGAATAAATGAATAGTTATAAACAAATCGGCCGATTTGTTTGTATATACACTGATTTGACTGATATTGATTGGGTCGATAAATTTCACACATCGCCCAACCGCACAAATAAAATCTGTGTTTGATTGTTTGAAACCCCACACGGGTGTTGGGATGAAATTTGAAGTTCACTCATCCTGATTGATTAAATATGTCGATCGATTGATTGACAGGCTGTTATAAGCGTTAGATATCTATATTTGATGCTTATACAGTGTAGTGCACTTTGGTTGATGGTTGATTATTTTTCAATGCTATAATACATGTGTTGTATGAAAATCCATATAATTAACTTTATATGGTAATTGATTGGGCCTCATTCCAGTTTTAAAATAGAAATATTTGAAATAGAAATATTCGAAATGGAATATTGGAAAATATCAATATGTGAAGCCGTGATGATTAGATTGACGCCATTTTGACGTGAACGATATTTATATCGATTTTAAACGATTTCGAAATGAATTGAATTGAAAACGATTTCGAAATGAATTGAATTGAAAACGATTTCGAAATGAATTGAATTGAAAACGATTTCGAAATGAATTGAATTGAAAACGATTTCGAAATGAATTGAATTGAAAACGAATTCAAATTGAATTGAAAGTGAATTGAAATGAATTCAAATTGAATTAAAATTTGAATTGAATAGAAATGAATTTTAAAACGAATCTATAAAGAAGAATTCAATTGTGATTTGAATTGAAAAGGAAGTTGAAAATGTTTTTGAAACGAATTCAAAACTATTTATATAATTCGTTTTAAATAGAAATCGACGAAGTATATATTATATATATTATATATATAATATAATGGCCTGAATAGAACGCGCCGCGCCGCGGCAGTTCGTGAATTTCGACCATTTATTTCAAACGGACATTGCGGGAGATCCGACCGTCGGATTCTCCTAAAACCGGAACCGTTGGGTTCGTATCGAAAAGAGCTTTCTAACGAATATTAGAAATTTGAAATCTAACGGTTGGATCTGGAATTATGTCCAAATCAAATTCGAAAAAGGTCGCTGTAAGTGCAGTTCGATGGCCGTTGATGGAAATCGACTGTACGGGCCTTGATAAAATTATTAAAAATAGTAATAATTTGTGTAAAATCATAAGAAATGATTTGTGAAGAATTGGGATGAAAAACTCCATATTTGAAAAGATAAAAATAGATTTTTATCGAAATGAACTAGTTTTGAACTAGGATTATAATTCTATTTATTTTTAAATAAATAAATTGAATTTGAAAAGGGTTTTAAAAATAACCAAAATTTCCAATGATTGCATTGGAGTGGATTTGAATCGAAATTGTCGTCGGAATATTTCGATGTTGGAATTCGTGATTATACAGATGTTGTTATGGAAATTTGAAAAATATATATTTATATCGTTATTTCCAATACGACATTTGTTAGTCGTAGGATTTGATATTGAATATAAGCCGATATATTTTCTATTCAGAGCCTTGTATTGAATATCAAATGTGATTTGGGTTTGTCGTGAATGGTGTCTTCACTAACACTGTTCTTGAACCCAGTTGAGGAAAGATTAAATCTTTTTATTTAGATTTAATGAAGTGTACCAATTAAATAATATTTAATTGGAATTGAATTGATATTGATTTTTGGGTTTATCGTGAACAGTGTTTTAAATAACACTCGTTCTTTAACCCGATAATTAATGAATGTGATTTTGGGTTTATCGTGAACCGTGTTTTAAATGACACTGATTCTTTAACCCAGTTGAAGATTAAAACTAAGTGGAGTTTTAATGAATCTTTAATTAAGATTGAAATGATCGAGAATGGAGTATCACCAGTTTTACTCCAGGCGATAATTAAATCTTTAATTAGATTTGAACGTGAAATGGTAATTGAATTACCGATAACACTGTGGTGTTAGATATGAAGTACTACCAGTTTTACTTCATGGGATGAATAGGTTGGGATTGGGAAATAAAATAAATGATTACTTCGGTGTGGTTCGCTAATCCCGACTAGTTTGAATTGATATTCAAAGGTGATTAAAGAATAAATTTAAAGGATTTATCTTGGATAAAATTAATGGGAACTTTTCCCAAAGTATAGGAATATTTGAATAAAAGAATATTCTGAATTGGAATGAGGCGTATGTTGTGTTTGTGTAACACTTTTATAATATATACGCGAGTTATTCAGAAAGACCGGGTTTATCCCATTCTAAGTAACTGATTCGACGTGGTGTCGAAGATGAAGACGGTGGTCGAAGACCAGAAGTCTTCACGTCGTTTGGATAATTACTGATGATCTTGATTGGGCTGTACACCCAAGAAGATGGAAACAGTTGGTGATCGTCCAGACGTACTTGGAGATCGATGGATATGTGGGGTACTAGGTGCCTCCGGTTTCGTTCAGACCCAGAACGGACTTGTAAATGGACTGTGTGTCTGACATTGGATTTTAGTCCGTGCGATTGATTTCTATTAAATATATATCTGCTTGGCGGCGGAGAATTTATTCTCTTGCTTAACGCCCTTCTCTGAGACGTACGAGCTCAGGGGTTATATATTGATGGATATCAAACGCATGGAGTGAAGTGCCTGTGTGGCATGCCTAAGTGGCAATTGATCGAGGCTTCTGTTGAAAAGCAAAGTCTTGTGGTGATGATCAAAGCACGGCCTTTGTGGCGTAGCTTTGTGTAACGTTTACTTCGCGAGTTTCGCACCCGGTATGGACCAAAAGCGGGAGACGGATCTCAGGGAGGACTTGCGTTTCTTTCTAGCTAGAAGTGGCGTCAGTGGTTTTACACGCCCTGACGAGTTTGACTTATGTGGTTGTTGCTGTTGCGAGGCGCCTCGGTTATATCGGTTTCGGCCGATGCACTCTGGTTGGCAGACGGACCAGACTTACACCCCATAGGGTGGGGAAACGTAGTGTTCAGGCATTTTAATCCACATCGGTGGACCGGACCTGTCGCTCCAAGGCTTGACTGAGTACTTGCCTGTGGCTCGG
This sequence comes from Allium sativum, assembly GCA_030737875.1. NCBI lineage: Eukaryota > Viridiplantae > Streptophyta > Magnoliopsida > Asparagales > Amaryllidaceae > Allium > Allium sativum. The sequence goes on along the minus strand of JASFAX010000036.1, from coordinate 1,751,649 downwards.
GCTAGAGAGTCACGAATCGGTAGAGGACTATCTTTTGCCTCGGTTCATAGACGGAAATCCAATTTCCAAATACGTGACATTTGCGGTTTTATTTGTAGAGCCTAGTATGGCGACATAGTGGGATGGGGCGCTCATGCCGCCTATGATTGATACTTATGATTTGAAGTTGTTTTATACACTATGCACTTATAATAGTATCAAACGATTTGTTTTAACCGTATCAAGCATTCTTTGGCTGTTATAAGGGAAAACCCTATCCTCGGCTGCGTTGCATTGTTTGATGGGACCTGGGTCTTATAACAGCTTCATTTTTCCTTATTTAGCATTGCGCTGTTTGTTTTATGCACTGGTATTCTTGGGAGGAAACCCGTTCCGTGTTATACGGCGTGGTCCCTTGATTTACCGAACTTGAAAATAAAGATAAATAACTGTTTTAGTTCTCACACCAGTCACATGACTGACCTGGAGTTTATTGTTTTAACCTAAACTCTGGGTGCCCTTATTTTGACATGGGCAGCTAGTAGTTTTGGTTTTGCAGATTTATATTCACAGGATCCTGGTTTACAGCTGGAACGATATCCGGAAAGCTTTGTATCCGTATATCTCTTCTAGTTGTGTATTGTATTATTTTCCGCTGCTATGTATTTAAATGTAATTTAAATCTATGATATTTCTGTGTAATATTCATTTTTACTCTGTATATTCTTGTAATCTGATGCATTGTTGTAATAACAGTGAAATGTTCTTCTGTTTGCGTTCTGTTTTGTCTCGTTCTCAAACGATAGGGCGTTTCGAACGGCCTGGATCGGTTTAGCGACTGGTTCGGACCGAGCGAAATTCCTTCTCGTCACAGTAAATGGACTGTGTGTCTGACATTGGATTTTAGTCTGTGTGATTGATTTCTATTAAATATATATCTGTTTGGCGGCGGAGAATTTATTCTCTTGCTTAACGCCCTTCTCTGAGACGTACGAGCTCAGGGGTTATATATTGATGGATATCAAACGCATGGAGTGAATTGCCTGTGTGGCATGCCTAAGTGGAAATTGATCGAGGCTTCTGTTGAAAAGCAAAGTCTTGTGGTGATGATCAAAGCACGACCTTTGTGGCATAGCTTTGTGTAACGTTTACTTCGCGTGTTTCACACCCGGTACGAACCAAAAACGGGAGACGGACCTCAGGGAGGACTTGCGTTTCTTTCTAGCTAGAAGTGGCGTCAGTGGTTTTACACGCCCTGACGAGTTTGACTTATGTGGTTGTTGCTGTTGCGAGGCGCCTCGGTTATATCGGTTTCGGCCGATGCATTCTGGTCGGCAGACGGACCAGACTTACACCCCATAGGGTGGGGAAACGTAGTGTTCAGGCATAATAATCCACATCGGTGGACCAGCCCTGACGATCTAAAGGCTTGCCTGCGCGCTTGCCTGTGGCTCGGGCTAGAGAGTCACGAATCGGTTGAGGACTATCTTTTGCCTCGGTTCATAGACGGAAATCCAATTTCCAAATACGTGACATTTGCGGTTTTAATTGTAGAACCTAGTATGGTGACATAGTGGGATGGGGCGCTCATGCCGCCTATGATTGATACTTATGATTTGAAGTTGTTTTATACACTATGCACTTATAATAGTATCAAATAATGTGTTTTAAACGTATCAAGCATGCTTTGGCTGTTATAAGGTAAAAACCCTATCCTCCGGCTTGCGTTGCATTGTGTGATGGGACCTGGGTCTTATAACAGCTTCATTTTTCTTTATTTAGCATTGCGCTGTTTGTTTTATGCACTGGTATTCTTGGGAGGAAACCCGTTCCGTGTTACGGCGTGGTCCCTTGATTTACCGAACTTTAAAATAAAGAATTATAACTGTTTTAGTTCTCACACCAGTCCCATGACTGACCTGGAGTTTATTGTTTTAACCTAAACTCTGGGTGCCCCTATTTTGACACGGGCAGCTAGTAGTTTTGGTTTTGCAGATTTATATTCACAGGATCCTGGTTTACAGCTGGAACGATATCCGGAAAGCTTTGTATCCGTATATCTCTTCTAGTTGTGTATTGTATTATTTTCCGCTGCTATGTATTTAAATGTAATTTAAATCTCTGATATTTCTGTGTAATATTCATTTATACTCTGTATATTCTTGTAATCTGATGCATTGTTGTAATATACAATGAAATGTTCTTTTATACGCGTTCTGTTGTGGCTTGTTCTCAAACGATAGGGCGTTTCGAACGGTCTGGGTCGGTTTAGCGACTGGTTCGGACCGAGCGAAATTCCTTCTCGTCACAGTTGGTATCAGAGCTTTGGTTTACAAAGCAGAGAACAAGGCACATTAGAACCGTACGAAAGAATTCATCAGATATTGGGTTAACAATATCCAATGAGAGTGATTCGTTAGAGATGGGATCAGTAGTATCCTAGAACGAGTGTGAAGAGTATATTTTTGAAAATGGAAACAACTTTGTTTTGAAAATTTAAATCAATTATTCGTATTTGATTATTTATTTATATTGGTATGGACAGTCCAGTATATAAATATTTTGCGTATACGTCTGATCCACGTGTATTTGAAATTTTAATATATTGGATAGATATAGCATCACACTCTAGTCGCCCGAAGATGATATTGATGATGGTGCATCATCATCAGCATTTATATTCGAGTGTCGAAGGTGTGATATCTATATATTTCCTATTGACTGGTGTGAGAACCAAAAACTATATAGGATCTATTGTTGTGATTTGGCACCAAAAATCTAATTTTTGTATATGTGTCAAAATTATGAATTTGAAACTCTAATTCACTAATTGATTGATGTTTGTGTTGTTTGTTCATTTGTTTGCTAATTTTGAACCATTATGCCTAATTTGATCGAATAATGAATTGTATTGAAATTGGTCGCATTTGCTTGCATATACATATACTTACATTGAACAGGTCATAGCAAGGAGGCTAGAGCCAGAGAATAAAATTTGTTTGCCCGACAAATAGGTACATGTTTACTACATAATTTACTGTTTCGTTTGGGTGATGATGATTTTATGAGCATATTGGCTAGCCGCTTGGCTTTTTCTTTTTCTTTTTGAGATCTGAAGGACCGGGGAAGCTATTTGAAATTCCCCGATGCTCCCGGTGCAGGGGAGGTTATGGCGAAATTTTTCGAAAATTTAGGGTGTTAGCCAAATTTTTGAAATTTAGAAAATTCTCAGAAACTAAAGAGTTGGAGAATGAAAGCCAGATCGAACGTGGAGCTGATTGATCAAACCACTTTCGACTTTGTTCCTTTTCGGGGACGAAAAGTTTTAAGTGGGGGAGATTGTAATAACCCGAAAATCTAGTCCAGTTTAAAATTTTTATTTTGGCAATTTTAGCGAATTTTGATTATTTAAAATGAATTATTTTAAATAATATCGACGAGAAATTTATTTTGAATAGAAATAGAACGTATATATTATATACGTCGTCGTTAGAATATAAATAATTATATATAATTATAAAAGGAATTGAAAATGGCGCGGTAGTTCGATAATTCGATTTCAAACTTCAATTGAATGTACCGGGTGCAAAACAATCCGGATTTTAGTGAAACCAAAAATAATGGAATCTAATTGATGATATCTTTCCAACGAATCTGAAAAATCAAGATTTCATAGCGGGAATCAAAGGATATGTCCAGTTGAAAATTCTGAATAGTCGCTATGGAATTCAGGCCCTTAAAAATGGGAATTTTGCAAATGATCTCGGATTTCGACGAAACCAGTTTCGTTGGGTCCGTGATGTCAAATTATTGCTAGGTTTCAAATTTCATAATTTTTCGAATCAATATGTGAGCGTGGCAAAGGAAAACGCGTTTGACCAGTTTCAGTTGATTTTAATCGACTGGAAATTGGCCATTTTTCTAACGGTCTCAGAATTCGACGAAATTAGTTATGTTAGGACCGTATCATCAATAGGAAGCTAGAAAATATTTTTTGGGAATTTTTCGAGTTAGTATGTGACCCCGGTAATTTGAAATGTACGTTTAAAATTCAATATAGAGATTTAAATGTAAGTTCAACGGAAACATATCGTAACTTTCGAATCAGCTTGCGATACATTTCCCATTGTGTTCGGAATGGGGGTAATACGCTAGTGGCGACAGTCGTTGGGTGTGATTCCGAGCTCGGACGAAAAGTCAACACTTAGGAGAAAAAAATAAAAAAAAAATTTAAATTAAATATTATTGGGCCCCTCCTTCTCCTTTATCCCCTAAGCCCCCCCCCCTTCTGTAATTCATTACCGAATTTAGTTTTATAAAAAAAAAGGAAACCGAACAGCGACGGAGCCCCCCCCCCCTTTTTCGATCTTGTCCGCCGCCTTCGCCACTAGCAGGCGCCGGCCTCCGGCGTAACCCCCCTCTGTCCACCACCTTCGGCGACCCTCTTCCCCGTTCTCCTTGCGACGACGCCTTTTCCTCCATTTGAAACCCCCTCCCGTACCCGCCAACGCCGCGACGACCCCTCCCTATGCAGCTCCGACCAAGCCCCTCCGACCTGCCACCTCGCCGACGGTCAGAGGTCCGACTCCCCCCCCCCTTCGCAGGAAATTGAAACAGTAAGTTTTTTTACAATTATTTAATTTAAATAATTAGTTAACATTTATAAAATTAGTTTTATCAAGGTAGAAAAGTTTGTTTTTTTTACTTAGAATAAAAATAGGATTTTTATATTTTGAACTTCGAAAAGAAAATAGGATTTTTATAAAGTAAAAATAGGATTTTTAATGAAATAGCTTTGTAAAGAAAAAATAAGATTTTTATGAAATATAAACAACTTTGTTTGTTTTAAAAATAAAAATAGATATTGTTTTTTTTAAAATATAAATAACCTTGGGTTATAAAAATATAAAATAGCATTGTTTTATTTTCAAAAATTCATTTATTAACATAGGGTTAAAAAGATGTGATCTTTGGAAAAATTATAGGATTTATTTATATATAGTTTTCAAATTAAAAATAGGATTTTTATACGTTGAACTTCGAATTAAAAATATGATTTTTATATATTGAACTTCGAAATAAAAATAGGATTTTTATATGTTGAACTTCGAAATAAAAATAGGATTTTTATATGTTGAACTTCGAATTAAAAATATGATTTTTATATATTGAACTTCGAATTAAAAATGTGATTTTTATATATTGAAAAGCGAAGTAAAAATTCGATTTTTACATATGTAGTGAAAGCGAATAACGAAGGTGACAAAAAGGCGAGAACGAAGAAGCTTTATATCAAAGAAGAGTCAAGATGATTGGATAGCTATCTGTGAGAATTTCTCACCTTTCAATTTCATTTTCTAGTTATATATATATACTAGGATGCAGACGGTGCTTAGTAGCACCCGACACAATCGTCCACAGACCATGGACTTGTTTGTTTGGTTGCATAGCTTAGTTATATGATTTGATTTGAATTTGGTTGTTTGGTGAATTTGATTGATGTGTGAATGGCGTGGGCCTTCACTAGACCGGGGATAAGGCTAGGCCTCGTCCCGTTTCTAGTATCGTGCCGTTATGCCGCCGAAATTTTCTAAAATATGTTAGAAAAATAAAAATATCATTTTATTGAATAAATGAACCGAATAGAATATTCATAGATTGAATAAAATGTTTTATCGTTAAAAATATAATTTTTAACGTGAAGGGGAATAAATAAATATTCATTTACAAACCGGACGGTTTGTTTATGTACACCTATTTGAAGGACATTGATTGGGACGATAAATTTTACACATCGCCCAACAGCACAAATAAAATATGTGTTTGATTATTTGAAACCCCACACGGGTGTTGGGATGAAATTTGAAGTTCACTCATCCTGATTGATTAAATATGTCGATCGATTGATTGACAAGCTGTTATAAGCGTTGAATATCTATATTTGATGCTTATACAGTGTAGTGCACTTTGGTTGATGGTTGATTATTTTCAATGCTATTATATACATGTGTTGTATGAAAATCCATATAATTAAATTTATATGGTGATTGATTGGGCCTCATTCCAATTTAGAAAATAAAGAATAATATAAAATAAAGGTTCATGTGTTGACAGTACTCATCCGTTGAGATTAGTCATGTGTTGAACGAAATAATTTAACAAAAATTGTCACCCATGGACAGTCCTCATTCGTTGAGATTAGTCGTGTGTGGACAAAAATAAATATTCATTTGTTGAATAGAATATTTGAAAATAGAAATATATGAAGCCGTGTTGGTTAGATTGACGCCATTTTGACGTAATCGATATTTATATCGATTTTATTCATTTCGAAATGAATTGAATTGAAAACGATTTCGAAATGAATTGAATTGAAAACGATTTCGAAATGAATTGAATTGAAAACGATTTCAAAATGAATTGAATTGAAAACGATTTCGAAAAGAATTGAATTGAAAACGATTTCGAAATGAATTGAATTGAAAACGATTTCGAAATGAATTGAATTGAAAACGATTTCGAAATGAATTAAATTGAAAACGATTTCGAAATGAATTGAATTGAAAACGATTTCGAAATGAATTGAAAACGAATTCAAATTGAATTGAAAGCGAATTGAAATGAATTCAAATTGAATTGAAATTTGAATTGAATAGAAATGAATTTTAAAACGAATTTATAAAGAAGAATTCAATTTTGATTTGAATTGAAATGGAAGTTGAGATTGCTTTTGAAACGAATATTAAAACTATTTATATAATTCGTTTTAAATAGAAATCGACGAAATATATATTATATATACTATATATATAATATAATGGCCTGAATAGAACGCGCCGCGCCGCGGCAGTTCGTGAATTTCGACCATTCATTTCAAACGGACATTACGGGAGATCCGACCGTCGGATTCTCCTAAAACCGGAACCGTTGGGTTCGTATCGAAAAGAGATTTCTAACGAATATTAGAAATTTGAAATCTAACGGTTGGATTTGGAGTTTCGTCCAAATCAAATTTGAAAAAGGTCGCTGTAAGTGCAGTTCGATGGCCATTGATGGAAATCGACTATACGGGCCTTGATAAAATTATTAAAAATAGTAGTAATTTGTGTAAAATCATAAGAAATGATTTAGAAAGGATTGGGATGAAAAACTCCATATTTGAAAGGATAAAAATAGATTTTTATCGAAATGAACTAGTTTTGAACTAGAATTATAATTCTATTTATTTTTAAATAAATAAATTGAATTTGAAAAGGGTTTTGAAAATAACCAAAATTTCCAATGATTGCATTGGAGTGGATTTGAATCGAAATTGTCTTCGGAATATTTCGATGTTGGAATTCGTGATTATACAGATGTTGTTATGGAAATTTGAAAGATATATATTTATATCGTTATTTCCAATACGACATTTGTTAGTCGTAGAATTTGATATTGAATATAAGCCGATATATTTTCTATTCAGAGCCTTGTATTGAATATCAAATGTGATTTGGGTTTGTCGTGAATGGTGTCTTCACTAACACTGTTCTTGAACCCAGTTGAGAAAAAAATTAAATCTTTTTATTTAGATTTAATGAAGTGTACCAATTAAACGATATTTAATTGGAATTGAATTGGTATTGATTTTTGGGTTTATCGTGAACAGTGTTTTAAATAACACTTGTTCTTTAACCCGATAATTAATGGAATGTGATTTTGGGTTTATCGTGAACCGTGTTTTAAATGACACTGATTCTTTAACCCAGTTAAAGATTAAAACTAAGTGGAGTTTTAATGAATCTTTAATTAGATTGAAATGATCGAAAATGGAGTATCACCAGTTTTGCTCCAGGCGATGGTTAAATCTTTAATTAGATTTGAACGTGAAATGGTAATGGAATTTACCGATAACACTGTGGTGTTAGATATGAAGTATTACCAGTTTTACTTCATGGGATGAATAGGTTGGGATTGGGAAATAAAATAAATGATTACTTCGGTGTGGTTCGCTAATCCCGACTAGTTTGAATTGATATTCAAAGGAGATTAAAGAATAAATTTAAAGAATTTATCTTGGATAAAATTAATGGGAACTTTTCCCAAAGTATAGGAATATTTGAATAAAAGAATATTCTGAATTGGAATGAGGCGTATGTTGTGTTTGTGTAACACTTTTATAATATATACGCAAGTTATTCAGAAAGACCGGGTTTATCCCATTCTGAATAACTGATTCGACGTGGTGTCGAAGATGAAGACGGTGGTCGAAGACCGGAAGTCTTCACGTCGTTTGGGTGATTACTGATGATCTTGATTGGGCTGTACACCTAAGAAGATGGAAACGGTTAGTGATCGTCCAGACGTGCTTGGAGATCGATGGATATGCGGGGTACTAGGTGCCTCCGGTTTCGTTCAGCCCCAGAACGGACTTGTAAATGGACTGTGTGTCTGACATTGGATTTTAGTCTGTGTGATTGATTTCTATTAAATATATATCTGTTTGGCGGCGGAGAATTTATTCTCTTGCTTAACGCCCTTCTCTGAGACGTACGAGCTCAGGGGTTATATATTGATGGATATCAAACGCATGGAATGAATTGCCTGTGTGGCATGCCTAAGTGGCAATTGATCGAGGCTTCTGTTGAAAAGCAAAGTCTTGTGGTGATGATCAAAGCACGGCCTTTGTGGCGTAGCTTTGTGTAACGTTTACTTCGCGTGTTTCACACCCGGTATGAACCAAAAACGGGAGACGGACCTCAGGGAGGACTTGCGTTTCTTTCTAGCTAGAAGTGGCGTCAGTGGTTTTACACGCCCTGACGAGTTTGACATATGTGGTTGTTGCTGTTGCGAGGTGCCTCGGTTATATCGGTTTCGGCCGATGCATTCTGGTCGGCAGACGGACCAGACTTACACCCCATAGGGTGGGGAAACGTAGTGTTCAGGCATAATAATCCACATCGGTGGACCGGCCCTGACGATCTAAAGGCTTGCCTGCGCGCTTGCCTGTGGCTCGGGCTAGAGAGTCACGAATCGGTTGAGGACTATCTTTTGCCTCGGTTCATAGACGGAAATCCAATTTCCAAATACGTGACATTTGCGGTTTTAATTGTAGAACCTAGTATGGTGACATAGTGGGATGGGGCGCTCATGCCGCCTATGATTGATACTTATGATTTGAAGTTGTTTTATACACTATGCACTTATAATAGTATCAAATAATGTGTTTTAAACGTATCAAGCATGCTTTGGCTGTTATAAGGTAAAAACCCTATCCTCCGGCTTGCGTTGCATTGTGTGATGGGACCTGGGTCTTATAACAGCTTCATTTTTCTTTATTTAGCATTGCGCTGTTTGTTTTATGCACTGGTATTCTTGGGAGGAAACCCGTTCCGTGTTACGGCGTGGTCCCTTGATTTACCGAACTTTAAAATAAAGAATTATAACTGTTTTAGTTCTCACACCAGTCCCATGACTGACCTGGAGTTTATTGTTTTAACCTAAACTCTGGGTGCCCCTATTTTGACACGGGCAGCTAGTAGTTTTGGTTTTGCAGATTTATATTCACAGGATCCTGGTTTACAGCTGGAACGATATCCGGAAAGCTTTGTATCCGTATATCTCTTCTAGTTGTGTATTGTATTATTTTCCGCTGCTATGTATTTAAATGTAATTTAAATCTCTGATATTTCTGTGTAATATTCATTTATACTCTGTATATTCTTGTAATCTGATGCATTGTTGTAATATACAATGAAATGTTCTTTTATATGCGTTCTGTTGTGGCTTGTTCTCAAACGATAGGGCGTTTCGAACGGTCTGGGTCGGTTTAGCGACTGGTTCGGACCGAGCGAAATTCCTTCTCGTCACAGATTTGTCTGATGAACTTTGAAGGATTGGATGCTTTCTGATGATTTGTAGTCACGATTTGGGATGCGATCGAAACACTGATATATTGTGAGTTCTCTGAAATATTTCTCTTTGAATTTCTTCTGAAAATTGTTTGTGGTTTCGATGCCTATTTCTGACGATGAATTGGTGATACATATAGGATATAGAAATCCTATCCTTGCTCTCTGATTTCTTATAAAATGACTTGGCTTGATTTTTCCCTAATTTGCTTGATTTCCTCTTTTGAAAATGATATCCTCTGCTTAAATGGCTTCCGTTTTTTCCTTTATGGATCCAGACTTGATTTTTGAACTTCAATGAACTTGGAAATGTAATTTTCCCTTTTGCATGATTGATTTCAATAATTAAAAGAATTTCCGAATATACTTTATGAAATATGGAAATAAAAACTTTAGCCCACTTTGAAATTTATCTAGTGTGATTCTTGAATCGTTTCTGGAAACACTGGAAACAATTTGGAAACTGGAATGATGATTTTCTGAAGAAAACATTTGCCATATATGCTCATGTAAAACAGGAAACAAGTGGAATGAAACTTGCCAAATTTTGTTCCCTGGGACATTTTCACACCATACTGAATTGCTGTGATTTTGTGCTGAATTGATGCTTTTGCTACATTTCTGGAAATCTGCATTGTACCACTTTTCTGTGCATTTGTACACCAGAGTTCCTGGAAGCAAATAAGAGATTTCTTTGTTGAATCCTCCTGATTTTCTTGTTTCCAAATCTCTTGACTATTCATTTGAACTTGTCATTGTGTGGTCTTCCTTGTACATGTCATTTGCACACCAATCATCATGTATACTTCCCATATTGCTGTTTAGTATGAATGATACATATATGCACCCATTTTATGTCCATCATTGCTCTGCCATGTCTTTTAACACATGCATTAACAATCTGATCTGCTTGTGCATGTTCTGAACCACCATTGTGTATATGCTGCTGATCACATACTTGAGCCACCCATGTATATTTGTATCGCTTCATATATATGTGGCTACATTCATGAATTTTCTCCATTCAACGTGGCTGTGCATTTGCTTGTGCACACAGTTCCACTTGAATATGACTTGTACACTTCCATTTGTTTGACTCGGGTGCACCTGAACACATCATGTTGACTGCACCATGTAGTTATCTTTGTTTAGCTACTGATTAGATGAATCTGTTGTACTCATGAACCATTTCACTTGCTCACTCATGCTTATGTACTTGTTGTTGTACCGTTGTTTTAGCTAGTTGTCCATGCAGTTTCATATAGTACTTGTGACATGTATTGAACTCGATCAAGTTGTTCATTGTTGTACATTGTCTTGCATTGTTGTTCACTATTGAGAACGTATCCTTGTGGCTCCTCTTAACTTGATCATCACTGCTTCTTTTGTTCAAGACTTGTATGCTGCTTTGCTTACCATGTTAGTTTACTTGTGCTGTGATGCATCCAGTTTGAAATTGCACTATGCATTGCTGTTGTATCAAATTAAACTGTCCTTATTTGTTTGCACTGTTTACTAGTTCCATGCTGATTTGTAAATTTGTGTGTGCTCGACATATAACCATGCTGCACATGACCACTTTTCATTGTTTCTTTATACTTGAGCCACTCTGGCTTGCCAATACTTGACCACTCCGCCTTGTACATGCTGCCTTGGTGCACCTTGCTGAAAACTTGAAACTGATTGCACCATGTATCATTATTCATGTTGCATTGACACTTCTCTTTGAATATTTGCTGCCTTGTAAATTTTTTGAGAATGTTGAGTCGTTCGTATACATGGCTCGACCATGTTTTTTTGTGCACTAGGTCGAGCTTGGTCATCGTGGCCGCTCCTCAGTTGCTCGCTACTACATATTGATTAGCCAGGCACTATACGTGTGTATATCTATACATGTGTGTTCATACAGCCATTCAGAATAACTTTCCTATCCCTGTAAAAGTTTGACTAGATTGCCTCTGCATTGAGATTTATGTATATACATACATATGTATGTGTATACATGTATCGTGTGTATGAAGTGTGTGTGTATATATATATATATATATATATATGTGTGAGCGATTATATGCACATATCAGATCAAGTAATGAAAAATGATGAGAAGCACACTGAAATTCCGAGGCATATAAAAATTAAAATTAAATTTATATATGTATGCACCTCAGTTTTATTTCTATTGCAGTGTATTGTATGTTTTTGGTTCATGTGGCAGGTAAGCAAATGATGACTGGACTGACTATGTGCCATGAAGATAGAAGACTAAGAAACAATATCAGTGTGTATCAGAAAATGTATGTGTCAACGTGTCCGTATAACTGAGTGTATGAGTGTTGTAGTGAGGAGCTGATATGTAAACGAAATTGATATGAAATGTATTATAATACGGGGATGTACAAATAGTGGAGTTATAAAATTTGTATTGTTTAAAAGTTGAAATAAAGTATTCTACTTAAATAAAATACTGTGTGAATATTTGAATTTCTATGCAGTCGTATTCTATTTAAATATAAATATTATATTCCTGTCTTTGATGTATATATAAAACAGTACAATAACAAACACATTTATAATAAAATATACTTGGTTGTTATCATCAAACAAAAATCATATAATTGTGTATACAACAACGTTATATACAGCAATCTCCCCCTTTTGATGATGACAAACAAATAATAAGATTTTGAATATAATAAATGTGTTTGATAGTGAATACTAAAACTCCCCCTATTTGAATGCTCCCCCTACAACAAACACTCCCCCTATAACTGTGCATGAGTGAGAAGAATGAAAATTGAATGGAATTTTCAATATTAAAATATTTATAAAATATCCACTCATAAATCAAAATCTTAACTCATTCTCCCCCTTTTGTTATCATCATAAGGATACAGAATGTAAAATATGGATGAAAAATGACTAAAATATATAATATCAGCTTAAGAGGAAGAACGTTCATTATAAATCTCAATCAATCAATCAAAAATCATAATATTCTAAGAACTAGTGGCATATTTCACATTGTAGAGAATGACGGATTTACGATGAAATTTATATATAATGGAGAGAGTTCAAAACACAATGATTTCCAATATATTTTTTAATAAAAATGAAGCACAAAAACAGTGATGGATTTGGACTATAACTACAGATTCAATTTAAGTGTCGCAATCATATAATCTCAAATCCCAATAACTGTCAAGCAACAAATCATAATATATCATAAGATTTTAACACATTTCACAAATTAGAAAATGGATTGATAGCTGGTTTTTACACACCAAGGAGAATTTCATATTAATTTCTATTTATAGCACATTATATTCTTTTCTTTTTATTTAAGAGCACACTGACCATGCATAACCAGAGCTTGGATTTTTAAATGTGGTCAGTCACAACTTAAATTATAAGTTATCTCTTAACCATGCATGACCAGAGCTTGGATTTTTAAACGAGGTTAGGGACACACTTTTGTTTATCATTATTTCCGGTTTAAAAAGAAAAAAAACTCCTCAGTATATAAAACCAATGTGGATGATAGAAATGTGGTAGTACACAGGTGGTTTGTGAAATAAATTTCTAAATTAATCATAATATGAAATATGCTCTACTGTGCCAGAATTCTTGAAAATTTTCAATTATCACTAATTCTAAAAAATAATATAACAACAATTTTATCACGAATATTTTCACTGTTTATCCAAGATGTTTTTAATCAATATTAAACTCTCCAAATTAATATATAATCATAATGGATGATAGAAGGATGATAGAAATATAAGATGGTCGTGAAATAATCGCCAATTCTAAGATATTATAAAAGAGCGGTTAAAGACTTTGTGTCGTGGTAACAACGACACGGGTTCGAAACCCGGAATGGCATGCCAAGAGCTTACCATGTTCATAAGCTAAGATCATCCACTTATGAGGTGCTCGCGGGCCAGGCTAGGTGCACAAGGGAGGGTTTTACAACTCCGGTCAGTTTCCCTCCTGAACAAATTCAAAAAATATATTATAAAAGCTATTCAATCATCATGAAAATTCAAATAAAATTCCCTCTTGTTGTGAATTATACTGTAGTCACAACTCATCACAATTTCAAAATCAGATTATGATTTTGATGAATTATAAATACAGTTCGATTTGGATATTGATTCTGTTAGATCAAAATTTGGACTTAACACCCAAATTGTTCTAATTCGTAAAGAATTATAACTGGAGAATGAAGAAAAAGCAAAAAACACACAGAATTTATAGTGGTTCGGCGTTAACGAGCCTACGTCCACTTTATATGTTATCGATTATACTTTGAATGCTAGTACAATCAATGATTTCTCTCAAACTCACTCTTACAATTATGATTTCTCTCAGTAATCTCGAAGTAAAACTGATGAGAAATAGTGGTATGACAACAATGGTGGAATCAGTGCTCAATACTTCCAAAAGATCCTGAAAAAGGTCAGTCTCTGGGCTATTTATAGCTGATTCTGTTAGGCGGTTCGCGGTCACACGTGGTGCAGATCCCGAGAAAATCGGATCAGATCGAGCGTTGAGGAGGAATTGGTCAATATGACAGTTGTGGACAGGTGTCGCGAGATTCGTGCATTTCGGATCACGGAAGACCCGCTCGTGGTTTGAACAAGTCAGAAGTTTCGCCACGTAGCAAGGGATCAGATCGGAGTGAGGTGGTGACATAGGTGCGGATCGGGTCGTGCTCCCCTGGGCGGATCGAGTCATGCTCCCTTGGACGGATCGGGTCGTGCTCTGCGCTGGCGATCCGAAGGGCGCGATCCGCATGTGCGATCCGATCTTTGAGTAATGTAGTTCCATACTTTCTTCTTGTGTGTGAACCTTGGTGGCTTGGTCAAAAAGCTAGCCAACATTTTGCCCCCTCGAAGTATGTTTTATCGAGGATGGAACATGCTTCGTAATTGCGAACTTATCTTTTCACGGAACGGTGTGAATTAGTAGTCATGTCTGTTTGAAAAGTCATGTTGCTTCAGAAAGTTGTATCCCTTCGATTTGTATAAATATTGGATAAATCTTCAATCATTTCCATGTTTGCCGGAAAACTCACATTTCTGGAATTTTTTGAAGACCTCATCGTTGAGTTTATCAGGTAAGATTTTTGGATTTTTATCAATTTTTACGAATCTTCGCTTTTGTGTGTTGCTGGACCAGGTCGGATCGCACAAACCTTTCACGCGATGAAACTTTGGGCTGTTCCGCGGGACGTGGTGGCCTTTTCTGCAAAATGGGCTTCAGTTTGCGGATCGAAACGGCTTCAACTTGCGGCCCGCTCGGTTTGAATAAAACAAAAGAAGGGAGAGCAACGATCACCGTTTCGCCTATATAAGTCGGGCTCATCCCTTCCCTTCCCTTCTTCTTCCTTCGCAGCGAATTTTCTGAAACAAAACCCGAGCTTTTCTAACTTTCCAACAGCCTAATTGTTTTCGCCACTTTTCTTAAAGGTAATCAAGTTGGTGGTGTACTCTTACACCCCTATCTCTTTTTTCTTTTGAGTTTTTGCGGTTTTGAGGAGATAATGGAGTGGAACTTCGTGGTTTTTGGGTTGTGATGAAGCCGCCATGGCCGATGGGTCTCGATTCTTCGAAAGAGAGGAGAAGGAGGAAGAAGAAGAAGGGGAAGGACTCGGTCAGGATGGTTCGCGAGCGAGGCCTGAATTTGAGGTGATGGTGAGGCGAGGGGAGAGGGAGAGGAAGAAAAGAGCAGGTCGGTGCATTTCTTTGGCGAGGCGAGGGTTCGGAGGGAAGAGGACGAAGTATAGATTCGGCTAAAGGATCGGGTCGCGGGAAGGGAGGAGCTTCAGATCGTGGTGGAAGGGAGGCGAGATGGATCGCCTGGAAGCTATCACGATCCGAATGGACGGAATTGGAACGCGCCGCGATCCGTAACCTTTCCATGTATCGATCCCTTCACCGCGAACTGACCACGCGCCGTGATCCTAAAGCCTTGATTCGCTACGTGTATCGCGACCCGGCCATATCCCTCGAGTGAACCGAGTCTCCAACCCACGATCCAAACATATTTTAAACTTTAAACAATGCACTGTTATCACAAGAATCCGGACAGTTAGGTTAGAGCCTCGATGTCGGACTTTCTGGACTGAACAAATGCATAATTTACTAATCGAACAACGACCAATGTCTCGATGATTTTGTTGACCTTCGTACT
The DNA here is from genome assembly GCA_030737875.1 of Allium sativum. NCBI lineage: Eukaryota > Viridiplantae > Streptophyta > Magnoliopsida > Asparagales > Amaryllidaceae > Allium > Allium sativum. The sequence continues at coordinate 1,735,585 of JASFAX010000036.1, read as the reverse complement.
TTTCTTTAATGCACGCACAAGCACACACCAGCACTGGCACACACAGGGGGGATGAGTAATTATAATCTTATTTCTCATGTTTACTCGCCTAAACAGTAATGTTGGATAATCATTCCCCTTCAAGATATGACACAGAGACGGATCCCGAGGTGTATGAGCATCTCAACCTCGAGGTTTTTCCATCTAATCCAGAGGGTGCGGATTTTGGATCCGAATATGAGGCAGAAACAGAATCGAATCCATCTGAGAGTACCTCGCTTGATGAAGAGTCAGAGGTAGATGGCCGAGCTCCCGACGAAGTCCCTGGTGCAATAGAAATAGAGAAATTCATAGACTCTCTAGCTTCCAAACTCGATGACATAAGGCTTAAGAGAATTTGCTTGAGACATGGGATCCCCTGGGATGATGTGAGGACACCCGGCAGCGAAGATAGACCTTACATAGCTCCGGAAGGGTATATGACAGTCAGCCGACTCATGTGCTGGGTAGGAGCTATTCCTCCGTTTCCTCCAATCGTCATTGAGACCTTAAAACGATTGGGTATTGCTCCGATGCAGCTTCATCCTAATGCCTACGCGGCTCTATACACTCTATATATCGCATATGCGGAAATCCTGCATACCGAGATCACATTTAAAGATTTAAAACTCTTTTATCTTTTCAAGCATCGCTCCTCGGAAACCCCAAATTTCTCTTTCTTCGAATCAGTAGCAAATAGGAAGGTTCTGTCTGACGGATACAGCAACATAGGGGATCCCAAGGCTGATTGGTTCTATATAAAGAGACAGGCTGGGTGTTCAAGAAGATGGCTTAAATGAAGTAAACTTTAGTCTTTTGACTGAATAACTTGTTTAAGAAATCGAAGCATTAACATGCCCCTTTTTTTAAAGCAGATCACGTCTTTCCCATGACGGAAGGCTTGGTATACAATAATCGACTGTCTCTTCTTCTACAAAGCAAATCCGATTTTCTAAAGATCAAGAAGTGCATTACTGACGAGAATCTTCACAAGCATCGCCTTCTGGATATAAGGTTTGGACTTGGTGCAGGCGGCAAACCCTACAAATACGTGCTCCCAACGGAGGGAGAAGGAACGTCACGGGCAGCAGAAATAGTTAAATTCTGCAAGAGTCCTTCGCCAATAATTGTCCAAGACGACGAGGACCTAAACATATATAGAGGAGATGAGGCCCGTGGTGATAAGTCTATGGAAATCCCAGTTTCTCCGGGGGGTTTCCCCTCAAGGGCCTCTCTTTCGATTGAACCTGCTGCTCCCGATGATTTAACAGAAGAACAACTATTTAAAGAGCTGAGCAAAATTCCTTTGCCTGATGATGTATACACACAGGGAGACTTCGAAGGGGAACCGTTTTTCCCTGTTTCTGAGGAAACAACCGCTCCAGTTGGGGAACGAGGAACTACTCAGATGAGCCTAACATCGGGCCCTGGTCTGTTGGGGGGAATTATATGGGATACACAAATCACACGCACTGCTTGACCCCACACTTTTATATCAACAATATTCAAGGTTTTAATATGCTCTTTTTCCTTTTGCAGGAAAGATGTCTCACAGGCGGTCTTATTCTTATCGCTCTCTTCGTGAAGGCACACTTAGCCTTCATCCAAATCCTAAGCGTGCTCGCGGCCTTTCTCACAAGCCTACTTCTTCACAATCCACGTCTTCATCAAAATCAAACTCTGGCAAGCTTCCCAGTTATTCGGTGCCACCTACAGGGGGAAAACAACTTCCTAAAGACTTAACCCCTCCGAAGAGTGCACCCTCTCACAGCTGGTCATCAAAAAGACACTACGAGCCCAAGGATAAAACCAAGGATCCAATCAAGGATTCTGAGAAGGAGAAAATTGACATTGTCCCTTCCAGCCAGCAAGATTTGGTTGCCCCCGGGTCACGAGATTACATCCATGGTCCCGAGACTCAGGCTAAGCTGGAAAAGTTGCGAGAACGATTCCCTAACATCTTCTTCGAAAGGATGATGTTTGTTCCAGCCTTGGAACCAGTCCCTAGGAACTGGGATACTGAAGTCATCAGGCACATTCGCCATGTAGCCAGGCAGTATGAAGTGATGAAGAAACATGTTGTTAATCTTTCAGAGGTCATCCGAACGCTTGAGATGGAAGCACATAGATCCAAAGTGAAGATTGATAACAATGAAAGGGCCAGGACAAAAATGGAGAAGGACTTGGAAGACGCTCAATCCCAACTTGCCTTAGCGCGGAGAGATGCTGAAAATTATAAGACTGAACTGGAGAATGCTAGGAAACGCTTTCATTCTGAACTCGACTCAAATAGTCAAGAGAAAATGGCCTTAAAGAAGGAGGTAGAAGATCTTAAAATGGCCAACATTGAGTTGAAGACGGCACAGGGCCATTTTGAAGTTGAGAGAGCTGCTTGGGAGAAAGAAAAAGCAAGTTTGAAAGCAGAGAAGGTGATTTTGAATGATCAAGTTGCGGATGCAGAGAGGCGCGCGGCTCTTGCTGAAAAGAAAGTGGAAAGTGCCATTGAAATGGCTACTACTTCTAATGACAAACTTGAGAAGCAAAATAAGGAGATCGAAGGATTTAAAGAAATGATATTTGACTTCCTTGGCCACGTCCTCAAGACTCGTAACATTTCATGGATCCCGGACTACCATGTCACCTTAGCCAACTTATGGGATGCCATCGTCGAAGGAGAGAAGAGGAGGTTAGGAGTTGAGGAAATTGACGAGGATGAGCTGATGAAGACCATTCTGAGGGATAACGAGCCTGAAGATTTGGCAAAAGGTCGACGCCTAATCCAAGAGGAGATGGAAACGGAAAGAACTCTGGCCAAGGGCAAAAACAAAATTGAAGAAGGCTCAGGCTCAGCTATAGAGCCTAAGGCCTCCGGATTTGAGGAGTACAGTCCTGATGACCCACTGATTCCTCTTGTTTCGACTCCTCTTGTTGTCGGAGCTTCTGCCGCTGGCGTGGATAGAGGATCAGCGGAAGGTATCCCTATATTTTCTCCACAATTTGTCAAAGCTGCCATTACTTGTCGCCGTCTCGGCGAACAATCAACTGAGCTGACTGCATTCTCTCCTGAAATAACATTCGTTTCTCGTAATACAGGTGGCGGACCAGCCGATAAGGATGCTGAGAAAGAGACGGAGGCGGAGAAGAGTGACATTCCACCAACCGCTAGCGCTTAAGATTCAAAACAACCCGAAGATGCCATGAAGGAGAAGGTCGTCCTCGCTTCCAGTGCTGACGCTCCCAACGATGACGAAACCATTGACGCCTTGAAAGATATGGACGGGCGCCATGTAGACGATTAGGAGGATGTCATTTTCACTAAAGAAGTCAAAGGTAACGTCGATGAGACCTTGGCTGAAAGGGAGGCTAGGGAGGAAAAACAGCGGGCTTTAGAGAAGGAGGAACAAGAGCCTTTGAACGTGGCCCCTATCTCGGAGTTTGATCCCAAAACTGGGATGCTTCTGAAACTCCAGCCCAAATCCATCACCAAACAGCTTCATTTTGCGAACCCTGATGATTTCCCAGCTTCCTTTACTGATAAAAGAAAGAGAAAGAAGGAGGAGGAGGAGGAGTCTTCTGATGAGTCGGACGTTCCTCTTATAGACAAAAGGAAAAGAAAGAAGGGTGATCAATCCGACACTGACAAGGCGAAGCTGGAGAAGCAGAAACAGGTGAAGAAGTCCAAGCGTAAATAGGATATTGTCACTTGTCTATATTTTGTCTTTAGGCTTCCCACTGGCCATGAAATGTAATTGTGAGACTGGCCCTCACTTTTGTTTTAGGTTGTTTTTCACTTTGTAGGCTTGCAGTTCATGAATGAAAGTTTATTTCTTTTGCATCATCGTGTACCTGCATTTAATAAACTTTTCGTGTTCAGTCATAAATTATTTACTTACAACCACAAATCATTCAAGCAACAAAAAGACTTTAACAGCATTGTATCACATCAAGATACACGTATGCATATATCTATCCCCAATCAATCGTTAAAGATTGATTTGAGTTGCATGCACGTTGCCCCCTGTTTCTGAACATGGGGGACTTGGAAATTTTTGTAAGGTTAGAGTTCTTGTGGTGCCCGGCTTTTGGCACTTCGGTACTCTTCCCGATCCATCTGTGGGTCAGAGTTCAAACTTGTGTCATAGTCTACGCACCGATCCTTCAACGGGGTAGAGATCCTGTGGGCGCTGAGTCTCCAGCACCGTTCTCAGCGCTTAATCATAGACGCTTTTATACTCTCCTAGTAGTCGCCGAGGTTAGAGTTCGAGCTCAGCAGTTCTGTCGCTCCCCGATCCTTCAGCGGGGTAAGAGCTCTTTCTCAACGCTCAATCGGAGATGCTTTTATACTCTCCTGGTAGTCGCCGAGGTTAGAGTTCGAGCTCAGCAGTTCTGTCGCTCCCCGATCCTTCAACGGGGTAAGAGCTCTTTCTCATCGCTCAATCGGAGACGCTTTTATACTCTCCTGGCAGTTTCCGAGGTTAGAGTTCGAGCTCAGCAGTTCTGTCGCTCCCCGATCCTTCAGCGGGGTAAGAGCTCTTTCTTAGCGCTCAATCGGAGACGCTTTTATACTCTCCTGGCAGTTGCCGAGGTTAGAGTTCCGTCAAGGCGGTTCCGATCATGGTACACCGCCATGACTTACGGACATCGCCTTCATGTCCGTTATGCTCTCTCTCGGCTCTGAAGAGTTAGAGCGCTACCAATGATATGATTTACTTTATCGCACCCTCAGAGTTTTTACTGGTGATTGCATTCCATTCTGATGGAAGGCACCTATAATTATACGCTTCTGTGATCGTTGCATGGTTCACAGCAATTTCCATAAAAATAGAAAGGCAGATAAATAATAGTGCAATAAAGGTAAACGACACAAAATATTTTTATAGTGGTTCGGTCGAATCATGACCTACGTCCACTTTATAATAACTTTTTTTTGCTTAAGAAATCGGACTATTCTAGGCAAGTCATGCGTTGTACATAGTCCTTAATAAAGCAAAAGAACTGATTTGACATCTTTACGTTAGATATGGCTATAAATGTTGGGCATTCCACACTCTGGGGATTTCCTTTCCATCTACGGTTGCTAGCTTGAAGGTTCCATTATCAAGCTTGCACAGAATGGAGTATGGTCCTTCCCACTTCGCACCCATATGAGTTGGGGCTGGAAAGACACGCTTCAGAACCAAGTCTCCGGGTTCAAAGGTTCGGGCTCGAACCTTTTTGTTGTAGTATCGGGCGATCTGTTGCTTGCATCTCAAGGCACGCAGGTCTGCTTCATCCCTCTTTTCTTCGATCATATCCAGGGACTCAAGGAGCAATTCGTTATTAGTCATCGGATCGTAGTAAGTCACTCGGTGAGAAGGTACTTTTATCTCAACCGGGATGACTGCTTCTGCTCCAAAAGCAAGGGAGAAGGGGGTATGGCCTGTTGCCGATTCATACGTTGTCCTATAGGCCCATAGTGCTAAGGGTAATTCATCAACCCACATGGCTCTGGCCCGTTTCAGTCTTCTTTTCAGAATGGACTTAATCACTTTATTCGCCGCTTCGACCTGTCCGTTCGACTGCGGATGCACCACAGAGGTGTACCGTTTGTCAATGTGGTATTTCTGGCAGAAGTCTCTGAATTCAGCGCTATCGAACTGAGTTACGTTGTCAGTTATAACAATCTTTGGAATCCAAAATCGACATATGATGTTTCTAACGACGAAATTGATCACTCGTTTGGTTGTGATTGTAGTCAGTGGCTCAGCCTCGACCCACTTAGTGAAGTAATCTACAACTACAATAGCGAACTTCACTCCGCCCTTAGCTATGGGGAGACTTCCGATGATATCAATTCCCCACATAGCGAAAGGCCATGGGCTCGCCATCGTTTTTAACTGAATAGGAGGTGCCCTAGGTATCTTTGAAAATCTCTGGCATGCATCACACCGTCGTGCGTACTTCGCCGCATCTTTGTTTATGGTAGGCCAGAAATAACCATGCCTCAACACCTTTTTTGCCAATGTTTGCCCTCCAGTGTGATCGCCACATTCGCCCTCATGTACCTCCTGCAATACACGCTTGATGTCGTCATGAGCTATACACCAGAGAAGGGGCATCGAAAATCCTTGTCTGTAAAGGACTCCTCCTTGCAGAATGTATCGGAAAGCTTTACGAATTACTTTACGCCTCTCGCTCTTCTTGGTAGGAAGCGTTCCATTCATCAAGAAATTATTTAGAGGGGTCATCCATGACTCCCTTTCTGGTTCCGTCTCTAGTACCGGATCAATTTCCATCTGATCTGTACTAGGAGACCGAAGTACTTCAACTGGGGCTAACCCGGTCTCTTCACGATCGTCGGAACTAGCCATCTGTGCCAACTTATCCGCCTGTTGATTCTCTAACCGCGGAATATTAGATATGCTGTAGTGATCGAAGCCATTCAGAAACTCCTTTACTTTCTCCAAGTATAAAATCAATCTTGGGCTTTTGGCTTGGAATTTTCCAGTGACCTAGTTTACAACTAGCTTGGAGTCGCAAAAGATGTCCAGCTTTGTGATTTCCAACTCCTTTGCGATCCTTAGCCCAGCTATCAGGGCTTCATATTCGGAGTCGTTGTTAGTGGCGTGAAACTCCATCCGGATAGCATAGGATATCAGCCGTTTCTCAGGCGTTTCAAGCACTACTCCAGCGCCGGATCTCTTGTCATTCCTAGCGCCATCAGTGTACAATCTCCAGGCACTGGGATCGAGAAGTAACTTTGAGGGGTCAGCTTCTTCGTTCACTATATCTTCCTCCGGGACAGTAAACTCTGCTATGAAGTCGGCTATCACTTGCCCCCGTATTGATCGCTGGGGCTGAAAGTTCAGATCAAATTGACTCAACTCAATGTTCCATTTGAGTAGTCTTCCAGACGCTTCTGGTCTCTGTAAAACTTGCTTGAGTGGATGATCAGTGTATACGATAATGGGATGAGCCTGAAAATAATGTCGAAGCTTTCTAGCGGCAATCAGCAAACTGTACGCCAACTTTTCTATCCTTGGATAATTACGCACTACTGCCGTTAATTTTTTGCTCACGTAATACACTGGTCTTTGAACTTTATCTTCTTCTCTCACCAATGCTGAGCTGATCGCGTGGGACGACAATGCCAAGTACACGAGTAAGTCCTCGTGATCCACCGGCTTGGATAATATCGGAGGTTTCTCCAGATAACTCAGCAGGTTCTGAAATGCTTCTATGCAGTCAGGCGTCCATTTGAAGTGGCGTTTTCCTCGCTTTATCAATTCGAAGAATGGGATGCATTTGTCCGTAGCCCTAGAGTTGAATCTGCTTAGTGCGGCTACTTTCCCTGCAAGGCTTTGCACATCCTTAATCTGCCTAGGCTCCTGAATGTCTCTGATTACTGCGATCTAGTCTGGATTAATCTCAATCCCACGAGAACTGACGATGAATCCCAAGATTTTTCCGGAGGCAACCCCGAATTAACATTTTGTTGGGTTGAGTTTCATCCCGTAAATTCAAAGAATGCCAAACATCTCTGCCAAGTCCGTAGTGTGATTGGAGGATTGCCTGGAGTTAACCAACATGTCGTCGACGTATACTTCCATTGTTTTCCCAATCTGGTTATAGAACATTCTGTTCACTAACCGTTGATATGTAGCGCCTGCGTTCTTCAAGCCAAAGGTCATTAACACGTAGCAGTATATTCCCAGATCCGTAATGAAGCTAGTGTGTTCTTGATCTGGAACATGCATTGGAATCTGGTTATATCCTGAATAAGCATCCATAAAGGAGAGAAGTTCATGACCCACCGTTGAGTCCACCAACTGATCGATCCTGGGTAACGAAAAACTGTCTTTCGGGCAGGCTTTATTCAAATCCGAGAAATCGATACATGTTCGCCACTTCCCGTTGGGCTTCTTTACCAGAACTGGATTTGAAATCCAGTCTGGGTAGATTGAGTCTCTGATAAATCCATTACTCTTTAGCTTTCCAACTTCTTCTTTCAAGGCAGCGGACCTCTCTGGGCCCAGCATTCGCCTTTTTTGTTTTACCGGAGGATGCTTAGGATTAATGCTTAATGAATGTCTCATGATTGATGGATATATCCCGCACATGTCTGCGTGGGTCCAAGCAAATACATCCAAATTATCTTTCAAGAAATCCGTCAGTTCTTTAGCTAAATTCGGATTTAACTCGGATCCGATCTTAAGGACCTTCTCTGGGTCACTATCATCGATCGGTACATCCACAGTGGTCTCGTTGGGAGTCGTCATTCTGCCCCCAGGTTCTTTGTCCTCTCTGGGATCTATATCCTCGGGCAACTCTCTGGGCGACTCTCCTACGGTTATCCTCTTTAATTTCTATAAGGTCTCCGCCCTTGTGTGGGGAGAAGCACCCTTGGTTTCTATGTCTCCTCCGTTGCGGAGTAGCTTTAGCTCTGCAATATAACATACTCGTGTGGCAACCTGATCTCCTCTGACAATACCAACACCAGCTTCTGTAGGAAACTTCAATAACAAGCACCAGGGGGCTATACAGGCTCTGAACTTTGCTAAGGCTGGTCGGCCCAAAAAGGCATTATAGGGCGATTCAATACCCAAAACCACGAAGGGAAGAATTCTCACTCTCTGGCGTTCTTCTTCCCCAAGTGTAACTGGGAGCTCTACATATCCCATCGGAGCGGTGGATGCTCCGTTGAATCCACGGATCCATCCCTCACAGGGCTTCAAGTCTTTTATTTTGAGATTCATTTGGTCGAATGTCTTTTTGAAAAGAATGTTGACAGAACTCCCGTTATCCACCAAGACTTTATGAACAGTGGCCGGTCCGATAGGAACTGCGATTACAAATGGATCTTTGGTCGGAGCATGGACTCCAACGCTTTCTCGTTCGCGGAAAACGACGTCGTCGGACATCATCTTTTGTTGTTTTATCGGGATGTTGTCCTCAGGGTTGCTACAGTCCCCTTCCCCGAGGTGCTGCTTGGCTGCATTGACATACTGATCCAATGCTTTGGAACCGTGCCCGGCGAGATAAAGCCCTCCGATTATGGTATTGATAACAAGGTCCTTTCCCTTTTGCTGGGCAGTTGGCCGGACAGCCGGTTGATTCTGGTTCTGATTTGGGGCCTGTACGGCTTGCCCCCTGTCTCTGGGTGTCACTCTGTATTCATCCAATTTTCCATCTCAGAGAAGCCTCTCGACCACATCTCTTAGGTGACGGCATTCATTTGTCGAATGGCCATGAATCTGATGGAAGAGACAAAACTTCCCCGTTTCACGTTCTTTCTCCGTCGACTCTCTGGGAGGAGGCCTTTTATTTTGGAGGACGTTGTACGAATCCATGAAGATATTCTCCAAAGTATCGTTTATTGGCGTATAACTCTCAAAAGACCTGGGATGAGTCCTTCTCTGGGAGTCGTTCCCTCGATTTCTCTTCCGGTTGTTGCCATTACTGTTATTACCATTGTTTCCTGACTAACGACCACCCTGGTTCCGGTTTCTGACATTAACCTCGACCTTCCCCGAGCTGTCTCCTGTCTGCTTAATGGCGACATTGCTCTGGATTTCCTCTTTATTGGCCGTTTTTGCCTTTCAGTTAGCATATACTTCCTCCCGGCGTAAGTGCATGAAAGCTTTTTCGTAGAATAATTATCTAGTATGAGGTGGCTTGCCGGCCAGGTATCTCCCAAATTCGGTGTCTTTATCTACCCCATCAATTAGGGCTGCCACAACAGTTGGCTCATGAGGATCTTTGACTTCAGTAGCGGCTAGGTTGAAACGGTCTAGATACACCCTCAAACTCTCCCCTGGTCGTTGCTTGACAAGGAACAAGTCAACCACACTCTTCGTCTTTTGTGCATAGATGCGGAACTATTCCACTAACCTTTCACTCAACTCCTTGAATCTAGAAATTGATCTTGCTGGTAAGCGAGTAAACCATAATAATGCTACATCCTCCAGGAATATGGGAAATGCTTTGCACTTGACAGCGTCAGAGGCTGCGGCAGCGGTCATTGACCAAGAATATCTCATCAGATGTTGGACGGGATCAGATCTACCCGCGTAACGGTTCATCTGCGGCATGTTGAAGCGCCTCGGGAACGTCGCATCTAAAATGTCATCAGTGAAAGGGGTGTGACTGCGGTCAATTCCCCAATCTTCATTCCGTTGTCCACGGCTATCTGCCGGAATTTGATGGATCATAGCTGCAACATTTGCACTGGTCAGCGGAGGTTCGGGGTCAGCGCTTCTTGCTCGGTGGGGTTCTCTAATCTCCCTTCCAGGAGCGGCCACGTAATCCAGGGCTCGGATTGGGCTTCGCTGCCCCCTGTTACCATGAGCATTTGTACGGCGAAGGGGCTGAGGTAGTCTATTCTGAACAGGGTTGTCCGCACCTCGAGCTCTGGGAGTTGCAGCACGATCATTCACATTGCGGTTTGAGGGCCCTGCACCCAGTGCCTCTTCTTCCCGTGATGGCAGGGTTCCAAATCGAAGCTGCTCTATGTTTTCAGGCCTCTCATATGGTCGCCGCAGAGGTCTTGGCGATTCCTCTGACGAAGAAGAGTACTCTTGGGGTAGCGGACGAACTAGGGGCGTCCTTTTCCTTGCGAGATCATTGAGCCTTCTATCCATAGCAGTCAAGTTCTGTCGTAGAACGGAGCTCTCCTGCCTTTGAGCAGCCAATTCATCAAACAGCCTCTCCCACATTTCAGAAAAGCGAGAAAGATCTCCCTCAGTAACGGGAGCAGAAGGGTCATATTGATCATCATCATTTTCTCTTATGCGCAAAGAGCTTGAGCCATGTCGAGCGGAGGGGCCAGGGCGGTAGGAGCGAGCCATAGGCTCCTTTCCAGGTCGAGTCGTAATCTGGTCATCACTTCGGATTGTGGTGGATCGGTGCCTGTGATTCGGTACGCCCCCCTGAGGTTGGTTCGTGGTCACGGTATGCGGAGGATTCGGGGCGTTATCACGGGATCGAGTAACAACCCCTCCATCTTCTCGGTTCGCAGCACCTCCCTCAAGTCGGATCGTGGCACACTGATTTGTTCGGGTCGCCCCCCTGTCCTCGCGATCTGCGGTCCCATCGACGACCTGCTCGTGTGCACTTTCGCCAACCACTTCATTCGCGACTTCATTCGCTTGCGAAGCTCGCACTTCCTTAGACTTCTTTCCTGCCATGATATCAGATGTCGCTGGAATCTTCAAAAATCTGAACAGTGAAGTTTTGGGAATGTTTTCTTCGGACTTTCAAATCCAAATAGTAGAATAACAATCCGGTAGGCTGAGAATTCAATTCTCAGTGAAAGCACCAAAATGTTAGATCAAAATTTGGACCTAACACCCAAATTGTTCTGATTCGTAAGAATCATAACTGGAGAATGAAGAAAAAGTAGAAAACACACAGAATTTATAGTGGTTCGGCGTTAACGAGCCTACGTCCACTTTATATGTTATCGATTATACTTTGAATGCTAGTACAATCAATGATTTCTCTCAAACTCACTCTTACAATTATGATTTCTCTCAGTATTCTCGAAGTAAAACTGATGAGAAATAGTGGTATGACATCAATGGTGGAATCAGTGCTCAATACTGCCAAAAGATCCTAAAAAATGCCAGTCTCTGGGCTATTTATAGCAGATTCTGTTAGGCGGTTCACGGTCACACGTGGTGCAGATCCCGAGAAAATCGGATCAGATCGAGCGTTGAGGAGGAATTGGTCAATATGACAGTTGTGGACAGGTGTCGCGAGATCCGTGCATTTCGGATCGCGGAAGACCCGCTCGTGGTTTGAACAAGTCAGAAGTTTCGCCACGTAGCAAGGGATCGGATCGGAGTGAGGTGGTGACATAGGTGCGGATCAGGTCGTGCTCCCCTGGGCGGATCGACTCGTGCTCCCTTGGACGGATCGGGTCGTGCTCTGCGCTGGCGATCCGAAGGGCGCGATCCGCGTGTGCGGTCCGATCTTTGAGGAATGTAGTTCCATACTTTCTTCTTGTGTGTGAACCTTGGTGGCTTGGTCAAAAAGCTAGCCAACAGATTCCAAATTTTGAATGAATAATCAATAAATAATTTAAAATTGAAAATCAACTACAAGAGCAATACAGAAAGATTTATACAAGAAAAAAATGTGTGAAATCTATATAAGGTGAAGATTAGAATTAAGTAAAGATGAGTGAGAAAAATATAAGTCACTTCTGATACCAATTGATGTCTCTATTAATGAGGATTTTAATATGACACTGGGGACAAACAAGGATATCTCAAACAACAAAATTTTTAATTACAAGGCCTAAGCAGACAAGATTAATCAATCAAGCAAATTAATTCCATATATCAGAGCAGCAACCAATTTTAATCAAAATAAGTAGTCAACAAAAACATTTTCAAAGAGGATGTTTCTAAGATATTTCTGACGGATTCAAAAGATGGTTCATGATTCAAGAATTAAAAATATAGTTTATTTTAAATCATTTGATGGAATATGAAAATATCAAGATTCAATGAATCAATCACACTAGGTTATAAATTTTAGATTTGAGATGTATGTGAGATTCAAAGAAATCAATAATTTCAAATGATTTCAAACAAAAAAATATTCAAATCAAATGATCATCAAATAACAGTGAGTTTCAAGACCGAATCTTTGAAGAATTTTTCCAAATTATTTCTGACAAGCCCAAAGAATTTTTCTAATAAGCACATGAAAGATTTCAGATTATTTACATCAAGTTTGAAGACATATTCATGACCCAAAAATAAAACGGTTTATCCGAAATCACATGAATCAATGTAAGGTTTTGAGATAAAATGAATCAGTCGCACAAGGTTATTAATTTCAAATCTAAGAGGTGTCTGAGATTCAAAATATCAAGAAATTTCAGAGGGTTTCAAACAAACGTATAGCCAACCAAAATGATCATGAATTAAGAAGAATTTCAGGATGTAAACAATGATTCAAGACAATTTAGAATATCAATCTAAAAATCAATGGAATTATCGCAACTGAAAAATAGTAGTGTGCTGAAATGAGTATAATATTTCAAGCTTTTCTAAAATGAATTATAAGAAACTCGAAACAACATACGTGTGTGAAATTTCATTAAATTTTCAGATCTTCAAAAAAAATTCAGAATTCAGATTAATAGTGTTCAAGATATGACAATAATACAACAACACAGTTAGGAATTCAGGAATCAGTAAACAAAATAAACTTCAAAATAATTGCAGATATTTACAAGTTTATATTCAAGATCTGGAAATGATTAAATCATGAGAGTTTTATTCAAATGAAGCGAATTTGCAGAAATTCATGAATTCTGCAATCTGAAGATAAGAAGGCCCAAAATAAAATATTATGGCAGTGTCAAATCAAAACACAATACTCAAAAGAAAATAAATAAAAAGAGTAAAAAAAGAAAAAGACAGTAAAGTAAAAACAAGGAATATACACAAGAAATTGTGAGTCTAGAGATCATACCTGAAATCGATGTATGCACAAGAATCTCTAACTCATGGACAAGGAACTCTGAATAATTCAAAGATGTGAAACAGCTTGAAATCAATTTCTCTTTTGCAACGTGGTTCTTCAACCATCCTTCGATACCTAAGCATTTAGAGGATCAAGTGGTCTAACAAAATTTGTAAAACAACTCATAGTTTTGTTTATGACTTTAGATACCCAGACTTGTTTGTATAACAATGCATTCAAATCTATCTTTGTGCCTTTGGGAATCCAAATCTATTTAAACTTAGTCAACATTGACTTTGTAGATTTAGGGAACTTCATTTGTTTAAATGGATTGTTATTAAACCAATATTATTTTTTTATTGTGGTTGGCCTTTCCACAATACAAGCAATTTGAAGAAATTGAGAATTTTTGAGAAGTTTGTTTTTCAGTTGGAAATCCATATCCAAGTCCTTTCTCGTTTTCAAAAGAGGAAATATTTATCAACAGAGAATTCAAAGAATTTTGATTATTTGAAAACTTCTTAAATTTCAGCTCAAAAACATTGGCTTTGGATTTCAACAAGTTATTCCCATTTATAAGTTTTTCTATTATTGACTTAGACTCTGAATTCTTAGATTCAAATTGATTACTCTTCTCAATTTCAAGTTTTCCAAATCCCTTGAGTTTTTCAATTTCTTTTTCCAAATCATAATGTATCTCAGAAATTTCAATCTTGTTGTTTTTCAAAGATATATTTTCATTTTCAAGGATATATTTTCATTTTCAAGGAACTTGGGAATCTCTTTTATTTCAATTAATTCTTATTGAAAAAAAGTGCATTTATTGCATTTGAGATTTCTAATTCTATCGATTTCAATCTTAAACTTTTTCAGAATTGTTTCAGTTTTCAACAAACTTCCTTTTACCAAAAATTTATGTTTGGAATTCTTAGTTGTCTTAATTTTATCCAATTCCTTTTGCAAAGCAATGTTTTTATGAATTAGCCCATCTTCTCGATATTTCAAAATCAAAATTTCATTTTCAAGCTGATTAAAATTTTCATTAAGATGAGAAAAATCTTTTTCTAAATTTGAATAATTATTGCAATTGGAGTTTCCAAATCTCTTAACATTTTCTAGTTCCAAAACATCAATTTTTCTACCCAACTCAAGATTCTCAGATTTAAGATGTTTATTTTTCAGTCTGAGACGCTCAACAGATTTTGTTAAATCAGTACAAAGATGAATTAAATTTTCTTGTGAAAAATTTCGTATTGAGTCTTCATCGCTATCATCATCTGTTGAATCTTCATCTGTGATTCCTATTAAGCACACATCTGAGTTTGAGTTGGCAATTGCGGATTTTGAGCAGTTGTCTTCATTTCGTCCATACTTTGCATTGAGAGTAATCCAAATATCCTGCGTAGTTAAACAGTGGGATATGAGATTAAGCTGATTATTATTAAGATAAGAATAGAGAATATGCATAACACGAGCATTGGTAATTTTATTCTTATTATCTAACATATCACCCACATTTTCAATAACATTCCAATATTCAGAATTATCAGATTTTAAATAGAATTTGATTTTCGATTTTCAAATTAAAAAATCTATCCCATTGAAAATAATTAGAATATTACTAGACTGGCTCTCGATCTCGTTGGATGACAACTAGGGGAATACATGACACTAGAGTTAATGAAATTACCAGGCTCTGATACCACTTGTTGGATCTAGATTAACCCTAGAGGGGGGTGAATAGTGTTTATCCAATTTTAGCGAGATATTACAAATTATCAGTTCACAGAATGCATCAAAAATAAAAATGCAGAAAGTAAATAACACACGGAGATACCCAGCTTCGGCAAAACTCTGCCTACTGCTGCATTCCTAAGGTTTCTACTAGGTAATAGAACAAATTCTGCTTACAAGGCCATGTAAACGCGCGAACCCCTCGCTCCTATTCTAATACGACGCTCAAAAGCCTAGACCGATCTATATCCCCTAGAACAGATTTCCCCGGATTACAACCCGTAACCCTAGTTTTTACAGACGCTAGTAAACTGCCAGCTAACACCCTAACTGGATTCCTAGAATTTTACAGACTCTAGAAACTGTTCGAATACAAATTAAATTCAAAAACAAAATAAAAATACAAAGATTAGAAAACCCCTTTTAAATTCCTTAGCCCTTATCAAAACTTGGCCGGCCCATTTGTTGATTAAGTGTCCACCCTTATTTTCTTTTGTCCAATTGCTTACTCCTTCTGGAAAAAGAAATGGCAGCTTCAAAGAAAACTAGGGTTTTCTGTTTTATCCTAAATCGCGAGTCTTGATTCAGTGATTCGTCTGATGAACTTCGAAGGATTGGATGCTTTCTCATGATTTGTAGTCACGATTTGGGATGCGATCAAAACACGGATATATTGTGAGTTCTCTGAAATATTTCTCTTTGAATTTCTTCTGAAATTTGTTCGTGGTTTCGATGTCTGTTTCCGATGATGAATTGGTGATACATATAGGATATAGAAATCCTATCATTGCGCTCTGATTTCGTATAAAATGACTTGGCTTGATTTTTCCCTGATTTGCTTGATTTCCTCTTTTGAAAATGATATCCTCGGCTTAAATGGCTTGCGTGTTTTCCTTGATGGATCCAGACCTGATTTTTGAACTTCAATGAATCTGGAAATGTAATTTTCCCTTTTGCATGATTGATTCCATAATTAAAAGAATTTCCGAATATACTTTATGAAATATGGAAATAAAAACTTTGGCCCACTTTGAAATTTCTCTAGTGTGATTCTTGAATCATTCTTGGAAACACTGGAAACAATTTAGAAACTTGAATGCTGATTTTCTGAAGAAAACATTTGCCATATATGCTCATTTAAAACAGGAAACAAATGGAATGAAACTTGCTGAATTTTGTTCCCTGGGACATTTTCACACCATACTGAATTGCTGTGATTTTGTGCTGAATTGATGCTTTTGCTGAGTAATTAAATAATAACAACACGGATAATAATCAGAATAAATACGGAAATTAAATAACACAGAGATATACCTAGCTTCATCAAAACCCTGCCTACTGCTGCATTCCCCAAGGTTTCTACTAGGAGTTAAAACAATCTATATGCTTACAATCCCTTGTAAACTTGCGACGCTCGCTCCCAACTGTTCTTAACCCTACGCTCAAAACCCTGCACTAGTTTCTATCCCCGAAACCAGATTTCTCCGAATTACAAATCCTGTAATTAGTCTTCCTAGTTTTACAGAAAAACTAGAAAACTTTAATAACAATTACAAACTAAAAAAACACTATAAATAAAAACAACTAAAAACCCTTTTAAATCAAAACCCTAGTTTACTAAGTCCTTGTCCCTTTTAAATCTTGGTCGTATCCTTTTTTATTTGCTTCACCGCTTCACTTTTGGCCCGATCACCTTTATTTCTCTATAATTAAAAATGGGGGCTGACGATCTAGCTAGGGTTTGCAATCTCCTTTGATTTTAGGCAGTTGCTCTCTCTTCTCTCATATGCTCGAACCTATGGTGGTTATCTTTGTATAATTTGAGTGGAATACTTCGATTTTGATCCAAGCGATTTTGCGTTCTCTGGTATGTTTTTTAATTCGAATATTTGTTTTAATTTATGTTCGAACATGGCTGAATAATGGCCAGTGATGATTGGGTGTATTTATAGGAATAAAAATCCTAAAAATTCTCTGATTTCGTGTATTAGATTGGTCATGAAATATACGAAAATATTTGGGGCTTAACTTTGAATTTTTCTTGAACTTCTGAATATTTCTTCAATTT
Source organism: Allium sativum (assembly GCA_030737875.1). NCBI lineage: Eukaryota > Viridiplantae > Streptophyta > Magnoliopsida > Asparagales > Amaryllidaceae > Allium > Allium sativum. The sequence continues at coordinate 1,718,307 of JASFAX010000036.1, read as the reverse complement.
TAAATGTTGTGTTAACTTCTGAAACTTTAATATATATGTGAATTTTGGGGCTCGACTTTGAATTGTTCTTGAGTGTTTCGGTTTTGAATTACTCCCTTAAGTTTTGGCACCAATTTGTGAGATATGTTCTGGACTTTAAATTGGGTTTGAAATCTTCAAACTTTTTGGACTTCAAATGTGTGGCTTAATTTCTGGATCTTCAAAATTCATTTTTGGTTGTCCCTTTCAAAATTAAACTTTGCCAATAAATTTGAATTGACTTTTTGATGCTTTATTTGAAGTCTTTAATTGCTTAAGAAATGATAATAAATTTGAACTAGTGAATGATTAAGCATGATGTACCAACTTTGCTTAAGCTCTAGCACCTAGTCTTGAATACTTATATAAGAATAGATACTACACTTTGATTTGTGTCGACTTTGAAATTGTCATTTTTGATAAGAACAGTTGCTACTTGAAAATCCCTTAGAATGTTTGTACTGTTCGACTTGCCATTTCACACTTGACTTGTCCACCCATTGTTTAGCACTTGCTGCACCTGTATATTGTTGTTTATACTCAATCGTTCCTTTTCGAACATATGCTTACACTCCCATTGTGATCTTTTCTTTAATGTATACTACTGCTTCGGCCATGTATAATTCCTCTTGCACCATACTATTGAAAATTACATGCATCATAAAACCATGTAGTATTACACTTGTACATAAGCTTTCTCCACTGTTTGAACCATTTATCATCTTTGATGTTTTACTTGTATGTATTAACTTGTATGACCTGTTAGTTTTGCTGAATCTTGAATTTATTCAGCACCATTGTCTTTGTGTTATCATATTAGACATGTCCATTCTGCATGTAAATATGCTTGACCATATTCTTGCTGTATATGTTGCCCACATGCAAACTGTATTCACTCTTGCACCTGAAACTTGAAGAACATATGATATGCTTGTTCTGTGTTGAGCTTCATGTGACTCGTGTTGCTATGTGCACCTTGACCACATATGCACTGTGTATCTTCCTGTTGCACCATATCCTTGTGTAACCTGAGCCATGTATTTGAGCACTCTAACTTGGTATTGTAGTTGTTTCACCATTTTCTTGAGACTTTGCTTGCACCCATGTATGTTTGCATGTAGATTTGCTATGAACTTGTATTGCCATAGTTCAATCACTTGCATTTGTTCATGCTCCTAGTTGTGTGTGCTCCATTACACTGCTATGTTGCTGTGTAAACTTATTGCACCATTGGCTTCATTGAAAAGTACTTAACCATTTTTCATGTGTATCTGTGTTGATTGAATCACTTACGCTTTTGTGTTCTTGTTTTTGTCATAGCTTCATTTCCATGTGTGTACTTGCTTGTTGCACTTTTACATCCCTGTTTCACTTATATTTGCTTTGAGCATGGCATGACTTGTGCTCGACCACTTTATTTTGTTCATGCTCTCGACCATATTCATATGCACTGGGTCGAGTTGGTCCACGTGGCTGCTTCTCAGATGCTATACTATATTTTTATTGGCGAGGCAGTGCACACATTTATATTTATACTTGTGTGTACATGCAGCCATTCAGAATAATAATCCTGTCTTTACATATTAGACTGAGTTGGAAAAATGATGAGAAACACACCTAAATTTTGAGGCAAATAAAATTTTAAAAATAAAATTTTATTTTCATGTATTTAATTTTATATTTATTCCAGTTTACTGCATGTTTGTTTTTCTATTTGTGACAGATGTGGAGATGACTAGTCTGGATTGGAGCACAAGAAGACTGTGTCAGTGTCAGTGAATGTAATTGTGTCTGTATATAACTGAGTGATTGAGTGATATATAGTGATGAACAAATGCACTGTATGAGAAGATTGTACTAATATTTGTAATAAACAAATTTGATAGAAATAAAATATTATTTTATTGTGTTCAAATCAATTTGTCTATCATATTCAAATTAATTCAGTTATTACAATTCCATGTAAAATATTATAATGTGAATATACAATAGTGGAGTTATAATGTTGTACTCTTTTAGATTTTGAAATAAAATATTTAATTGAATAAATATACTGTGAACAGTGTATAATAGTACATTATTCAATGTAACAACCCGGAAAATCTGAACCAGTTTAAAAATTTTAAATTGGCTATTTTAGTGAATTTTAAGTATTTAAAATAAATATTTTAAATAATAATGACGAAAATTAGTTTGAATCGATGTTTGAAATTGAATATAATTACTTCGAATTATAAACAAGGCTTGAAATGGCGCGGCAGTTTCGAAATTTCAATTCAAACTTCGACTGACGGTACCGGCTGTAAAATAAAACAGATTTTAGTGAAACCAAAAATATTTAAATCTGTTAGGGAATATCTTTCTAACGAATCTGAAAAATCGAAGTTTCGTAGCGGGAGTCAAAAGTTATGGCCAAATGAATTTTCAGAAAGGTCGCTAAAGAGAATATATCGCCCTTGAAAATTGACATTTTGCAAACGACCTCGGAATTCGACGAAACCACTTTTGTTGGATCCGGGATGTGAAGTTATTGCTAGTTTTCATATTTCATAATTTTTGAAGCTAGTATATGAGCGTGGCAAAGAAAAATGTGTTTTGGTCAATTACAGTTAAATTGGATCGACCAGAAAATGGCCATTTTTCAAACGGTCTCAGAATTCGATGAAACTAGTTTTGTTGGGACCGTATTGTCAAAATATAGCTAGATTTATTTTTCGGGAATTTTTAGAATCAGTATGTGGCCCCGCAAATTGAAATGTACGTTCAAATCAAATATTGAATGTTTTATATTTTAATTTGAAGGAAAACTGACTGAAACAGTCGAATAGGCCTACGAAACATATCCCATTGTGTTCGGAATGGGGGTATTTAGCTAGAGGCGACAGTCGTTGGGTTTAAATTGGAGTTCGTATGTGAAGGGGGGTATTTTCTGATTTAAAATAAATTAAAAATAATTATAATACCCCTGACCAATCAGATTTCATCTCCCACAAAGCGCGTTGACCAGATCTCCCCGAAACTCTTCAAACCCGATGGCGCCCTCAGCTTCTTCCTTCCCTCCTCTTTTTCTTCTAATCCGTGAATCAAAATCGCCTTCCGATTTGGAAGTTTTTGAAGAGCATCGCGAGGGCTACAAATCCATATTAGATTCGTGAATTATTGTGGAGTCTTTTGCTCGAATCGACGCTCCAAATTCCAGGCGTTCAACCCGCCACCGAGCGCTGCAGACGCCGTGGATCTGAGGGAGATTACTGGCGCCGGAAAGCTGGTGCGAAGCTCTACTACACTGCACCGTCCGATCGACCAACCGCTACACCATGTGACAGAAAAATCAAGACCTAATTTCGAACTATTCACTGAGGTAACGACTTTGAATTTTTGAAGGGGTTTTAATAGTTTAAAAGTGTCGCAAAACTAATTAAACTTCTAAAAACCGTATCTTTTTCATTTGTGATCGAAATCCATTGAAACAAGAGATAGTGGACTCGTGTGGACGTCTTCTACATTCTAGAAGAGACCGCATATTTTTTTGAGCCTTCTGCAATTTTTGGTGGAGTGGAACCCAATGTGAGATTTCTAATTTATAAACGATATGGAAAACAACGATGTATAGATTATATAGTCGATGTATGAGTTATATAAGTGTTGTACACCTCATGTATAAGCGTTGATAAGTTGTATGTTCGATGTATAAGTTATGTATGCATTATAAAAATTATATGTGCGTTGAAATGAATTGAAGTGAATTGAAATATATTTATATACGAATATATATATATTCCACTCGTCCACAGACCATGGACGATATTTATTGGTTGTGATATTGTTTGGATTATTTGGTTGATGTGAAATTTGGTGAACAATGCGAATGGTTGATAAAATTGTTTGTGGTTGAGAATTATTGACTGTGGTTGAAAAATACCCATTTGTGGTTGAAAACAAAATTAGAATAGGTTGTGGAAATGAAAGAAAACATGCTCGCCTGCGTGCGAATTAGATGCATGAAATCCCCATTGTCGACAACCGCGAGGTTTTAAGGTAGAGCAAGGAGCCGTACTAGGGACGGTCCCAGTTTTAACTACCATGTCGTTATGCTGCCGAAATTTTCAATAATATTCATGTGTTAGAATTATTTTCATTTGTTGAAATTATTTTCATGTGTTGAAATCGAATTCATGTGTTGAATAGAAATTCATTCGTTGAATAGAAATTCATGTGTTGAATGGTATTCGTGTTTTAAATAAATTACTTTAACAATAAAAATCACATTTTTATTATATATACGAACTATAGAGAACATTCATGTGTTGAATAGAAATTCATTCGTTGAATAGAAATTCATGTGTTGAATGGTACTAGTGTTTTGAAATAAATTGTTTTATAAAAAAAGTCATTTTTTTTTCGTCTATATGAACTATATAAAATAGTCGTGTTTTGAAATAAATTGTTTTATAATAAAAATCATATTTTTATCATCTATATGAACTATATAAAATAGTCAGGTTTTGAAATAAATTGTTTTACAATAAAAATCACATTTTTATTATATATATGAATTGTTAAAAATAGTGAAATGTTGAAATAAATGTTTGTTAGATAAAAACGTCATTTTTATCAAATGTATGAAATGGATAAGGTTTTGAAATCTAAGAATATTATATATATATATATATGAATATAATTAAAATAAATCGAATAACGAAGCTGTAGTTCGTGTTTTGAAACTGTGATTTCAAACGATTAGTGCAGGAGATCCAACCATCGGATTTTCCCGAAACGCAACCGTTGGGTTCGCCTTGGAAATATCTTTCCAACGGCACCAATTTTGTAAAGATCCAACAGTTGGATTGCCTGGAATGTTTAATTCAAATCTGAAGTAAAACAGCGCCAGAATCGATTATATATATATATATATATATATATATATATATAATTAAATCGAATAACGACGCTGCAGTTCGTATTTTGAAATCGTAACTTCAAACGATTAGTGTGGGAGATCCGACCATAGGATTTTCCCGAAACTGGAACCGTTGGATTCGTTTTGAAAAGATCTTTCTAATGATATAAAATTTGTGAAGATCCAACGGTTATATTTCCAGATATGTGTAAATCAAATCTGGAGAAAAACAGCGCCACAACCACGTTATGGCCTGAAGCGTTGTTTTAAATACATTTGTTATTTTTAAATAAATAAAAATAGCGATAAATCGTGATAAAATATTATAAACGATATGGAATGGAAATAAACTGAATTTGCTCGGTTTATATGATATTTGATGGTTGAATGTGTTTGGCGTGAAAACTACATTAAAGAACAGAATTGGTGATGTCGAATAATTAACAACTGAAATGAATTGATTTGAAATTCTAAATATACGTGAATTATTTGAAAAGGCCGAGTTAATTCTCATTTCAAATAATTGACCGACGATTGAAAGTCGAAGATATGAAGACGATGCAAGACCGATGATCTTCATGTCGAATGGAGGGGTGCTACTGATGCTCATGATAGGAGTAGCTACCTAGAAGGGGTTGAAGTAGTAGCCGTCCGGACGTACATGTTTATTGTACGGGTATGCGAGGTATTGAGTGCCTCCGGTTTCGTTCAGACCCAGAACGGACTTGTAAACGGACTGTGTGTCTGACATTGGATTTCATTCCGTGTGATCGATAACCATCAGTCGCATGGCGTGAATTGCCTGTGTGGCATGCTGAGATGCAATGATCAAAGCTTTTGTTGAAAAGCAGAGATTTGTGGTGGATGATCAAAGCAACGCATGTGTGGCATAGCTTTGTGTATAACATTAATTCGCGAGCCTCACACCCCGGTATGAGCCAGAAACGGGAGACGGACTTCAAGGAGGACATGCGTTTCCTTCTAGCTAGGAGTGGTGCTGTGGGTTTTACACGCCCGGGTATTTTACTTATGTGGATGATGGAAAGCGAGGCCTCGGTTTGCTTCAGTCTCTTTGGAGCCGATGATGTGGTCAGATATGACCATTTTACGCCCCATAGGGCGGGGAAACGCACTGTTCAGGAATTTTAATCCACATCGGTGGACCGGCCCTGACGATCCAAGACTTGTCTGCGCGCTTGCCTGAGACATGGGCTAGATTGTCTCGAAATTCGGTAAGGACTGTCTTTTGCCTTGGTTCATGACGGAAATCCAATTTCAAAATATGACATCGTGCATTTTTGATTGTATATATATATATATATATATATATCACGACATGATATATGGTACCCATGTCGTCTATGATTGATATTTATGATTGTATCTAAAATTAGAAACTAACTGGAAACGAGCTAAGACGGATGGTTTCCTGGGTATTGGTCTGATGTTGTTTTCGGCCTTCGGGGTTAATACTTAGGGGATCGTTCTCTTACTAGTTTACGGTTGGAGTCTGATTAAGAATTAAATGATAAAATTTACATTTTTAATGATTTGTTTTGCTTGTATCAAGCATATTTTGGCGATTATAAGGTAAAACTCTATCCTCCGGTTTGTGTTGCATTGTGTGATGGGAACTGAGTCTTAAAATGGATTCATTTTTATAAAAAGCATTGCGATGTTTAAAAGATGTATTTGTTTTAAAGCACTGGCAATCGAATGGAGTAAACCCGTTCCGCGAAAGTGGCATGGTCCTGTGATTAGCCATATTTGAAAATGCGTTAAGTAGATTTCTCATACCAGTCCCATGACTGACTAGTAGTTTGTTTCACTTGCAAACTCGGGTGCCCCTTTTTCTACACGGGCAGCCTTGTATTCAGGTTTTAGCAGGCTCTTTCTGGATAGCTGGAGCTGAAGATGGATTCTATCATTTATCTCTTTTTATGCTATTCAGCTCATGTCGTACATATTATGTTTTGTTTTCCGCTGTAGATATTTATGTATAGCTGAACTGTATTTTGTACTAAGTATGATCCTATATACTGTGTAACTCTAATGATTTTATTTATCCAGTGTATTCTATTGTACCTTATCTGGTGTATTTATTTATTTCTGTTTTGCTGTTATCTATCTATGTGTTATATTCCAAAGATTACCCTTGCCACCGTCTTATCGGGAATGGGGTCGTCACATTCAATAAATAATTATTTCTATGAAATGTAATATAAAATAGTATAGTTACAAACACATTTAAATAATATTATATTGTTATCATCAAACAAAAATCACACAACACATTGTTGTGTCCAACAATCTCCCCCTTTTGATGATGACAAACATATACAAGATTTTGAATGTGTTAAATGTGTTTGAATGTGAAATATATTACTCCCCCTATTTGTATCCTCCCCCTACAAATGAACTCCCCCTATATATGTGGAAAATATAAATAATGAAATTCAATTGACTATTCTCCCTCTAGATATTTAATTTCCAATTTTAAAATATTCTTGAATTAAATACTCATCAATCAAAATCTTGACCATTCTCCCCTTTTTGTTACCATCAAAAGGTTAATAGAAATCGAAATAGTGACGGATATGGACCATAAATATAAATTCAAATTAAGAGAGAGAATATATATCGTAAATCCCATTAAATCAAGCAAAAATCATTATAGTCTTTAAATCAGAAGCAAATTTCACTTTCAGAATGAATGGGTCTACGATGGATTGTATAGAATAAGGAGAGTTCAATAAAATTGAATATTTGAAAATAAGCTCAAAATGTGTTAAGCACTTGATAACTACACATAACCCAAATGTGTTTTAAATGTAGTAACTTAACTTTATCCTCTATAATGAGTTCCATCCATGTACAGCCCAAAGGTCTTTTAAGTGAAAATAGAAGCACATAGAAATTAAGGTAACTCACCCACGCATAACCGCGAGGACTTTTAAATGGGAGTGAATACCAAGGATAAATAATATATATATATATATATATCTTTTTCTCTTCTTTTATTTTTATTTTTATTTCCAAGAATAATTTGAACTCCCCAAATTAAATAAAACCATGATGAATGACAGAAATATGGTAGACATAGAAGATGGTCGTGAAATAAGATCTAATTCAAAGATATTATAAAATATGTCCAATCATCATGAGATTTTAAAATAACATCTCCTCTAGTTATGAATTGTACCATAGTCGCAACTCATCACAATTTCATAAATTTGTTAATAATTTTGATGAGTTCTAGGACGGTTCAAATTAGTCAATAATCTCAATTTCTGAATAAATAATCAAGAATAATTTTTAAAAATTGAGAATATCAATTTCAAGAGGAGTATTTGAAAATATCAATGCAAGTTGAAAATCAGTTTAAAAAATCAATCAGTAGAATATGAAATTATCTAATATTTCTAATACTGATTGCTCCTAGACAATTTTAAAACCACTTGTATATTTAATTCAAATTGCATATGAATTTCAATGAAATCAAATAACTGATTTTCCAACCCATCGTCCAATCATCAAGATATTCAAACAAATTAAATCGACTTCCTTTATCAGAGCAAAATCAGTTTCGAAGCAAGAGTCACAAGAGAATTTTTCAGCAAGCACAAAAAACAGTCAATGATTCAAATCAAAAGCAATTTATTTGAAATCATTTTATAAAAAAATTATTTTTAGAATTCAAATTCAAGTATTATAATCCAAGAAATTCAATGAAAGATCAGAAATTATTTCAACCTCAAAATAGTCAAGCAAAGAAAAAAAATGAAATTTTCACATCTAATTAATCAAAGCTTTCAAGTAGTGTGCTGTATTGAGTATGGTTTTTCAATGATTTCCAAAGTGAATTAGAAGACACTCAAAACAGCAAAGATGTGTGAAAATTCATTATCTTTCCAGAACATCATAAATTTTAAAATTTCGATTAACAATGTTCAAGACAAAATATCATGGAAGAGTTAATACAAATCAGCATAAAAGAAAATCAAAAAGAAAATAAAAATCACGAGTTGAGAAATCATACCTGACTTACCTTTATCGATGTGAAACAATGAATCTCCAACTCTACAATCTATGGCTAAGGAACTCCAAATAATTCAATAATACGAAACAATTTGAATTTTATCTCTGCGTAGCATAGTTGTTCCTTAGCCTCCATCGGTACCCAAATATTTAAAGGATCGAGTAGTCTAACAAAAGTTGTTTTACCACTCTTATCTTCGTTTACACGTTTTGGTACCCAAACCCGTTTATATAACAATCCATTACTTTCTGGTAGCATACCCTTTGGAACCAAAATTCATTTAGACTTATTAAAATTCATTTTGTTATTTTTTGGAATCCAAACAAGTTTAAATGAATTGTTTTTAAATGAGTTATCATTTTGTTTATGATTTAAAAACTGTAGTAACCCAAAAAATCCGGGGGAATTTGAGCTGACTAAATAACACAAGTCCAACCCAAATCGCACTGGAAATTCAAGAAAACTAATAGAAAGAAGACAGAGGGTGAGGATAGATAAGATAGAACTTATAGAATAGAAGAAGAAGAAGAACATCATCATCAGAGTAAACACGAATCTCACAACAGAACGAATAAAATATAACATAACATATCTTTGAAATAACATCAGTATATGTATACAATAACACTTATCACAGTACAACACTTACAACAACAGCGGAAATAATAATAGCTATAGAATCCTGAAGCCTCCTGCTCCAAGCTCACCAAGTGTATCTGTAAAATCCCGACTACTTGACTGTCCGTACAAATTTAGGCACCCAAGAGTTTAGCGAAAACAACCAAATAAACTCCGGGTCAGTCATGGGACTGGTATGAGTAAAACAATTTAATACTTGATTTAATAAAGGATATCTCACAAGACCACGCCGCATAACGGAACGGGTTTTTCCCCTTATGAGAATCCAAACAACTTTGTAAAGTAATATCATTCTGATATTATAATAATGTCTAAATACAAATAGATATCAATCTAGCAGAAACGCTTGCATCTCACGCTCTACATATATAATGTAAAATCATAAACCGTAGGCGCTTATTGGATGATTGGATTTCCAACTATGACAAGGTATGGAACCACCTTCTGATCAGTGTACTCTAGGAACGATACACTGGAGTTCAACAAGAACATCTTGCAACTCAGCCACACATGACCGACCACTCATTTCGCTTGAGTGTATCGAATGTACATCACCAACGGTTGGGATCAGCAACCGTTCCCGTATATATATGGGACAACATTTGATAGATTTAAGAAACAAATGAATATTCACTAGATAGGTGATTATACACCCTACTTCGGTGCGACCGACTTAGCCATGCTGCCTGCCCGATTTCTGTCATTTACCAGTTGATGAGGCTAGAAGCTACGCTTTATCATCACATCAGATTCACTTCGAATGCTACATCGTCAAATCCATCGAAATCACTAGTTGACGTTTTACAACAGTACATTACGTGTCAGCTAAAAGAAGTTTCCTTCTTCGCTTCCACTCTTGGTACGGTTGGAGAAATCAATGTACGTGATCGTTTGGAAATACTCTTTCAGACATCCATCTTCATTCACTTAGAATGTCACATCGTCATACCCGCCAAATCACAAATTGACTTATCCAAAAATAACACGGGTATACAGCTAAGAGAAACGAATTCCTCCGCCACCAAACGTGAATACGTTTGAACAGATCAACTTACGCGATCCATTGGATATACTCTGTCAGACCTTCGTCCATACAAGTTGTCCTGGGACTGGACAAACCGAAGGCACTATTCCGTATATCCATCTTAGTCACTGTTATCTAAGACTTATACAACAGCCCTTGCATTTTACTCCGTCTTCAATTATCTTTGGCATATATGATTCGCAACGCTTATGCCAATACAGAGTGGTTCTATGGATAATAATCCAACCGGTCTCTACATATTAACAACGTTAAAATGGTCAAAACTTCGATAGTCGGTGAGTTAACTATCAAAGAAAAACAAGTGTGCAAACAACGATATTATTTCCAAATGGAAATTATATCGAACAAACATCATTTAACATAAATCTCTTTAGTTCATTTATTTACTTATCTCCTGTTTCCCTATATTCTAAATTCTTATTTTCTTTTATCAGAAAACATTTCTGATTCTCGTTTGGTAAACATTTCCAAAACTCCTTTACGATCAAACCTTACCATTTCTTAGTTAAGAAGGAAGTCACTCAAGTTGGGGTATAATTACCTCTCAGACCTTAACTGAACAACGTTATAACTTCGAAATGGTCAAAGTTTATCTTTTAAATCTTTGACAACTTCTTTACGCCTTTCTCGGATTCAATTTTTACTAATCCACTTCTATATTTAAACATTGGTTATAACGATAACGTTATAATCCCTCCTTTCGAATTATCTAACTTTAATTATAACTTCTATTCTTATTAGTGAATAATTAACCTAACACTTATTTATTTATAAATAAATAAATTTCTACTTAAACCCTAGAAAGTATAAGTACTTTCCCGAATTCGATATAATCGAATTTGCCGATTAGCTCTCTTCGAGAAATCTCTATTTGATTAACTCTTCTTCGAATAACCTATATTCGATTAACTCCTTCTCGAATAAACGATATTCGATAATCTCTCTTCGAATAACTAATATTCGATAACTCTTCCTTTTCAAATATCTCATATTTGAAAATCTCACTTCGATTAAACTATAATCGATAACTCCCTTCGATGAAACTAACATCGATAACTCATTTCGATGAAACTAACATCGATAACTCCTTTCGATGAAACTATCATCGATAGCTCCTTTCGATGAAACTAACATTGATAACTCCTTTCGATGAAACTAACATCGATAACTTTAACTCGACTAACTTAACTTGACTCGACTAACTCGACTTACTTGGTTCGACCAATTTGATTCGATTAACTAGGCTCGACTAACTTGACTAACTTAACTCGACTTACTTGGTTCGACCAATTCGATTCGATTAACTAGGCTCGAATAACTTGGTCGAACCACCCGATCAACTCAACTTATTTAACTTAACTTATTTCTCAACTCGATCAACTCGATTTACTCCTATCGAATAACTAATATTCAATTAAACTCCGTTCGCTTGACTCTAGATCGCAGCGATCACAATGGTTACGCCTGACTCCCTCAGGAAACGTCCGACCGCCGTAGGCTATTTACAGCCCTGCGAATTACGCTAGCAGTCGTACAAGATGGCAACTTACCCTGAATACTATGTTTGACTAACTCTGTCTCAAATAACTATATTTGATTAACTCTAGTTCGTTTTAACTCTAATCGATTAACTCTAACTAATTAACTCCAACTGGTTAACTCTAACTGATTAACTCTAACTGGTTAAGTCTAACTGATTAACTCTAACTGATTAACTCTAACTGATTAACTCTAACTGGTTAACTCTATTTGACTAACTCGACTTGACTAACCCCTTTCGAATAACATATTCAATTTACTAACTTTCGAATACCATATTCGATTAACTAACTTTCGAATACCATATTCGATTAACTAACTTCGAATACCATATTCGATTAACTCCTTTCGAATGTCTATATTCGATTAACTAACTTCGAATACCATATTCGATTAACTAACTTTCGAATACCATATTCGATTACTAACTTTCGAATGTCTATATTCGATTAACTAACTTCGAATACCATATTCGATTAACTAACTTCGAATACCATATTCGATTAACCTACTTCGAATACCATATTCGATTTCTCCTTTTTAACAACGTTTTATTCATTTGAAAAGATTTACTTTTAAATAACGGTTCTACACTTTAAAAATGATTTCCTTTTTATAACGTTTCCTTTTCAATTCTATTTGTAAATGGTTTACAAATATTTCCTTTTCAAATTTATTCTTGAAATATTCTAACTCCTTAAATTCCCAGGAAAATTCGCCATAACCTCCTTTGTATCGGGAGCATCGGGAAAATCCCCAAACTCACCACATAGGCCTTTCCATTCAAAAAGAAATGTTTTGAATTTATTTCCTTTTCAAATATCTCCTATTTATAAATATTCCAATTTATAAACATTTCTTATTTATAAATATTCCACTTTATAAATATCTCTTATTTATAAATATCCCATTTTATAAATATGTTGTTTTCAATATCACTTTGAAAATTCCCTTATCTACATTCCGGTATGTTATGGTATTCAATCATATCAAATCACGATGTTCAATATCGTCCATACACACACAATCAACAACAGGTTATAATTCTCATCATATATTAAAATATATGAAAAACAATAAAACAACTGTTGAGGAATCCAGTCGGATTCCTCCAAACTGTTTCCCTGTATCACAGATGTTAGACAATATAGATAACATCACTTTCAGTTCCATATGATATATTCTGTTAAACAGAATCAATATAGAAATTTCACTAACTGACTAGCAGTTCAATCAAATAATCAACACACAGTACATCAGACAATTTCTAACAGTTCTAAATATAAAACATGAAATTATAAACTGTTCAGAGTTGGTGAGATTTACTCACATTGACGCGTTAACCGTTATATAATCGGTTTGCGTTCTTTGATATCGACAGATAATTTATTTCTCCATAAATTGTAACGAGCTCGGATCCACTTCTAGTCAGCTTCATTGTGAAGCTCTCGTCTATACGGTCCCAACGCAACTTACGGTTCGTGATTCTGATTCCATATGGTCGAGATATCGTGTTAACAAGTTATACGATGTTTTAAATTTAAGTTAAACCAACAATAAAAAAATAAAAGGGCCTCACCACAAACACTCCGGCCCATTCTCCTCCTACCAGGCCCATTTCCTTTTATAAAACCCGTACCCGCTTTATTATTCTTCCCCAAACACAATTCGATTTCCAGGAAACCGATACTCCCATAAACCCAAAATCGACGTTGACCCTCCTCTTTGACCACCGCTTCCCTCCACCTCGGCCATCCATCTCCGGCGCCACCACAACCAATCAACTCCGCATCCAATTCCGCACCCACCGGTCACCTCGACCACCCGCTCGCACACCCCCATCAAAATCCGCCTGTAGCCTTCTTCGACAAATCCCTCTGTCGCATTTCAATACACACCACCGAAACCACCCGAACTCCTTCACTAGATGCTACTCCATCTTCTCATCACAATTTCCACACTCATTTCTCGAATCGAACTTCCAAATCCAAACTAGGTCGAACCCTAGCCTCACGGTATGATTTCGAGCATCAGTCACGATGCGTCGCACCCCTCATATCCTATATAATCCCGAAGAGCACACAACACTGATTCCATAAATATATATTTAAGGATTTATAGGAATTTGTTTCATTTGCTTTTGATTTTTCTTTGTGGTGTTCTTCACGTTTTGTTTTCCTGAGAAGTTGTTGACGGCGGATAATTTTTGTGGCTATGGAATTAGGTTTTAGTGTAAGGTGTGGGTATTTATAGAGAGAGAAAATATCTATATATTTTATAAAAAGAATATTCTCGGCATATTCTCTTTTATATATACTCGTTTTGCTTTTCTAAAAATTCTCGTGATTACATACGGTACCTAAAAATCACCAAACTGGACATGTAGCTAGAGTTCGACATTACGGTCCCAACGAAACTGGTTTCGTTGAATTCCGACTTCGTTTGCAAAAGTGGCTATTTTTAAAGCTGTAAATAACCCATTTAAATATATAAATATATTTAAATATAATTAAATTAAATATAAATAAATTTATATTTTCGTATATCTTCACATATGATATCTTACAGCTTCAGAATATCATATCAGAATTTATAGCTTGATATTTCAGATTTCAGATTTATCGATATTCAGTTTATATCGAAAATCCATTTATAACGTAATTAAAGCGTCGCAAATTATAAAGGAATTCTGCAGCGACTTTTCCGAATTTTGATTTGGACGTACATCAAAATCTACACGACGAAATCCCGATTTTTCTCTTCCACTAGAAAGATATACTCCACCAGCTCCACACGTTTCTTGTTTCACAGAAATCCGGCTTAAAACGAATCCTGTACATTCAGTTGAAGTTCGAATCGCCAATTTACGAACTGCAGCGCCATTTCAAGCTCGATTTTAATTATATTAAAATTCTACGTTCAAACTGTCGTCGATTGAATATATTCGTCAATATAATTCAACTCTAAGCTGAATTAAATCTAAGGGACGACCCCGTTCACAGAATATTGTGATTTCCAATATTTTTGATTATTTCGACATTATAATATATTTTATTATATTATAATTATTAATTAAATATTCAATATTATTTAATTCACGTTCTCGATATCGATAAATCGATATTTAATAATTAAATAAAAAAATTATTCAACAGCTAAAAATGCGGGTCACTACAAAAACCCTTTGAAATTATTAGATTTCAAAATTTCAATTCGATCGTTTTCAAAGCCGTTTAAAGGATTTGTAAAATCATTATAATTTAACTTTTCAAAAAAATTAATTTTTCTAAAGTGGTTTGAAGGATTTCTAAAATCATTGAAATCATGTTTTTTAATTTGATCAAATTTATTAAAATCATTAAAATTTCGTTTTTCAACTTGATCAATTTTCCCAAAGCGGTTTGAAGGATTTTTAAAATCACACTTTTCAATTTGATCAAATTTATCAAAACTAGGTCCTTTCTTATTCTTAACAAAAAATTAGTTTTTTAACAACATATTCAACGATTTTTCTCCTTTAGAAAATTTAGCCAGTATTGACTCATGTCGTTGAATTTTAGAATTAAGATCACTATTTTCTTTCACTATAACTGAACAACGATTCATAGTGATCTTTCTCTTTTCAGAATCATTTGGTTTCAAAACCATATTTTCATTTTCTAGCATTTTAATTTTCACATTGGACTCAAAAATCTCACTTTCAAATCGTTTATGCTTTTCAATTTCAAGTCTTTCAAAAACCATGAATTTTTCAATTTCTTTTTCCAAATCGTGATTTATACGAGTAATTTCATATTCGTTATTTTTCAAATCACATTTTCGTTTTCAAGGATTTTGAAATTTTCTTTTATTTCAAACAATTCTTTTTGAAAAGTCATGCATTTATCACATTTGAGATTTTTAATTTTATTGGTTTCAATTTCAAGCTCATTCAGAGTTGTTTCGGTTTTCAATAAACTCTTTTTCTCTAAAATTTCTTGTTTGTAATTTTTAGTCTTCTTAAACTTGTCTAACTCTTTTTGCAAAAAATCGTTTTTTGTTTTTAGTTCAATCTCGTTTATTTCTAGAAACACCATTCCCTTTTCAAACTCTTGAAAATTTTCACTAAGATTAACTAAATCATTTTCCAAGTCTAACCATTTTTTGCAATTCATGTTTTCAACCTTTTTTGCGTTTTCAAGTTTTAATTCCAAATCATGATTTTTATTAGTCAACTCAACATTTTCAAATTTTAAATTTTTGTTTGTCAGCTTAAGTATCTCAACAATTTTGGTTAATTTATCACAAAGAAAAATTAACTTTTCAAAAGGAAATTCGCTGTGCTCGTCATCTGTTGAGTCTTCATCACTATCATCATCCGATCCATCTTCGGTAAATCCTGTCAAGTATTATTCTGAAACTGAGTTGACTTTTGGGGGTTTTAAACTGTTGTTATCTTTTCCTCCATACAACGAATCGAGAGTTCTCCAAATTTTCTGTGCAGTTAAACAATGAGAGATATGGTTATATTGATCATCATTTATATAAGAATATAAAATATGTGTAGCACGAGAATTAATTATAATATCATTCTTATCTACCATATCATACCTATTTTCAATAATATCGCAACATCTAGTATTAATAGATTTTGAATAAAATTCCATTTTAATTTCCAATTTAAAAAATCTGTTCCATCAAAAATAGTTGGGGTTATACTAGAAAAATTCTCGCTAGATTGATAACTAGAAAACTCACTGTTAGGGAAATCCATGACTCTAGAGTTACTTAAAATAAAAAATACCTGTGTGATACCACTTGTAGCATCCAAATTAACCCTAGAGGGGGGTGAATAGGGTTTATCACAGATTTTTGCTAAGTAATTAAATAATAACAACACAGATAATAATCAGAATAAATGCATAAAATGAATAACACACAGATATACCCAGCTTCGGCAAAACCCTGCCTACTTTTGCATTCACCAAGGTTTCATCTAGGAGTTAAAACAATCTCTACTCTTGCAATCCCCTGCAAACTCGTGACACTCGCTCCCAATTGTTCTTAACCCTACGTTCAAAACCCTGCACTGGTTTCTATCTCCGAAACCAGATTTCCCCGGATTACAAATCCCGTAATTCGTCTCCCTAGTTTTACAGAAAACTAGAAAACTTTAATAATGATTGCAAATTCAAAAAACACTATAAATAAAAACAATTAAAAACCCTTTTAAATCTAAACCCTAGTTTACTAAGTCCTTATCCCTTTTAAATCTTGGTCGTCTCCTTTTTTATTTGCTTCACCACTTCACTTTTGGCCCGATCTCCTTTATTTCTCTAGAATTAAAAATGGGGGCTGACGATCCAGCTAGGGTTTGCAATCTCCTTTGAATTTCGGCAGCTACTCTCTCTTCTCTGATATGCTCGAACTTCTGGTGGTTATCTTTGTTTAGTTTGAGTGGAATACTTCAATTTTGATCTAAGCGATTTTGCGTTCTCTGGTATGTTTTTTAATTCGAATATTTGTTTGAATTTATGTTCGAATTTGGATGAATAATGGCCAGTGATGATTGGGTGTATTTATAGGATTAGAAATCCTAAAAATTCGCCGATTTCTTGTATTAGATTGTTCATGATATATACGAAAATATTTGGGGCTTATCTTTGAGTTGTTCTTGGACTTCTGGAAATTTCTTCAATTTTAAATGTTGCGTTAACTTCTGAAACTTTAATATATATACGTGAATTTTGGGGCTCGACTTTGAATTGTTCTTGAGTGTTTTTGTTTTGAGTTACTCCCTTAAGTTTTGGCACCAATTTGTGAGATAAATTCTGGACTTTAAATTCTGTTTGAAATCTTCAAACTTTTTGGACTTCGAATGTGTGGCTTGATTTCTGGATCATCAAAATTCATTTCTGGTTGTCCCTTTCAAAATTAAACTTTGCTAATAAATTCGAATTTATTTTTGATGCTTCATTTGAAATATTTAATTCCTTAAGAACTGATACCAAATTTGAACTGGTGAATGATTAAGCATGATGTACCAACTTTGCTTAAGCTCTAGCACCTAGTCTTGAATACTTATATAAGAACAGATACTACACTTTGATTTGTGTCAACTTTGGAATTGTCATTTCTGATAAGAACAGTTACTACTTGAACTTCCCCTAGAATGTTTGTACTAATCGACTTTCCATTCCACACTTGACTTGTCCACCCCTTGTTTAGCACTTGCTGCACCTGTATATTGTTGTTTATACTTGACTGTTCCTTTGTTTTTACTCGAACATATGCTGATACTCCCCTTTTGATCTTTGCTTTAATGTATACTACTGCTTCAGCCATGTATAATTTCTCTTGCACCATACTGTTGAACATTACTTGCATCATAGAACTATGTAGTATTGCACTTGTACATGAGCTTTCTCCACTGTTTGAACCATTTATCATATATGATGTTTTACTTGTATGTCTTAACTTGTATGACCTGTTAGTGTTGCTGAATCTTGAATTTATTCAGCACCATTGTCTTTGTGTTTTCATATTGGACATGTCCATTCTACATGTAAATATGCTTGACCATATTCTTACTGTGTATGTTGCCCACATGCAAATTGTATTCACTCTTTCACCTGAAACTTGAAAAACAGATGATATGCTTGTACTGTGTTGAGCTTCATGTGACCCGTGTTGTTGTGTGTATCTTGACCACAAATACACCGTGTATCTTCCTGTTGCACCATATCCTTGTGTAACCTAGCCACGTATTTGGGCACTCTAACTTGGTATTGTTGTTGTTTCACCATTTTCTTACGACTGTGCTTGCACCTATATATGTTTGCATGTATATTTGCTATGAACTTGTATTGCCATTGTTCAATCACTTGCATTTGTCCATGCTGCTATTTGTATGTGCTCCATTGCACTGCTATGTTGTTGTGTAAACTTGTTGCACCATTGTCTTCATTGACAAGTACTTGACCATTTTCATGTGTACCTGTGTTGATTGAATCACTTATGCTTTTGTGTTCTTGCTTTTGTCATAGCTCCATTTCCATGTGTGTACTTGATTGTTGCACTTTTACATCCCTGTTTCACTCATATTTGCTTTGAGCATGGCATGACTTGTGCTCGACCACTTTATTTTGTTCATGGTCTCGACCATATTCATATGCACTGAGTCGAGTTAGTCCACGTGGCTGCTCCTCACATGTTATACTGTATTTTGATTGGCGAGGCGATGCACGCATGTATATTTATACAAGTATGTACCTGCAACCATTTAGAATAATATTCTTGTCTTTGCATATCAAACTGAGTCGGAAAAATGATGAGAAACACACGTAAATTCTGGGGCCATTTATTTGCTTTTATTTAATTTTATATTTATTCCAGTTTACTGCGTGTGTGTTTTTCTATTTGTGAAAGGTGTGGGGATGACTGGTCTAGATTGGAGCACAAGAAGACTGTGTTAGTGTCAGTGTCAGTGTCAGTGAATGTAATTGTTTCTGTATATAACTGAGTGATCGAGTGATATGTAGTGAGGAACAAATGCACTGTATGAGAAGATTGTACTAATATTTGTAATAAACAAATTTGACTGAAATAAAATATTATTCTATTGTGTTCAAATCAATTTGTCTATCATATTCAAATAAAGTCACTTAGTACAATTCCATGTAAAATATTATAATATGAATTTACAATAGTGGAGTTATAATGTTATACTAATTCAAATTTTGAAATAAAATATTTAGTTGAATAAATATACTTTGAACTATGTATAATAGTATATTATTCAATAAATAATTATTTCTATGAAATGAAATATAAATTGGTACAGTTATAAACACATTTAACTAATATTATATGTTTGTTATCATCAAACAAAAATCATACAACACATTGTTGTATCCAACAGTACACTTCCACTGGTATGACTTGGGTGCACGTGAACACATCATGTTGACTGCACTATGTAATTGTCTTTGTTTAGCTACTGATTAAATGAACCTATTGTACTCATGAACCATTGCACTTGCTCACTCATGCATATGTACTTGCTGCTGTTCCGTTGTTTTGGCTGGTCATCCATGCAGGTTTATATAGTACTTGTGACATGTATTAAACTCGATCAAGTTGTTCACTGTTGTACATTGTCTTGCATTGTTGTTCACTATTGCCCCCATATCCTGTGGCTCCTTTGAACTTGATCGTCACTACTGCTTATATTCAAGACTTGTATGCTGCTTTGCTCACCATGTTAGTTTACTTGAGTTGTGATGCATCCAGTTTGATATTGCACCATGCATTGTTATTGTATCAAATAAAACTGTCCCTTATTTGTTTGCACTATTTACTAGTTCCATGCTGATTTGTAAATTTGTGTGTGTTCAACATATAACCATGTTGCACATGACCACTTTTCATTGCTGCTTTATACTTAAGCCACTCTGGCTTGCCAATACTTGACCACTTTACCTTGTACATGCTGCCCTGGTGCACCTTGCTGAAAACTTGAAATTCATTGCACATGTATCATTATTCGTGTTGCATTTACACTTCTCTTTGAATGTTTGTTGCCTTGTAAATTGTTTGAGAATGCTGAGTTGTTCATATACATGGCTTGACCATGTTTTTTGTGAACTGGGTCGAGCTTGGTCATCATGGCCGCTCCTCAGTTGCTCGCTACAACATTTCGATTGGCGAGGCTTTGTACGCGTGTATATCTATACACGTGTGTTTATGTAGCAATTCAGAATAGATTTCATGTCCCTGTAAAAGTCTGACTAGACTGCCTCTGCAATGGGATTTGTGTATATACATAAACATGTATGTGTATACATGTATCGTGTGTATGCAGTATATATATGTGAGCGATTATATGCACATATCAGATCAAGTCATGAAAAATGATGTGAAACAAACCGAAATTCTGAGCTATATTAAATTTAAAATTAAATTTATATATTTATGCACCTCAGTTTTATTTCTATTGCAGTGTATTGTGTGTTTTTGTTTCATGTGATAGGTAAGAAGATGATGACTGGACTGACTGTGAGCTGTGAATACAGAAGACTAAGAAACAGTATCTGTGTGTGTGTCAGAAAATGTATGTGTCAATGTGTCTGTATAACTGAGTGTATGAGTGTTGTAGTGAGGAGCTGATACGTAAATGAAATTGATATGAAATGTATTATAATACTGTGATGTACAAATAGTGGAGTTATAAAATTTATACTGTTTAAAAGTTGAAATAAAATATTATATTTAAATAAAATGCTGTGTGAATATTTGAATTTTCGTACAGTCGTATTCTATTTAAATATAAATATTATGTTCATATATGTGATGTATATATAAAACAGTACAATAACAAACACATTTATAATAACATAGATTTGGTTGTTATCATCAAACAAAAATCATATAATTGTGTATACAACAACGTTATATACAACACGTCACAATCGTTACAGTATATTATCATTACTTTAGCACCTACAACTAATGAGTAAGAAATAAGCTTTATTCATCACCTTGTTTTTTCTAACGATATATGTACTTATTTATATCATATTAAAAAACAGGGGGTTCAAGCTACATCCAGCAAAGGTAGTACGGGATGTTTCTATAGCGACGTACTAGTAGGATGTCGGCTTATTGGCCGAATTGGGAAAACATCCCTCTCCACATAGTAGAGTGTATATGGAAGGATATACTTGTTAGTATAGTTTTATGTTTTTCATTTTCAATTCATTTTTGTCGCTTTTTATCTGTTTATCATTTACGTTTCATGTTTTTCCTTTTTTATCATGAAATACAGTCTAAGATAGACATATAGACAGATGTTATGCGTCTGGCATGACATTACTGGATGCAGAAGATGCGAAAAAACTATAGAAATTTGATGTCGGAAATGAAGAAAAAAGAAAAGGAATCAAATTAAATGAAGGCGAGCGCATGTGAGGAGTGGTTGAGATATTGGAATAGTGAAGAGGCAAAGGTAAGTATACTAGACTTTTTTAAATATTTGATTGGTAGATAAATATCAAAAAATACTTGATCGATTAATAATGCATCGAATTTTGAACGAACAGACAGAGTCGGAAAGAATCTCCGTAAGTAGAAATAAAAATTCAGTCACTCATCGAGGAGGGTCCAAGTCATTTCAACAGTATTGGCAGGAGCTGGTAAATTTATTAAATGTGAATTATAAATAGTTGTTATGCTATATAATTTTGAATGTACAATAATTGTATATGATAATCAATTTCAGGATGTAAAGATGTTGTAACAGTCCGCATTTTACGTATCGGAGGATCGTAAAATATTTTCATTTTATTACCTGAGAGTTGGATCATTCTCAAGTTTTGGTATGCTGTTTATGGGGATGTAAGACATACCCATAATTTTTACCAATTTTATTTGTGAAAATTTTGCCCCTTTTTAGTCTTGTACAGGGCAAAATTTTTGACTGTGATCGAATCAGGTGCTGAGATCGGTCTCATTGGAAATGAAATGGTGTTGCCAATTCCATAGAGTGGTTACATTAAAGATTTGGTTCAGCGGTTTGGAATGAATTATTGTTCTTGTGTTTCACAGTTTGCTGTTCAGGTTTTGAACCATTAGTGGGCTGATTTGGAGAGCTCATTAGTGGGATTGTGGGAGGCTACAAGTAGAGGGTTAGAGATATGGAGAGAGTGTTGCTTTTCTTCAGTCCCTCGTTTGGTTGAGCTCGTGGTCCTCCTTGCTCAATCAAATAAACCTTTCCACCATTAAAATTCTAGATCTACATAAGAGAATCGAAGATCTACCTCGTTTGAAGGTAGATCTACATCAATCGTAGAGATATTTTTTCAAATCAAAGAGCTTGAAGCTAATTCTTCATTGTCCGGATTTAGATCCAAGTGTTTTTGTGTTGTTTTGAAGATTTGGTGAGTGATAAGCATCTCTCACATGGATTCAATCAAGTATATGTGTTGTTTGATCATAATTTCATCATTTTCAAGTTTTTTTTATCTAGATCTACATTATGCTAAGTATGTTTTCATATGAATCACGATAGGATCTAATTCGGCAACATAAAACCAGTAATTCTTATGTTAATTCGTATGTTTATGCAAGTTAGATCCATTATTTTGTTCATTCATTGATTTATCATAATTCAGTGAATTTTATATGTTTATTGATGGGT
Source organism: Allium sativum (assembly GCA_030737875.1). NCBI lineage: Eukaryota > Viridiplantae > Streptophyta > Magnoliopsida > Asparagales > Amaryllidaceae > Allium > Allium sativum. Next base: position 1,694,951 of record JASFAX010000036.1, on the reverse strand, counting down.
AATTGTCATTTTGATGTTGTTAATGATTTCATAATGTGTTGATTGTTGAATTGGATGGTGTGGAAGAGTTGTTTGAATCAATATTGTCGTTTGGTGGTGATTTGGTCAAGATTGAAGCTATTTTAGCCAGACTTGGGGTTGGGTCATTTTTCTTAGGTCATTGATGATGTGGCATAGAGTTAGGGTCGTGGCTCGTTCACCTCTGAATTCAACCAAAACTTCGCCAAACGACAAATCTGATGAAATAAACTGGTCCAATTCATCAGACATCACCACAAACGTGATATGAAGTCACTAGCAACATGAAAACAACAATAATCACCACAGTTCCACCAAAATAATGATAAATGAATGTATGATCTAAATTACGGATGTAACTTGCATATGCATATGGATGACATAGAGATTACCGGTTTAAACTTGCTAAATTAGATCATAGGGTGATTCATATGAAAATGGACTTATCATGGTATAGATCTATGATAAAACACTTGAATTTGATGAAAAACATGATCAAACATTTATATACTTCATTGAATATATGTGAGAGATGCATATCACTTACCAAATCTCCAAATCAAAGAAAAAACAATGAATTGAGATTCTAGATAGCAAGCAGTTGGATCCAAACTCCTTGATTCAATAAATTCGCCCTTGAAACGATGTAGATCTAGCCTCAAATGGTGTAGATCTTCAATTTCCTTCCTTTAGATTTTGATTTTAATGGTGGAAAGGTGTTAGAGGAAGGACGAACATAGGCCACCAAATGAGAGAATAGAGAAAGTAAACCATTTCTCATACCTCCCACCCCATATTTATACCCTTTCACTAACCCATTAATGGGCCTCTCCAAATCAACCCGTTAAGGCTTCACAAACATGAACAACCAACTGTTAAACCTTAAAGCAGCGATTCCTCCTAAACTGCTGAGCCAAATCTTCAATGTAACCACTCTACGGAAAGATAATCATCATTTCCTTTCCATGGCACTGGTCTCACCACCTGATTCGACCTAAATCAAAAGTTATGCCCTGTACAAGACTGACAGAGGCAAAATGATCACAAACAAAATTGGGAAAAATTATGTGCATGTCTCACATCTCCATAAGCAACGTATTAAAATATGAGAATAATCCAACCCTCGGGGAATAAAATAAAAATATTTTACGATCCTCCGATACGTAAAATGCGGGCTGTTACACAGGTAAAAAGTAAAAATGAAAAATAAAACAAAGTTCATAAAAATCAAAATATATATAAGAATGTTAGTTGTAACTTATCATTTCTTGTCTTGTTCTTCTAATTTTTTTTATAGATCGAATAAAATCATTATCAAATTGTCATACCTAATCAGCCAGTAGTGTTATATACCAAGAACTAGGAAACCATTCCATGCCAGACAAAGGTCGGTTACTTTGACCCAATCGGCTCTGAATGTACCACTCAAACATGCCACGACCGTGATCACTAACCATGAATTGGTTTCTTTCCGCTTCATCTATAAACAACAAACCCCTACCACCACTTTAAATACAACCACACACTAAGATTCTATATATACAATCCTTCAGTATCAAGACAACAAACCCCTACCACCACTTTAAATGACAAACCACTACCACCACTTTAAATGACATGTATAAATCTTAAGATCCTACCAAAAGTTGATTTATGAGTTGTTAGCAAGTAGATGGATTGCCATTCAGCGTCAAGACAAGCATAAGGATTGTATATGTTGAAATGATTGAACGTGTTTGCCCAGATAACAAAAACAAAGGTGCATTCAAAAAAGATATGCTCAATTGTCTCATTTGGCTAATCACATAAGAGGCATTTAACATTATCAAAGACCTATGCATGTCTTTCGCACAAGGAGAGTTGTTCAAAATTGTCCAAAGCAAAAAAAGTTATCCTTTTGTTTGTCTTCTTAAGCTTGGCTCTAGTTTATTGAAAAATTCTTCACTGCATTGTATATACAACAACTTGAATGACATTTATGTTTGACATTCCATAGCATGTTATGCTTTGAATTATGGATGGTTTAACCATTAACTCCTCCTAAACACATTGAATAAGGTGGTCGCTACTGATAGGGAAAGAGACCCTTCCATTGCCGACGTAAGATATGATAAGAGTAGCATATGTAATGTTGGATATGGCCTAAAACAAAAAGTCTTGCTTATTTATAAGAACTAGCATGAAATCAGCCCATGGGCAGTGCTAAAAGTAATGTTTGATTTCCATTGTTGGAATATGGATAACATGCGGGAGAATAACCGGTCTAAGTTTGAGTAAACGCCTACAAAACCACTTGTTTTATTTGGTATCTCCATTGAGTAAAAATGTCTAAATCGAGGGAAAGCAAGTGGAAGGACCTAGCAGCACATTCCACGAAAAGTTGTGCATCGTAGATATATATGACAGATAAAGAAAATGGGCCTCGTGGAGATGAAATAGATTCCATGCATCAAAATCTGCCACGTTGCTTGGTAGTGGATTTGAACGAACACTCATCCATTACTGGCTGCTGATTGGTCCACGACCCTCTTGCATGCGTTCGAAGATACTTCCCTTTAAAAGCTTTGTTTACACCCCTAAAGGCTACCCATGTCTGGAGATTGGGTGCGATTGTGAGTGCCAAATGTAATTCTGCTGCAGTCAGTCCATGATGAGCTTGTGTGACATGACCGAATGGATGAAACCAGAAGATTGCAACTAAACATAGGATGTATTCGGCGGAAGCGGAAGGGAAGTATTTTAGTGGAGAATTTAAGCAGAGTATCTAAGCGGAGTATTGTAGTTAGCGGAGAATGCGTTTGGCGCTGTAAGCATACCATTTAAGTGGATCATTTTATTATTATGTTGTAATTTAATTAATTAATTAATGATTAAGTAATTTATTATTTATATTTAATAGATAATACATATCAATAATTTATACAAATAAATAAATTTATAATTTACTTCAATTTAATATAAACCAATTCCATTACGTAGTAGAGGACTTCGATATGATCTCAACGCAAAAAACCACGTATTAGATTTCCGCTTGATAATAAATAATATCTTCTTCTTCTTTTGTAGATTTTCCCCATTGATACGTGATAATGTATATTTTTTCCAAAAAATCATTCCCATTTTTCCATGAAGTACATCTTGGATTGAGACAATAATCATTAAATGAATCGCTGAAACTTCATTCTTTGTTTTATCTGTGCCACATTGCCATTTTATTTTGTTTCATTTAATCGTTGCAGTACATGTTTCGTTTTGTTTTATCTGCGCAATGCCTTGGAAATCTCTTTGGCAGGTTGGAACTCAACGACATGCAGAAGAGCTTATTGACACAAACAGCAAAAGGAAACCAAAGCATTGTCAATATTTATACGCACACGCGCTTTAGATGTAAAAGTAATTCAGTTGGATATCAAAAAGGCAACGTAAATAAGTAACAGAAAAAAGAAAGCATATATATATATATATATAGATGATGTAAACTTAAGACCGCAAGTAGAAAATAAATATGAAAAAGATAAAGAAGTTTACAAAAATAAAACTATATATAAGAACGCTAGTTGTAACTTATCATTTCTTATTCTTGCTCTTCTAATTTTCCCTAGATTGAATAAAATCATTACCAAATGGTCATACCTAATTCAGCCATCCATGTTACATACCAAGAACTTGGAAACAATGCCAGACAAAGGTCGGTTACTTTGATTGGTGATGTTATGCCTCTAGGAACACCACAAGATGGTAGGAAGGTATATTTTTCTAGTAAACGAATCTTAATAATGCATTCCAATGAGACCAACGACTTTAGTTTGGCAAATCCAAGCCAAAATATTCAGGGTTCTGCAAAAGCGTTGCTCATCTCATCATTTCGCTCCGCTGGTCCTTGCATTGATGTTGTGCTAACAATAAATGAACCAACATTTCATGTTGTAACTTTGATCGATGCAGTTGTAAGATGGTTTACGTCTGCACTTATATTTTCAAATAACAAAGACAAATGGACGGAAATATACTTGGGTATGCATGATCGAGATTAATTTGTGTCGTGTTCGGCTATGTCATGTGGCAGTGAAGTTTACTTAACTGTCACTGATGCTACGTATATGAAATTGACATGGAAAACTGTACATCAAAATTATGTCCTTGCCTTCGCACGAAAATGTCTCTAGGGTTCGGTTGGGCATATTAGGTATGTAGCTAGGGCCGGTGGTTGTGTTACTGTCGTTAAACATAATAAGAATGATTTTTTAAGCCATGGATAAATACAAGTGATATATGGTAGCAACAGATCCTAATTGCCATTTTGTTACTTTTTCTCATGATGCAGATAAAGGAGCACCGATTAGAAACTGTAGATTTATGTCGTTACCATTGAGATATGATGAAGGGGATGAGCAAAAGGTGCTTTTCTGGGTTGAATTAAAACTATACAGTTTCAACCTCGGTGCTACTAGTGAAATTCATTAAATATATCTTTCTGTGATTCAACCAATTTTCGATTTCCCCATTTCAATTTGTAATGGAATTCCTCATTGTATGTCCAATATTAGGGTACTTTACTGTGCTTTTAATTAGTTCTATTATTGCTTTGTTTACTGGAATGTGTCCGCCTATTTTAAATTATCAAGTGGTGAGTAGGTTGTACTGTAGTGATAGTGCTTTTCATTTACCTTTCTTCAGATGTAACTTTTTTTAGTATGCTATATGGTTAATGTGTCGAGGATGTTGTATGTTCTATAATATATTTAGTGTGGTTCTGTAACACCCCACGTCCATTAATGTCACTCACAAAGAGAATGCATTAACTTCTATGGAGCGGTTTAAGTGTGTATAGAAAAGAAACTTAACAACAAGACAGATATAAACAGTACTTAAAAATTAAAAAAATTATTCATTGCAGCAGTAAACACATAGGTTTGATTACATCAACAAAAACTAGAGTCGAAGTACATAATATCCATCTTGACTAAATCAGAGTACATAAATTGAAAGACATAGCCCCAACACAAAATAGCCATAAATAAGATAGGCTGAACTTTAACTTCAGCGATTCAAGCAACCTGTAAAAGCAAGAGATACAGCTGTCCAAAATCAAGCTCCACTGGTGCTAGTCCCACCCTGAGCACCTGGGGGGGAAAGAAGAAAAGAGGTGGAAACAAAGGGGGTCAGACATAAAGTCTGGCGAGTGCGATAACTTTAACAATATAATTACCAAAATAACTAGGCTAAGGCATAAGTTGGAAAATAAGGAAACGACTGTGAACAATTGGGTAAGACAGAGTAAACAGGGAAATAAGATTGAACAAAGATAACGTTAAGGCGCACCTAAACCACTATAAGATAATTACTATACTGCACCCCCACTAGTCACCCTAAAGGGTTGATCCCGCCTACAGAACTTGATAATGATAATGGTAGTTTCGTGCACCCCTAGTTGCCTTCATAGGTGCCGCCCGCCCCTATCTCCACTAGGTGTACCCACTACCCCCATGCGATCGGCTCCCTAACTCGTGGATACCCGTGCTGGCCCCACAGTGGTGTGTATCACTCCCCAAAGTGGCAACCCGATACCACCAACAATGCACGGCTTATACCTAAATGATGCAACAACGTCTTACCTACCAGCCCGGGCCCACACATGCATATGAACCCGTTGGACTTGCGTTGCCACCACTAACCCGTTTTGGCCTCTTACAGTCAAGTCCAGTATGCGTGTCCCCTCCTCGACTTGGGTCGAGCCCACAAAGATACTTATGGGTTACTGGTTGAAACGGGCCCCCATTACTTGACACAAGCTATCCACCTAAGCTTGGTCTCCTCTAGTACATCCCACTTAACCCTCTTCTTATTCATGTTCACTTACATGTTTCAAATTTTGGTTAAGTGCATCTAATCGTATTTCAAATGCCACTCAAGGCACCCACTTAATTCCACATGCCACCCAAGGCACCCACCTAGCCCCCTCATGTCCCACTACATATTTATTTGGTTAAGTGTTTCTTAATTCATTAAGACCGTAACCTCGTAAAGACCTCCCACATTAGACTGGCATTTGTGGCAGCTGGATTTGCCGGGCGGGTCCGGGCAGTCTTACACCACAAACGAGCCTAACCTCGTGTCTTTACAACTATTACGAATTTAATTTATGCCTAAGACCTCCCACATTAGACTGGCATTTGTGGGAGCTGGATTTTCCGGGCGGGTCCGGGCAGTCTTACACCACAAAAGAGCTTAACCTCGTGTCTTAGGCGATTAATTACACATAATATTATCCCCCAATTTGAATTAATTTCCCTATTCAAAATATCAATCAGTTCCAAATTTAACTATGGCCATAATTGACTCAATTATGTCCATCTATTTATGGTACGCAAAATTATACCAATTATCATCAAAAATTTATTTTATGCCATTTAAGGCATTTATGCCAATTCTCAATATTAAATCTTTTAATATTATCTCATTGCCCCACGTTGTACGTTCGTTTGATTAACGTAAAATATACGTTAGACTCGAATAGTCTAACTTATGGAATAAAGAGAAAACATCACAACATACATAGAAATAAAACTAGATCTAAACATAAGGGGTAAACATGCATGTGTGAATGAGGTTCTTCATCTAAAACTTGCATAGGCCAAAGTCACAAACTTTCATAAAACTACATATGTCATAGATCTAAATCTAAAGGTGTAAACTTATTTAGGTAATAGTCACAAACTTTCATAAACCATGTATGTCATAGTTCTAATCATAAGTGGTAAACTTGCATAGGCAATAACCACAAACTTATATAACATGATTCATACTCCAAACATATATATATATATATATATATATATATGAATACTTGCATATGTGATTTATGCAACATAACGATGGTGTAAACTTACATCTAAACATGTAAACTAGTATGTAGAATTTTGTATACTAGCATATAACTCACACATGTCATAGCCTAACTTTAGATCTAAAATAGATGTCATGAAACATGTAAGGTTATACATAATTTTTACTAACTTGCATATGATCCATGCCTCAGTTATAACTTGCATACATACATATGATTTATCATATGAATTAATTCCAACAACATAATCAAACTAGCATATGAAACTTCATTATGAATTGATTATACAAAAGCCAATCATAGAATTACAACATAGATGATAACATCACAACTTTACAACATAGATGATAACATCATAGAATTTACAACATAGATAATAACATGCGGTCAATAATTCACAGCATAACCATATTGTAATGACCCGGATATTTGACGGTGTAATAATTAACTTATTTAATTATTTAAATAACGAATATATTATTTAATCGTCGACGTTAGAACGTATAATTATATTATAATTAAAATCGAGCTTGAAATGGCACTGTAGTTCGTTATTTGGCGATTCGAACTTCAACTGAATGTACAGAGTTCGTTTTAAATCGGATTTTTGTGAAACAAGAAACGCGTGGAGCTGGTGGAGTATATCTTTCTAGTGGAAGAGAAAATTCGGGATTTCGTCGTGTAGATTTTGAGATATGTCCAAATCAAATTTTAAAATAGTCGCTATAGAATCGTTTATCGACCGTAATGGTTTATTCGATATAACTAGAGATAGGGTTTGAATCTAGATAAGGTTCATTTGGGAAGTAGCGATAATTTAATTTTTAGAATTTTACTGTAATTTTTAATTAATTAAATAAGCAACTTTTTATTTGGAGTATTGTGCACCCTGTAATCAACATTTTGAGGTTTCACAATATGAGTTGAACTACCGATATTATTATATTTTTGGGATCATGGCACATTACTCGATTAGTTGATATTTTCATATCAGTCCATGGACAAACAGAGTTTCGCATAATGAGGTACTCTCAAATGTAAAATAAGTATCTTAACCCTTTCATTTATTTCTCCGATCAAACAAGGGGCCACGTATTGATTCTTCTCAACCTTTCGTTCTCTATGGCCTCGAAAAGGAGAAGGCGTGGCCTTCAAAAATCCACAAACAGGCCGCCATCCTTCACAGCAAAACCAAATCCCCTATAAATACAAGACAATTTACTAAACCTAATTTCCTTAGCAAATCAAAACGGCCGCCAGCCTTATTTCCCTCAAAACAGAAAACGCACCAAAAGAAAACAAAGAAATCGTTCCATTTGATTTCTACGGCCCGTATGGAAGAAACAGGATCTCGTATCCCTTCTAAAAGTATTCAAACGCGAAGCGGACTGTTGGGTGCTTGGATTTTTGCTACAACGACGTCGGGAAGGGATTTTTGCACTGCCAGAGGTTGAAGGGCTCGAACAAATGGGTGTTGACTGGGTTTCTCGTACTCATCTGAGCGCTGTAGGTAGATGGAGCGAGACTGTTGTTTGTGGTGGTATTAGTGCGGTGGAGCAAGTGATGAATGGTGGAAGTGAAGGAGAGGTTCAACGTGCTGATATGGGGGTGTGTGGCCATTGAGAAGAAGAGGGGACGTGTAGTAGTGAAGAGGAAGGAATTTTAGGGAGTCACGTTGTGGAAAGAAGCTTTGGAGTGAGCATGTGAGGGTATGTGTGTATGGGATACTGTGAAGTATGAAATGGGGTGGAGTAGTATACTGAAGACGCGAGATAAGAAGGGGTGGTGACAGCATGGCAAAACGTTTTGAAAATAGAGGCATGTTCATTTGTAACTGCATGAGATGGGAACTCAAAGTAGGGTGCGGTGATCCTATAGGCTCTAATATAGTTCGAGAGGTTCAAAGTTGGTATTGGTCACTGTATTTTTACCAGAGCATTCTAGGGAAGGAGTACGGATCGAAATGAAGTGGTGGAACCTTATGTTAGCCAGCGTGGACCTTGGTGGTGCTGAAGGAAATACGTGTGTACGAAGCAATGCTGAATGTGTTCGTGGTTTCTGAACTGGAGTGAATGGATGTGTTAGGAATGTAAGGAGCAAAGCAGCTCGTTAATGGGATGAAGTAATTGTGTATGTGAAGGAAGGAGTATCTAACAGTAGTTGGAAAGAAACGGAGTGAAGCAGGGAACCGGTAAGAAGAAACAAGGGCCTGCGGGTTCTTGTTTGACCATGGGCCAGATTTAGATCCGTCGGGATCGTACTAACAAGGACTATGATATGGAACTGAAGTGCGATGTTTCGGAGCTTGTCTAGAAGTATGATGAAATAAAACGTTTTGAACGGAATCAACGACGGGTATCGTATTTAGCGATACACCGACAAGGTGAGTAAAACTCACTAACTCTCCTCAATTTGTATTTTAATATAAATTGTACTTTATTTATTGACTGCTGTAGATTGATTGTTAAACTGGACTGTTAAATAGATTTGATTGAAAACGTAGTTATAGTAGTCTATGTACTGTTAATCAAATATGGTTCTGTACAACAGGATATTTCATTTCAAAATGAAATATGATGTATATTATACTGTGTAACATCTGTGGATGCAGGGAGAAAGGTTGGAGGAATCCGACTGGGTTCCTCAACAATTATTTTACTATTTTCATATATTGTGGTATATGTTGGGATTTATAATCTGTTATTGATTATGGATGTTAGAACGATATTGATCATCGTTGTTCGATATTTTAAATATCATAAGAAACCCTGAGTTGTGAAATGGAATATTTCAATGTATATTGAAATAAAGAAATTTTATAAAACGAACACGGTTTTATAAAAGGAAATTATTTATAAAACGAACACGGTTTTATAAAAGGAAAGTATTTATAAAGCGAATAGAGTTTTATAAAAAGGGGAAAAAATGTTGATAAAACAATTAGAATAGGAAAAAGGAATATTTCAATGTATATCGAAATAAAGGAGTTTTATAAAATCAACCGATTTTATAAAAGGAAACAATTTGAAAATAGAGTATTTATAAAACGAACACGGAGTTTATAAAAGTAAATTATTTATAAAACAAATAGAGTTTTATAAAAGGGATATTTATTTAGAAAATAAATAGAATTGAAAAGGGGAATATTTATTTAGAAAATAAATAGAATTGAAAAGGGCAATATTTATTTAGAAAATAAATAGAATAAAGAAATATTTATTTAGAAGATAAATAGAAGTTATAAATAGGAAATATTTGTAACGGTAATTAGTAGTTATAATTAAGAGATTGTAACGGTAAGTAAACGTTATAAAAAGGGAAATAGTTGTAACGGAAAACGTAGTTTATCAAAAGGAGTTAATCAAACGTAGTTTATCAAAAGGAGTTGATCAAACGTAGTTTATCAAAAGGGGTTAATCGAATACAGAAATTAAGAAGTGAAGTTAAACAATATTAGAAACTGACCAGAGATTGGTAAGTTGAATATTTTTCTGAGTGTTGATCTGATGTTGGTTTCGGCCTTCGGGGTTTATACTTAGAGAATTGTTCTCTTACTAGTTTACAGTTAGGGACTAATAGTTGTGGAATGGTAGTAATGCGTGAATGAGGATTGGAGATGTTTTTCCAATGTTGAAAACGTATATTTTCTAGTTTTAGAAAATAAGGAAATATGAATATATATATATATATATGATTGATGATTGGATCGATAATTCCATTTGGAATTAAGATCGTTGTTTGTACACCGACATGTTTTCATTTGATAGTTAAATCACAGACTATCAAGTTTTGACCATTTTACGTTGTAAATATGGAGAGACCGGTTGGATTATTATCCGAAGAACCACTCCATATTGACATAAGCGTTGTGATTAAATACGATGAAGCTAATTGAAGACGGTGTTATGCAAGGGCTGTCCTGTTTACAGAATAGTGCCTTCGGTTTCGTTCAGTCCCAGAACGAACGTATATGGACGAATGTCTGACAGAGTATTTCCAATGATCGAATGGGTTGGACTGTACAAATATATATATGGTGGCCAACGGATTTATTCCCTTCGCATAATATCCAGAATCTATTTGTGCAGATCCAACTAAATGATTAACGGATCTGATAATGTGGCATTCAAAGTGATCGTGTTATAAATGAATGGAAAGTAAGCATAGCTTCTAGCCTCACATCCGATAAATGACAGAAATCGGGCAGGCAGCATGGCTAAGTCGGTCGCACCGAAGTAGGGTGTATAATCACCTATCTAGAGAATATTCATTTGCTTCTTAAATCTATCAATGTTGTCCCATATATATACGGGAACGGTTGCTGATCCCAACCGTTGGTGATGTACATTCGATACACTCAAGCGAAATGAGTGGTCGGTCATGTGTGGCTGAGTTGCAAGATGTTCTTGTTGAACTCCAGTGTATCGTTCCTAGAGTACACTGATCGGAAGGTGGTTCCATACCTTGTCATAGTTGGAAACCCAATCATCCAATACGCACCTGCGGTTTTGATTGTATACTATATATGTAGAACGTGAGATGCAAGCGTTTCTACTAGACTGATATCTATTTGTATTTAGACATTATCAAAATATCAGAATGATATTGCTTTTCAAAGATGTTTGGATTCTCATAAGGGAAAAACCCGTTCCGTATTCACGGCGTGGTCTTATGAGATATCATATACCTGTTTAAATGATTTGAGTTTACTCACACCAGTCACATGACTGACCCGGTTTATTTGTTTTGTCTTCCCTAAACTCTTGGGTGCCTAAATTTGTACGGGCAGTCAAGTAGTCGGGATTTACAGATGCACTTGAAGAGCTTGGAGCAGGAGGCTTCAGCAGTCGATAGCTATTATTTATTCCGCTGTGATGTTATATGTTGTACTCTGAAAATGGTATGTATAAACAGTTATAACTTTGTATTTCAAAAGTTATGTTATATTTTATTCGTTCCGCTGTGAGATTCGTGTTACTCTGATGTTATTGTTGTTGTCTTCTTCTTCTTCTTCTATTCTAAGTTTCTATCTTATCTATCCTCACCCTCTATCTTCTTTCTATTAGTTTCTTGAATTTCTAGTGCAATTTGGGGTTGGACTTGTGTTATTTAGTCAGCTCAAATTGGACTGGATTTTCGGGTCATTACAGTTGGTATCAGAACTTAAGTTAAGCGAATTACCTTGGCTCTGTGGCGTAACTCAGTAGAGATGGATTAGTAATATCCTAGATTGAGTTGAGTGTGTATATACGAGTGAACGTATTTGTTATTTGATATAAAAATTCGTTTTATATTGTGAAGCTTTATTGGTTGAGTGGCTTATGAATTCTGGTCGATAGTGGGGCACCACAATATCGATAGGGGTTTCTAAACACTCGAATACGATGAACCAACATGATATGTTTTGAAATCAACATAGTATAATTGGTTGTATTGGTTGTTAGTATAATCGAGTGAGATTATAAAAGGTGAAATGGTTATAAATAACCAATCAGAATTCATATAAGTAAAGTATATGAAATAAAATGAATTAAATCTGAAATTAAATCAGGATTAGGAATTAAAATAAGTAAATTTTAAGTTCCTGGGAGATTTTGAAAATGTTTTCAAATTGGAAGTGTTATAGTATTGAACTCACTTCGATAAACTGGGAAATAACCCTGATGAGTGTGGCCACATCATCAATGTTCATTTTCGAGTTCTAAGTGACGGATTACTACCGAAGGTTGTGTTTTTGAATTGTTTAAGGAAAACAAGTGTTTAGAAATTCAAAGGTTTTGAATTGGTATTATGGTTTCAAATTGATTTGAAATAAACCCAGGAATATAAATTCTGGAATTAAGATTTAGCTTATAAAGTTAAATAGATTAAAATATTGAAAGTGAATAAATTAATTTGAATTAAACTTGGACAAGGTTATATATAATATGGAATTATATTGGGATGATATCGAGTAAGTTGATTGATTATATAAGAATTTGGAATCAAAAATTGTACTTAAGTTTGAGATGGAATTTGACTTGAGTATAAGCGAATACTTGAGTTTGAGGATAAAAACTGACAGGAGATGGATTGGAATGACATTGGTATATGTTAAGTTGATAACCAATGGGAATGGTATAATGATATGGTCAGCAAAAAGGTACAACTTTATATTTCATATGAGTTTGGAGATTTATGAGCCGATTTGGCAAGCCGCTTGGCTGTTTGATTTTCTTTTGGGTTGGAGATAGCCTAGAGAGGCGAGTTGTGGTTTTACCGGTAGGGCTGTACAAAGGAGGTTATGCTGAAATTTTCTAAAAATTTAAAGTGTTAGGAAATTTTCAGAATTTTTGAAAATCTAGGTTAGTCGGAAGGAATTAATATTTTATTCAATATTAATTGGTTCAGTTGAAATCAGAAATAAGGGATAAACAAATCTTAGGAATTCCAATAGATAGGGCCGTCCTCTAACTTAGCAATTTCGAGGACGAAATTATTTTAAGTGGGGAAGAATGTAATGACCCGGATATTTGACGGTGTAATAATTAACTTATTTAATTATTTAAATAACGAATATATTATTTAATCGTCGACGTTAGAACGTATAATTATATTATAATTAAAATCGAGCTTGAAATGGCGCCGCAGTTCGTTATTTGGCGATTCGAACTTCAACTGAATGTACAGAGTTCGTTTTAAATCGGATTTCTGTGAAACAAGAAACGCGTGGAGCTGGTGGAGTATATCTTTCTAGTGGAAGAGAAAAATCGGGATTTCGTCGTGTAGATTTTGAGATATGTCCAAATCAAATTTTAAAATAGTCGCTATAGAATCGTTTATCGACCGTAACGGTTTATTCGATATAACTAGAGATAGGGTTTGAATCTAGATAAGGTTCATTTGGGAAGTAGCGATAATTTAATTTTTAGAATTTTACTGTAATTTTTAATTAATTAAATAAGCAACTTTTTATTTGGAGTATTGTGCACCCTGTAATCAACATTTTGAGGTTTCACAATATGAGTTGAACTACCGATATTATTATATTTTTGGGATCACGGCACATTACTCGATTAGTTGATATTTTCATATCAGTCCGTGGACAAACAGAGTTTCGCATAATGAGGTACTCTCAAATGTAAAATAAGTATCTTAACCCTTTCATTTATTTCTCCGATCAAACAAGGGGCCACGTATTGATTCTTCTCAACCTTTCGTTCTCTATGGCCTCGAAAAGGAGAAGGCGTGGCCTTCAAAAATCCACAAACAGGCCGCCATCCTTCACAGCAAAACCAAATCCCCTATAAATACAAGACAATTTACTAAACCTAATTTCCTTAGCAAATCAAAACGGTCGCCAGCCTTATTTCCCTCAAAACAGAAAACGCACCAAAACGAAAACAAAGAAATCGTTCCATTTGATTTCTACGGCCCGTATGGAAGAAACAGGATCTCGTATCCCTTCTAGAAGTATTCAAACGCGAAGCAGACTGTTGGGTGCTTGGATTTTTGCTACAATGACGTCGGGAATGGATTTTTGCACTGCCAGAGGTTGAAGGGCTCGAACAAATGGGTGTTGACTGGGTTTCTCGTACTCATCTGAGCGCTGTAGGTAGATGGAGCGAGACTGTTGTTTGTGGTGGTATTAGTGCGGTGGAGCAAGTGATGAATGGTGGAAGTGAAGGAGAGGTTCAACGTGCTGATATGGGGGTGTGTGGCCATTGAGAAGAAGAGGGGACGTGTAGTAGTGAAGAGGAAGGAATTTCAGGGAGTCATGTTGGGGAGAGAAGCTTTGGAGTGAGCATGTGAGGGTATGTGTGTATGGGATACTGTGAAGTATGAAATGGGGTGGAGTAGTATACTGAAGACACGAGATAAGAAGGGGTGGTGACAGCATGGCAAAACGTTTTGAAAATAGAGGCATGTTCATTTGTAACTTCATGAGATGGGAACTCAAAGTAGGATGCGGTGATCCTATAGGCTCTAATATAGTTCGAGAGGTTCAAAGTTGGTATTGGTCACTGTATTTTTACCAGAGCATTCTAGGGAAGGAGTACAGATCGAAATGAAGTGGCGGAACCTTATGTTAGCCAGCGTGGACCTTGGTGGTGCTGAAGGAAATACGTGTGTACGAAGCAATGCTGAATGTGTTCGTGGTTTCTGAACTGGAGTGAATGGATGTGTTAGGAATGTAAGGAGCAAAGCAGCTCGTTAATGGGATGAAGTAATTGTGTATGTGAAGGAAGGAGTATCTAATAGTAGTTGGAAAGAAACAGAGTGAAGCAGGGAACCGGTAAGAAGAAACAAGGGCCTGCGAGTTCTTGTTTGAGCATGGGCCAGATTTAGATCCGTCAGGATCGTACTAACAAGGACTATGATATGGAACTGAAGTGCGATGTTTCGGAGCTTGTCTAGAAGTATGATGAAATAAAACGTTCTGAACGGAATCAACGACGGGTATCATATTTAGCGATACACCGACAAGGTGAGTAAAACTCACTAACTCTCCTCAATTTGTATTTTAATATAAATTGTACTTTATTTATTGACTGTTGTAGATTGATTGTTAAACTGGACTGTTAAATAGATTTGATTGAAAACGTAGTTATAGTAGTCTATGTACTGTTAATCAAATATGGTTATGTACAACAGGATATTTCATTTCAAAATGAAATATGATGTATATTATACTGTGTAACATCTGTGGATGCAGGGAGACAGGTTGGAGGAATCCGACTGGGTTCCTCAACAATTATTTTACTGTTTTCATATATTGTGATATATGTTGGGATTTATAATCTGTTATTGATTATGGATGTTAGAACGATATTGATCATCGTTGTTCGATATTTTAAATATCATAAGAAACCCTGAGTTGTGAAATGGAATATTTCAATGTATATTGAAATAAAGAAATTTTATAAAACGAACACGGTTTTATAAAAGGAAATTATTTATAAAACGAACACGGTTTTATAAAAGGAAAGTATTTATAAAGCGAATAGAGTTTTATAAAAAGGGGAAAAAAATGTTGATAAAACAATTAGAATAGGAAAAAGGAATATTTCAATGTATATCGAAATAAAGGAGTTTTATAAAATCAACCGATTTTATAAAAGGAAACAATTTGAAAATAGAGTATTTATAAAACAAACACGGAGTTTATAAAAGTAAATTATTTATAAAACAAATAGAGTTTTATAAAAGGGATATTTATTTAGAAAATAAATAGAATTGAAAAGGGGAATATTTATTAAGAAAATAAATAGAATAAAGAAATATTTATTTAGAAGATAAATAGAAGTTATAAATAGGAAATATTTGTAACGGTAATTAGTAGTTATAATTAAGAGATTGTAACGGTAAGTAAACGTTATAAAAAGGGAAATAGTTGTAACGGAAAACGTAGTTTATCAAAAGGAGTTAATCAAACGTAGTTTATCAAAAGGAGTTGATCAAACGTAGTTTATCAAAAGGGGTTAATCGAATATAGAAATTAAGAAGTGAAGTTAAACAATATTAGAAACTGACTAGAGATTGGTAAGTTGAATATTTTTCTGAGTGTTGATCTGATGTTGGTTTCGGCCTTCGGGGTTTATACTTAGAGAATTGTTCTCTTACTAGTTTACAGTTAGGGACTAATAGTTGTGGAATGGTAGTAATGCGTGAATGAGGATTGGAGATGTTTTTCCAATGTTGAAAACGTATATTTTCTAATTTTAGAAAATAAGGAAATATGAATATATATATATATATATGATTGATGATTGGATCGATAATTCCATTTGGAATTAAGATCGTTGTTTGTACACCGACATGTTTTCATTTGATAGTTAAATCACAGACTATCAAGTTTTGACCATTTTACGTTGTAAATATGGAGAGACCGGTTGGATTATTATCCGAAGAACCACTCCATATTGACATAAGCGTTGTGATTAAATATGATGAAGCTAATTGAAGACGGTGTTATGCAAGGGTTGTCCTGTTTACAGAATAGTGCCTTCGGTTTCGTTCAGTCCCAGAACGAACGTATATGGACGAATGTCTGACAGAGTATTTCCAATGATCGAATGGGCTGGACTGTACAAATATATATGGTGGCCAACGGATTTATTCCCTTCGCATAATATCCAGAATCTATTTGTGCAGATCCAACTAAATGATTAACGGATCTGATAATGTGGCATTCAAAGTAATCTTGTTATAAATGAATGGAAAGTAAGCATAGCTTCTAGCCTCACATCCGGTAAATGACAGAAATCGGGCAGGCAGCATGGCTAAGTCGGTCGCACCGAAGTAGGGTGTATAATCACCTATCTAGAGAATATTCATTTGCTTCTTAAATCTATCAATGTTGTCCCATATATATATACGGGAACGGTTGCTGATCCCAACCGTTGGTGATGTACATTCGATACACTCAAGCGAAATGAGTGGTCGGTCATGTGTGGCTGACTTGCAAGATGTTCTTGTTGAACTCCAGTGTATCGTTACTATAGTACACTGATCGGAAGGTGGTTCCATACCTTGTCATAGTTGGAAACCCAATCATCCAATACGCACCTGCGGTTTTGATTGTATACTATATATATAGAACGTGAGATGCAAGTGTTTCTACTAGACTGATATCTATTTGTATTTAGACATTATCAAAATATCAGAATGATATTGCTTTTCAAAGATGTTTGGATTCTCATAAGGGAAAAACCCGTTCTGTATTCACGGCGTGGTCTTATGAGATATCATATACTTGTTTAAATGATTTGAGTTTACCCACACCAGTCACATGACTGACCCGGAGTTTATTTGTTTTGTCTTCCCTAAACTCTTGGGTGCCTAAATTTGTACGGGCAGTCAAGTAGTCGGGATTTACAGATGCACTTGGAGAGCTTGGAGCAGGAGGCTTCAGCAGTCGATAGATATTATTTATTCCGCTGTGATGTTATATGTTGTACTCTGAAAATGGTATGTATAAACAGTTATAACTTTGTATTTCAAAAGTTGTGTTATATTTTATTCGTTCCGCTGTGAGATTCGTGTAACTCTGATGTTGTTGTTGTTTTCTTCTTCTTCTTCTATTCTAAATTTCTATCTTATCTATCCTCACCCTCTATCTTCTTTCTATTATTTCTTGAATTTCTAGTGCAATTTGGGGTTGGACTTGTGTTATTTAGTCAGCTCAAATTGGACTGGATTTTCGGGTCATTACACATATAATCCACATCATAGCTTAATCCAATTAAATTGTTAATTATTACATTAAAGAAATCGAACTCATAACTCAAAGAAGTTCTTGAGTTCTGAAATCTGAGTTCTGAAATTGATTTTTCTTTCCTTTGAAAAAGACATTTTGTTGCAGTTAGATTAGAATTGAATTTGATTAGCTTTTCTTCCTCTCTAATTGGTGGCGGCTATTCTAGGTTGCAAGGTGACGGCATGGAGGCCATGATTCTAATTTTTATTTGATTTTAGGGTTTGAGTCTACATGTGTTTTTATAGAGTTTAGGATTAATTTAGGTCATCCTATCAACCCAGAATTAACCCCAGCCATTCAGAGCAGACCAGAAACTCTAATGACTTAGCATACAGTCATAAACAGGTCATCAAACAAATCTGCCCGGGGGTGGGGGGGGGGGCAGGTCGACCCCTTGGTCGACCTGGTGAGGGTAGGTCGACCCCCAGGTCGACCCCCTGGTCGACCTGGCCCTGGCGGGAAATTTCCCGCCTAGCCCAATCTGACTCTGAAATTTGAATTTTTAAAATTTGTTTAAATTTTTCTGAAACTTCCGATGGCCATAACTTCTTCATACGAAGTCCAATTCACGCAAACTCGGACTCTATCTCAACCAGAATTCCGAGACGAACACAATGGCGCAACCCTTTTCCCATAATTCTCACATTTCAGATTAGTTATTATTTAATTTGTGAACATTAACATTGAAAATTACGGGGTGTTACATTCTCCCCTCCTTAAAGGATTTCGCCCCCGAAATCTCCAAGTTAAGGAGAATGCATATTCTAACATCCAAACAACCATCTACTCAACCATCAAACACAGGCATCCATTGTCCTCCAAAAGTGACATTTAGAAAATTTAGCTTTAAGGCTATGCGCTCGAAGGGTATCCAACACTTCCCAAAGATGTAGGGCATGCTCTTCCTCGCTTTTAGAAAAGTTCAAGATGTCGTCCACAAAGACTACCACGAATATATTAAGGTACTCCCTAAACACCCTCCACATCATGTCAACAAAGTATGCGGGGCCGTTTGTCAAACCGAAGGGCATCACAAGCCACTCGAAGAAGCCATCTGGAGTCCTAAAGGCAGTCTTGTCTATGCTATCCTCAGCCACTATCAACTGATGGAAACCCGTGGCTAAGTCCAACTGCGAAAACACTAAGGCGCCAACTAACTGATCGAAGAGATCGGCAATCCTCAGCAGTGGGTGCCTATTCTTCTTAGTAAGCTTATTAAGTTCTCTATAGTCCACACGAAGTCTAAGGGACCCATCTGCCTTCGTGGAAAATACTACTGGAGCACCCCACTCCGATATACTACGTTTGATGAACCCCTTCTCAAGAAATTCTTTCACTTGCTTACTGAGTTCTCTTCTCTCTCTAGGAGCCATGTGGCACGCTGGGAATGCAACTAGCTTTGCATTATCTACTAGATATATTCAAAAGTCTATCTCACGTTTTGGGGGTAGACCCCTCACTTCATTGAAGACATCAACATATTCACGGACTATACGAACAGAATGTAAATCATCATCAGATGCGTCAAGGGATTCTAGGTAGCTAATCATTACCGGACCTCTAGGGTCACAAGAAATATCAAGGGTCTTTCCACAACGAGTCAACAATCTAACTACCCTTTTTTCACAATCTAGGATGGCCCCGTATCTAGTTAGCCAATCCATACCTAGAATCAAGCCATATCCCATGAAGCCAAGAACAAAGGCGTTGCATTCAAACCCAATGCCCAAGATAAACACTCTCAAATCCCGACAAATCATAGAAAGATGAGCCAAACTACTAATAGGATTTGAGACTACTAAGGGATCTGTAACTAAACTAGTATTTAGGTGCAGTGTTTCAACTAATGACGTAGAGATAAAAGAATATGCTGCGCTAGAATCGAATAAAGTACGGACAGGACGATCAAATGGAAAAACTAAACTTTCAACGGAAATTGCTCTACCTCGTTCTTGCAACGGTGGGACCACGAGAGCCTGAACTTGCCCCCTTGCCTGGCCTCGTGCCATAAGAGCCTACACCTATCCCCCCGAGGTACACCCTACCCTCTGCCCTTTCCTTGGGCAGTCCTTAATCAGATGTCCCGCTTCGCCATAATGGAAATAGCCAGTCTTCTTTTTCTTCCTACAATCTTTGCTTAGATGGTCGGGTGTCCCACAGTTAAAACATCTTTTTTTTCCTTACCATTGTTGCCTTTACCACCTTTCTTGTTCTATTGTTGCTGTTGCGGTTTCTTTTGATCCCCTTTCTTCTCAGGTGCCTTATTAGCATTGGCGCCCTTCTCTTCTTCATGCATAAGCGCCATGTCAACTAGTCTCTCAAAGGTAGCCCTCATGGGGATGTGGGTCATAGCTAACCCATAAAGCGGCTCGTTCAAACCCTTAACAAATATCAGGGCCTTCTTTTCTGGTGTATTCACCAAGTCCAAGCCAAATCTCACCAACTGATTGAATTTGTTGACGTATTCTTTCACTGATAGATTCCCTTGCTTCAACGCCAAAAATCTTTCCATATATAAATTCTCTTCAGCCCATGAGAGAAACTTTGCCTCAAACCTCCGCCTGAAATATGGCCATGTATCAACTGGACGCTCTCCATTAGTGACCTCCCACCAAAACGAGGCCTCATCCTTCATTAGCCAGGAAGCTAACTGGACCTTTCTTCCATCTTCCACTTCAAAGATCCTAAACAATTCTTCCACCTCCTTTAGCCAATTTCGAGCTTCAACAAATGTCTTCGTCCCGTGAAAAGGTTTTCCACCCATTGCCCGAAACTGGAACCGTTGGATTCGTTTTGAAAAGATCTTTCTAATGATGTAAATTTTGTGAAGATCCAACGGTTAGATTTTCATATATGTGTAAATCAAATCTGAAGAAAAACAGCACCACGGCCGCGTTATGGCCCGAAGCGTCGTTTTGAATAAATTGGCTATTTTAAAATAAATAAAAATAGCGATAAATTGTTATAAAATATTACAAACGATATGGATGTGAAATTTAGAAATTAACTGAAGGTTGGCTAAGTCGAATGGTTTCTTTGGTATTGATCTGATGTTGGTTTCAGCCTTCGGGGTTAATATTTGGGATATCGCCCTCATACTGATTGACGGTTAGTGACTAATGAATTGAAATGATGCGTGTGTATGTTAGTGTTGCACTTGTTTATTATATACGCGAGTTGCTCAGAAAGACCGGGTTTATCCCATTCTGAATAACTGAATCGTCGATAAGAAATCGAAGATGAAGACGGTGGTCGAAGACCGGAGATCTTCACCTCGTTTGGATGGTATCCGAGGTCCTGATTAGGAGGCATCCCGAAATATGGATAATGAGTGGTGATCGTCCAGACGTACTTGGTGATCGATGGGTTTGCGAGGTATATAGTGCCTCCGGTTTCGTTCAGAACCAGAACGGGCTTGCAAATGGACAGTGTGTATAACATTGGAATTTATTCTTTGTGATTGATAGCCATCAGTTGCACGGTGTGAATTGCCTGTGTGGTATGCTAAGATGCAGTGATCAGGGCTTCTGTTGAAAAGCAATGTCTTGTGGTGATGATCAAAGCGCCGCTTGTGTGGTGTAGCTTTGTGTATAACGTGAAATCGCGAGCCTCACACCCCGGTATGAACCAGAAACGGGAGAGGACATCAGGGAGGACTTGCGTTTCTTTCTAGCTAAAAGTGGCGTCAGTGGTTTTACACGCCCTGACGAGTTTGACTTATGTGGTTGTTACTGTTGCGAGGAACCTCGGTTAGATCGGACGATCCGGGTCCGATGGAGTCATTCGTTGGCTCGTTTACACCCCAAAGGGTGGGGAAGCGCAGTGTTCAGGAATTTTAATCCACATCGGTGGACCGGCCCTGACGATCCAAGGGCCCACCTGAGTCTGGGTCCTGAGGCTCGGGCTAGACAATCTCGAAGTCGGTAAGGACTATCTTTTGCCTTGGTTCATGACGGAAATCCAATTTCCAAGTACGTGACTGTGCGGTTTTGATTGTATACCTATATATGGCGACATAGTGGTATGGGGCATTAATGCCGTCTATGATTGATACTTATGACTTGAAATGGCTTTTGAAGATATAAACACTAGCAATAATATGAAATTCTTTTGTTTTATTCGTATCAAGCATATCTTGGCCGTTATAAGTAAAACTCTATCCTCCTGTTTGTGTTGCATTGTGTGATGGGAACTGAGTCTTATAGAGGCTTCATTTTTATAAAGAGCATTGCAATGTTTAAAAGAATGATTTGTTTTAAAGCACTGGCAATCCAATGGAGTAAACCCGTTCCACGAAAGTGGTGTGGTCCCGTGATTAGCCATATTTTAAATGTGTTGAGTAGATTTCTCATACTAGTCCCATGACTGACTCGTAGTTTGTTTCACTTTCAAACTCGGGTGCCCCTTTTTCTACACAGGCAACCTTGTATTCAGGTTTAGTTGGCTCTTTCTAGATAGGTGGAGCTGAAGATGGATTCTGTCATTTATCTCTTTTTATGATGTTCAGCTCCTGTTGTACATATTATGTATGTTTCCGCTGTAGACATTTATGTACAGTTGAACTGTATTTGTACTAAGTATGATCCCGTATATTGTGTAACTATGATGTTTATGTTTACCCAGTATATTATTTGTTCATTATCTGGTGTATTTATTTTATTTCTATTCTGCTATTATCTGTTTCTGTGTTATATTCCAAAGATTACCCTTGCCACCGTCTGTACGGGAAATGGGGTCGTCACAACGTCGTATCAGAGCTTTGGTTAAGCTTAGTTCTGGAATATAACATATTAACGAACTCGTCAAAAATAGAACCAGTAGTGTTCTAGGACGGGTAACTCATTACAGATAGGATCAGTAATTTCCTTTTATGAGTAAAGTAGAATGAAACTACACCTCGATAGACACATTTACATTGAAGTATGTGTTTCTATATTTTAAATTATCTTTTCTGTGACCTGACACTTGATCTGCTATTTGCAGAAATACTAGAAAAATGAGTGTCAGAAACAGAAGAAATGCAGAACCCGATCTAGAGGCTCTATTAAAGAGATATCGAAATCTGAACGGAGCACTGTTCTCGGGCAATGAATCTATAATTCAGACTCAAGCTTGGATGAGTTCTGTCGAAAGAATATTTGAGCGTATCCAGTTGAGAGATGATCAAAAAAGATTAGTAGCATCTTGGGCACTCAAAGAAGAAGCTTTAATCAAGTGGGAAACAATCATCAACGATAATCCAGTAGGTGATATCACCTGGGACAGATTCAAAGAGATTTTCCTAGAAAGATTTACTCCTCCTGAAGCGACGGAGCGATTATGTGATGAATTCTCTTATTTGATACAAGGAGATATGACCGTTCCAGAATATCATAAGAGATTCAACGAACTTTCTCACTTTGCCCATTATCTGATCCAAGATCCAAAGAGGAAGAATCTGAGATTTATTCATGGCCTACAAAGAAAATATCAGAATAGTGTGATGAGGAATGTGAAGCTTCCTTTTTCTGAAATGATTTATATGGCTTATCAATATGAAGATCTCCATAAGAAAGGTATGTTGCGCGACGAAGAGGAAGTCTGTTCTAGTAACAAAGAAGAGTTGGAAATTGATATTCCTGAAGCCAGTACGAGGTCTGAGGTCAGTAAAGAGCCTAAAGTCAATTGGAAAAGGGCCAGATCTGAAAAAGAACCAGCCACGACTGCCATATGCAAGAACTACAATCAGAAGGGGAATTTGTCAAGAAAATGTAAATCTTTAAACAAACAAGGGAAGAGTGGATTTGGACCCGGTAAGAAGGTTCATGAGGGCAGAGGATGCCATAAGTGCCATCAGGCTGGGCATATTGCGAAAAACTGCCCGCTATCTCAGAAATCTGAAGTAGTACAAGTGAATGAAGTGGCAGAAGTGCCTGCATCTTCGTTTGCTCAGGAAAGGTCAGATGTTTTAGAAGGCACGCTCAATGTCAAGAACATTCCAATTAAAGTACTGTTTAATACTGGCGCTTCACGAAGCTTTATTGCAAAGAGTGCAGTCAAGAAGTTGGATTTGAAATTGAAGAAGCTCAAAGAACCAATGACTGTCCAAAATCCAGTTGGGGGTTCCATCGGTATCAGTTGGGTTTGTGGGGTGCCTATCTCTTTTTCCTGCTATAAATTCCCTACTATCTCTATCGTCATGAATTTTAATGAATTCGATCTTATTCTGGGATTGGATTGGCTAACCAAATATGAAGCAGAGGTTAGATGCGCCGAGAGAGTTGTTAGGGCTAAGATTAAATGAGGGAATTATATAACCATACCATGTGAAGGTCAGAAATCTAATAGAAAAGTCTTCTGGGCAGCTCTGGATGTTTCTCCTGTTCAAATAGAAAATATCCCTGAAGTCACAGAGAATATTCCTGACCTCATCGAAGATATTCCTGTCGTCAAGAACTATGCGGATGTTTTCGAGGAAGTTGTTCGCTTACCTCCACAAAGAGAGATTGATTTCAAAATTGCTTTAATTCCGAATGCAAGGTCGGTAGTTCACGCTATTCGAAGAATGTCCTTGAAGGAGAAAGAAGAACTTGACAATCAAACACGGCAGCTCGTATGGAAGGGTCTGGTCAGGCCTAGTTTCTCAGATTGGGGAGCAGCAGTAGTGTTTGTCCCAAAATCAGACGGTACTCTACGGCTATGTGTGGATTATCGTGATTTGAACAAGCAGACCATAAAGAACAAATATCCATTGCTGCGGATTGATGATTTGTTGGATCGATTAAATGGCGCAGAAGTATTTTCACGAATGGACCTAGCTACAGGTTTCCATCAGCTTTGTATCGCCGAGGAGTGTGTTCCTTTGACAGCATTCAAAGGTCCAGACCTATTCTATGAGTGGTTAGTAATGCCATTCGGCTTATGTAACGCTCCAGCCTATTTCGTCAATCTAATGAACAGAGTATTCAGAGGAGTATTGAATAAATTTGTTCTGGTTTTCATTAATGATATCCTTATCTTCTCTAAGTCAGAAAGCGAGCACGAAAAACATTTGGAACAAGTGTTAGAAATTCTCAGAAGGAACGTATTAAAAGCAAAGTTTTCCAAATGTATATTCTGGCAAGAAGAAGTCAAATTTCTTGGCCACGTAGTGTCAAAAGAAGGAATTGCAGTGGATCCCAGTAAGATCACTGCTATCCAGAATTGGAAACAGCCTCGTACGCCAACAGAAGTTAGAAGTTTTCTCGGGTTAGCCAGTTATTATTGGAAATTCATTAAGGATTTCGCGAAGACATCTAGTTCCCTAACAAAACTGACTAAGAAACATTCGAGATTCAATTGGACTCCGGTATGTGAGGAAGCTTTCCAAGAGATGAAGCTGAAACTGACAACTGCTCCAGTATTAACAATAATAGATGGCAATGAGGATTTGAAAGTCTGGACTGACACTTCTAGAGAGGGCCTTGGTGCAGTATTAATGCAAAGAGGTCAAGTGATTGCATATGTTAGCCGTCAGTTGAAACCACATGAGAAGAATTATGTGACTCATGATCTTGAGCTGTAGCCATCGTATTCACCTTGAAAATCTGGAGGCACTACCTTTGGGTGAGAAATTCGAACTGTTTACAGATCACCAGTCGTTGAAGTATCTGTTCACCCAGAAGGAGTTGAATCTGAGGCAGCAACGTTGGCTAGAGTTCCTTGCAGCATATGATTTTGTGATTCTATACACTCCAGGGAAAGCCAATGTCGTGGCCGATGCCCTGAGCCGAAAGAATGTAATGATCGCCAGCTTTATTATTACGACTTCCTTGATAGACAAAATAACTATTCTTCAGAAGGAGGATAACTTTATTAAGGATATGATCAAAATTATTCAGAAAGGCGAACCCTCGTGTTTTCAAATAGATAACGACGGATTCCTGAGATTGAAAGGAAGGATTTGTGTTCCTGGCATCCCCGAGCTAAAAAGGGAAGTGTTAGACGAGTGTCACAAGTCCAAGTTGAGTATCCATCCTGGTGTGGCCAAGATGTACAACGATCTCAAGCGAACATTCTGGTGGAAGGCTATGAAAAGAGACGTTTCAATATATGTTAGCCGATGCCCTACTTGCCAGCTAGTCAAGGGCGACCAACAGAAACTGGCTGGATTGTTACAACCACTAGACGTTCCCGGTTGGAAGTGGGAACATATTTCCATGGACATCATTAATGGTTTGCCCAGAACCAGAAAAGGAAATGACAGTATTTGGGTGATCGTAGATCGCTTCACGAAGACCGCCCATTTCATACCTGTCAGATCAAACAGAACTGCTCAGAGTGTGGCGCAAATATATTTCAAGGAAATTGTTAGACTACATGGAGTGCCGCTCAGTATAGTCAGTGACAGAGATACAATATTTACTAGCAAATTCTGGGAGGCGTTTCAAGTAGAACTGGGAACAAAGCTGAATCTAAGCACCGCTTATCATCCTCAGACAGATGGTCAGACTGAGAGGGTGAATCGTATACTACAAGATCTATTGCGGGCTTGTGTTCTAGATTTCGGTGGATCATGGGAAGACCATCTGCATTTGGCTGAATTCTCATATAACAACAGTTACTAGGCAAGTCTGACAATGTCACCATTCGAAGCGTTGTATGGTAGACCATGCCGATCTCCTGCTTGTTAGGTCGAACCCGGTGATAGAATTGTATTGGGGCTTGATATGATCCGAGAAGCTGCTGACAAAGTCGATTTCTTTAAGAAACGATTACTCGCCGCTCAAAGCCGACAAAAGAGCTATGCCGATAGGAGAAGTAGGGATATATCATTTGCTGTTGGCGACTATGTATATTTGAAAGTATCTCCGATGAGAGGAGTCATCCGATTCGGTAAAACAGGGAAATTGGCACCCAAATTCATTGGTCCGTTTCCTATTCTGGGACGAATCGGAACTCTCGCTTATAGGGTTAAATTGCCAGATTGGTTGCCTGGGGTGCATGATGTATTTCATATATCTCAACTACGAAAGCACGTTCATGATCCAGACTTGATCGTGGAAGAAGCAGCTCAACAGGATATTGAAATTACTCCAGAATTAGCTGTGAGAAGAGAGCCGCTCAAGATTATCGGCAAAGAAACCAAAGAGCTGAGGAACAAGAAGGTTCACTTAGTCAAAGTGCAATGGAGTGGAGATCCGCGAGATTGTACTTGGGAAACTGAGGAGAGCATTCAGAAAGCCTATCCTAGATGCCGAGTGGATATCTATGATTGACTCCGGTGCAAGGTACAATTACCATACTTTGCATTTACCAATAGTTCTCTACTCTGTTGTTACTTTCTTTACATGGATGTGCATTGTTAGTTCTATAGTCTGAATGATTTTAAAAGAGTATAGAAATTGATTAGTATATTGTTGAAAAGTTAAAAACAATTTGATTGTTGTTTGTGTTGTGTGATAGTAAACTGGATTAATTAAATTATAGAAACGATAGTTAATTTAATTAATAAGAGAATAATGGTAGAATTTATTCATTTAAATCACACATTGAACTGATTTAAAAACAGGTAGAAATATATACTTGTGCATTATATATGTTTGAACAGGTAATTGGATAGCTGTTGAGTAAAGACTTTACTTGTGTGCCCGACAAATAGGTAAACCTTAATGAGTTGGATGCGAAATATTATTATATCAACTCCTGTGAATGCCATTGGATGCGGAGTGCTGGTTATTCTGTGTGTAATAATAAACGTCGCCATAGGATAGTAACAATTAATTTTGAACTACATTACATCGCATATTTCTGAAGATAGGCATACTTCATCATATACCACATAAGCATTTGGAGCTTGTGTGACGAGGTGGAAGATTTACCATACGAGCGAGAGGCTTGTATGGCGATGACTATATTTACAAGTTGAACTAATGACTGATATGGACTATTTAAATTGTAACGATAAAATTGCCAGATTAATAGAAACCCCACACGGGTCTGGAGTTGACAATAATCACGTCTATCTAGTTATTATATACGGCACATGGACTATTTATTTCCCACACTAGACGAGGTGATGAGGATTTATCCTCTGGAGCATTTAAAATACACACTCCCTCAGGCTTTGACAGGGTGACGAGAATTTATTCTCTGGATTTATTATCAATTCACGCTCCCCTGTAAACACCAGAATATATCACTATAAATATGTGTATGCTTATTAGGATTTATTGGGTACCTAATACGGCCTAATAAATTTCCAAACCTCTCCCAGTACAAAGGAGGTTATGGCGAAATTTTTCGAAAATTCCGGGTGTTAGCCAAATTTTTGAAGAATTTGAAAATTCTCAGAAACTGAAAAGTTGGAGAATTGAAGCCAGATTGGACGTAGAGTTGATTAATCAAACCACTTTCGACTTTGTTCCTTTTCAAGGACGAAAAGTTTTAAGTAGGGGAGAGTGTAACGACCCGGAAAATCTGAACCAATTTAAAAATTTTTAATTGGCTAAAATAATGGATTTTAAATATTTAAAATAAATATTTTAAATAGTAAAGATGAAAACTGAGTTTGAATCGACAATTGAAAAGGAATATAATTAATTCTAATTATAAACAAGGCCTGAAATGGCGCGGTAGTTTCAAAATTTGAATTCAAACTTTGTCGGACTGTACCTGGTGCAAAACAAAACGGATTTGAGTGAAACCAAAAATATTTGAATCTGTTAGTGAATACCTTTCTAACGAATCTAAAAAATCGAAGTTTCATAGCGGGATGCAAAAGTTATGGCCAAATGAATTTTCTGAAAGGTCGCTATGGAATTTATATAGCCCGTGAAATTGGCCATTTTGCATACCACGTCGGAATTCGACGAAACCACTTTTGTTGGATCCGGGATGAGAAGTTATTACTAGATTTCAAATTTCATAATTTTTGAAGCTAGTATGTGAGCGTGGCAAAGGAAAACGTGTTTTGGTCAATTATAGTTAAATTGGATCGACCAGAAATGGGCCTTTCTGCAAGCGGTCTCAGAATTCGACGAAACTAGTTTTGTTGAGACCATATCGTCAAAACATAGCTAGCTTTATTTTTCGGGAATTTTTAGAAACAGTTTGTGGCCTTGGCAAATTGAAATGTACGTTCAAATTTAATATTGAATGTTTTATATTTTAATTTGAAGGAAAACTGACTAAAACAGTCGAATGGGCCTTCGAAACATATCCCATTGTGTTCGGAATGGGGGTAAAACGCTAGGGACGACAGTTGTTGGGCTTGGATTGGTGTTCGTGTGTAAAGAGGGGTATTTTAGAATTTTGAAAATAAATAAATAAATAAAAAATTCATTGGTCAAACTACTTTCTCTCTCCCCGTTTTTATCTGGACCCCCCCCCCCCACGAACGACGGCTAGTGCTCCATCGTTCCCATCCATTTTCTAATCAATGCACTCACTAATATCAAGAGCTCCAGTTGAAGATTTTGAAGAGCTCGAGACGAGCTTCAAATCCATACCTGGATTCGATTTTTTCGTTGAGTATTTTGGGAGAATCGAGCTCGAGAATTTCGCCCGTTCGTCGCCAGTTTTCGCCGCCACCGCCAGCTCGAGTTCGCCGCCGTTCAGGGCTCCGACGCGCCTCTCCTCCCCCTTCGACGCTGCCAAGGCTGATCGACGAATAGCTACACGGATTCGAAGAAAAATCCAAACCTAATTTTGAACGAAACAGCTGAGGTACGGCCATATTTATTTTCAACAGTTTTAACACCTTTAAACCGTTGCAAACTTTGAAAAATCATATCTTTTTCGTGTATTGACGAAATTCAGTGAAACAAGAGATAGTGGACTCGTGTGGACGCCTTCTACATTCTAGAAGAGACCGCATATTTTTCTGAGCCTTCTGCTATTTTTGGTGGAGTGGAACCCAATGTGAGATTTCTAATTTATAAACGATATGGAAAACAACGATGTATAAATTATATAGTCAATGTATGAGTTATATAAGCGTTGTACACCTCTTGTATAAGCGTTTTATAAGTTGTACGTTCGATATATAAGTTGTATATGCGTTGTAAAAATTATATATGTGTTGAAATAGAAGTGAAATGCTATATATATATATATACGCCCCTCGTCCACAAACCATGGACGATATTTATTGGTTGTGATTGGTGTGAAAATTGATTGATAGCGAATGGTTGATTGGAATTGTTTGTGGTTGAAATTGATTGATTGTGGTTGAAAAATACCCGTTTGTGGTTGAGAAATATTTGGTTGAAACCACATAGGATTTGTTTGTGGCAATGAAAAATATATACATGCCGCCTGCGTGCGAACTAGATGCATGATTCCCCATTGTAAAAAACCGCGAGGTTTTAAGGTAGAGCGAGGAGCCGTACTAGGGACGGTCCCGGTTTTAACTACCCTGTCGTTATGCTGCCGAAATATTGAATAATATTCATGTGTTAGAATTATTTTCCTGTGTTGAAATTATATTCATTTGTTGAATAGAAAACCTTCATGTGTTGAATAGAAATTCATTCGTTGAATCATATTCATGTGTTGAATGGTAATCATGTTTTGAATAAATTGTTTTAACAATAAAAATCACATTTTTACTCCATATATATAAACTATAGAAAACCTTCGTGTGTTGAATCGATATTCATTCGTTGAATTGAAATTCATGTGTTGAATGGTATTCGTGTTTTAAATATAAAAATCACCTTTTTATCGACATATACAAACTACAGAAAACCTTCATGTGTTGAATCTATATTAATTCGTTGAATTGAAATTCATGTGTTGAATGGTATTCGTGTTTTAAATATAAAAATTACCTTTTTATCGACATATACAAACTATAGAAAACCTTCATGTGTTGAATCGATATTCATTCGTTTAATTGAAATTCATGTGTTGAATGGTATTCGTGTTTTAAATATAAAAATCACCTTTTTATCGATATATACAAACTATAGAAAACCTTCATGTGTTGAATCGAAATTCATTCGTTGAATTGAAATTCATGTGTTGAATGGTATTCATATTTTGAAATAAATTATTTTATAATAAAAATCATATTTTTATCATCTATATGAACTGTATAAAATAGTCGTGTTTTTGAAATAAATTGTTTTACATTAAAAATCACATTTTTATTATATACATGAATTGTTAAAAATAGAGAAGTGTTGAAATAGAAGACGGTTAGATAAAAAAATCATTTTTATAAAATATATGAAATTCATATAGTTTTGTAATCGAAGAATCGATATATATATATATATATATAAATGGAATTGAAATATATCGAATAACGACGCTGCAGTTTGTATTTTGAAACCATGATTTCAAACGATTAGTGCGGGAGATCCGATCATCGGATTTTCCCGAAATTGCAACCGTTGGGTTCGCTTTGGAAATATCTTTCCAACGGCACCAACTTTGTAAAAATCCAACGGTTGGATTGTCTGGAATGTTTAATTCAAATCTGAAGAAAAACAGCGCCAGAATCGATTATATATATATATATACATATATATAAATATAATTATATTTAATCGAATAACGACGTTGCAGTTCGTATTTTGAAATCGAAACTTCAAACGATTATACCGGGAGATCCGACCGTCGGATTTTCCCGAAACTGGAACCGTTGGATTCGTTTTGAAAAGATCTTTCTAATGATGTAAATTTTGTGAAGATCCAACGGTTATATTTTCAGATATGTGTAAATCAAATCTGAAGAAAAACAGCGCCACGACCGCGTTATGGCCTGAAGCGTCGTTTTGAATAAATTGGCTATTTTAAAATAAATAAAAATAGCGATAAATCGTTATAAAATATTATAAACGATACGGATGTGAAATTTAGAAATTAACTGAAGGTTGGCTAAGTCGAATGGTTTATTGGGTATTGATCTGATGTTGGTTTCGGCCTTCGGGGTTAATATTTGGGAAATCACTCTCTTACTGATTGACGGTTAGTGACTAATGAATTGACATGATGCGTGTGTATGTTAGTGTTGCACTTGTTTATTATATACGCGAGTTGCTCAGAAAGACCGGGTTTATCCCATTCTGAATAACTGAATCGACGATAAGAAATCGAAGATGAAGACGGTGGTCGAAGACCGGAGATCTTCACCTCGTTTGGATGGTAACCGAGGTCCTGATTGGGAGGCATCCCGAAATATGGATAATGAGTAGTGATCGTCCAGACGTACGTGGTGATCGATGGGTTTGCAAGGTATATAGTGTCTCCGGTTTCGTTCAGACCCAGAACGGACTTGCAAATGGACAGTGTGTCTGACATTGGAATTTATTCTTTGTGATTGATATCCATCAGTTGCACGGTGTGAATTGCCTATGTGGCATGCTAAGATGTAGTGATCAGGGCTTCTGTTGAAAAGCAAAGTCTTGTGGTGATGATCGAAGCGCCGCCTGTGTAGCGTAGCTTTGTCTATAACGTGAAATCGCGAGCCTCACACCCCGGTGTGAACCAGAAACGGGAGAGGACATCAGGGAGGACCTGCGTTTTTTCTAGCTAGAAGTGTCGTCAGTGGTTTTACTCGCCCTGACGAGTTTGACTTATGTGGTTGTTACTGTTGCGAGGCGCCCGGTTAGATCGAACGATCTGGGTCCGATGGAGTCATTCGTTGGCTCATTTACACCCCAAAGGGTGGGGAAGCGCAGTGTTCAGGAATTTTAATCCACATCGGTGGACCGGCATTGACGATCCAATGGCCCACCTGAGTCTGGGTCCTAAGGCTCGGGCTAGACAGTCTCGAAGTCGGTAAGGACTATGTTTTGCCTTGGTTCATGACTGAAATCCAATTTCCAAATACGTGACTGTGCGGTTTTGATTGTATAGCTATATATGGCGACATAGTGGTATGGGGCATTAATGCCGTCTGTGATTAATACTTATGATTTGAAATGGCTTTTGAAGATATAAACACTAGAAATAATATGTAATTCTTTTGTTTTATTCGTATCAAGCATATCTTGGCCGTTATAAGGTAAAACTCTATCCTCCAGTTTGCGTTGCTTTGTGTGATGGGAACTGAGTCTTATAATGGCTTCATTTTTATAAAAAAGCATTGCGATGTTTAAAAGAATGATTTGTTTTAAAGCACTGGCAATCCAATGGAGTAAACCCGTTCCACGAAAATGGCGTGGTCCCGTGATTAGCCAAATTATAAATGTGTTGAGTAGATTTCTCATACCACTCTCATGACTGACTCGTAGTTTGTTTCACTTTCAAACTCGGGTGCCCCTTTTTCTACACGGGCAGCCTTGTATTCAGGTTTAGCTGGCTCTTTTTGGATAGGTGGAGCTGAAGATGGATTCTATCATTTATCTCTTTTTATGCTGTTCAGCTCCTGTTGTACATATTATGTTTGTTTCCGCTGTAGACATTTATGTATAGTTGAACTGTATTTGTACTAAGTATGATCCTGTATACCATGTAACTCTGATGTTTATGTTTATCCAGTATATTATTTGTTCATTATCTAGTGTATTTATTTTATTTCTATTCGGCTATTATCTGTTTCTGTGTTATATTCCAAAGATTACCCTTGCCACCGTCTGTACGGGAAATGGGGTCGTCACAGATAGTATACGTATATGAGAGCACGTATTTTGATTATTTTGGTTTTCAAAGCTATATATATATAAATATTATTAGTATAGCTAAGGATGAAGTCGCACTGCACTAGCACCACTATGGAGATGGTTAATCGTTTTCTCTTTACAGATTGAACGATGAGCCGATACGCAAGAGGTGCCGGTAGAGGAGCCAATAATGGGAATGCTGCTGACATGAGGACGATGTTTACTGACCTAATGAGGGAGATGCTTAGGGATGTGCAGAGGGCAGCTCCCAATGCTGGTAACGGTGGTGGTCCAATAGTGTAGGCGCCTAGGGACGATTTTGCCAAGCTGAACAAGGATTATACTAGTCTTGGTGGGAAGCCGTTCCATGGAACGGAGTCGGCTACGGGTGTTCAGGATTGGCTGGATAGCTGCGAGTGTATCTTCGAAGACTTGGGTATTGAGGATGCGATGAAGAGAAGGCTAGCATCCCGTCAGCTGCAAGGATGGGCAATGAATTGGTGGAATGCTATAAAAGCAGCTACTTCCGAGGATCGGATTACTTGGGATCAGTTTAAGGCTCGCTTTAGCGATAAGTTCATTCCAGCTTCTCAGAAGTCAGTGTTGTTCAAGAAATTCTTAGAAGTCAAGCAGAATGGCAGAGCTGTCTCGGAGTATATTGCTGAATTCGACACATTGTCGAAATATGGGTTATCCCTAATAGATACTGCCGAGAAGAAGAATGAGAAGTTCATAACTAGCTTGGATGGATACTTGGGGGAAAGGCTTATTAACCACATCGATGAGACGTTTGAGTCGATTGTGGGGAAAGCTTTAAGATTAGAAAGTCTTTACCATAAGCCGAAGACTGAGGCTGCATCTGCAGAAGAACCGAAACCGCAAGCAAGCGGTGGAGGCAAGAATGGTTCTCAGAATAAGAGGAAGCAGAACCAGAATAAGGATGGCCAGAAGAAGAAGAAGAAAGATGTTGAGTGCTTTAGCTGTGGCAAGAAGGGCCATTATGCTAAAGAATGTTGAGCAAAGCCAGCAGACAGGAAGTGCTTCAACTGTGGCCAAGTGGGACATCACAAGGACAAGTGTCCACAACCTTTGAAAGAGAAGCAGGTGGTGAAAGCATATGCCCTTAATGCTATTCCTTCTTCGTCGAATGCCCCAACTGCAGCGGAGAAGGGAAAGAATGTCGTTATTCAAGGTATGCTTTCTATTTATGATGTTCCTGTAAGAGTTATATTTGATATCGGAGCTTCCAGTTCCTTCATATCTAGTGACCTGGTAGATAGGTTGGGATTGGAGCCCGAGATCGTTGATAGACCTTTAGTAGTGACGCACCCGATTGGTGGTTCAACTAACCTTAGCATGATTTGTCATAATGTGGTCTTATCGAGTCATGGATGCATGTTTGCTTGTATTTCTTTGTTTTGGGCTTTACTGGGTTTGGCATTATTTTCGGAGTCGATTGGCTCCAAAGATACGGGGTGGTGGTAGACTATGAGGGCTTTTTGGTGACATCTAGAGCGGATGATGGGAGGAGGGTAGTGTTTGGTGGTCTACCTAGTGATGGGGTAATGGCTAGTTTTCTAAATTCCCTCGACATCCCGCAAGGTGAGTTGTCAGGTTTGCCCGTGGTTGGCCAATATCCAGAATTCTTCGAGGAAGTGACTGGGCTTCCACCACATCGAGAGATTGAGTTCCGTATTGATTTAGTGAAAGATGCCAGACCTATAGTGATGCCACTTCGTCGTATGGCACCAAGGGAGCAGTGAGAGCTCGGGGTGCAAGTCAGCGATCTTTTGAAGAAGGGATTTATTAGAAGGAGTGTTTCTGAATGGGGAGCACTAGTTGTGTTTGCTACCTAGGCGGATGGTTCCCTTCGATTGTGTGTAGACTACCGCGAATTGAATAAAGTGACGAGGAAGAATAAGTAACCTCTACCACAGATAGATGATTTGTTTGATCAGTTGAGTGGCGCAAGAGTATTCTCCCAGTTGGATCTCGCGACAGGACTTCATCAGCTTAGAGTGGAAGCTGAGAGTATAGCTAAAACGG
The DNA here is from genome assembly GCA_030737875.1 of Allium sativum. NCBI lineage: Eukaryota > Viridiplantae > Streptophyta > Magnoliopsida > Asparagales > Amaryllidaceae > Allium > Allium sativum. The sequence continues at coordinate 1,659,229 of JASFAX010000036.1, read as the reverse complement.
CCTTTCGGACGCCGTCTGGATTTTATGAGTGGTTGGTCATGCCATTCGGGTTGACCGATGCCCTCACATATTTTGTGGATCTTATGAATAGGATATTCAGAGATTAGTTGAATAAGTTTGTCCTTGTGTTCGTGGATGATATTTTGGTCTACTCAAGGGCAGAGGAAGAACACGAGGAACATTTGAGGATAGTGATGGAGGTGTTGAGAAAACACCAATTGAAAGCAAAGTTTTCTAAGTGTCACTTCTGGAGGAGGGAAGTAAGATTCTTGGGCCATGTTGTTTCAGAGAATGGTATTGCCGTGGATCCTACAAAGGTGGCTACGGTACAAGATTGGTCTACGCCCAAGAATGCAACGGACATAAGAAGTTTCTTGGGATTAGCCGAATATTATCGTAAGTTTATCCAAGACTTCTCCAAGATAGCAGCACCATTGACTCAATTGACCAAGAAGAATCAAGCTTTCGTCTAGGACGAAAAGTGCGAGAATCCATTCAAGAGTCTAGAGGAAAAGTTGACATGTGCACCAGTATTAGTCATTCCTAAGGGGAATGAAGAGATGATGGTATATACGGATGCATGTGGTACCGGACTAGGTGTTGTATTGATGCAAGGAGGTAGGGTTGTAGCTTATGCAAGTCAACAACTGAAACCGCACGAGAAAAGATACCCTACCCATGATTTGGAATTGGCAGCGATCGTGTTTGCATTGAAGATGTGGAGACATTATCTCTAGGGAGAAAGATTCAAGTTGTTTACCGATCATAAATTGTTAAAGTATCTCTTCTCTCAGAAGGACCTAAATCTCCGACAGCAAAGATGGTTAGAATTCTTGGCTTCCTACGATTTCGACATCGCATATACACCAGGAAAGGGCAATGCGGTGGCTGATGCATTGAGTAGGAGACATGCCAGTTTAGGGGCTATGTTTCTAGAATGCAAGCAACTGGAGTACATCGCTAGGTATGATTTTAGACCAAAGTGCGAATTGGTCCAGAAATGTTAGTAAATTTGACGATCAGACCCACTTTGATTGAGCGGATTAGTTCCAATCAGAAGAACGATCCTAACTTATTGGAAATCATCTCCAAGTTAGAGATGGGTATCGACGAGGAGATGAACATGTATGGGCTTGATCGAGATGGATGGCTTAGGAAGAGTGGAAGGCTAGTTGTGCCCAATGTCAATGGATTGAGAGATGAAGTGCTTAGAGAATGTCATCACTCAAAACTGACTATACTTCCCGGTGGTAACAAGATGTATCGAGACATGAAGCAGACATACTACCGGGAAGGGATGAAAAGAGACGTTGGGAAGTTTATATCCAAATGCATGAACTGCCAGCTAGTTAAAGCTGAGCAAAAGTAGCCTAGTGGTTTGATGCAACCATTAGAAATTCCAGAATGGAAATGGGAACAAGTCTCAATGGATTTTATTGATGGGTTACCAAGGACTAGGTCAGGCCATGATAGCATTTGGGTGATTGTGGACCGATTGACTAAGAGTGCAAGGTTTATACTCGTCAAGTCGAATAGGACGACAGCTAAGTTAGCTGAACTATACGTAAAGTGGGTAGTGAGATTCCATGAAATACCCAAATGCATTGTGAGTGACCGAGATCTGTTGTTCACTAGTGGATTTTGGAAAAGCTTACAAGACGCGTTAGGATCAGAATTACATCTCAGTACCGCGTATCATCCTCAAACCGACGGACAGACAGAGAGGGTGAATCGTATATTAGAAGACCTCTTGAGAGCTTGTGTATTGGATTTTGGTGGATCATGGGATGACCATTTACATCTAGTAGAGTTTGCATATAATAATAGTTATCAATCCAGTATTGGTATGGCTCCATTTGAAGCTTTGTACGGAAGACCATGCAACTCACCGTCATGTTGGTTAGAAACTGGTGAGAATTTTGTGCTTGGACCAGATGTGATAAGAGAAACTTCAAACAAGATCAAGATCATTCAACAGCAAATGAAGGCTGCCCAAGATAGGCAGAAAAGTAATGCTGATAAGAGGAGGAGAGAATTAAAGTTCTCCATTGGCGACTTGGTGTTTGTCAAGATCTCTCCGTTAAAGAGCGTGATACGATTTGGCAGGAGAGGCAAATTAGCACCAAGATTTGTTGGTCCATTCCCAGTTCTTGAGCATGGCATATAGAGTTGAATTACCAGAGAAGATGGCAAGAGATCACAACGTATTTCATGTTTCCCAGTTAAGGAAGTTCGTACACAACCCAGATGTGACTATTTCACCTGATCAGTTGGATGATATCGAAGTTGAACCTGAGGCAGTTGGGAACCGCAGGCCTACGCATATTGTTGGGAACGATACGAAGCATTGCTGGGAATGATACGAAGCAGCTTCGAAGGAAGGCGGTGAAATTAGTCAATGTTTTGTGGGGAGGGAATGAGAATGACTGTACTTGGGAGACAGAGGAGAGCATTAGGAAGACGTATCCAGAACTCTTCGTCTGGTAAGATTTCAGTTTCGATTTAGTCTTTCCGCATACTAGGATAGGTTGTTTTGTTTGTTTTGCATGTTTGAATGTTATATATGATTGGTAGGCATGCGGGATCCTTTGTATGTTTTGGGGTTAAGGAATTTCGGGGACGAAATTTCTTAAGGGGGAAGAGTGTAACGACCCGCATTCTACGCATCGCAAAATCGTAGGATATTTATTTCTTTCACATACAAAGTCGTATGGTCATGTAACTTTGGGAGATGACTATTGGGATCATTTCCCATATTCACGATTTTTCCCGATTTTTAAATGACTGTTTTGCCCCCAGCTGATCTTGTTTTGGCCATAACTTTTGATTGGAAAGGAGTTTTGACCTGAAATCATTTCCATTGGCTCCGGATGATGGTTTACAATTCCGTAGAGTGGTCATATGTGAAAAACGGACTTACCGTTTAGAAGATATGGCTGGAATAAGGTTTGGAAGGTGAAAAATAGCTTAACCGGGCCGAATAGGGTGATTAGTGAATGGGCCCATAACCCATTACGGGATTAGGGTTATGGGGAGGCTGAAATGAGTTAGGTTTTCATTCTATTTCAATTTCCTAGCTGCCACTTACCTCTTAGAAACCCTAACAATGGCCTCCAACCTCTAAAACACCTTCAAATCACTTTCTAATCAAGGTTAAGCTTAGCAACATCAAATCAAGGCGGATTAGCACAAGAATCGACGTAGAGCTACTGTGTTGCATTGGTATTCGCACCCAAACAGTAGAGTTTCAGGTCTAAAGGTTTTATTTATGGCTAAGGTGAGTGATTTGCATAGTTTTGCACTAATTACAGTTAATTAAGGGTAATTAGTGAAGATTAGTGAATTTATACATTAATAAATTCTGGAAAAATATTTATAAATTCAAAAATATTGTTTTATACCTCTGTTAGAAATTTGGGCTGATTTTGTTAAGTTTTGTTAATTCTATGATTAGTCTGGCCTAAACATGCTTAAGGGAAAACATGGGTTTTTGAGTATGTTTGATCCATATAAACATGTCATATTGTTGTTTTAGTGTTTGTGGATGATTATACATGTTACTATGATTGTAGGGTATGGTTTGTGATTGCATAGAAAAGTTAGAATGGTTGAAAACGCCGTCGTTTGGCGAAAATAGCTTGCTAGAAAAACTTGCAGCAAACCGGATAGGAGCATCCGGATAGGAGCATCCGGATAGGAGCAACCGGATAGGAACATTCGGATAGGAGCATCCAGATAGGAGCATTCGGATAGGAGCAACCGGATAGGAGCATTCGGATAGGAGCAACCGGATAGGAGCATCAGATCCGAACCGGATGGGGGCATCCGATCCGAACCGAATAGGGGCATCCGACCCGAACCAAATAAGAGCATCCGAGCACCCGAACTGAACTAGAAAGGAGCATTCGAACCGAACCAAGCAGGAGGGGGCGAACCGAACCGAACCGGAGGATCGAACACCAAGTAGACCTAAACCCGAGATGCAAAGGAAGTCCAAATGAGGAGTTGTACCTCAGGATCCAGATGGGAACCAAGGAGGGAACCTCATGAGTTGGGCTTTGCTGCGAGACGTGTGCTAAGGGGTTGTCAATTTCTGTAACTTTGGATCACTATGTGTACAGAGTACGTGAACGGATTCAGGGCCACATTGGCCTAGGTACGACTAAAGAGCTATAGACCAATGAAGTGGGGTCATTTGTAAAGATTTGGTCATGACACCATGTGGTAAGCTTGGTAGTAGCAGTAGTTGTACAAGTTGAACTCCGTCACTACTTCGATGGGTCTAGTGATTGACAGTGGTGGACATCGTATGCTTTACGCACTGAGTGAGAGATGTGAGGATGGTTGCTATGTTTGATCTGTTTGCCATCATTATGACATGCACACCCCCACCCCATTACCTTTACACCATATATTAGTGGCATCATAGAGTATTATGCGGTATGTAGTGCTAACTCTTTGGTTGCAGGTCCAGGTTCAGGTATGGTTTAGTATACCTGTTATTGTTCTGTTTAGCTGCTTATCGCTCATACCAGACTTTTTGTCTGACCCAGAGTTTTATGTCTCTTCTTATTACTCTGGGTGCTCTCACGAGCAGACTAGAGACTGGTTAGCTGGGTATGCACGAGTAGCTGATCTGGGGACGAGCAGGAGGCTTCCACGTATGATATATATATATATAGATATTCTCCATGTGTTGTTGAAGATCACTGCTTGGGCATTAGTAGTGTATCTTCTACATTTGCTTTCTTTTGTTTTAGAGACAGTAATTTGGAAAGTTGTAATAAGCTGTATTTGGATTTCTGCTACTCTGATGATGATGATGATGTTGATGTTGGTTTTAGCTATTAGCTTATGCACTGTCTCGCCTGTTTTATGTCAAGTATATTATTAGTATATTTTGTTCCATGCGCTGTGAGACATTCTATAGGTTTTCGATTGGTTCATTCTCTTCTTTCCTTTCTTTGGCGATCATCTCGTGCTAGTCGGGCATGTGTACAACGCACTTTCGGAGGAAATGTCGGTTGGTGCGGGGCGGGCCGTCACATAATGTGAAAACTGAAAAAGCAAAGAGGGAAATAAACACATCGGTCTATTTGTTGTCACATCAATTTGTTGGGGTACAGAAGTCTATTTGTTGTCCCGTTACAAGCGAGCTGCAAAGTAGGGGCGGAAAGGTAAATAAAAGGGACGGAGGGAGGAAGAAATGATGGTTAATTTTCAAGGTGAGCATCTTTCCTCTTTTAATTGTCGTTTGTGACTTTTCAAGGATTACAGGGATTACTGTTTCCCTTCTCCTTTTTTATAAAACAAAATAAAATCTAGACAAACTCTCTGATTCCGCTGTACAATATACATGTAAAACGCTTTAGTCTTAATTGCGTGATATTTTTTGACAACAAAGAAATGCATGATACTTCTTAACAATAAAAGTGTTGTTCTTATAAAGAGAAACTTCTTCTTATAGTAGCAGGTTGCTAACCTAAATTTTATTTTGTGAACCGCAATTCGTAGTTTAAGATTAACAACACTAATAATTCAAATAATGGATCAATATCGATCCATGCCTACAAATTGGTACCGATCCTTAAAACTTCAACCGAATCACCATAAACTTCAATCACTAACAAGCCATGGAAAAACAACCATTTCCCAACTTCAGAATAACAATCACCAATAATTTACCATCAATCTCTGCGAGAACTGAATGTTAGGATATTCATTCGGCTTCCAATCTAACTTATCGACTGAAATGCTAGCTTCTAGCAAGACAATCATGTAAGAAACATGAAGCTAATAATAAGTCACAACTACGTATGGCAACGAAAAGGATCTATAAGTAAATTTTATGGATCATATATATTAATGACCATTGATCAGTATTGATCTGTTATTATCAATGGCTTAGCCACAGTTTTTCAAATTCAACTGGTATTAGACATGGAAAACGCGATTGCAATTAAAGAGGAGGATATTTTGACAATCTTCAACTATAAATAGAGGTACAAGGGATCAATTTGGAAGATCTTATTCAGTTGATTATGAGATTCTTGCAATTCTCTTCTAACCCTAAGGATTCATGCCAGTCCATAAGAAAAAAGTTGTAAACAATAATATAATCATCAACAAAGCTGAGTGGATGTAGAAATCAAATATTCAAACCAACATAAACTCTATATTTTTTAGTCTTATTATCATTTATTTTTCTTCTCTTTACTCCTCTACTATAATTTCTTGGGCGTTTTTGTTATATTTTAGTGCAAACATTTTCATGATTTCATTGAGTTCGTAATTCTCAGGATATTCAAGTTAGTCATCTGCCATTGGATATCTTGAATCTACGAGGTAGGCCTATTTGCATATTTTTACCTTCGAACAACTTAGATTTCCAAAAATTTACAAAAAATATTATATTTCATGGCTCGACAAAGAGATTGATCCACTAATTCCAAAGCTTTAGACGAGGTTGAGAATGTTGACTTTAACATGTTGATGAGGCTGCACAAGCCATTGGCGTAGGAGTCCTGAATCCATCGAATGTGATTACAATGTTTGAAATGGACCATACGATGAAATAAATGAACGGCAAGATGTTAGCGAGAAGTAATGAGTTTATTTGGCAAATGAAACAAAGTTTGGTACAATTAAATCAGTTGAAAACCATTGTAGGATGAGCAAGAGGAAGTTGACACCTTTTGATTCAGAATCTAATAGCTCCTCGCCATCCAAATAAAGCCAGAGGGGAAGGAAATCGAAGATGGTCAAAAAAGAGGCAAGCACATAGTATCTAAAGCTAGGAGAAGAGCACGGTTAAAGGTTATAGATTTTTCCTAATCCCTACATAAGGGTCGGTACCAAAGCAACACTTTCTGGTTCAGTAGATCAGCATGCAGGTGTTGTTGTTAAACTAACTCCAATCCAATAGTGATGCACCAAATTATCAAATATTAGGCGGTTACCATCCATCTATCACATAGCATTGGAGCACACAAGACTGTCGAGAGAACGATTCTCTCGAAATTTAGAGAATCTAGCTAGTGATACTATTCGAGACCATTTGTTAGGCCAAACACTTGGTGCAGATCATGGTTACTATAAAGGCAGATCAATCTCTTTCAGCGAAAAAACATAAACATAATCTTGCAATGAGGTTATAGAACAAACATGTTCAAATAATTATCAATCACATATCACAAAAAAAAATATGAAAAACCAGAGAGATAACACAATATTTATAGTGGTTCCACTATCACGAGATATTGTACGTCCACTTTAATAGGGAAGAGATTTTATTCATATTTAAGAGATTACAGAGTACGACAGTAGAGCAAAGAAATGAAAAAAATGACATAAGAAATGATGAGATTAACGTTCTCTATGGCTCTCTTTATATAGAGAAGAATTACTTGGGGATGAAGTAATTGATTTATGTAAATAAATCAATTCGTGAAAGAATAATATACATATTATTCGCATTAATTTCTTGTCTTATAATTGATTGATAACATTCTCTTTTCTCCATATATCAATTCTATCCCAATATGATTTCTTTTCGTTTCTTTCATGCATAAAAGGGGTAACCAACATACCGAGAATATCTCCAAAAACCTATTTAATTTTGGAAATATTTTATCATCAAATTTCTAATAATATCCACATTGATATAACATCTCTTAATACTAGAAGAATACCTCATCTTATCATGACTTCAACCAAGTCATTCTCTTCCCCATAGTGCCACCATTTGGAACATAGCATTTCATCAAGTGATACAAGTTCAAGCAATGCTTGAACTTAGTAATAGGTAATGCCTTTGTAAACATATCCATTGTGTTGTCATCTGTGTGAACCTTCTGAGGACAAACTAAATTCTCCTCATACATAGAGATAAGGAAAGAATCCAAACTAAATTCTCCTCATACATAGAGATAAGGAAAGAATCTCTTACCTCTATATGCTTTGTTCTAGTGCTGAAAGCCAAATTTTTAGCTAAATGAATTGTAGTCTGACTGTCACAATTCACCAAACAATTATCTTGTACTAATCCCAAATCACACAACAACCTCTTCGAATAAGGTTCCTCCTTAGCTGCCTCAACTGTGGCTATTAACTCTGCCTCTGTAGTGCACAAAGCAATTATAGTCTTCAACCTTGCTCTCCAACTAATATTTGTTCCTCCAAGAGTGAACACATAGCCTGAGGTTGACGTCCTTCTTTCTCTATCTCCGACATAGCCTGAATCACAATATCCGACCAAGTTGAAATCTTTATTTCTACTGCCTAGAAAAAGTCCATAATCTGGTGTTCCTCTAAGATATCTAAAGATATACTTTGCCGCTTCCCAATGCGATTTTCCTAGATTTTCCATATATCAACAAACTAATCCAACAGCATAAGCAATGACAAGCCTAGCGCACAACACTGCATACATCAAGCTGCCTACTGCACTCGCGTAAGACACCTTTTTCATGTAGGCATTGTCCTTTTTTGAGACCGGAGAGCCCTTGTTCATGGGTGTACTGATAGCCTCTGTTTTATCCATGCTAAACCAAGAAAACACCTTTTGAATATATTTCTTTTGAGTAAATCTTAAAAGCCCAAGCTTTCTATCTCTTTGGAGTTTCATCCCCAAAATTTTCTTTGTTTCTCTAAGGTTCTTTCATTTCGGATCTCGCTTTTAATTTTAGCTTCAACTCATCAATTTCAGCTTTATCCTAAGCGATCAACATATCATCCACATACAAAAGCAAGCATACCTAATTACTACTCTTTAAATGCTTGAAAAAAACACGTCTTTAGTACTATAATCAAAACCATGTGAAAGCATAAAATATCGAACCTTTTGTACACTGCTCAGGCGACTATTTTAGACCATAAAGAGATTCCTTCAACATGCATACCCAATCCGACTTTCCATCTACAATAAATCCTTCTGACTACTTCATGTAAATGGTTTCCCCCAAATCGCCATGCAAGAAAGAGGTCTTCACATCTAGTTGTTCTAACTCCAAATCGTACGCAACAATTAATGCAAGTAGGATTCAAATCAAAGTTTGTCTAATCACTAGCAAAATTATTTCATTGTACTCCGACCCTATTCTTTGTGAAAACCCTTTGGCTACTAATTTTGCCTTATATCAATCAACATATGCACTTGCAACCTTATGGTTCGGCTTCCGTGAGGTAGTGGTACCATATCACAAGTCTTGTTCTTCTGCAAATACTGCATCTTCTCATCCATAGCGCAATTCCACTTCGAGTTATCACCCGACTTCATAGCTAATTCAAGGCTCAAAGGTTCATCATGAATTTCATGTAAAGCATACTCGATATGATCATCAAAGCTCAAATTTGCATACTGTAACGACCCGGGAAAATTGTGATCCTGGATATTGGAATACAACACTATGTCGACTATTCAAGCATCGAAAAAACAGGATAGTCCATGAAAGAAAATAGAGGGTGAGAATAGATAAGATAGAAACTTAGAATAGAAGAAGGAGAAGAACCTACAACATCAGAGTAACACGAATCTCACAGCGGAACGAACAATATATAATAGATACATAACTTTGAAATAAAACCAGTATATGTATACAGTAACATTTTCAGAGTACAACACTTACAACGCAGCAGAAATAACTATAGCTATATAATCTTGAAGCCTCCTTCTCCAAGCTCTCGAACTATATCTGTAAAATCCTGACTACTTGACTGCCCACACAAAATTGGGCACCCAAGAGTTTAGGGTAAAACAAAACAAAATAAACTCCGGGTCAGTCAGGGGACTGGTGTGAGTAAAACAATTTAAAATAGTTTGATAAAATAAACTATATCTCATAAGACCACGCCATATAACGGAACGGGTTTTTTCACTTATGAGAATCCAAAATAGTCTTTATATCAAAATTCTTTTGATATTATGATAGTGTCTATCAACCACAATATAATAATCATCTAGCAGAAAAGCTTTCATCTCATGTTCTACATATATAGTATACAATCAAAATTGCAAGCACTTATTGGATAATGGATTTCCAACTATGACAAGGTATGGAACCACCTTCCGATAGTGTACCTCTAGAGAGGAATACACTGGGTTCAACAAGAACATCTTGCAACCCGGCCATACATGACTGACCACTCATTTCACTTGAGTGTATCGAATGTATATCACCAACGGTTGGGATTTGCAACCGTTTCCTGAATGGGACAGCATCGACAATAGATTATAGAATGAAATGAATATCTCTAGATAGGTGTTAATATACCCTAATTGGCAGCCAACCACTTAGCCATGCTGCCTGCCCGGTTTTTGTCATCTCCCAGTTGTGAGGCTAGATGCCATACTTATCTCTGACAGATCACACATTTATTCACTTTGAATGTCACATCGTCATACCCGCCAAATCACAAATTAATTTCCCCAAAAATACAACGGGTATACAGCTAAGGGAAACGAATTCCTCCGCCACCAAACGTATATACGTTTGAAGAGATCAACTTACGCGATCTATTAAATATACTCTGTCAGACATTCTTCCATACAGGTCATCCTGGGTCTGTACAAACCGAAGGCACTGTTCTGTAAACAAGACAACCCTTGCATAACTCGGTCTTCAATTATCTTCATCATATTTGATTGCAACGCTAACGCCCATACAGAGTGGTTTTCAGGTCATGAATCCGATCCCAGTCTCTTCGTATTGACGACGGAAAAATGGTCAAAAACTTCAATAGTCGGTGAGTTAACTATCAAAGAAAAACACGTGTGCAAACAACGATATTATTTCCAAACGGAAATTGTAACAACCCGGAAAATACGAGCCAATTTAAAAAAATTTAATTGGTTATTTCAAAGGAATTTGAACAATTGAAATAGAATATTTCAATAAAATAGTGAGTCAGTTTGAAAATTTGAATTCAAACTTTGACTGACTGTGCAGGGTGGAAAATATAATGGATTTTAGTGAAACCAAAAATATTTAAATTTGTTTATCAATACCTTTCTAACGAATCTGAAAAATCGATGTTTCATAGCGGGAATCAAAAGTTATGGCCGAATGAATTTTCAGAAAGGTCGCTATATAGAATATATAGCCCTGGAAAATTGATATTTTGCAAACGACCTCGGAATTCGACGAAACCACTTTTGTTGGGTCCGGATTGCTAGGTTTCCAATTTCATAATTTTTTAGGCTAGTATGTGAGCGTGGCAAAAGAAAATGTGTTTGGTCAATTTCTGTTAAATGGGATCGACCAGAAAATGGTCATTTTTCAAACGATCTCAGAATTCGACGAAACTAGTTTTGTTGGGACCGTAGCGTCAAAACATAGCTAGATTTATTTTTCTGGAATTTTTCGAATCAGTTTGTGGACCTGGCAAATTGAAATGTACGTTCAAAGTTAAAATTAAATGTATTATTCTTTAATTTGAAGAATAACTGACTGTAATAGTCGAATTGGCCAACGAAACATATCCCATTGCGTCCGGGATGGGGGTAATTAGCTAGGGACGACATTCGTTGGGTTTGAATTGGTGTCCGTGTGGAGAAACACTATTTAAAAATTTAATAAAGTCCTTGGCCAATCAGAATTTTTCTTTCATTATTTTTAAAAATAAAAAAACCCCAGAAACCCTCGTTTTCTCTCTCCCACCGACGATCCACGTTTTCGATCCTTCCCTGGCCAATCGCCGCCGCCTCGGCCATCTCCAGCCTCCGCCACCACCAGCAGTCGACGCGCCTCCCTCCCCTCTTCAAATCCGACCAACCCCTGACCCCTATCGCCACCTCCATCGCCAGAATCGTCGACCCAAACTCCGCGACTTCCCAGGGCTGCCCTGATCGCCAGAGACCACCGAACCACCTCCGACCACCACCGATCGACTCCCCTTTCCTCCCTCTTCCATGCTGTACCCTCTGATCATCCTATCATGCCTCGGTTCTCACGAAAACTGCAACCCCAGTTTTGAACCATCATGAAAGGTGAGTCCTTTTTTATGTTTGAACTTTGATAAATCATATCTTTATGGTGTGTTGACGAAATTCGATGAAACATGAAACATCGAGACCGCAAGGAAGCTCTCTACAACATAGAAGAGACCGCGGATTTTTCTGAGTCATCTATGATTTTTAGCACTCCGAAAACCAATGTGAGAAATCTAAATTAAATGAATTTGAATGGCAAACGTCGTGTATAAATTATATAAGCGAAATATAAATTACACACGTGTTGTATACCTCATGTACATGCGTTGTGTAAGCTATATAAGCGAAGTATGAATTATACATGCATAGTATAATTGATATATGTGTTGAAATGCAAGTGAAATATAGAAATTATATATATATATACACACTCCCGTCGTCCACAAACCATGGACGATATTTATTGTTGTGAATTGGTGTGAAATATTGGATGAAAAATGCGAATGGTTGAATAATTGTTTGTGGTTGATATTGATTGGTTATGGTTGAAAAATACCCATTGGTGATTGAAATGAATTGGAAATAATTGTGGAAATAAAAATAAAACATGCCGCCTGCGTGCGAATTAGATGCATGAATCCCCATTGTCAAAAACCGCGAGGTTTTAAGGGAGAGCGAGGAGCCATACTAGGGATGGTGCCGGTTTTAACTACCCTGCCGTTATGCTGCCGAAATTTTGAGTAATATTCATATGTTAGAATTATTTTCATATGTTGAAATTATCTTCATGCGTTGAAATTAAAGTCATGTGTTGAAACTATATCCATGTGTGGAAATGCTCATGTGTTGAGAAGTGATGTGTGAAAATTAAATTCATGTGTGAATGAATAAAGTGTTTAAACAATAAAAATCACCTTTTTATAATATATATGAAGTATGTAAAATATTCGCCTTATATATAAATAGTTTCAACAATAAAAATTTCATCTTTCTTATATGAACAACATATATAAATTATCCATGTGTGGAGATGCTCATGTGTTGAGAAGTGTGTGTATTGGAAAAGTTCATGTGTTGAATAAAAAGATCAACAATAAAAATTACATTTTTATTGAAATTATAAAGTGTTGAAAACATCCATGTGTTGAATAAATATTTTAAATGATAAAAATATCATTTTTATCATATATGTGATATGCTAAAGATATGCGAGCATTGAAATAAATATTTGTGAAAGAAATATTATTTTTAACACGTATAGGAACTAAATAAAATAGTCATGTGTTGAAATATATTTTAGTTCGCCAGAATTATCATCTTTGAAATGTGAAGTGTTAAAAATGACCACTTGTTCAAATAAATATGCATGAGTTGAAATATCCATTAATTAGCTAATGATATGATTTTTGACTATGCATGCAACATTAGAATGAATGGTGTTTTTAAACCAAAGTGAATTAAATATGAAGTTGAATGGAAAATGATAAGTGATAAGAATTGCATATATGTACATGCATATTTATTGAACAGGTTATAGCAAAGAGGCAAGAGAAGAGGAACAAAATTTTGTGCCCGACAAATAGGTACACGTTTACTGTTTTGTTTGGGTGATGATTTTACGAGCCTGTTGGCTAGCCGCTTGGCTTTTTCTTTTTCTTTTTCTTTTTGAGATGAGACGCCCGTCTGGCTATTTGGGAATTTTCCCAGCCCCTCCCATACAAAGGAGGCTATGGCGAAATTTTCCAAAATTTAAAGGCGTTAGTGAAATATTTGAAGTGAAAACGATATAGGAATTTTGAATGAACTATATTTATATAAATATATAAATATAAATAAAATTAAAATTAATCGTGGCCGTGCAGTTCGTGTTTTGAAACGGTGATTTCAAACCACTAGTGCAGGAAATCCGACCATTGGATTTTCCCGAAACCGCAACCGTTGGGTTCGCCTTGGAAATATCTTTCCAACGGCACCAACTTTGAGAAGATCCGACGGTTGGATTGTCTAGAATGTTTAATTCAAATCTGAAGAAAAACAGCGCCAGAAATGATTATATTTATATATATTTATAAATATAATTAAATTAAATCGAATAACAACGCTGCAGTTCGTAATTTGAAACCGTAACTTCAAACGACTAGTGAGGAAAATCCGACCGTCGGATTTTCCCGAAATTGAAACCGTTGGATTCATTTTGAAATGATCTTTCTAATGATATAAAATTTGTGAAGATCCAACGGTTAGATTTTCAGATATGTGTAAAACAAATTTAGTGAAAAATAGCGCCAGTGTCTCGGCACGACCTGGAACGTCGTTTAATTAAATATGGCCGTTTTAAATAAATAAAAATGGTGATATATCGTTATAAAATACTATAGACGATATAGAGTGGAAATAAACCAATTTTGTTGTGTTTGCTTGATATGTGATGGTTGAATGTATTTAACATGAAAATTATAACTAAAGAACTGAAATGTGAATGTTGAATAGTCTAACCATGTGATAAATTGATTTGAAAATCTAAATATACGTGGGTTATTTGAAAAGGCCGAGTTCATCTCATTTCAAATAATCGATCGACGTTGAGAAGTCGAAGAGTCGAAGACAGTTGAAGACCGACGATCTCCACATTGGATGGATGGGCGCTACTGATGCTCGTGATTGGAGTAGCTACCTTGAAGGAGCTGAAGTAGTAGCCGTCCAGACATACTGTTGATTGTACGGATATACGAGGAAATTGGTGCCTTCGGTTTCGTTCAAACCCAGAACGAACTTGTAAATGGACTGTGTGTCTGACATTGGATTTTGTTCTATGCTGATTGATATCTGTTAAATATATATCTGTTTGGCGGCGGAAAATTTATTCTCTTGCTTAATGCCCTTCTCTGAGACGTACGAGCTCAGAGGTTATGTATTGATAGAAATAAGTCGCACGGAGTGGATTGCATGTGTGGCACGCCTAAGTGGCATATGATCAAGGCTTCTGTTGCAAAGCAAAGTCTTGTGGTTGATGATTAAAGCATGGTCTGTGTGACGTAGCTTTGTGTATAACGTCAATTCGCGAGCCTCACACCTCGGTATGAGTCAAAAACGGGATAGTGACTGCAGGGAAAGCACGACGTTTCTTTCTAGCTAAGGTGGTGTCAGTGACCTACCAGCCCTGACATTATATATATTTTTCACCTGTATGGTTGTTGGAATACGAGGCGCCTCGATTATAGGTCCGTAAGGACCGGGAAACGTGTGTTCAGGAATAACTAATCCTCAAAAGTAAGAGAGGACCGGCCCTGAAGATCCAAGGATCATAGTGGGGTCCTGAGACTTTTGCTAGAGTGTCTCGAATCGGAGAGGAGCTTGCCCCTTGCCTCGACTCATGAAGGAATCTAATTTCCAATACGAAATATGCGGATGTGATGGTATTACTAGTATGGTGACATAGTAGATGGTAGCTATGCCACCTAGGATTGATATTTATGATTGAATTTGCTTTCGAAAACATATATGCACTAGTAATAATATCAAACACTTTTGTTTTATACGTATGAAGCATTTTTGGCCATTATAAGGTAAAACTCTATCCTCCGGCTTGCGTTGCATTGTGTGATGGGACCTGAATCTTAAAATGGCTTCATTTTATAAAAAGCATTGCGATGATTTAATCATTTACTTTATTTCATGCACTAGCACTCATTGGAGTAAACCCGTTCCACGAAAGTGGTGTGGTCCTTTGATTTGCCTTATTATTGTTGTTAATAAGTTAAGTAGATTTCTCATACCAGTCCCATGACTGACTCGTAGTTTATTTCACCTTGCAAACTCGGGTGCCCTCATTTTCACATGGGCAGCCTAGTTACAGGTATCTGGTGCATTTTTGGCTCATGGCGAGGCTTGACTACACCGTGCTGACTTTGACTCTTTCCGCCATTATAGTATATGTATTATGATTCTGCCATTGGCGATGTAGACTTATATTTATTTTGTGTACTCTTTATGTATGATTCCACCTATGGCGATGGTGACTGATTATGTATAATTATGCACTAAGTTGCATCCTGCACTGTGCTCTCTGATGTGGTGATATCTATATGATTCCGCTGTCATATGTGTGTAAATTATTCTATTTTATGTTTATGCTATTATCTGTGATCTGCTAATGATGATTAATGTGTTATATTCCAATGATTATCCTTAACACCATGTCACGGGGTTTTGGGATCGTCACAGAAATTCTATCGATCAATCATCAATCAACATTTATCTCTGAAATTAGTTTATCATTAATTTATTCAGTCTCCATTTCCTGTTTTCGTATATATACAGAAATTCTTATTTTCTAAATTTAGAAAATATATGATGTTAACATTGGAAAACATTTCCATTTCTTATTTCCTATATTAGAAAACATTTCTGATTCTTATTTGGAAAACATTTCCAAAAATCCTACATTTGGATTTAAACAGATGTTTAAATCAAACATCGCTATGCCAACTCAAACCATTATAATCGTTGACTAAATTCACTAAACCAATCTTCATTGTCGAGCCATAACCATTTCTTAGTTAAAACGAAGCCAATCAAGTTGGGGTATAACTACCTCTCAGACCTTAACTGAACAACATTTCTACTTCGAAACAGACAAGGTTCAACTTTTAAACCTTTAACAAACTTCCTTACGTAACTCTCTTTCGAATAAATCTCTTTTCGATAACTCTTTCCTTCGAATAAACTATATTCGATAATCACTCTTCAAATAGCCATATTCGATTAACTCTATTCAATTAACACTATTAGATTAACTCTAAGCGATTTACTCTTATCAGTTCGCTCTTGTAACGACAAGGAATTTCGCTCGATCTGAATCAGTCACTAAACCGATTAAGACCGTTCGAAACGCCTGATTGTTTTGAGAACACGACAAATCAGAATGCAGACGGAAGAACATTTCATTGTTAATTACAACAATTCCATCAGATACAAGAATATACAGAGCATAAATGAATAAAATACATTAGATAAATATCATAGATTACAATACATTACATAGCAGCGGAAAATAATACAATGCACAACTAGAATAGATATACGGATACAAAGCTTTCTGGATATCATTCCAGCTGTAAACCAGGATCCTATGAACATAAATCTGCAAAACCAAAACTACTAGCTGCCCGTGTCAAATTAAGGGCACCCAGAGTTTAGGTTGAAACAATAAACTCCGGGTCAGTCATGTGACTGGTGTAAGAACTAAAACAGTTATTAATCTTTATTTTAAAGTTAGGTAAATCGAGGGACCACGCCGTATAATACGGAACGGGTTTCCTCCCAAGAATACCAGTGCATAAAACAACAGCGCAATGCTAAATAAAGAAAAATGAAGCTATTATAAGACCCAGGTCCCATCACACAATGCAACGCAAGCCGGAGGATAGGGTTTTTTACCTTATAATAGCCAAAGAATGCTTGATACATTTAAAACAAATTATTTAATACTATAATAAGTGCATAGTGTATAAAACAACTTCACATCATAAGTATCAATCATAGACGGCATAAGCGCCCCATCCCACTATGTCGCCATACTAGGCTCTACAAATAAAACCGCAAAGTCTCGTATTGGAAGTTGGATTTCCATCTGTGAACCGAGGCAAAAGATAGTCCTCTACCGAATTCGAGACAATCTAGCCTACCATGTCTCAGGATACAGAGCTCAAGTGCACCTTGGATCGTCAGGGCCGGTCCACTCGATGTAGATTAAACTTAAACCCTAGACAATACGTCTCCCCGCCCTATGGGGTGAAAATGAGCCAACGAATGACTCCATCGGTTCGAGAACGACCGATATATCCGAGGTGCCTCGCAATAGCAACAACCACATAAGTCAAACTCGTCAGGGTGTGTAAAACCACTGACGCCACTTCTAGCTAGAAAGAAACGCATGTCCTCCCTGAGGTCCTCTCCCGTTTTTGGTTCACCACCGGAGTGTGAGGCTCGCGAATCAACGCTACACAAAGCTACGCAACACAGGCTGTGCTTTGATCATCAACCACAAGACTTTTCTTTTCAACAGAAGCCTTGATCATTTGCCACTTAGGCATGACACACAGGCAATTCACTCCAAGCGTTTGATATCCATCAATATATAATCCTTGAGCTCGTACGTCTCAGAGAAGGGCGTTAAGCAAGAGAATAAATTCTCCACCGCCAAACAGATATATATTTAATAGAAATCAATCACATATACTAAAATCCAATGTCAGACACACAGTCCATTTACAAGTTCGTTCTGGGTCTGAACGAAACCGGAGGCACCTAGTACCCCGCATATCCATCGATCTCCAAGTACGTCTGGACGATCACTAACTAATTCCCTCCTCTTGGGTGTACAGCCCAATCAAGATCATCAGTAATCACCCAAATGACGTGAAGACCTCCGTTCTTCAACCACCGTCTTCTTCTTCGACACCACGTCGAATCAGTTATTCAGAATGGGATAAACCCGGTCTTTCTGAATAACTCGC
Organism: Allium sativum; assembly: GCA_030737875.1. NCBI lineage: Eukaryota > Viridiplantae > Streptophyta > Magnoliopsida > Asparagales > Amaryllidaceae > Allium > Allium sativum. The sequence continues at coordinate 1,640,782 of JASFAX010000036.1, read as the reverse complement.
GTATATATTATAAAAGTGTTACACAAACACAACATACGCCTCATTCCACTTCAGAATATTATTTTTATTCAAATATTCTTATATTTTGGGAAAGGTTCCCATTAATTTTATCAAAGATAAATTCTTTAATCTTCCTTTGAATGTCAATTCAAACTAGTCGGGATTAGCGAACCACACCGGAGTAATCATTTATTTTATTTCCCAATCCCCACCTATTCATCCCATGAAGTAAAACTGGTAAAACTTCATATCTAACACCACGGTGTTATCGGTAAATTCAATTACCATTTCACGTTCAAATCTAATTAAAGATTTAACTATCGCCAGGAGTAAAACTGGCGATACTCCATTCTCGATCTTTTCAATCTAATTAAAGATTCATTAAAACCCCACTTAGTTTTAATCTTTAACTGGGTTAAAGAATCCGTGTCATTTAAAAACACGGTTCACGATAAACCAAAATCACATTCCGTTAATTATCGAGTTAAAGAACAAGTGTTATTTAAAACACTGTTCACGATAAACCCAAAAATCAATATCAATTCAATTCCAATTAAATATTATTTAATTGGTACACTTCATTAAATCTAAATAAAAAGATTTAATCTTTTTCTCAACTGGGTTCAAGATCAGTGTTAATAAAGACACCATTCACGACGAACCCAAATCACATTTGATATTAAATACAAGGCTCTGAATAAGAAATATATCGGCTTATATTCAATATCAAATTCTACGACCAACAAATATCGTATTGGAAATAACGATATATATATATATATCTTTCAAATTTCCATAACAATATCTGTATAATCACGAAATCCAACATCGAAATATTCCGAAGACAATTTCGATTCAAATCCATTCAAATTCAATTATTGGAAATTCTGGTTACTTTCAAAACCCTTTTCAAATTTAATTTATTTATTTTAAAAATAAATAAATTGTTATTCTAGTTCAAAACTAGTTCACTTCGATAAAAATCTATTTTTATCTTTTCAAATATGGACCTTTTTCATCTCAATTTTACAAAAATCATTTCTTATGATTTTACACAAATTATTACTATTTTTAATAATTTTATCAAGGCCCGTACAGTCGATTTTCATCAACGGCCATCGAACTGCACTTACAACGACCTTTTCTAAATTTGATTTGGACATAATTCCAAATCCAACCGTTAGATTTCAAATATCTAATATTCGTTAGAAAGCTCTTTTCGGTACGAACCCAACGGTTCCGGTTTTAGGAGAATCCGACGGTCGGATCTCCCGCAATATCCATTCGAAGTCTATGGTCGAAATTCACGGACTGCCGCGATGCGGCACGTTCTATTCAGGTCATTATATTATATACATTGTATATATAATATATATAATATATACTTCGTCGATTTCCTTTCAAAACGTATTTTAAAAACCGTTTTAAATTCGTTTTCAAAACGATTTTAACTTCCATCTCAAATTCAAATCAAAATTGAATTTACCAATATAAATTCGTTTAAAATTCATTTCAAATTGATTTCAATTTAAATCGAATTTTAATTCAATTTTAGTTCGTTTTCAATTCAATTCAATTTCAATTCGAATTCATTTCTACTCAATTTCAATTCGAGTTCAATTCTATTCAAATTCAATTCGAATTCAATTCTATTCAATTTCAATTCAAGTTCAATTCTATTCAAATTCAATTCGAATTCAATTCTATTCAAATTCAATTCGAATTCATTTTATGTTGATTTCCATTCAATTTCAATTCGATTCGAATTCATTTTATTTTCAATTCGAATTCGTTTTATATTCCATTCAATTCAATCTAATTCGAATTTCAATTCTTTTCAATATAATTCGAATTTCGAAATCACTTTCAATATTTATTGAAAAATGAATAAAACCGATATAAATATCGTTTACGTCAAAATGGCGTCAATCTAATCAACACGGCTTCATATATTTCTATTTTCGAATATTCTATTTCAAATATTTCTATTTCAAATATTTCTATTTCAAATATTTCTATTCAAAACTGGAATGAAGCCCAATCAATTACCATAAATTTTATTTCTATGGGTTTTCATACAACGCATGTGTATATCAACAATGACAAATAATCAACCATCATCCAAAGTGTATTCTACACTGAATAAGCATCAAATATAAATATTTAACGCTCATAACAGTCTTTCAATCAATCGATCGACATACAACTAATCATTGGGATTAGTGTGTGTCATATATCATTGTAACAACCCGTAAAATCTGGGCCAGTTTAAAATTTTTATTTTGGCCATTTTAGCGAATTTAGATTATTTAAAATGAATTATTTTAAATAATATCGACGAAAAATTTATTTTGAATATATTCGAACGTATATATTATACGCGTCGTCGTTAGAATATAAATAATTATATATAATTATAAATAGAATTGAAAATGGCGCGGTAGTTCGATAATTCGATTTCAAACTTCAATTGAATGTACCGGGTGCAAAACAATCCGGATTTTAGTGAAACCAAAAATAATGGAATCTAATAGTGAATATCTTTCCAACGAACCCGAATGATCAAAATTTCTTAGCGGGAATCAAAAGATATGTCCAGTTGAAAATTCTGAATAGTCGCTATGGAATTCAGGCCCTTAAAAATGGACATTTTGCAAACGACCTCGGATTTCGACGAAACTAGTTTTGTTAGGACCGTATCGTCAATACGAAGCTAGAAAATATTTTTCTAGAATTTTTAAAGTTAGTATGTGACCCCGGTAAATTGAAATGTACGTTTAAAATTGAATATATAGATTTATACATTAATTTCAGCGAAAACTGAGCGTAACAGCCGAACTGGCTTATGAAACATATCCCATTGTATTCGGAATGGGGGTAATTAGCTAGGGACGACAGTCATTGGGCCTCGTTCGGAGATCGAAATTTAAAGTTACTTTATGGAGAAATTAATTATTTAAATAATTAAAATATTATATAACCCCCTTGAGCTCTCTCTTTCCTCACAAGTCAAACCACGGTCAAAATATAAAAAAAAAAAAAAAAAAAAAAACCCCTTCCAGTTTCAGATCGCGACGCCTCTTCCTCCCCCTTGCTGACGCCGACGATGGACCGCCGCTCCCCCCTAAAGTCGCGCCTTCCTCTCCCCTCTAGCTCATCTCCTTCCTCCCTTCGAATCGAAGACGAAAACGCCAGAGCTTTCCCCCCCCACAGTGATGACCGCCGACGAACTGAAGGCCGCCCCAACCCTCCGCCTCCTCCTGCCGCCGACCCAGAGCCACCCGAAGCCTCTCCGATGGTGGTGAACCCCCCCCTTTCGAACTGTAAGTTTTTACTTTATTTATAAAACTGATTTTTACTTAATTTATAAAACTGATTTTGTTAATATTAAAAACCGATTTTTATGTTTTTAAAATTCTGATTTTAGGTAGGTTTAAAACTGAATTTTATTTTAGGTTTAAGACTGAATTTTATTTTAGATTAGAAAACTGATTTTTAAATGATTTTTAAACTGAATTTTTAAATAAGGCAAAAACTGTATTTTTATTTTTTAAGTTATGAAAAAACTGCATTTTTATGAAAGCGAAAAACTGATTTTATTTTGAACTTTAAAATAGGAAAAAAAGTTTAATCTTTTAGTAGAAAAAGATTTGAACTTGCAAAAGAAAAAAAATTCGATTTTTATATATTGAATAGCGAAGTCAAAATTCGATTTTATATATTGAATAGCATAGTAAAAATTCGATTTTTACATATGTAGTGGCTACGGGCAGCGAAGATGACGAAGATGCGATAGCGATGAAGATTTCTATCAATGAAGTGCCGTGGAGCTAGGATAGCTAATCGGTGAGAATTTCTCACCTTTCTATTTATTTTCTAGTTATATATATATACTAGGATGCAGACGGTGCTTAGTAGCACCCGACACAATCGTCCACAGACCATGGACTTGTTTGTTTGACAGTTTGGTGATTGATTGCGATATTGTTTGAATGTGGTTTGTGGTGTGAAAAATCGAATCGATAAATTGGTTAGGATTAGACGTGCGCCGTTATAAGGCGAAGGAGTAAGGCTAGGTTAGATCCTTACTCCAAAGTTTGCGGTTTGCATAACGAATTGATTTGATTGATGTGTGAATGGCGTGGGCCTTCACTAGACCGGGGATAAGGCTAGGCCTTGTCCCGTTTCTAGTATCGTGCCGTTATGCCGCCGAAATTTTCTAAAACATGTTAGAAAAATAAAAATATCATTTTATTGAATAAATGAATTGAATAGAAATTCATAGGTTGAAATAAAATGTTTTATCGTTAAAAATATAATTTTTAACGTGAATATGAAAATAGTGAAGTGAATAAATAAATATTCATTTACAAACCAGATGGTTTGTTTATGTACACTTATTTGAATGATATTGATTGGGTCGATAAATTTCACACATCGCCCAACTGCACAAATAAAATCTGTGTTTGATTGTTTGAAACCCCACACGGGTGTTAGGATGAAATATGCAGTTCACTCATCCTGATTGATTAAATATGTCGATCGATTGATTGACAGGCTGTTATAAGCGTTGAATATCTGTATTTGATGCTTATGCAGTGTAGTGCACTTTGGTTGATGGTTGATTATTTTTCAATGCTATGATATACATGTGTTGTATGAAAATCCATATAATTAACTTTATATGGTAATTGATTGGGCCTCATTCCAATTTGAAAAATAAAGAATATTATAAAATAAAAGTTCATGTGTTGACAGTACTCATTCATTGAGATTGGTCATGTGTTGAACGAAATATTTTGATAATAACAACTATTTTGAAAAAGAAATATTTGAAATAGAATATTTGAAAATAGAAATTTATGAAGCCGTGTATGGACGCCATTTTGACGTGAACGATATTTATATCGAATTGAAAACGATTTCGAAATGAAATGAATTGAAAACGATTTCGAAATGAATTGAATTGAAAACGATTTCGAAATGAAATGAATTGAAAACGATTTCGAAATGAATTGAATTGAAAACGATTTCGAAATGAATTGAATTGAAAACGAATTCAAAATAAATTGAAAACGATTTCGAAATGAAATGAATTGAAAACGATTTCGAAATGAATTGAATTGAAAACGATTTCGAAATGAAATGAATTGAAAACGATTTCGAAATGAATTGAATTGAAAACGAATTCAAATGGAATAGAAAGCGAATTGAAATGAATTCAAATTGAATTGAAATTCGAATTGAATAGAAATGAATTTTAAAACGAATTTATAGAGAAGAATTCAATTTTGATTTGAATTGAAATGGAAGTTGAAAATGTTTTTGAAACGAATTCAAAACTATTTATATAATTCGTTTTAAATAGAAATCGACGAAATATATATTATATATATTATATATAATATAATGGCCTGAATAGAACGCGCCGCGCCGCGGCAGTTCGCGAATTTCGACCATTTATTTCAAACGGACATTACAGGAGATCCGACCGTCGGATTCTCCTAAAACCGGAACCGTTGGGTTCGTATCGAAAAGAGCTTTCTAATTAATGTTAGAAATTTGAAATCTAACGGTTGGATTTGGAGATACGTCCAAATCAAATTCGAAAAAGGTCGTTGTAAGTGCAGTTCGATGGCCATTGTTGGAAATCGACTGTACGGGCCTTGATAAAATTATTAAAAATAGTAATAATTTGTGTAAAATCACAAGAAATGATTTGTGAAAGTTTGGGGTGAAAATCTCCATATTTGAAAAGATAAAAAAATGGATTTTTATCGAAATGAACTAGTTTTGAACTAGAATTATAATTCTATTTATTTTTAAATAAATAAATTGAATTTGAAATGGTTTTGAAAATAACCAAAATTTCCAATGATTGCATTGGAGTGGATTTGAATCGAAATTGTCTTCGGAATATTTCGATGTTGGAATTCGTGACATTACAGGTGTTGTTATGGAAATTTGAAAGATATATATTTGTATCGTTATTTCCAATACGACATTTGTTAGTCGTAGAATTCGATATTGAATATAAGCCGATATATTTTCTATTCAGAGCCTTGTATTGAATATCGAATGTGATTTGGGTTTGTCGTGAATGGTGTCTTCACTAACACTGTTCTTGAACCCAGTTGAGAAAAGATTAAATCTTTTTATTTAGATTTAATGAAGTGTACCAATTAAATGATATTTAATTGGAATTGAATTGGTATTGATTTTTGGGTTTATCGTGAACAGTGTTTTAAATAACACTTGTTCTTTAACCCGATAATTAATGGAATGTGATTTTGGGTTTATCGTGAATCGTGTTTTAAATGACACTGATTCTTTAACCCAGATAATGATTAAAACTAAGTGGAGTTTTAATGAATCTTTAATTAGATTGAAAAGATCGAGAATGGAGTATCACCAGTTTTGCTCCAGGCGATAGATAAATCTGTAATTAGATTTGAATGTGAAATTTAGAAACTAACTGGCGGTTAGCCAAGCAGAATGGTTTTCTGGATATTGATCTGATGTTGGTTTCGGCCTTCGGGGTTAATATTTGGGGAATTATTCTCTTGATTAATTTACGGTTAGTGACTAATGAATTGGAATGAGGCGTATGTTGTGTTTGTGTAACACTTATTTAAAATATACGCGAGTTATTCGGAAAGACCGGGTTTATCCCATTCTGAGTAACTGATACGACGATAAGTCGAAGACGAAGACGATGGTCGAAGACCGGAGGTCTTCACGTCGTTTGGGTGATAACTGATGATCTTGATTGGGCTGTACACCCAAGAAGATGGAAACAGTTAGTGATCGTCCAGACGTACTTGGAGATCGATGGATATGCGGGGTACTAGGTGCCTCCGGTTTCGTTCAGACCCAGAACGGACTTGTAAATGGACTGTGTGTCTGACATCGGATTTCATTCTGTGTGACTGATATCGGTTGCATAGGATGGCTTGCCTGTGTGGCATGCTAAGATGCAAATGATCAAGGCTTCTGTTGAAAAGCAAAGTCTTGTGGTTGATGATCAAAGCACGACCTTTGTGGCGTAGCTTTGTGTAACGTTTGATTCGCGAGTTTCACACCCGGTATGAATCAAAAACGGGAGACGGACCTCAGGGAGGGCATGCGTTTCTTTCTAGTTAGAAGTGGCGTCAGTGGTTTTACACGCCCTGACGAGTTTGACTTATGTTGTTGTTGCTGTTGCGAGGCGCCTCGGTTATATCGGTTTCGGCCGAATGCATTCTGGTCGGCTGACGGACCAGACTTACACCCCATAGGGTGGGGAGACGTATTGTTCAGGCATAATAATCCACTCCGTGTGGACCGGCCCTGACGATCCAAGGGGCAGTTGCGGCTGTTCCTGAGGGGCGGGCTAGAGCGTCTCGAATCGGTTGAGGATCTTGCCCCTAGCCTCGGTTCATAGATGGAAACCCAATTTCCAAATACGTGACATTTGCGGTTTTATTTGTAAACCTATATATGGCGACATAGTGGTATGGGGCATTCATGCCGCCTATGATTGATACTTATGATTTGAAGTTGTTTTATACTCTATGCACTTATAATAGTATCAAATGATTTGTTTTAAACGTATCAAGCATTCTTTGGCTGTTATAAGGGAAAACCCTATCCTCGACTGCGTTGCATTGTGTGATGGGACCTGGGTCTTATAACAGCTTCATTTTTCTTTATTTAGCATTGCGTTGTTTGTCTTATGCACTGGTATTCTTGGGAGGAAACCCGTTCCGTGTTATACGGCGTGGTCCCTTGTTTTACCTAGCTTTGAAAATAAAGATTTATAACTGCTTTAGTTCTCACACCAGTCACATGACTGACCTGGAGTTTATTGTTTTGACCTAAACTCTGGGTGCCCTTATTTTGACACGGGCAGCTAGTAGTTTTGGTTTTGCAGATTTATATTCACAGGATCCTGGTTTACGACTGGAACGATATCCGGGAAGCTTTGTATCCGTATATCTCATTCTAGTTGTGTATTGTATTATTTTCCGCTGCTATGTATTTAAATGTAATTTAAATCTCTGATATTTCTGTGTAATATTCTTTTATACTCTGTATATTCTTGTAATCTGATGCATTGTTGTTATATACAATGAAATGTTCTTCTATATGCGTTCTGTTGTGGTTTGTTCTCGAACTATCCGACGCTTTCCTTTACGGGGAAGTTACGGGTCTTCACAGTTGGTATCAGAGCTTTGGTTTACAAAGCAGAGAACAAGACACATTAGAACCGTACGAAGGAATTCATCAGATATTGGATTAGTAATATCCAATGGAATGACTCGTTAGAGATGGGATCAGTAGTATCCTAGAACGAGTGTGAAGAGTATATTTTTAAAATGAAAACGATTTTTGATTTGAAAATTTAAATCAATTATTCGTATTTGATTATTTATTTTATATTGATTAGGACAATCCAAAATATAAAGATTTTTGCGTATGCGCCTAGCTAGCGTGTATTCGAAGTTTTAATATATTGGATAGATATAGCACCACACCCTAGTCGCCCGGAGATGATATTGATGATAGCGATCGCATCATCAACATTTATGTTCGTGTTTCGAAGGTTTGATATCTATATATTTCCTATTGACTGGTGTGAGAACCAAAATTAGATAGGGCTAATTGTTGTGATTTGGCATCAAAAATCTGATTTTTGTATATATATCGAAATTATGAATTTGAAACGTTAATCCACTAATTGATTGAAGTTTGTGTTGTTTGTTTAATTGTTTGCTAATTTTGAACAATTATGCCTAATTGAATCAAATATTGAACTCTATTGAAAATTGGTCGCATTTGTTTGCATATACATATATATCATTGAACAGGTCATAGCAAGGAGGCTAGAGCAGAGAATAAAATTTGTTTGCCCGACAAATAGGTACATGTTTATTACATAATTTACTGTTTTGTTTGGGTGATGATGATTTTATGAGCCTATTGGCTAGCCGCTTGGCTTTTTCTTTTTCTTTTTGAGATCTGAAGGACCGGGAACGCTATTTGCAATTTCCCGATGCTCCCGGTGCAGGGGAGGTTATGGCGAAATTTTTCAAAAATTTAGGGTGTTAGCCAAATTTTTGAAATTTTAAAAATTCTCAGAAACTAAAGAGTTGGAGAATGGAAGCCAGATCAAATGTGGAGCTGAATAATCAAACCACTTTCGACTTTGTTCCTTTTCGGGGACGAAAAGTTTTAAGTGGGGGAGATTGTAACAACCCGTAAAATCTGGGCCAGTTTAAAATTTTTATTTTGGCCATTTTAGCGAATTTAGATTATTTAAAATGAATTATTTTAAATAATATCGACGAGAAATTTATTTTGAATATATTCGAACGTATATATTATACGCGTCGTCGTTAGAATATAAATAATTATATATAATTATAAATAGAATTGAAAATGGCGCGGTAGTTCGATAATTCGATTTCAAACTTCAATTGAATGTACCGGGTGCAAAACAATCCGGATTTTAGTGAAACCAAAAATAATGGAATCTAATAGTGAATATCTTTCCAACGAACCCGAATGATCAAAATTTCTTAGCGGGAATCAAAAGATATGTCCAGTTGAAAATTCTGAATAGTCGCTATGGAATTCAGGCCCTTAAAAATGGACATTTTGCAAACGACCTCGGATTTCGACGAAACTAGTTTTGTTAGGACCGTATCGTCAATACGAAGCTAGAAAATATTTTTCTAGAATTTTTAAAGTTAGTATGTGACCCCGGTAAATTGAAATGTACGTTTAAAATTGAATATATAGATTTATACATTAATTTCAGCGAAAACTGAGCGTAACAGCCGAACTGGCTTATGAAACATATCCCATTGTATTCGGAATGGGGGTAATTAGCTAGGGACGACAGTCATTGGGCCTCGTTCGGAGATCGAAATTTAAAGTTACTTTATGGAGAAATTAATTATTTAAATAATTAAAATATTATATAACCCCCTTGAGCTCTCTCTTTCCTCACAAGTCAAACCACGGTCAAAATATAAAAAAAAAAAAAAAAAAAAAAACCCCTTCCAGTTTCAGATCGCGACGCCTCTTCCTCCCCCTTGCTGACGCCGACGATGGACCGCCGCTCCCCCCTAAAGTCGCGCCTTCCTCTCCCCTCTAGCTCATCTCCTTCCTCCCTTCGAATCGAAGACGAAAACGCCAGAGCTTTCCCCCCCCACAGTGATGACCGCCGACGAACTGAAGGCCGCCCCAACCCTCCGCCTCCTCCTGCCGCCGACCCAGAGCCACCCGAAGCCTCTCCGATGGTGGTGAACCCCCCCCTTTCGAACTGTAAGTTTTTACTTTATTTATAAAACTGATTTTTACTTAATTTATAAAACTGATTTTGTTAATATTAAAAACCGATTTTTATGTTTTTAAAATTCTGATTTTAGGTAGGTTTAAAACTGAATTTTATTTTAGGTTTAAGACTGAATTTTATTTTAGATTAGAAAACTGATTTTTAAATGATTTTTAAACTGAATTTTTAAATAAGGCAAAAACTGTATTTTTATTTTTTAAGTTATGAAAAAACTGCATTTTTATGAAAGCGAAAAACTGATTTTATTTTGAACTTTAAAATAGGAAAAAAAGTTTAATCTTTTAGTAGAAAAAGATTTGAACTTGCAAAAGAAAAAAAATTCGATTTTTATATATTGAATAGCGAAGTCAAAATTCGATTTTATATATTGAATAGCATAGTAAAAATTCGATTTTTACATATGTAGTGGCTACGGGCAGCGAAGATGACGAAGATGCGATAGCGATGAAGATTTCTATCAATGAAGTGCCGTGGAGCTAGGATAGCTAATCGGTGAGAATTTCTCACCTTTCTATTTATTTTCTAGTTATATATATATACTAGGATGCAGACGGTGCTTAGTAGCACCCGACACAATCGTCCACAGACCATGGACTTGTTTGTTTGACAGTTTGGTGATTGATTGCGATATTGTTTGAATGTGGTTTGTGGTGTGAAAAATCGAATCGATAAATTGGTTAGGATTAGACGTGCGCCGTTATAAGGCGAAGGAGTAAGGCTAGGTTAGATCCTTACTCCAAAGTTTGCGGTTTGCATAACGAATTGATTTGATTGATGTGTGAATGGCGTGGGCCTTCACTAGACCGGGGATAAGGCTAGGCCTTGTCCCGTTTCTAGTATCGTGCCGTTATGCCGCCGAAATTTTCTAAAACATGTTAGAAAAATAAAAATATCATTTTATTGAATAAATGAATTGAATAGAAATTCATAGGTTGAAATAAAATGTTTTATCGTTAAAAATATAATTTTTAACGTGAATATGAAAATAGTGAAGTGAATAAATAAATATTCATTTACAAACCAGATGGTTTGTTTATGTACACTTATTTGAATGATATTGATTGGGTCGATAAATTTCACACATCGCCCAACTGCACAAATAAAATCTGTGTTTGATTGTTTGAAACCCCACACGGGTGTTAGGATGAAATATGCAGTTCACTCATCCTGATTGATTAAATATGTCGATCGATTGATTGACAGGCTGTTATAAGCGTTGAATATCTGTATTTGATGCTTATGCAGTGTAGTGCACTTTGGTTGATGGTTGATTATTTTTCAATGCTATGATATACATGTGTTGTATGAAAATCCATATAATTAACTTTATATGGTAATTGATTGGGCCTCATTCCAATTTGAAAAATAAAGAATATTATAAAATAAAAGTTCATGTGTTGACAGTACTCATTCATTGAGATTGGTCATGTGTTGAACGAAATATTTTGATAATAACAACTATTTTGAAAAAGAAATATTTGAAATAGAATATTTGAAAATAGAAATTTATGAAGCCGTGTATGGACGCCATTTTGACGTGAACGATATTTATATCGAATTGAAAACGATTTCGAAATGAAATGAATTGAAAACGATTTCGAAATGAATTGAATTGAAAACGATTTCGAAATGAAATGAATTGAAAACGATTTCGAAATGAATTGAATTGAAAACGATTTCGAAATGAATTGAATTGAAAACGAATTCAAAATAAATTGAAAACGATTTCGAAATGAAATGAATTGAAAACGATTTCGAAATGAATTGAATTGAAAACGATTTCGAAATGAAATGAATTGAAAACGATTTCGAAATGAATTGAATTGAAAACGAATTCAAATGGAATAGAAAGCGAATTGAAATGAATTCAAATTGAATTGAAATTCGAATTGAATAGAAATGAATTTTAAAACGAATTTATAGAGAAGAATTCAATTTTGATTTGAATTGAAATGGAAGTTGAAAATGTTTTTGAAACGAATTCAAAACTATTTATATAATTCGTTTTAAATAGAAATCGACGAAATATATATTATATATATTATATATAATATAATGGCCTGAATAGAACGCGCCGCGCCGCGGCAGTTCGCGAATTTCGACCATTTATTTCAAACGGACATTACAGGAGATCCGACCGTCGGATTCTCCTAAAACCGGAACCGTTGGGTTCGTATCGAAAAGAGCTTTCTAATTAATGTTAGAAATTTGAAATCTAACGGTTGGATTTGGAGATACGTCCAAATCAAATTCGAAAAAGGTCGTTGTAAGTGCAGTTCGATGGCCATTGTTGGAAATCGACTGTACGGGCCTTGATAAAATTATTAAAAATAGTAATAATTTGTGTAAAATCACAAGAAATGATTTGTGAAAGTTTGGGGTGAAAATCTCCATATTTGAAAAGATAAAAAAATGGATTTTTATCGAAATGAACTAGTTTTGAACTAGAATTATAATTCTATTTATTTTTAAATAAATAAATTGAATTTGAAATGGTTTTGAAAATAACCAAAATTTCCAATGATTGCATTGGAGTGGATTTGAATCGAAATTGTCTTCGGAATATTTCGATGTTGGAATTCGTGACATTACAGGTGTTGTTATGGAAATTTGAAAGATATATATTTGTATCGTTATTTCCAATACGACATTTGTTAGTCGTAGAATTCGATATTGAATATAAGCCGATATATTTTCTATTCAGAGCCTTGTATTGAATATCGAATGTGATTTGGGTTTGTCGTGAATGGTGTCTTCACTAACACTGTTCTTGAACCCAGTTGAGAAAAGATTAAATCTTTTTATTTAGATTTAATGAAGTGTACCAATTAAATGATATTTAATTGGAATTGAATTGGTATTGATTTTTGGGTTTATCGTGAACAGTGTTTTAAATAACACTTGTTCTTTAACCCGATAATTAATGGAATGTGATTTTGGGTTTATCGTGAATCGTGTTTTAAATGACACTGATTCTTTAACCCAGATAATGATTAAAACTAAGTGGAGTTTTAATGAATCTTTAATTAGATTGAAAAGATCGAGAATGGAGTATCACCAGTTTTGCTCCAGGCGATAGATAAATCTGTAATTAGATTTGAATGTGAAATTTAGAAACTAACTGGCGGTTAGCCAAGCAGAATGGTTTTCTGGATATTGATCTGATGTTGGTTTCGGCCTTCGGGGTTAATATTTGGGGAATTATTCTCTTGATTAATTTACGGTTAGTGACTAATGAATTGGAATGAGGCGTATGTTGTGTTTGTGTAACACTTATTTAAAATATACGCGAGTTATTCGGAAAGACCGGGTTTATCCCATTCTGAGTAACTGATACGACGATAAGTCGAAGACGAAGACGATGGTCGAAGACCGGAGGTCTTCACGTCGTTTGGGTGATAACTGATGATCTTGATTGGGCTGTACACCCAAGAAGATGGAAACAGTTAGTGATCGTCCAGACGTACTTGGAGATCGATGGATATGCGGGGTACTAGGTGCCTCCGGTTTCGTTCAGACCCAGAACGGACTTGTAAATGGACTGTGTGTCTGACATCGGATTTCATTCTGTGTGACTGATATCGGTTGCATAGGATGGCTTGCCTGTGTGGCATGCTAAGATGCAAATGATCAAGGCTTCTGTTGAAAAGCAAAGTCTTGTGGTTGATGATCAAAGCACGACCTTTGTGGCGTAGCTTTGTGTAACGTTTGATTCGCGAGTTTCACACCCGGTATGAATCAAAAACGGGAGACGGACCTCAGGGAGGGCATGCGTTTCTTTCTAGTTAGAAGTGGCGTCAGTGGTTTTACACGCCCTGACGAGTTTGACTTATGTTGTTGTTGCTGTTGCGAGGCGCCTCGGTTATATCGGTTTCGGCCGAATGCATTCTGGTCGGCTGACGGACCAGACTTACACCCCATAGGGTGGGGAGACGTATTGTTCAGGCATAATAATCCACTCCGTGTGGACCGGCCCTGACGATCCAAGGGGCAGTTGCGGCTGTTCCTGAGGGGCGGGCTAGAGCGTCTCGAATCGGTTGAGGATCTTGCCCCTAGCCTCGGTTCATAGATGGAAACCCAATTTCCAAATACGTGACATTTGCGGTTTTATTTGTAAACCTATATATGGCGACATAGTGGTATGGGGCATTCATGCCGCCTATGATTGATACTTATGATTTGAAGTTGTTTTATACTCTATGCACTTATAATAGTATCAAATGATTTGTTTTAAACGTATCAAGCATTCTTTGGCTGTTATAAGGGAAAACCCTATCCTCGACTGCGTTGCATTGTGTGATGGGACCTGGGTCTTATAACAGCTTCATTTTTCTTTATTTAGCATTGCGTTGTTTGTCTTATGCACTGGTATTCTTGGGAGGAAACCCGTTCCGTGTTATACGGCGTGGTCCCTTGTTTTACCTAGCTTTGAAAATAAAGATTTATAACTGCTTTAGTTCTCACACCAGTCACATGACTGACCTGGAGTTTATTGTTTTGACCTAAACTCTGGGTGCCCTTATTTTGACACGGGCAGCTAGTAGTTTTGGTTTTGCAGATTTATATTCACAGGATCCTGGTTTACGACTGGAACGATATCCGGGAAGCTTTGTATCCGTATATCTCATTCTAGTTGTGTATTGTATTATTTTCCGCTGCTATGTATTTAAATGTAATTTAAATCTCTGATATTTCTGTGTAATATTCTTTTATACTCTGTATATTCTTGTAATCTGATGCATTGTTGTTATATACAATGAAATGTTCTTCTATATGCGTTCTGTTGTGGTTTGTTCTCGAACTATCCGACGCTTTCCTTTACGGGGAAGTTACGGGTCTTCACAATCATCCCAATACCCACAGATTTTATTTGTGCAGTTGGGCGATTTGTAAAATTTATCGTCCCAATCAATATAAGTCAAACGTGTGTATATATAAAAAAATCCTTCGATTTGTTTATATTTATTTCATTTTAAATACACGATAAAAATTCTATTTTAACTATAAATTTTTTTTAACTATATAAATATTTTATTTCATTTCACATCACATCACACAATCAACTACACATCAATATCAACAACCAAGCATACAAGCCGTCCATGGTCTGTGGACGACGGGTGTCGGGTGCTACTAAACACCGTCTGCATCCTAGTATATATTTATATAACTAGAAAAGAAATTTAAAGTGAGAAGTTCTCACAGAGGGTTCCACTCCGCCGTGCTTTGCTTCTGAACTGCTGAACATCTGGATTTGTTTGACATTCCAATGTAGTCCTCTTCACGCTGTTCATATAAAATTTATATCTTTATTACTTTATTTCAATAAATAAAAACCATATTTTTATTTCTACTTCATATATTTTTACAACGCTTATTCTATATAAAAATTACATTTTTTTTATTGCTTCTTATATAAATATCCGATTTTTACCATCGCTATATATATATAAAAATCTAATCTTCACCATCGTTTAAAAACCAAATCTTTACTTTCATAAAAATCATATTTTTAATATCTATATTATATATAAAAATCATATTTTTATACACTTCTGTATATATAAAAATCATATTTTTATCTCTCTTTTTAGGTAATAAAAATCATATCTTTACCTCGATTAAAAATCAAACTTTATAAATTAAACATCGGATTTTTATAACACTAAAAATCGAACCTTTATTAATCATAAAAATCAGTTATTTAAGTAAATGAAAATCAGCCCTCTAATCCTATGTTGTAAGTGTAAAAATCGGATTTTTAACCCTATGGCATATGCAAAAAAAAACAACTTACAAATTTTTCAGGGTTTCGGCAAAGAAAAAGGGGTCCAGGTTGGCCCTGGGTCGCGGAGGAGGGCGCTGACGAGGTGGGGGTGAGGTCTCGTCGGAGTTTGGGCATCGGGGGCCGCCATGGCGTGGAGGAGCTCTGGCGGTGGAATGGGTGAGGTCAGGTGGCGCTGTGGTCGAGGCAAGGCAGATTGGGGAGGCTCGGCGCTGTGGCTCGAATTGGGTGTAGATGGAGAAAGAAGAGAGAGGGGAGTGGAGCACGAGAGGTCTGGGAGGGCGGCGGTGGGATGGATGGAGGTGGGCGCCTCCGGTGGTGTCGTCGACGGTCTTCCATCGCTCGATTTAGGGCTTAGTTTTTTTTTTAATTTTCTACTGCATTGACCAGAAGAGAAAGAAGGGGGGTTTAAGGTTTTATAATATATATTTTATTTCATTTTAATTTTTTAGAAAGTAACTTTTTCATTCGAACTCGAAAATGAGGCCCACCGCCTGTCGTCCATAGCTAATTACCCCCATTCCGAACACAATGGGATATGCATCATAGGCTGATTCGATCAGTTTTCGTTGAATTCATCATATAACTCTATATATTGAATTTAAACGCACATTTCAATTTACTGGGGCCACACACGGACTTTAAAAATTCCTTAAAAATATTTTCTAGCTTCGTATTGACGATACGGTCCTAACAAAACTAGTTTCATCGAATTCTGAGACCGTTTGAAAAATGTCCATTTTCCAGTCGATTAAAATCAACTAAAACTGGTCAAACGCGTTTTCCTTTGCCACGCTCACATATTGATTCGAAAAATTATGAAATTTGAAACCTAGCAATAACTTGACATCGCGGATCCAACAAAAGTGGTTTCGTCGAAATCCGAGGTCGTTTGCAAAATTCCCATTTTTAAGGGCCATAATTCCATAGCGACTATTTTGGATTTTCAACTGGACATATCTTTTGATTCCCGCTATGAAATTTTGATGTTACGGATTTGTTGGAAAGATATCTCAAATAGATTCTATTATTTTTGGTTTCACTAAAATCCGGTTTATTTTGCACCCGATACATTCATTTGAAATTTGAAATCGAATTATCGAACTACCGCACCATTTTCAATTCCTTTTATAATTTAAAATAAAATTTTATATTCTAACGTCGAGCTATATAAATATATATGTTCAAATTATATTCAAAATAAATTTTCTTGCCGATATTATTTAAAATAATTCATTTTAAATAATCAAAATTCAATAAAATTGCCAAAATAAAAATTTTAAATTCGCCCAGATTTCCGGGTTATTACAATCTCCCCCACTTAAAACTTTTCATCCCCGAAAAGGAACAAAGCCAAAAGTTGTTTAACAAATCAAATCAACTTTCACTATTTTCACTACGGCTTAAGTTCTTCAACTTTTCAGCTTCTAAGAACCTTTCAACTTTTTCAAAAATTTGGCTAACACCCTAAATTTTCGGAAAATTTCGCCATAACCTCCCCTGCACCGGGGACTTCGGGATATTACATATAGCCTCCCATGGCCTTCTTCAATCCAAAAGAAAAAGAAAAAGGCAAGCGGCTAGCCAATCGGCTCATAAAATCACCCAAAACTCAAGAAATACAATAAACATGTACCTATTTGTCGGGCAAACAATTTTATTCCTCTTCTCTAGCCTCCTTGCTATTACCTGTTCAATGTAAGTACGTGTATATGCAAGCAAATGCAACTAATTTTCAATACAACTCACTATTTGATTCAATTTGGCTAAAGGTTCAACATTTTAATTAATCAAACTATAATCAAACAACACAATCAGCAATCAATTAGTTGATTAGCTTTTCAAATTCATAATTTTGATATAGATACAAAAAATCAAGTTTTTGGTGCCAATTCACAACGAGGGGCCTTATCTAGTTTCGGTTCTCACACCAGTCTAATGGAAATATAGAAATCTCACTTTCGTTACTCGAAAATAAATACTGGCGACGGTGCCCCATCACCAGAATCATCCCCGGGCAACTAGAGTATGATTCTATAACTATACAGTATATTAAAACTTCGAATACACGTTTGCAAGACGCATATGCAAAATCTTTATGTATCGGATTGTCCAAATTCAATGTAAATAAATATTCAAATATGAATAATTGATTTAAATTTCAAAACAAAGTTGTTTTCATTTTAAAAATATACTCTTCACACTCGTTCTAGGATACTACTGATCCCATCTCTAACAAGTCATTCTCATTGGATATTACTAATCCAATATCTGATGAATTCTTTCGTATGGATCAAACGTGTCTTGTTCTCTGAGCTTTGTAAACCAAAGCTCTGATACCAACTGTAACGACAAGGAATTTCGCTCGATCTGAATCAGTCGCTTAACCGATTAAGACCGTTCGAAACGCCTGATTGTTTTGAGAACACGAAAAATCAGAAAGCAGATGGAAGAACATTTCATTGTTAATTACAACAATTCCATCAGATACAAGAATATACAGAGCATAAATGAATAAAATATATTCAGTAAATATCAGAGATTACAATACATAACATAGCAGCGGAAAATAATACAATGCACAATTAGAAGAGATATACGGATACAAAGCTTTCCGGATATCATTCCAGCTGTAAACCAGGATCCTGTGAATATAAATCTGCAAAACCAAAACTACTAGCTGCCCGTGTCAAAATAAGGGCACCCAGAGTTTATATTGAAACAATAAACTCCAGGCCAGTCATGTGACTGGTGTGAGAACTAAAACAGTTATTAATCTTTATTTTAAAGTTTGGTAAATCGAGGGACCATGCCGTATAACACGGAACGGGTTTCCTCCCAAGAATACCAGTGCATAAAACAACAGCGCAATGCTAAATAATGAAAAATGAAGCTAATATAAGACCCAGGTCCCATCACACAATGCAACGCAAGCCGGAGGATAGAGTTTTTACCTTATAATAGCCAAAGAATGCTTGATACGTTTAAAACAGATTATTTAATACTATAATAAGTGCATAGTGTATAAAACAACTTCACATCATAAGTATCAATCATAGACGGCATAAGCGCCCCATCCCACTATGTCGCCATACTAGGCTCTACAAATAAAACAGCAAAGTCTCGTATTGGAAGTTGGATTTCCATCTGTGAACCGAGGCAAAAGATAGTCCTCTAACGAATTCGAGACAATCTAGCCTGCCATGTCCCAGGATACAGAGCTCGATTGCACCTTGGATCGTCAGGGCCGGTCCACTCGATGTGGATTAAACTTAAACCCTGGACAATACGTCTCCCCGCCCTATGGGGCGCAAATGAGCCAACGAATGACTCCATCGTTTCGAGAACGACCGATATATCTGAGGCGCCTCGCAACAGCAGCAACCACATAAGTCAAACTCGTCAGGGCGTGTAAAACCACTGAAGCCACTTCTAGCTAGAAAGAAACGCATGTCCTCCCTGAGGTCCTCTCCCATTTTTGGTTCACCACCGGAGTGTGAGGCTCGCGAATCAACGCTACACAAAGCTACGCCACACAGGCCGTGCTTTGATCATCAACCACAAGACTTTGCTTTTCAACAGAAGCCTTGATCATTTGCCACTTAGGCATGCCACACAGGCAATTCACTCCATGCGTTTGATATCCATCAATATATAACCCCTAAGCTCGTACGTCTCAGAGAAGGGCGTTAAGCAAGAGAATAAATTCTCCGCTGCCAAACAGATATATATTTAATAGAAATCAATCACACAGACTAAAATCCAAAGTCAGACACATAGTCCATTTACAAGTTCGTTCTGGGTTTGAACGAAACCGGAGGCACCTAGTACCCCGCATATCCATTGATCTCCAAGTACGTCTGGACGATCACTAACTGATTCCCTCCTCTTGGGTGTACAGCCCCATCAAGATCATCAGTAATCACCCAAACGACGTGAAGACCTCTGGTCTTCAACCACCGTCTTCATCTTCGACACCATGTCGAATCAGTTATTCAGAATGGGATAAACCCGGTCTTTCTGAATAACTCGCGTATATATTAAAAAGTGTTACACAAACACAACATATGCCTCATTCCACTTCAGAATATTCTTTTTATTCAAATATTCTTATATTTTGGGAAAGGTTCCCATTAATTTCATCAAAGATAAATTCTTTAATCTTCCTTTGAATGTCAATTCAAACTAGTCGGGATTAGCGAACCACACCGGAGTAATCATTTATTTTATTTCCCAATCCCCACCTATTCATCCCATGAAGTAAAACTGGTAATACTTCATATCTAACACCACGGTGTTATCGGTAAATTCAATTACCATTTCACGTTCAAATCTAATTAAAGATTTAACTATCGCCTGTAGTAAAACTGGCGATACTCCATTCTCGATCTTTTCAGTCTAATTAAAGATTCATTAAAACCCCACCAAGTTTTAATCTTTAACTGGGTTAAAGAATCTGTGTCATTTAAAAACACGGTTCACGATAAACCCAAAATCACATTCCATTAATTATCGGGTTAAAGAACAAGTGTTATTTAAAACACTGTTCACGATAAACCCAAAAATCAATATCAATTCAGTTACAATTAAATATTATTTAATTGGTACTCTTCATTAAATCTAAATAAAAAGATTTAATCTTTTTCTCAACTGGGTTCAAGAACAGTGTTAATAAAGACACCATTCACGACGAACCCAAATCACATTTGATATTAAATACAAGGCTCTGAATAAGAAATATATCGGCTTATATTCAATATCGAATTCTACGACCAACAAATATCGTATTGGAAATAACGATATATATATATATATATATATATATATATATATATATATATATATCTTTCAAATTTCCATAACAATATCTGTATAATCACGAAATCCAACATCGAAATATTCCGAAGACAATTTCGATTCAAATCCATTCCAATTCAATTATTGGAAATTCTGGTTACTTTCAAAACCCTTTTCAAATTTAATTTATTTATTTTTAAAATAAATAAATTGTTATTCTAGTTCAAAACTAGTTCACTTCCATAAAAAACTATTTTTATCTTTTCAAATATGGAGTTTTTCATCCCAATTTTTTCACAAATCATTTCTTATGACTTTACACAAATTATTACTATTTTTAATAATTTTATCAAGGCCCGTACAGTCGGTTTTCATCAACGGCCATCGAACTGCACTTACATCGACCTTTTCTAAATTTGATTTGGACATAATTCCAAATCCAACGATTAGATTTCAAATATATAATATTCGTTAGAAAGTTGTTTTCGTTAGGAACCCAACGGTTCAGGTTTTAGGAGAATCCGACGGTCAGATCTCCCGCAATATCCATTCGAACTCAATGGTCGAAATTCATGGACTGCCGCGGCGTGGCGCGTTCTATTCAGGCCATTATATTATATACATAATATATATATAATATATACTTCATCGATTTCCTTTCAAAACGTATTTTAAAAACCGTTTTAAATTCGTTTTCAAAACGATTTCAACTTCCATCTCAAATTCAAATCAAAATTGAATTTTCCAATGTAAATTCGTTTTAAATTCATTTCGAATTGATTTCAATTTAAATCGAATTTTAATTCAATTTAAGTTCATTTTCAATTCAATTCAATTTCAATTCGAATTCATTTCTATTCAATTTCAATTCGAGTTCAATTCGAATTCAATTCTATTCAATTTCAATTCGAGTTCAATTCTATTCAAATTCAATTCGAATTCAATTCTATTCAAATTCAATTCGAATTCATTTTATATTGATTTCCATTCAATTTCAATTCGATTCGAATTCATTTTATTTTGAATTCAATTCGAATTCGTTTTATATTTCATTCAATTCAATCTAATTCGAATTTCAATTCTTTTCAATATAATTCGAATTCGAAATCACTTTCAATATTTATTGAAAAATGAATAAAACCGATATAAATATCGTTCGCGTCAAAATGGCGTCAATCTAATCAACACAGCTTCATATATTTCTATTTTCGAATATTCTATTTCAAATATTTCTATTTCAAATATTTCTATTTCAAATATTTCTATTCAAAACTGGAATAAAGCCCAATCAATTACCATAGATTTTGTTTCTATGGGTTTTCATACAACGCATGTATATATCAACAATGACAAATAATCAACCATCATCCAAAGTGTATTCTACACTGTATAAACATCAAATATAAATATTTAACGCTCATAATAGTCTGTCAATCAATCGATCGACATACAACTAATTATTGGGATTAGTGTATGTCATATATCATCCCAATAACCACAGATTTTATTTGTGCAGCTGGGCGATGTGTAAAATTTATCGTCCCAATCAATATCAGTCAAATGTTTGTATATATAAACAAATCCTTCGATTGGTTTATATTTATTTCATTTTAAATACACGTTAAAAATTCTATTTTAACTATAAAATATTTTTAACTTTATAAATATTTTATTTCATTTCACATTACATCACACAATCAACTATACATCAATATCAACAACCAAGCATACAAGCCGTCCATGGTCTGTGGACGACGGGGGTCGGGTGCTATTAAACACCGTCTGCATCCTAGTATATATTTATATAACTAGAAAAGAAATTTAAGGTGAGAAGTTCTCACAGAGGGTTCCACTCCGTCGTGCTTTGCTTTTGAACTGCTGAACATCTGGATTTGTTTGACATTCCAATGCAGTCCTCTTCACGCTGTTCATATAAAATTTATATTTTTATTACTTCATTTCAATAAATAAAAAACATATTTTTATTTATACTTCATATATTTTTACAACGCTTATTCTATATAAAAATTACATTTTTATATTGCTTCTTATATAAATATCAGATTTTTACCATCGCTGTATATATATAAAAATCTAATCGTTATCATCGTTTAAAAACCAAATCTTTACTTTCATAAAAATCATATTTTTAATATCTATATTATATATAAAAATCGTATTTTTATACACTTCTGTACAGATAAGAATCATATTTTTATCTCTCTTTTTAGATAATAAAAATCATATCTTTACCTCGACTAAAAATCAAACTTTATAAATTAAACATCGGATTTTTATAACACTAAAAATCGAACCTTTATTAATCATAAAAATCAGTTATTTAAGTAAATGAAAATCAACCCTCTAATCCTATGTTGTAAGTGTAAAAATCGGATTTTTAATCCTATGGCGTATGCAAAAAAAAATAAAAAATCAAACAACTTACAAATTGTTTAGGGTTTCGGCAAAGAAAAAGGGGTCAAGGTTGGCCTTGGGTCGCGGAGGAGGGCGCTGACGAGGTGGGAGTGAGGTCTCGTCGGAGTTTGGGCATCGGGGGCCGCCATGGCGTGGAGGAGCTCTAGCGGTGGAATGGGGGAGGTCAGGTGGCGCTGTGGTCAAGGCAAGGCGGATTGGGGAGGCTCGGTGCTGTGGCTCGAATTGGGTGCGGATGGAGAAAGAAGAGAGAGGGGAGAGGAGCACGAGTGGTCTGGGAGGGCGGCGGCGGGATGGACAGAGGTAGGCGCCTCCTGTGGCGCCGTCGACGGTCTTCCACCACTCGATTTAGGGCTTAAGTTTTTTTTTTCTTTTTAATTTTCTACTGCGTTGACCAGAAGAGAAAGAAAGGGGGGTTTAAGGTTTTATAATATATATCTTATTTCATTTTAATTTTTTTTAAAGTAACTTTTTCATTCGAACTCGAAACGAGGCCTACCGCCTGTCGTCCATAGCTAATTACCCCCATTCCGAACACAATAGGATATGCATCATAGGCTGATTCGATCGTTTCGATCAGTTTTCGTTGAATTCAACATATAACTCTATATATTGAATTTAAACGCACATTTCAATTTACTGGGGCCACACACGGACTTTAAAAATTCCCGAAAAATATTTTCTAGCTTCGTATCGACGATACAGTCCTAACAAACTTAGTTTCATCGAATTCTGAGACCGGTTGAAAAATGGCCATTTTCCAGTCGATTAAAATCAACTAAAACTGGTCAAACGCGTTTTCCTTTGCCACGCTCACATATTGATTCGAAAAATTATGAAATTTGAAACCCAGCAATAACTTGACATCGCGGATCCAACAAAAGTGGTTTCGTCAAAATCCGAGGTTGTTTGCAAAATTCCCATTTTTAAGGGCTAGAATTCCATAACGACTATTCTGGATTTTCAACTAGACATATCTTTTGATTCCCGCTATGAAATTTTGATGTTTCGGATTCGTTGGAAAGATATTCTCAAATAGATTCTATTATTTTTGGTTTTACTAAAATCCGGTTTATTTTGCATCCGGTACATTCATTTGAAATTTGAAATCGAATTATCGAACTACCACGCCATTTTCAATTCCTTTTATAATTTAAAATAAAATTTTATATTCTAACGTCAAGCTATATAAATATATACATTCAAATTATATTCAAAGTAAATTTTCTTGCCGATATTATTTAAAATAATTCATTTTAAATAATCAGAATTCACTAAAATTGCCAAAATAAAAAATTTAATTGGCCCGGATTTCCGGGTTATTACAGCTCTATTTGATTAACTTTATTATATTAACTCTATTTGATTAACTCTATTGGATTAACTCTATTTGATTAACCCTAATCGATTAACTCTATCAATTAACTCTTAACAATTAGCTCATATCAATTTACACCAATCAATTTACTCCTTTCGAATAAACTATATTTGATTAACTCCTTTCGAATAAACTATATTCGATTTACTCCTTTAACTCTATTAGAATAAACTATATTCAATTAACTCCTTTAACTCTATTCGAATAAATTATATTCGAACTCCTTTAACTCTATTCGAATAAACTATATTCGATAACCCCTTTAATAAATTATATTCAATAACTCCTTTAACTCTATTCGAATAAGCTATATTCGATAACTCCTTTAACTCTATTCGAATAAACTATATTCGATAACTCCTTTCGAATAACTAATATTCGATAACTCCTTTCAAATAACTAATATTCGATTACTCCTTTCGAATAACTAATATTCGATCACTCCTTTCGAATAACTAATATTCGATAACTCCTTTTGAATAACTAATATTCGATAACTCCTTTCGAATAAGTAATATTCAATTACCTCTTTTCGAATAACTAATATTCGATAACCTCTTTTGAATAACTAATATTCGATAACCTCTTTCGAATAACTAATATTCGATTACTTTTCGAATAACTAATATTTGATAACCTCTTTTCTTCGAATAAACTATATTTGAATAACACTAATCCGACTAACTCTAATTCAATTAACTCTATTCGAATAACTAATATTCGACTAACTCTTGTTCGATTAACTCTATTTGAATAACTCTAGTTCGATTTAGAACTCTAACTGGTTAACTCTATCTGATTAACTCTAACTGATTAACCCTATCTAATTTACTCTTCATCCATATTCAGTTTCAAATATCGATGTTGAAATCGATTCTTACTTCTCTATATAAGCCCCGACTTATATTTTCTATTTATCCAATGATAAATATTTTACTTAATTTATACAACCTTATTTATAAATTAATCTTCTTACTTTATCTGTTAAAACAGATTTCTCTTAGATGTTCACTTTGGATTCATATTCTATTATACCCGTGTGCGAAGCACGGGTCTAAACCTTCCTAGTGTAAAATTCGCTTTTTATACAATTCTATTCATTTTTCAAGTATTTCCTTTTATAATCTATTTATTTTCTAAATAAATATTTCCTTTATGATTCTATTTACTTTCTAAATAAATATTTCTTTTTATAACTCTATCTATTTCATAAATAAATATTTCCATTTATAATCTATTTGTAAATGTTTTACAAATATTTCCTTTTCACTTCTATTTGTAAATGTTTTACAAATACTTCCTTTTCAATTCTATTTGTAAATGGTTTACAAATATTCTCTTTTCTATTTGTTTCACAAATATTTCCTTTCCTATTTGTTTCACAAATATTTCCTTTTATATTTGTTCTTTGATTTTATAAAAATATTTTCTTTTATAAAATCCTTTTCTTTTTATATATAAAATCCATTAATTTTATATAAATACTTTATTTTCAAAATACACTTTGAAAATCCCCCTTTTTTTACATTCAAGTATTTCTTACGGTATTTAAAATACCCAAATAAAAATGATCGATATCACTTAACACACATAATCAACAACAGATTATATTGCACATCATATATTACAATATATGAAAAGAGCAGTATTATAAATATTGAGGAATCCAATTGGATTCCTCCAACCTGTTTCCCTGCATCACAGATGTTAAACAATATATTTAACATCAACTTCATTGCAATATGAACTATTCTGATAAACAGAATTAATATAAAATTAATGATTTATATATATATATATTTATATATATAATTTCAACCAATACATCAGCAATTCAACCAAACAATCAACATACAACAATCAATCATCATTTATCAACACTATATTATATTTAAAAAAATATAAACTGTACAGAGTTAGTGAGATTTACTCACATTGAACAGTTATCGTTAAATAACGATTAACTATCTTTGATTTAGACGGACAATTTATTTTGCAATAAATTGTAATGAGCTCGAATTCACTCCCAGTCAGTTCCATTATGTAGGCGCCGTCCGTATGATCCCAACGGATTTTGTTTCGATAGATTCTGATATCGTATGAGCTAGTTATAATAGTTATTGGTCGATACACATTTCACACTCAATTTATTTTTTATTTACCATTTTAAATCTTCCTTAATTACGTTTAAAGCTGACGACCATTTCCTAATTATCTTCATGCTTCTCTGTACACGAATTCGAACCACCTTTTTATTTCTGTCAGCGCCTTCCATCCCCCGTCGTTCATCTCACTACCGCAACACAAATCTCCATTAACTAAACAACAAAAATCCTTAAATCACGTTTTCACCATCCTTAACTCCTCCTCCAACTTTGAACCCAAAGTTCAAATCTACACTGTGCCACTGAATTTCGGCTTCCCTCACTGCTCCCTCATTCTCTTTTTTTTTCGAACATCAAGGTATAGAAAATCCACTCTCTTCACCATTGAAATGAAAAATATGCCAATGCTGCCATGCTGAACCAACTCTAGAAACTTCACAAATCATCGCCACTATATACTCCACTGCCATTCAAAAACTGCCAAACCACTATCGACATTTCAAAAGCTTCAATTAAACCTAGGCAAAACTAAACCTCAACTCATGTAATTAACTTTACCCATCACGATTAATACTGGAATACAACAGGCACCCTTTTCTACAATATCAAATAGTCAAACTCGCACGTCTCCCTTCCATATACGCAACTTAGAACAGCCATTGATCCCCACGCTTGCTCTTCGATCCCTTATAACTGCCGCCAACACCTATTTACGACTGGACCCCGATCAAATCGTCCCATCTCATAGCCCGCCGCGTCCTTTTCTTATCCCCTGAAAATCACAAAGTTCGAAGTTTCCATGACACCAGAAAATTACATCGACATCAGCGCTTTATCATGGAGATTCCGGTTGATTCATGGCTCTATCGGTGATCATAGCCATCCAGTATGAAGTTCTCATCATGCTTGACATTATTGTTGAAGAAGATTTGTGGAATCGATCGTTGGATAGGGATCAAATTTGAGAAGAATGGTTCAGCTATTTATTCCAGCTTATGACGGCGCAAAAATTGCGCTGGCCAAATAACCTAGGGTTAAGTTCCTCAGGGGCATTATATAGGAAGATAAAAAAAAATTTATTTACTTAATTTATTAATTATATAACACCGCTGCTTGTATTTATCATTTAAATCCCGAATAGTCACATACGATATCCAGTTTCATCGAAAATGGACATACAACTATAGTTTGAAATTACGGACCCAACAAAACTGGTTTTGTCGAATTCCGACTCCGTTTGCTCACACAGCGTATTTTTAAGGTCAAAATACTGACTATTTTTCACATTAAAAATCCGTACGGCCACATACTGACTCTAAAAATCACAAAACTTGAAATCTAACAATAATTTAATATTACTGATCCAAAAAATTAGTTTCGTCGAAAACGGAGGTCATTTGCAAAACTGGCTATTTTTAAAGCTCTGAATAACCCATTTAAATATATAAATATATTAAAAATAATTAAATTAAATATTAATAAATTAATATTATCATATATATATTCACATACGATATCATACAGCTCTAACCGGATTTATAACTCGATATTCAAATCCCGGTTAAGTCGATATTCAATTTATACTGAAAAATCCATTTATAACATAAATAAATCATTATAAATTATAAAGGAATTCCATAGCGACTTTTCGAAATTTTGATTTTGACATAACTCTAAATCTATACAATGAAACCCCCATTTTTCTCTTCCATTAGAAAAATATACTTCACCAGCTCCGAATGTTTCTCGTTTCACAGAAATCCGATTTAAAACGGATCCTGTATATTCAGTTGAAGTTCAAATTGCCAAA
Organism: Allium sativum; assembly: GCA_030737875.1. Classification (NCBI taxonomy): domain Eukaryota; kingdom Viridiplantae; phylum Streptophyta; class Magnoliopsida; order Asparagales; family Amaryllidaceae; genus Allium; species Allium sativum. The sequence continues at coordinate 1,612,132 of JASFAX010000036.1, read as the reverse complement.
TAGCGAACTGCCGCGTCATTTCGAGCTCGATTATAATTATAATATAATTATACATTCAACTGTCGTTCAAATAATATATTCGTTAATATAATTCAACTCTAAACTAAATTATATATTTTGAATTGTCCAGTTCACACGATATTGTCAATTCACTATTTCCGACTATTTCAGAATTAAATATATTATTCTATTATTTATTTTAATTAAATATTCAATACAATTTAATTAAACAACTATTTAAATCTATATATCACTACTTAAATAATTAAATAAATTAATTATTATATCGATAAAATTCGGGACATTACATTCTTCCCCCCTTAAAATAATTTCGTCCTCGAAATTGCTAAGGTAGAAAAAAAACCCTACTCACTGATTAAAAATTATTTTTTTAATTCTTTTTCAATTTCACTGAACCAATTTAATTTCAATTAAATATTAATTAATTCTTATCAACGAAAATTTTCAAAAATCCTGAAAATTTTCTAACACCCGAAATTTTCGAAAAATTTCGCCAACACCTCCTTTGTACTGGTCAATTGGTACAACTACAACTCGCCTCTCTAGGCCTTCTCCATCCCAAAACAAAATAAAACAGCCAAGCGGCTTGCCAATTCGGCTCATAAATCTCATATCCAATACAAAAATAAACTTGTACCTTTTTGCGGAGCATATCATTATACCCTTTCCATCTTTCATATTTGCTACTGATTCAACATATACAAATGTTATCCCAATCAAACTCAAATCGCTTTTATCTCCAAAACAACCATTTTCTTATCCATGCCAAATCAAATTTCAAATCGAAGTTCCATTCTCGATTTTCAAATTCTTAACTGATCAATCCCATAACATTTCGGATTCCTATGTCACAAATCCAATTTTCTCGATATCATTCTAATCCAATTCAATTTCCACTTAATTGGTTTTCAATTCAATTTGGTTTTAAATCAAATAAACTCTCCTTGGGAATTATAAATAACTTTGCCGTTCCAAAATCAAATATCCTTTTCGAAATTCAAAACAACTTGTTTTTCTCAAAACAATTCAAAATTCATCTCTTTGTTAGTAATCCGTCACATACACACATAAAAATGAACACCGATGTGTCATGATCATCATCGGAATCTATTTCCAGCTATCGAAGTGAGTTCAATACTATATCACTTTCAAAACCATATCTAAACACTTCCATTTTGAAATTCATTTCAAAATACCATTTATAATGCTTGTAAAAAAATTAAAATCTCCCTGGATTTTAAAATTCACATATATTTAATCCAGTTCTATTTACAAACACTTCTCCAATTTTTAATTTCAATTCTGATTCTAAATTCAGATTTACTTCATCTTATTTCATATATTATATTCATATGAATTCCATTTGGTTATTTACATAACCATTCCAATTATAATCTTACTCGATCATAATAACAACCAATATATCCAATATATTATAATTCCAATGTATATATCATCCCTATATCAAAATATACTTTGGGTAAACTTATTTTTATTTACCCTCTTTTCAAAACATATCGTGTCGAACCATCGTATTCGAGTGTTTAGAAACTCCTATCGATACAGTGGATCAAACTGATCGACCAGAACTCATAAATAACTCAACCAACAAAGCTCCACAATATAAAATCATTTTATATTAAATAACAGATACGTTCACTCGTATATATACACTCAACCCAATCTAGGGCATTACTAACCCCATCTCTACTGAGTCACGCCACAGAGCCAAGGTAATTACTTAACCTTCAGCTCTAATACCACTGTAACGACCCGGGGAATTTGCGATCCTGGATATCGGCATACAACACTATGTCGACTATTCAAGCATCAGAAACACCGGATAGTCCATGAAAGAAAGTAGAGGGCGAGAATAGATAAGATAGAAACTTAGAATAGATGAAGAAGAAGAACCTACAACATCAGAGTAACACGAATCTCAAAGCGGAACGAACAATATATAATGGATACTTAACTTTGAAATAAAACCAGTATATGCATACAGTAACATTTTCAGAATACAACACTTACAACACAGCGGAAATAACTATAGCTATATAATCCTGAAGCCTCCTACTCCAAGCTCTCCTACATATCTGTAAAATCCTGACTACTTGATTTCCCGTACAAAATTGGGCACCCAAGTGTTTAGGGCAAAACAAAATAAAATAAACTCCGGGTCAGTCATGGGGCTGGTGTGAGTAAAACAATTTAAAACAGTTTGATAAAATAAACGATATCTCATAAGACCACGCTGTATAACGGAACGGGTTTTTTCACTTATGAGAATCCAAAATAGTCTTTATATCAAAATTCTTTTGATATTATGATAGTGTCTATCAACCACAATATAATAATCATCTAGCAGAAACGCTTTCATCTCACATTCTACATATATAGTATACAATCAAAATCGCAAGCACTTATTGAATAATGGATTTCAAACTATGACAAGGTATGGAACCACCTTCCGATAGTGTACCTCTAGAGAGGAATACACTGGGTTCAACAAAAACATCTTGCAACCCGGCCACACATGAACGACCACTCATTTCGCTTGAGTGTATTGAATGTATATCACCAACGGTTGGTGTAACACCCCGAATTTTATGTTAACTGTAAATTAACAAATTAAATTATAATTAATTCTAAATGAAAGAATTAAGGGAAATGGCTTACTCCATTGCGCTCGTCTTGGAATTCTGCTTGAGATAGAGTCTGAGTTAGCGTGAATCAGACTCCGTATGAAAGAGTTCTGACCTCCGGAAGTTTCAGAATTCAAATTAAAATTCAAACAGTTCAAATGAAGTTTGAAATTCGAAAAACAGACCCAAACTGGGCTGGGCGGGAAAATTCCCGCCCAGACACCAAGTCGACCAGGGGGTCGACCTGGGTGACCGGGTCGACCTGCCCAGTCGACTTGGTTTGGCCCTGCCTGGCCTGGTCGGTTTCTGGTCGAATTTCTGAGCTTAGCTGTGTCACTAGGGCTGACTTGTCGCTTTCTGATTGGCTTCTCTTGAGATGGATGGACTTTATTAACTCTAGCTTCATAGACGGCTCTAATTAGTTTGAAATTCTATAAATACAACTCAACACTCAACCTAAATTCCCACAAATAATATAGAACTAGAGTCGTCATCTTGTTGGGAGGAAACTAAGAGTAGCCTTCAGTTAGAGAAAGCTTAGAGACGAGCCAAAACTAAAGTAAAACAAGAATCAAACAACGTTTGTCTACCCAAAGTAAAGCATTTCAAATTCAGAACTCAGAAATCAGAAAACAAGACCGTCGTTTGTGGTAAGTATAGTGATTTTTCCGATGCGAATAAAATTAAGACTTGATTCGATGTAAATTGGAAGTGGGATTGTGCTATTGTATAACAATGATGTTAATTCATATCTATGTATTGAAATGGTTGGAATGTTTATGGTTAAATTTACTTGGTGTTGGATCCATTCAAATGTAAACAACATCACATGCATGTTGTATAGTTCATGTTATAATCTACACCTATATGTTATGTGATTATAAAAGTTGTATGTGATATGTCTAAGTTAAGATCTCATGTATATACTTTATGCTAAAACCTCTATGCCTAAATGATTAAGTTCATATACATGCTTATATGTTTATACAAAAGTTGCAAAGTTCCTAATTGGATCCATGCCAAGATCCATTTTAATACAAGCTTCATGTTATAGTAGTAAACATGATTAGATCTAGTTCACACATGCGATGAAATTATACATACTTTATGGACATGTTATATTCTTGTCATATGCTAGTTATGTTCGATGTTATGCCTAGATCTAAACATGTTTAGCCTTATGTTGTCTAAATCATATGTTAATTCCTGTGACACCTATTTGGCTAGACCCCTATTTCAATGCAAGTTCACATGTATGTAAGTTGATTTAGCCTATGTTGCAAATTCACATATATGTATGTTGATTTAGTCTACGTTGCAAGTTCACACCTATGATATTCATGTTGACTATTTTGCAAGTTCACACCTATGATGTTCATATTGACTATGTCGATAATGCCAAGTTTACACCTATGTCATGTTTATGAATTTCTTTGTGCCAATTTTGTGTACGCAAAATTAGGCTAAGTTTTTAGCCTAATATTATACGTTAAAATCATGCGAACGTAAAATTAGGCTAAGATTGTTAGCCTAATACTTAGACGGGGTAACGTTGGGATAAATTGGTAATTATAGGAAACTTGACATAAATTGGTGAAAATATATGTAACACCCCGTAATTCATTAACACTAAGATTCGCAAATCAAGGCAGAATTAAAAGTTAAAATCAAAATCAAGGGAAACGGGCTGCGCCATTGCGTTCGTATCGGAAAAATACGCGAAATAGAGTCCGAATTTTTGAAAATCGGAGTACCTGTGACCAAGATATGGCCCGTCAAAGTTTTCAGAAAATTCTAAGTTCAAAATAGTTTAAACTAGAGCCAAATTCGAATTCAAACGCACAGGGGGCAGGGCGGGAAAATTCCCGCCCAGGTCAAGTCGACAGGGGTGTCGACTGCACAGTCGACACCACCCCAATGTCGACTACCCAGTCGACATGGGTGTCTACCCCCCTGCTTTTTCCAGCTTTCTGCACCTGGTTCATTCTGATGTATTTGGTCACGTTTTCTGACCAGATTCGTCTGCCTAACACTATATAAATAGCCCTGGTCTTCTTCTCTATTCACAATTCTTTTCTACCCTTATGTTGCAATGATTCTTGTTAGACATGGCTTCTCCTCCTCCTCTAAAAATATATAAATAAAATAATATATATAAAATAAACCAAGATGAGGAAATGCTGCTAAAAGATTTTCAAGAAGAGGTCCAAGTAAAGCTAGGATTCAAGACGAGGTTCAAAACGACTTCAACGACTGTTTTTCTACGAATCTTAGCAACGCCATCTTTCTGTTCTAATCTAATCTCTGTAAGTCAGTTATTTTTAGATTTGAACGTTTTTCTTTGTTCGTGACATGAAATTAAAGGAATAAAAGAATATGCCAAATCTCTCTCTCACTCTCTATTCGAATCAGTGCCTATATTCTTGGACCTAATCAAGAACTGTTATGATTCAAGGACAAATAAGACTGTATGCCTCTATGACTATGGACATTGCCTATGACTATGAACGTTGCCTATCACTATGGACATTGCCTATGACTATGAACATTGCCTATGACTATGGACATTGCCTATGACTGTGACTATGACTATGAGAATTATTTCCTTGACTAAGCTTATGCTTTTGACTTGGAAACATAAACTATTGCCAATGACATAACAAGGACAACTATGACTAAACACCTATGATTTCTGACTAGGAAAGGGTTGCTGTGAAATTGGGTCTAAACTTTATCTTTCTATTCTGTCTATACTTGGTTTTCGTTGGTTTTAGACCTTGGGAATTTACCTATTAAGTTAGGTCTACCCTTGTTCTTGAACCTACGTCTCTATTCTGTCTATTCTTGGTTTTCTTTGGTTTTAGACCTTGGGAATTTACCTATTAAGTTAGGTCTACCCATGTTCTTGAACCGACGTCGTTATTCAACCCTCTTTATGCCAGTTAGTATGTCTATCTTTTGCATAGCATCTTTGGTCCATTCCCTATTTTCTACGAACCTAGCTTTATTTATAAATCTAGACTGAATCACGATTATACGAACGGTGGGAATGCGGTATGGGAAAAATATGAAATTTACTAAAAACGTAATTTAACTTGGAAATTGGCATAAATTGAGAACACGCATTATGGCATGTTCATAAGAATGCAAGTTGGATAAATTTGACATGAACTATAGATTGAGTAGCCTGAATCTAGTATCGACATGTAAATCTAGCGTTTACATGAATAGTGAACTAGAGTAATAAGTCTAGTTTAACATGAATTAGAATGTTGAATTGGAATTGGATTAGCTAATTTAGAACGGTAAATATATTGGCCTAAATTTGAAATTGGCCATAATAGGGAATAATTGGCAGGTTTAGCAAAATCATGGTTAATGACACTTGATTTGGTATAGTTTACATACCAAAAAGCATGAACATGATTTAGAGGGAAAATAGACCATAAGAATGAATGCTGACAATATACATTAAAAGGGGAATTAGGAAATAAGTAAATTAGGAATAATTTACTTATAGAATTTGTTCTAAATGAGAAATGTAAACTTAGACAAATTAAAGGTTTGTTAAACGACATCTCTTTTAATAACGCACCAGAAATTTCTAGGGTGACAGAGAGGATAGTGTCTAGGCTTGGGTTTGGAAAATACAAGTTTCCTGCTCTCCCTGGCTATCCCTAACTGATCCGACGGACGGGATGGTTACTTTCAAAACCTGAATTGAAAACTAATCAAAACCCTTTGAATTTAGAAAACACGAATATGCCTAACCCGAGGTTAGACTGAGTTGCGATGTAAACCTTCCCGGAACCAACCAGCACATCCAGTATTCGCAACAATATCTGTCTAATGTGAGTGGTCGTGGCTTTAATCTACTTAATTAAAGCTAGAACAAGAATGGTAGGGTTAAGTTAACTAAGACACTTAACCAGTTCAACGGGACAACTAAACTGATGGGTGAGGTTAGGTTCATAAAAACACTTAACACAGTTAAGCTAGAATGGGAGGGTTAAGTCCATAGGAACACTTAACCAACTTAATACAGTTAAGCTAGAATGGGAGGGCTAAGTCCATGGAAACATTTAACCAGACTCAAGGTAACAAGACAAGATTTGTAGGGGTTAGGTAAAGTTAATACACTTAGCCAAATTAACATGTTAACTAGACTAGAGGTTGGGGTTAAGTAAAGTTAATACACTTAGCCAAATTAACATGTTAACTAGACCAGAGGTTGGGGTTAAGTAAAATCTAATACACTTAGCCAATTGAATATGTTAGCTGGGCCAGACCGTAGGGGTTAAGTAAACTTGAACACTTAACCATTAGGTTGTGATGAAGGAATGGGGTTAAGTCTAAAACATGAAGGGATAATAATTAACCATTAATAACATGTTAGTTAAAACAGACGGGCAAGGTTAAGTTAAAAGGGAACACTTAACCAATACAGGGTGAAGGGGTAGGGTTAAGTAATAAGAAATACTTAACCAATATAACTTGGTTTAGGGTAAGGTTAAGTCAACATGAATTATTGATAACACTTAACCAGTTTATCAGGATAAATGAATAGGGTTAAGTTAGCTTGAATTGACTAATGACACTTAACCAACCCAAATTGACGGGAAAGAGAACTAAGTAGGAATTCTTAGTATAACACGGGAAGGCACGAATGTCCGTCCGAGAAGACTCCAACGAATTTGGTTACGAAGCCCGAGGCTTCGAGGGGACGTGAGGGTACTCTTGGTATCCCTCTGTGAGACTGCAGATGATCCTCCTGGGCTCACAGAGGTTAAGGTCTGGGTAGAAGAACCAGGGGTATGCCTTGGTTGCAATATATGTGGCAACCTAAAGACTAGGATGGACCGGCGTGATTCGGCGAGAAAACGGTAGCCCTGTGATAGCAACTCGTCGTCTACCATCCATCTTGAGTCAATCGAGATACGTGAAGCGGAAAGGCGGAGAACTCCCAAAGACCATATACTTGCTATCTAGTTATGGTTGTGGATGGCCATAGGATAGTGGGGCACCGGGGGCCGGCGTATAGTTCTCATTTTACAAGGTGTGACTTTCATTAGTTGAGGGAGGGGTCAAGTGGGACCATAGCCACTGGAATAAAAACAGACCTTAGCATCTGCATCGGCAGATATCTGAAAGCTCCCGACCGAGTTCTGTATTCCTTGATTTGCCCTGTCACAGGACTCAGGCCGCACATTACAGGACATGTGCATCTGGACAAGCGATAACGATTCGCGATACATGCGTGGGGAAGTATAGGAACATATACCACTCTAGGTAGTGTGTCCTAGACTTGGGGGAATCGTTCGACAGGTAGCGTTATCCCTAGTTGGACTAGGTGGCATAAACCCTGAACTCGAGAAGCGTTCAGCAGATAGCGTAACCTCTAGTTAAATCTAGAAAGCACTTGATAGAAAACCCTAGACTAGATCTAGGTAATAAATAATAAATGTATGCCTGAAGGCAACGAAAACTACAGGGATTGGGATCACGTTAACATTACTAGTTGGGACACTAGTTAGGTGGTGCAGAGATATAGAAACCAGTATAACAAGGAAATAGCGAAGCGGCGAAAGTATTAGAGCGTATCCAGTTTACCTTAGCATATCTTGTGACTACCTTGTCTAATCTTGTTGACCCTATCGTCATGGTGTAATCTTGTATTCAGTTAATTCATGTCGTTTTGTTTTTCCATGTTCACATGCTAGAAGTTACTGAACTTACTCAGGCTTTATGCCTGACTCTGTTTTTCTTTTGTTTCACCCCCCTCAGGTAGTAGAGGAGGGAGTAGTATAGCTCAGGTTAAGTTGGACTGTCACTCTTTCCCAGCTTGAAGATTTGTCGAAGTTTGCTTGGATTCTCTTATCAGATGCTATGGCTGGCTCTTGCTAAAATTGGGGAATATAAATGTTGTTTTATGCTTATTTATTTTGTAAGACAGATGACGCTCTGATATTGTAAAGGAATCTTTATACAAACTATTTTATCAATAAAGCAAAGTTTTATTTTCCGCTGTTTAATTTCTGTCTGTCTTGTAATTTATCTGCATCTTTTACCCTAAATGCTCCACAGAACTTAGTGCATTCCCTTTGTGAGTGACACTAACAGATGTGGGGTGTTACACGTGGTATCAGAGCTGAAGGTTGCTGGATCAGATAAAAGATTTGAAAAATTATTTTCAAAACGGTTTTTAAAGAAGCATTTTCAAAAGAAAAGTTTTGTTTTAAAGGCATATTCCCCAAAGCCATACGCACTGTCTTCTCTTCCTCTGTTTGAATTCTTGTCTCCTTCTTTCTTGAGTCTCTGGGGCTCCTGGCTTTCTTGGAGGTAACCTCATCGAAGGGCAAAGTAGTGTCCGACTTCCATCTATAACCATAGTTGTTTCACTTATGGCCAGTCTTCTTTCAAGCTTATAGGGTTTCCGTACGATGGAGGCAACTTTCGAGAGATTTGCCAGCATGGTTACACACGGAAGTTTGGCAAAGGAGCACAACCCAAGGATGAGGAAATCATGGATGTAGACTTGGCTCATGAAGGAGGAAGGGATTATAAAACCTAAGACAAGAGGAAGTATCTTTACTATGGTATGATAGGGCATATAATTAAGGACAAAGGACAAGATTTTCAGAAGGGAAAGTACATACTAAGCGTACCTAGGAGAAAGGTAGTAAGGTTCTAGTTTTTCTATTCGTACTCTTTCCTTTTTAGAGCTTCGCATTTGTTCATATTTGCTTCCATAGTTGAGTCTCTGCACCTTAGTACTTGTATAGTGAAAGATCCCAATTAGTCTCAAATCCAGTGGGTGGTTCGACCCGTTTATTTTTGGTTAGTAGGGGTTTGAGAATAGCTATCGAGTTTGCTTATATAGATCGTCTAAATTCGGAGGAGATATTCCTTGAGTGCTTGTCTGATATTGGTTTAGGCCTTTGGGGCTTGTACTTGAGGAATGTCAAGTTCAACTAGGATAGTTTACGTGAGAGAGGAATAGTTGTGGCAGGCACTCCAAAAAGCACGTAGTGACCTTTCGACCCTTATAGTTATGGCATGATGGATAAGCTAAGAGGAGAGACCCCTGATCATTCTAGTATATACACTCAGTATCATGGTTGACATCTGTTTATTTTGGAAATGGAGATCGGAAACTTCACAATCGTGAAGTAAAATTTGTTCGGATATAGTGAAGTAAAGCTCAAGAAGGCTAGATACTAGCATCAAACCCTTTTTCCTTAAGGGTGCATCCTTGATTCCTTTTTGTAGGAGCTTTACACATAATTGTTTCTCTCTTTCAATAATATATCACCTAGGTCGTATCTTCGATCCTTAGGCAGAAGCCAATGGATGTAAACATGTGTTTGAAACATGTTATGGTTGGTGGTTGCAAGTGGTTGCTAATGGTTGCTCGTGGATGCATATGCATACGTATTAAGCACTAGCTCAGTTCGGACGCTTTCATATTTCATTTACAGATATGATTTGTTTGTAAGTTGAGCTTGATATGTTATCATATGGATGTTGCATATGGATGAATTATCGTGCACGCATGTAGTATTTACATAACTAGGGATGCTTGCATACATGATTGGATGCATGGCACTGACATGATTCGCATTAAGGAGGTCAACTGAATCAGTAGACCGCCTGATTTTGCATTAGATAAAGACATATACACACACTATGCATATGAACATGAAGGCATTAGAAAACTTTTAAGGACAATGGATGCCTGTTATTGAATGGTTGAGTAGATGGGTGATTGGATGGTAGGACACATTCTTCCTAACTTGAAGATTTCGGGGTCGAAATCCTTTTAAGTGGGGGAGAATGTAACATCCCGTAATTCTGTAACACTAAGATACGCAAATCAAGGCAGAATTAAAAGTTAAAATCAAAATCAAGGGAAACGGGCTGCGCCATTGCGTTCGCCTCGGAAAAATACGCGAAATAGAGTCCGAATTTTCGAAAATCGGAGTCCGTATGACCAAGATATGGCCCGTCAAAGTTTTCAGAAAATTCCAAGTTCAAAACAGTTTAAACTAGAGCCAAATTCGAATTAAAACGCACAGGGGGCAGGGCGGGAAAATTCCCGCCTAGGTCAAGTCGACAGGGGTGTCGACTGCACAGTCGACACCCCCCCCCATGTTGATTGCCCAGTCGACATGGGTGTCGACCCCCCCTGCTTTTTCTAGCTTTCTGCACCTGGTTCGTTCTGATGTATTTGGTCACGTTTTCTGACCAGATTCGTCTGCCTAACACTATATAAACAGCCCTGGTCTTCTTCTCTATTCACAATTCTTTTCTACCCTTATGCTGCAATGATTCTTGTTAGACATGGCTTCTCCTCCTCCTCTAAAATTATATAAATAAAATAATATATATAAAATAAACCAAGACGAGGAAATGCTGCTAAAAGATTTTCAAGAAGAGTTCCAAGTCAAGCTAGGATTCAAGAGGAGGTTCAAAACTACTTCAACGACTATTTTTCTACAAATCTTAGCAACTCCATCTTTCTGTTCTAACCTAATCTCTGTAAGTCAGTTATTTTTAGATTTGAACGTTTTTCTTTGTTCGTGACATGAAATTAAAGGAATAAAAGAATATGCCAAATCTCTCTTTCTCTATTCGAATCAGTGCCTATATTCTTGGACCTAATCAAGAACTGTTATGATTCAAGGACAAATAAGACTGTATGCCTCTATGACTATGGACATTGCCTATGACTATGAACGTTGCCTATGACTATGGACATTGCCTATAACTATGAACATTGCCTATGACTATGGACATTGCCTATGACTGTGACTGTGACTATGAGAATTATTTCCTTGACTAAGCTTATGCTTTTGGCTTGGAAACATAAACTATTGCCTATGACATAACAAGGACAACTATGACTACACACCTATGATTTCTGACTAGGAAAGGGTTGCTGTGAAATTGGGTCTAAACCTGATCTTTCTATTCTGTTTATCCTTGGTTTTCGTTGGTTTTAGACCTTGGGAATTTACCTATTAAGTTAGGTCTACCCATGTTCTTGAACCTACGTCTCTATTCTGTCTATTCTTGGTTTTCTTTGGTTTTAGACCTTGGGAATTTACCTATTAAGTTAGGTCTACCCATGTTCTTGAACCGACGTCGTTATTCAACCCTCTTTATGCCAGTTAGTATGTCTATCTTTTGCATAGCATCTTTGGTTCATTCCCTATTTTCTACGAACCTAACTTTTTTTATAAATCTAGACTGAATCACGATTATACGAATGGTGGGAATGCGGTTTGGGAAAAATATGAAATTTACTAAAAACGTAGTTTAACTTGGAAATTGGCATAAATTGAGAACACGCATTATGGCATGTTCATAAGAATGCAAGTTGGATAAATTTGACATGAACTATAGATTGAGTAGCCTGAATCTAGTATCGACATGTAAATCTAGCATTTACATGAATAGTGAACTAGAGTAATAAGTCTTGTTTAACATGAATTAGAATGTTGAATTGGAATTGGATTAGCTAATTTGGAACGGTAAATATATTGGCCTAAATTTGAAATTGGCCATAATAGGGAATAATTGGCAGGTTTAGCAAAATCATGGTTAATGACAATTGATTTGGTATAGTTTACATACCAAAAAGCATAAACATGATTTAGAGGGAAAATAGACCATGAGAATGAATGTTGACAATTTACATTAAAAGGGGAATTAGGAAATAAGTAAATTAGGAATAATTTACTTATAGAATTTGTTCTAAATGAGAAATGTAAACTTAGACAAATTAAAGGTTTGTTAAACGACATCTCTTTTAATAACGCACCAGAAAGTTCTAGGGTGACAGAGAGGATAGTGTCTAGGCTTGGGTTTGGAAAATACAAGTTTCCTGCTCTCCCTGGCTATCCCTAACTGATCCAATGGACAGGATGGTTACTTTCAAAACCTGAATTGAAAACTAATCAAAACCCTTTGAATTTAGAAAACACGAATATGCCTAACCCGAGGTTAGACTGAGTTGCGATGTAAACCTGCCCGGAACCAACCGGCACATCCAGTATTCGCAACAATATCTGTCTAATGTGAGTGGTCGTGGATTTAATCTACTTAATTAAAGCTAGAACAAGAATGGTAGGGTTAAGTTAACTAAGACACTTAACCAGTTCAACAGGACAACTAAACTGATGGGTGAGGTTAGGTTCATAAAAACACTTAACACAGTTAAGCTAGAATGGGAGGGTTAAGTCCATAGGAACACTTAACCAACTTAATACAGTTAAGCTAGAATGGGAGGGCTAAGTCCATAGAAACACTTAACCAGACTCAAGGTAACAAGACAAGATTTGTAGGGGTTAGGTAAAGTTAATACACTTAGCCAAATTAACATGTTGACTAGACTAGAGGTTGGGGTTAAGTAAAGTTAATACACTTAGCCAAATTAACATGTTAACTAGACCAGAGGTTGGGGTTAAGTAAAATCTAATACACTTAGCCAATTGAATATGTTAGCTGGGCCAGACCGTAGGGCTTAAGTAAACTTGAACACTTAACCATCAGGTTGTGATAAAGGAATGGGGTTAAGTCTAAAACATGAAGGGATAATACTTAACCATTAATAACATGTTAGTTAAAACAGACGGGCAAGGTTAAGTTAAAAGGGAACACTTAACCAATACAGGGTGAAGGGGTAAGGTTAAGTAATAAGAAATACTTAACCAATATAACTTGGTTTAGGGTAAGGTTAAGTCAACATGAATTATTGATAACACTTAACCAGTTTATCAGGATAAATGAAGAGGGTTAAGTTAGCTTGAATTGACTAATGACACTTAACCAACCCAAATTGATGGGAAAGAGAACTAATTAGTAATTCTTAGTATAACATGGGAAGGAGCGAATGTCCGTCCGAGAAGACTCCAACGAATTGGGTTACGAAGCCCGAGGCTTCGAGGGGACGTGAGGGTACTCTTGGTATCCCTCTGTGAGACTGCAGATGATCCTCCTGGGCTCACAGAGGTTAAGGTCTGCGTAGAAGAACCAGGGGTATGCCTTGGTTGCAATATATGTGGAAACCTAAAGACTAGGATGGACCAGCGTGATTCGACGAGAAAACGGTAGCCCTGTGATAGCAACTCATCGTCTACCATCCATCTTAAGTCAATCGAGATACGTGAAGCGGAAAGGCGGAGAACTCCAAAAGACCATATACTTGCTATCTAGTTATGGTTGCAGATGGCCATAGGATAGTGGGGCACCGGGGGCCGGCGTATAGTTCTCATTTTACAAGGTGTGACTTTCATTAGTTGAGGGAGGGGTCAAGTGGGACCACAACCACTGGAATAAAAACAGACCTTAGCATCTGCATCGGCAGATATCTGAAAGCTCCCGACCGAGTTCTGTATTCCTTGATTTGCCCTGTCACAGGACTCGGACCGCACATTACAGGACATGTGCATCTAGACAAGCGATAACGATTCGCGATACATGCGTGGGGAAGTATAGGAACATATACCACTCTAGGTAGTGTGTCCTAGACTTGGGGGCATCGTTCGACAGGTAGCGTAATCCCTAGTTGGACTAGGTGGCATAAACCCTGAACTCGAGAAGCGTTCAGCAGATAGCGTAAACTCTAGTTAAATCTAGAAAGCACTTGATAGAAAACCCTAGATTAGATCTAGGTAATAAATAATAAATGTATGCCTGAAGGCAATGGAAACTACAGGGATTGGGATCACGTTAACATTACTAGTTGGGACACTAGTTAGGTGGTGCATAGATATAGAAACTAGTATAACAAGGAAATAGCGAAGCAGCGAAAGTATTAGAGCGTATCCAGTTTACCTTAGCATATCTTGTGACTACCTTGTCTAATCTTGTTGACCCAATCGTCATGGTGTAATCTTGTATTCAGTTAATTCATGTCGTTTTGTTTTTGCATGTTCACATGCTAGAAGTTACTGAACTTACTCAGGCTTTATGTCTGACTCTGTTTTTCTTTCGTCTTCTTTTCTTCCGTTTCCCCCCCCCCCCAGGTAGTAGAGGAGGGAGTAGTATAGCTCAGGTTAAGTTGGACTGTCACTCTTTCCCAGCTTGAAGATTTGTCGAAGCTTGCTTGGATTCTCTTATCAGATGCTATGGCTGGCTCTTGCTAAAATTGGGGAATATAAATGTTGTTTTATGCTTCTTTATTTTGTAAGACAGATGAAACTCTGATATTGTAAATGAATCTTTGTACAAACTATTTTATCAATAAAGAAAAGTTTTATTTTCCGCTGTTTAATTTCTGTCTGTCTTGTAATTTATCTGCATCTTTTACCCTAAATGCTCCACAGAACTTAGTGCATTCCCTTTGTGAGTGACACTAACGGATGTGGGGTGTTATAATATATGAAAATGGCATGTTTTTCACATGCCAAAATTGGTGGCACTTGAATGGTATAAATTCTTATACCAAAAAGGTTAAACTTGGAAAGTGGGCCATAACATTTAATTGTTAGCAAATTTACATATAACAATTAATAAAGACAAATATGTAAATTTAGAAAATATGAGTATGCTTAACACGAGGTTGGATTGAGTTGTGATGTAAACATGCCCGGACCCGCCCGGCTGTCCAGTAGTCACAACAATACCTATTCAATGTGGGTGGTTAAGCATTGAGCCCAATAAGGACCCAGGTTAGACTAAATTACGGTGTAAACCTGCCCGGAACCGACCGGCACATCCAGTAACCGTAACAATACCTGTCTAATGTGAGTGGTCGGTGCTTTAAAAAGCTAAGGACAAACAAGTTAGGATGGTAGGGTTAAGTTAACTAAAACACTTAACCAATGCAACATGTTAATTAAACTGATGGGTGGGGTTAGGTAAATACAGACGCTTAACCACTTAACATGTTAAATTTCTCAAAGTTGTCCCGTCTAACAATATGTGAAGTCCGCAGAAGTATATCCTAACCAGACTCATGATTCACTAAACATGCACATATGTCACAAATACTCTCTTATGAATCAGGAAATTCAGCAATAGCATTTAAAGTTTGTCATGTTCAAACATCCCTTTATGATGTATATTGAAATCAACATTTGTAAGGAAAATCGAAAACCCTTATGTGTTGTCAGCCACAACAAAAATTCTCCAAATCAAATGACTATAGTTTCCAACCTCAACATAACTTTCGTAAAATCAACTATTGCATATATTAAACAACTATAAATCACCAAAAACAAGCACTAGAACAACCGGCTATAAAATCACTAGAAAATCCATAAAACCCGAACCCTCTTTTCTGAAGAAAAAAACAAGAGAAATTTTACTGAAATTATTACCTGTAGCTTGTTCATGCGACGAAGAGCTTGCCATATTTAGAAATGAAAATTGTAACTTGTTGAAGAAATTTTGAATGTGAAAATGTGAGGTTTTGGGTTTTGGCTCTGAAAAAGTGGAAGTTGAAGAATGGGAAGGAAAAGGGAAGGAGTCGGCTAGTTATATGCATCGGGGCGCAATCCTGAATTGCACCCCGATGCATTTTTTTCTTTTTTCTTTTTAACACAGGTGCAATTTGAGATTGCGCTAGTGTACACGTGTACCTACGCAATCCCAGATGGCGCTAGTACATTTTGGTTAATTCATCGCTGAGTTGACC
The DNA here is from genome assembly GCA_030737875.1 of Allium sativum. Taxonomy (NCBI): domain Eukaryota; kingdom Viridiplantae; phylum Streptophyta; class Magnoliopsida; order Asparagales; family Amaryllidaceae; genus Allium; species Allium sativum. The sequence continues at coordinate 1,595,824 of JASFAX010000036.1, read as the reverse complement.
AGAAGTGAGCTAAATTTGTAATATTTTGTAAAATAAGGCTATTAGTGGAAAAAAGGGCTAAAACGAAAAGGGAAAAAAATCCGTGTATTTATTGTAATTTGTTTTGACCTGATCAAAGTTTGCATATATTTGGCGCTGAATAACTTTCTACTTACCATCATTTATATGTCGCCAATGGTTAATCCAACCGGGCTATCAATTTATCACAGAGCTGTCTATTTAACAACTTCAATAGGACCGTCAAGAAAGTAGCTTGAATATTTTTGATTGATCATAGCTGGAAAAATATGTTAGCTGAACATTACCCCTATTATATTCTTGAATTCAAAGTTTGAAGTCTCCGTTAAAGTGGCTATTATGGATTACTGGTTTTATCAACAAATAATTACCTACTGCTTTGCCACTTGGATAATTTAAGAATTTATGTTCAGGTTCCACCGTACAAATTGTTATCTCTGTATACAGATTGATGGCAAAACAGTACAATGAGTATAGTAGATTTGTAATCCAATTGCAAGGTGTAATAACAATGTAAGAACTATGTATGAGTTCTGACTTTTGACAATCGTCTCCTGATCTATTTGAAAGTTCCAAAAGTTCTGTATGTATACTTTATTATGTGTTTAAAAGTTGAGCCCAATATGAATACAAAGCTATTTGGTTTCTTTGTTTGATGGTTTATCTACATTTATTAACCACTTACATCATATTTGCAAACATAATTTGAATATTGTGTATGTTATTTAAGACTGATAAGATACTATAAAATAGTCTTTAAAAATACATTGAAACTGATTTCCTAAGTTTTAAAACTGATGGTCCAAATACAAATTATTTTTAGAACTCAGAAATAGAAAACTGAATAACTTTCAGCATCTAGTTTGTCTTTGAACTTACAATGTAACTAAAAAATCGAATCTTGGTTAGTAGTTTCGAGAAATTAAAGTCCAAAAGCATGCGTTCTACTTTGAAAAAAAAGAGAAAGAAAGGGTAAAGACATAACACAGGTTCATACTTTTTGAGTTATGATAGTTATTGGCCTTAAGTACAATACGTGCTTTATGTATAGCATGAAACTGAATATTATAGACGATAAACCATCCTTCAGCACAATCATTAGTGGAAATTCATCATTTACGAGCAACAAGCACCACTTGTTTCCCAACATTTCTTCCCATGAAAACCCCAACCAGTGCTTTAGGTGCATTCTCAATTCCCTCGACTAAATCTTCCACATATGTTTTCTTTCCTTCTCTTATGTAAGATACAATCTCTTCCAATTTTTTTTTGATATATGGGAAAATAATCCGGCACTACGAATCCTTCCATTCTTATATGCTTCGTCACAACGCACAATAAGTTATGTATGCCTTCAGGCTTTTCGAGGTTGTACTGAGAAATCATTCCGTATGCGGCAATCCTCCCTTTTATTCTCATGTTCAGAAGCACTGCATCTAGCATCACTCCCCCCACATTCTCAAAATATATGTCAATTCCTTCTGGAAAATACCTATATACGTTTCATACATGTTATAAAATTTTGCAAAATGACGTACGATACGTATGTAGTAATGAAACATGCCTTTATAATGCTAGATTAAAGTCCTTCTCCTTCTTATAGTTGAAGGCTTCATCGAACCCAAGTTTGGTCTTCAGTAGATCAACCTGATGAAGTTATGAAACAAAAATGCACAATTGGTACATGTATATAGGAAATATATTTGCTAAGAGACTTTGTTACTAATAAGTACCTGTTGAAAGTACTACAAATTTCTGGAGAATTTTAAAGAAATTGACAAATTATAATATATGTTATTACTTGATGTGTCTAGACTGTAAAATCTAGAATATTTTAAATAATAAAAATTTATTTTGAGATGCCAACAAATAGGAGAAGAGGCACATTGTAATGGTGTACTACAACTTGAAAGCAACAAAGTTGTTGCAGTACTAAAACACTTCAAGTCATTTCTTCCCTAAGTTTTGCTTCCAACTATTGAACTATTTTCAACTACTTTCCACTTCTTCCACTACTGACAGTACCTTTTCATCAGATCCTGTACATCCTACTACATAACAACCCATTTGCTTAGCAAGCTGTCCAACAAGCTGGACAACTGCACCTACAGCTGCTAATACAAAAACATGCTCTCCTTTCTTTGCTGAGCATATCTCATGAGACCCAACATATGCTGTTAGACCTAGCATACCTGTATAGGAAACAGAAACTTCCTTATAGTACAAACATAGGCACAGAGAAGCCAAATCCAAGGACTTAACACTGTTAATACTTATTGTAACTGGCAACTTATGTAACATAATAACACAATATGAAAGCAAACATCCTAATATCTAAATCGAGTCTCATTTGAAGATCCTCATGGAAATGACTTTGTTTGATGTCATACCACAAAAACCTTGTCAAATTATAAAACCAAATTCCTCCTTGCTACATTACTTATAACTGTTTGTGTCAATGATTGTCGAACTATATAAGAACCAAATTCCTCCTTGCTACATTACTAACTGTTTGCGTCAATGATTTAAACTTAAATATAACCTTAAACCAAATAGAAACATATAGAACCATGCATGAGAAGGGAATAAAGCATACCCAGGAGGCCAGTGTAGTAAGAAAGCGGAACATCAGTGTACTTTATTTTGAATAGGCCTTCAGGAGAAGTTATAAGGCTATACTCCTCCCATCCAGTAGTTCCCCATGCATAATCCCCCACTTTGAAACTTGGATGTGCTGAATCCACCACTTTACCAACACCGTAACCACTTAGAGGCATCGTTGTCATAAAATTAAAGTTAAGTCACATGAGATTAGGCGATTATATTTTAAACTAATAATTCCTTAGTAATAATATATCTAAACACCCCATATTGTTGGAAATAAACTTGGTTTTTAAGGAAACATTGATTATGTGACAAATTTTATTCTTGTATTTAGGGAAGCACAAAATAAATGGTAATAAATATTAGAGTTATCAAAATAAGATTAGAGAAGAATCTAGACTAATATGTAAAATGAAGAAAAGTCTAGAAAAAGAAAAGCCTAGAGACTCTTTCTTATATAAATTAGGAAGTAATCACTCATTTGTATCAATCAAGAAGAATCAAGCAAGTATAAAATAAATTATGTAATCAAGTTATATCAAGCAATAAAAGATTTTCCTTCTCCTTAAAAAGAAATTATTTCTCTTTCTTATAATTCATCTTTCTCCTCTAAAATTCTAACAGAGTGGTATCAGAGCAACACAAATTTTCCAACAAAGTGGTATCAGAGCCAGGTCGAATTTTGACATTTCTATTTCTTTCGACATTTGTTCTCACAAAAGAGAATTTTGAGGAATGGAGCAGTAGGAAAAAAGAGGAGCTAATCTCCAAAGGTCTGTGGGAAATTGTTGAAAATGGCTATGAATGGCGTAAAGACGTCGAAAGCATGTCGCAAATGGACAAGAAAGCCTTTGCAAAATTAAAACGGAATGATTATCGTGCTCTTTCTGTGATTGCTGAGAACGTCGATGAGAAAGCTTCAGATCTCATTTTTAGAGGAAGGTGTACAAAAGATTCATGAAATCACTTGAAAAAGGTATATGGAAAAGATGATAAAAATAATAATGAAAGAAGATAAGCTGATTGATGAGAAAGATGAAAAAAAGGATAGCAAGAGTGTGAATGAGAAGGAGAAAGAGAAGAAGAAAGAAGAGACTATGCCAAAGCATATGGAAGAAGAGATGATGGATGAGACGTGTAACAACCCGAATTTTAACAACGTGTTAAGACAAGAATCAAGGCATAATTAAATGTTAAAATCTAAATCAGGAGAAACGGGCTGTGCCATTGCGTTCGTCTCGGAAAAATACGCGAAATAGAGTCCGAAATTTCGCAAATCGGAGTCCGTATGACCGAGATATGGCCTCGCGAAGTTTCACGAAAAATTCAAATTCAAAACAAATTCAAATTTCAGAAAATCAGGGTAGGCGGGAAAAATCCCGCCCAGACCAGGTCGACTAGGGGGTCGACCTGGGTGTCGACCTGGGTGGGACCAGGTCGACTGGGGAGTCGACCCCAGGGTCGACCTGGGGGTCGACCTGCCTGGTCGGACCCAGGCAGCCTGGTGCACCTGTTTTGCTGTTTGGCTCGGTTTTGGAGGCTTGTGACGATTTTTGAGGGCTTGGATCTATCCTAGGGTTAATCTAATGGCCTAAACTACTCCTAATCTCTATAAAAAGACCCCTAAGCCTACCCTAAACCCTCACAAATCACTCTTGCAACGAAGTGCTGCCCAAATCTACATTGATCATGGCCTCCATCCCCAAATTCAAGAGCCTATGCATTCATATCGGGTTCAAATCAAAAGGTGCAAGCTTGCTACACCAAATCGAGGCCAAATCAACGTTGCTACGACGGTTTCATGACGATTCTTCCACAAAGGAGCCACCTTTCCTCGTCAAAACGATTCATGCGCATTCTCTAAGACTCGCTATGTAAGTTCTAGCTACTTCGAGATGTTAACGGTAGTTTAATGATGGCATGGAATAAAATGCGGTTAAACATAAGTGCTATAACCTATGTGAACCTAGTTTTGCCTCTTATCTTGAATATATGACTTGGAACTATGTTTTAGCGACTATATCATGTCACTCATGTTATGTTTAGCCTAGTCTATTATGAAAGATTGAACCTTTAACTTGTGAATGTAGGCGTAAGACCTTAGAACCACTTTGGGCTTGTGAAATATGTGCATGAACTTAACTTGGGGCTTATGCAAGTATATGAACCTGAAACCCCTTATGATAATATGCAAGTTTGTGGCCAAATTTCCTATGATAATATGCAAGTTTGTGGCTAAATTTCCTATGATAATATGTAAGTTTGTGGCCAAATCCTTTATGACATTGTGCATGCTTGTGGCCAACCCCTATATGATAGTATGCATGCTTATGGCCAATCCCTATATGACACTATCATTCATGTTTTAAGGCCAAACCCCCTTATGATACCATGCATGTTTGGAGCCAATCCCTTTTGTCGCATCGTGCATGTTTTGGGGTCTACATGTAGCCATAGTATACCTACTATGTTAACTCGCTTTTACTCAAGTGAAAACACGATTTTGGGGTAGTTAGATAAACATGAACATGACGCGAAATCTTGACTTGAATATGACATGAAAACTTGACTTGAGGTTACATGTGAACACGACATGTAAGTTGAACCAAAATAGGGGCATGACACGTGGGGTAAACATGGGACTTGAAATTAGACACGTATGGGTTGTAAGTGTAATATAACACTAGACCAAACATGAAAGTGGCCAACTCGAGGTTGGGTTGAGTTTGTAGCATAAATCTACCCGGACCCGCCCGGCTTAACTAGTTGCTACAAACAATAGGATCTAATGTGAGAAGTTGGTCATGTCGCGCTTAAGACCCGAGGTTAGACTAGGTTGTGGTGTAAAACTACCCGGACCCGCCCGGCTTAACTAGTAACCACAACAAGGTCTAATGTGAGAGGTTGAGAGTGCATTAATTAAATTAATGCCACATGATAAGGTTAAGTAAATTTGACTAATGACACTTAACCGATAGGACACGAATGGGTAGGTTAAGTGGGACCAGGCTTGATTTCTTAATGACACTTAACCATACAAGACAATTAGGGGATGGGGTTAAGTAATTTACGCTTAACTAATCCGACTTGGTAATTAGATGGGGTTAAGTAACTTAGACTTAACTAATCTAAACACGGTAATTAGATGGGGTCAAGTAACCTTCACTTAACTAATCTAAACACGGTAATTCGATGGGGTTAAGTTAAACACTTAACCAATCTAAACGTGGTAATTCAATGAGGTTAAGTAACCAATACTTAACCAACTTAACGCGGTAATTTAATGGGGTTAAGTAACTTATACTTAACCAATTATACATGATGCTTTGATGAGGTTAAGTAACCTATACTTAACCAATCGAATAGGTGGACCTGATAGGGTTAAGTCATAAGACCTTTTAAAAGTAGGCTTAACCATTGTAATACGATTAGTGGATGGGGTTAAGCTAACCCATACTTAACCAATCCGACTCGATAATCTGATGAGATTAAGATAATCTATGCTTAATCAATCTAACATGATAATCTGATATGGTTAAGACAAATAAATACTTAACCAGTTTGACTTGATAAGGTTAAGTCATGAGCTTCTGGGTACACTTAACCAACCTGTAGGGCTAAGCCTTGAACTTGAGTACTTAGCCAATCTTGACATGATTCGTAGGCGGGTTAAGTCATGAACTTGGATAACAACACTTAACCCATTTGACAAAACCCTAGCTCAGGGGACTAGGTTGGAAATCGTAGTTAATAAGGATAGCGGAAAGAGGGGCTAAGTGGTAAACCTTAGTTAAGGTTAACTAAGTAATAATTCTTAGCTAAGGACTTGGGACTAGTTCATAAAGAGATGAGTAACCTGGTACGGTAGGTCATCGCTTAGTATACGAGGAGGAGCAAGTTATCTGACTTGGATAAAAGCTCCAGTGAACTGGGTGACGAAGCGGAAGCTTCGGGGAACGTGAGGGTACTCTTGGTATCCCTCTGTGAGGTGGCAAGTGGTCCATGAAACCCGGCCTCACAGAGGTTAAGGTCCGCGGTAGAAGAGCCAAGAGTATGCCTTGGTTGCTATGCGAGCGACCTAAAGACTGGGATGGATTAGCGTGGAGTCGACGATACTTGATTTTGCCCTGGATAGCATGTCGCCGACTACCTACCATCTTTAGTCAATCGTGTACGTACGGAAAGGCAGGGAACTCCCAACAGACCATATACTTGCTATCGAGTTATGGGTGAGGTTGGCTATCTGGAAGTGGGCATCGATGGGCCGTAGTGTAGTTCTCATACATGATTTTTCTTGGGTTGCCTTTCAGTAGTTGAGGGAGGGGTCACGTGGGACCATAGCCACGGGTACAAAAACAGACCTTGATATCTGCATCAGCAGACGACTTAAAGCTCCCGATCGAGTCCCGTATTTCTTGATTTGCCCTGGCGCGGAACTCAGATGGCACATTGAGGAACATGTGCGTCTAGACATGGAAAACGGTTCACGATACATACGTGGGATAAAAAGGCGCGGTTGACGGGTGGCATAATCCCTAGTGGTCCTAGGTGGCCAAAACCCAAACCGAGACACGGAAACGTTCATTAGGTAGCATAATCCCCAGTGGTCCTAGGTGGCATAAATCCTAAGGGAACGCGCGATAGTTCATGGTAAGGAAACATAACAAGATCAAGGGTAGCAGTCCAAAATAACCTCAAGGATAAAACGTTTACATGGGAAAGCCCGTACGGCCTACGGCAAAGGACTGAACTTATACATGGAAAGAAACATACGAGTTGGGAAAACCTATATATTAGGTTGACATGGGCCGTTACATGACATTGGGCAAGGGACATTCATAGTTAACACATGACGCGGGTTGGGATACTAGTACGAGAGGTGCAGAGCAAGTATACATGTTAGAACCATGAGAAATATACATGATAGATACCGTGGGATGTTATACAGGATAGATACCTTGGGATATTATACTTGATCGAAACCTGACGATGTGATACCGTGATTTATCATGACACCGTAGTTTATCATGATATCTTAGTTTACCTTGCTACAGTTGTTCAGCCTGTTACCCTGGTTTAGTTTATCTATCTTGTCGTCATCCTTATGTTTACTTTCAGTTTATAAATGTCATGTTACCTTTACCTGTTTTTACACTGGAAGTAGGTAGGACATACCAGTCTTTATGACTGACCCCGTTTTGTTTCGCCTCTTTGTCTTCCGTTCCCCCCCCCCCCCCGGGTTTTCAGGGAGGAAACACTACTATCTAGTTCGGACTTCTTCTGCTTGAAGGTCATCGCGTATGACTTGGACTTTTCTTGGCTATGGCTACTTTGCTGTTTTACTTGGGGAATAATTTATGAAAAGGTTTTATGCTTCTTTACTATTGCAAGATAGGTTTTGATGTATTCTGATGTAAAAGGCTTTAGACCTTATTTTATAAGGTAATGAGATTTGTTTTATTTCCGCTGTTTTATCTATATGTTCTGTCTTGTAATATTTCTGTGCATGTTTACCTCGATAATGCTTCACCAAACCTAGTGCATTCCCTTTGTGAGTGACCCTAGCGGAGGTGGGGTGTTACATTTGGTATCAGAGCAGAAGGTTACCAGACTGGGCAAAAGTTTTTAAAACCTTCTGAAAACTATTTGAAAACCCGTTTACAAAGAAGCATTTTTCAAGAAAAGTTTTTAAAGGCTATTCCCCAAAAGCCATTAGCACTATCCTTTGATTCCTGGATTGAATCTCTTTTCCTTTCTTTCCTCCATCGGTAGTCACAGTAGTCCTAACTGTGACTAATCTTTGTCTAGCCACGTGGGTGTTTTCCGTACGATGGGGGTGGTTCTCGAGAGACCTGTTGCCGTGTTATAAGGAAGGATAATAAGAATAAGGATAAAGGACGCGAGCGTAAGGATAAGCAACTTGTTGGTATGGCTTAGTCCATCAAGGAGGACAAGGACAAGATCATCGGAGAGGGCAATTGTATGCTCTCAGTTCTAGTGTACCTAAGAGAAACGGTACCGTTTCTGGTAAAGGTTTAGTCGTTCTTTTCTATCATCCCGTCCAGACTATGTCTTGATCATCGTATCATTTAAGTCTGCTTGGATAGTTGAGTCTCTGCACCTTAGTACTAGCATGGTAGAGGATCCCAGTTTTGTCCCAAAAATCTGGTTGGAGAGTTGGTCCATTTCTTCATGACTTGTTTGGATTTGAGAATGACATGTCTCAGCTACGGATGGATTCTAGGGATAAAGTGGTCACCCAATAAGGGGTGCCATTCTCGGTTTTGGAAAGAGGGTAGTTAGACTCTCGACTCATCTCGGTGATACCCTCGAAGTCTCGTGTAACCTTTTTGGGTTCTGTCATGGTTAGTTACCTAGAATCTCGAGATGCAGTTGTTGGTAATCCGTTCGAATAGAATTCGCCGCTAAGGCGGATGGTTCGTTTCGATTATGCATGAGTTATGGGAATCACCCTAGTAAGTACTCTTGGCAACATGGATTGGCATCGGCAAACGAGATCCAGAATTCCCTAGTGAATTTTGGAGAGCTTGCATGAGTAAGTGGATACGTTTGAGCCAAGTATACTAGGGAAAGGATAAGTGAAAGTGGAATAAGAAGCGACAGTGAAATGAGTTCCAACTCATAACTGGGAAATAGGAATCAAGGAGCTACGAAATCATGAAGTCAAAGGCGGTCAAGGCACCGAGGAATTAAGCTCAACGAAACACGACTTAGAAGACGTAAGGCTAGACACACGCATCGTACCTCTTCTTAAAGAGTGTATCCATGATCCCTGGTTTTTCCCTGTAGAGCATGCTCGCATGTTATCTTTTGGTGGATATCCTCTCGGTCCTGTTTCTGTTACAAACCCCGTAAGGAGTTTGTCTTGTTTATCTCCTCGATCTTATCTTGGGAACCTTAGATAGAACTCTATGGATGTAAACATGTACTTGAAACATGTTATGATTGATATGGTTGCAAGTGGTTGTAAGTGGTTGCTCGTGGATGCGCGAATACACATTAGATACTAGATTGACGCGGTCACGATTCATGTTGCATATGCACGAGTATTTATACTTGTTTATGGATGAAATTGAATGTGTTATCATGCGGATGTTGCATATGAATGAATGTTTGTGCATGCATATAGTACTTATATGACTAGGACTATTTGCATACATGTTGGACTCATGGAACTAAATATATTTTGCATTAGAAAGATCATTCAGGCCTGATCATTAGCATTAGCTAAGGAGCATATACACACACGTTTTGAATATGTTCATATGGCATTAGAAATCGTCTAAGGACAATGGTTGCATGTGGATGATGTTTTGAGTAGATGGATGATGGATGGTAGGATGCGTTCTTCCTAACTTGGAGATTTCGGGGACGAAATCCTTAAAGGAGGGGAGAATGTAACAACCCGAATTTTAACAACGTGTTAAGACAAGAATCAAGGCAGAATTAAATGTTAAAATCTGAATCAGGAGAAATGGGCTGTGCCATTGCGTTCGTCTCGGAAAAATACGCGAAATAGAGTCCGAAATTTCGCAAATCGGAGTCCGTATGACCGAGATATGGCCTCGCGAAGTTTCACGAAAAATTCAAATTCAAAACAGATTCAAATTTCAGAAAATCAGGGTAGGCGGGAAAAATCCCGCCCAGACCAGGTCGACCAAGGGGTTGACCTGGGTGTCGACCTAGGTGGGACCAGGTCAACTGGGGAGTCGATCCCAGGGTCGACCTGGGGGTCGACCTGCCTGGTTGGACCCAGGCAGCCTGGTGCACCTGTTTTGCTGTTTGGCTCGGTTTTGGAGGCTTGTGATGATTTTTGAGGGCTTGGATCTATCCTAGGGTTAATCTAACGGCCTAAACTACTCCTAATCTCTATAAAAAGACCCCTAAGCCTACCCTAAACCCTCACAAATCACTCTTGCAACGAAGTGCTGCCCAAATCTACATTGATCATGGCCTCCATCCCCAAATTCAAGAGCCTATGCATTCATATCGGGTTCAAATCAAAAGGTGCAAGCTTGCTACATCAAATCGAGGCCAAATCAACGTTGCTACGACGGTTTCATGACAATTCTTCCACAAAGGAGCCACCTTTCTTCGTCAAAACGATTCATGTGCATTCTCTAAGCCTCGCTATGTAAGTTCTAGCTACTTCGAGATGTTAACGGTAGTTTAATGACGGCATGGAATAAAATGCGGTTAAACATAAGTGCTATAATCTATGTGAACCTAGTTTTGCCTCTTATCTTGAATATATGACTTGGAACTATGTTTTAGCGACTATATCATGTCACTCATGTTATGTTTAGCCTAGTCTATTATGAAAGATTGAACCTTTAACTTGTAAATGTGGGCGTAAGACCTTAGAACCACTTTGGGCTTGTGAAATATGTGCATGAACTTAACTTGGGGCTTATGCAAGTATATGAACCCGAAACCCCTTATGATAATATGCAAGTTTGTGGCCAAATTTCCTATGATAATATGCAAGTTTGTGGCTAAATTTCCTATGATAATATGTAAGTTTGTGGCCAAATCCTTTATGACATTGTGCATGCTTGTGGCCAACCCCTATATGATAGTATGCATGCTTATGGCCAATCCCTATATGACACTATCATTCATGTTTTAAGGCCAAACCCCCTTATGATACCATGCATGTTTGGAGCCAATCCCTTTTGTGGCATCGTGCATGTTTTGGGGTCTACATGTAGCCATAGTATACCTACTATGTTGACTCGCTTTTACTCAAGTGAAAACACGATTTTGGGGTAGTTAGATAAACATGAACATGACGCGAAATCTTGACTTGAATATGACATGAAAACTTGACTTGAGGTTACATGTGAACACGACATGTAAGTTGAACCAAAATGGGGGCATGACACGTGGGGTAAACATGGGACTTGAATTGTAAGTGTAATATAACACTAGACCAAACATGAAAGTGGCCAACTCGAGGTTGGGTTGAGTTTGTAGCATAAATCTACCCGGACCCGCCCAGCTTAACTAGTGGCTACAAACAATAGGATCCAATGTGAGAAGTTGGTCATGTCGCGCTTAAGACCCGAGGTTAGACTAGGTTGTGGTGTAAAACTACCCGGACCCGCCCGGCTTAACTAGTAACCACAACAAGGTCTAATGTGAGAGGTTGAGAGTGCATTAATTAAATTAATGCCACATGATAAGGTTAAGTAAATTTGACTAATGACACTTAACCGATAGGACACGAATGGGTAGGTTAAGTGGGACCAGGCTTGATTCCTTAATGACACTTAACCATACAAGACAATTAGGGGATGGGGTTAAGTAATTTACGCTTAACTAATCCGACTTGGTAATTAGATGGGGTTAAGTAACTTAGACTTAACTAATCTAAACACGGTAATTAGATGGGGTCAAGTAACCTTCACTTAACTAATCTAAACACGGTAATTCGATGGGGTTAAGTTAAACACTTAACCAATCTAAACGTGGTAATTCAATGAGGTTAAGTAACCAATACTTAACCAACTTAACGCGGTAATTTAATGGGGTTAAGTAACTTATACTTAACCAATTATACATGATGCTTTGATGAGGTTAAGTAACCTATACTTAACCAATCGAATAGGTGGACCTGATAGGGTTAAGTCATAAGACCTTTTAAAAGTAGGCTTAACCATTGTAATACGATTAGTGGATGGGGTTAAGCTAACCCATACTTAACCAATCCGACTCGATAATCTGATGAGATTAAGATAATCTATGCTTAATCAATCTAACATGATAATCTGATAGGGTTAAGACAAATAAATACTTAACCAGTTTGACTTGATAAGGTTAAGTCATGAGCTTCTGGGTACACTTAACCAACCTGTAGGGCTAAGCCTTGAACTTGAGTACTTAGCCAATCTTGACATGATTCGTAGGCGGGTTAAGTCATGAACTTGGATAACAACACTTAACCCATTTGACAAAACCCTAGCTCAGGGGACTAGGTTGGAAATCGTAGTTAACAAGGATAGCGGAAAGAGGGGCTAAGTGGTAAACCTTAGTTAAGGGTAACTAAGTAATAATTCTTAGCTAAGGACATGGGACTAGTTCATAAAGAGATGAGTAACCTGGTACGGTAGGTCATCGCTTAGTATACGAGGAGGAGCAAGTTATCTGACTTGGATAAAAGCTCCAGCGAACTGGGTGACGAAGCGGAAGCTTCGGGTAACGTGAGGGTACTCTTGGTATCCCTCTGTGAGGTGGCTAGTGGTCCATGAAACCCGGCCTCACAGAGGTTAAGGTCTGCGATAGAAGAGCCAAGATTATGCCTTGGTTGCTATGCGAGCGACCTAAAGACTGGGATGGATTAGCGTGGAGTCGACGATACTTGATTTTGCCCTGGATAGCATGTCGCCGACTACCTACCATCTTTAGTCAATCGTGTACGTACGGAAAGGAAGGGAACTCCCAACAGACCATATACTTGCTATCGAGTTATGGGTGAGGTTGGCTATCTGGAAGTGGGCATCGATGGGCCGTAGTGTAGTTCTCATACATGATTTTTCTTGGGTTGCCTTTCAGTAGTTGAGGGAGGGGTCACGTGGGACCATAGCCACGGGTACAAAAACAGACCTTGATATCTGCATCAGCAGATGACTTAAAGCTCCCGACCGAGTCCCGTATTTCTTGATTTGCCCTGGCGCGGAACTCGGATGGCACATTGAGGAACATGTGCGTCTAGACATGGAAAACGGTTCACGATACATACGTGGGATAAAAGGGCGCGGTTGACGGGTGGCATAATCCCTAGTTGTACTAGGTGGCCAAAACCCAAGCCGAGACACGGAAACGTTCATTAGGTAGCATAATCCCTAGTGGTCCTAGGTGGCATAAATCCTAAGGGAACGCGCGATAGTTCATGGTAAGGAAACATAACAAGATCAAGGGTAGCAGTCCAAAATAACCTCAAGGATTAAACGTTTACATGGGAAAGCCCGTACGGCCTACGGCAAAGGACTGAACTTATACATGGAAAGAAACATACGAGTTGGGAAAACCTATATATTAGGTTGACATGGGCCATTACATGACATTGGGCAAGGGACATTCATAGTTAACACACGACGCGGGTTGGGATACTAGTACGAGAGGTGCAGAGCAAGTATACATGTTAGAACCATGAGAAATATACATGATAGATACCGTGGGATGTTATACAGGATAGATACCTTGGGATATTATACTTGATCGAAACCTGACGATGTGATACCGTGATTTATCATGACACCGTAGTTTATCATGATATCTTAGTTTACCTTGCTACAGTAGTTCAGCCTGTTACCCTGGTTTAGTTTATCTATCTTGTCGTCATCCTTATGTTTACTTTCAGTTTATGCATGTCATGTTACCTTTACCTGTTTTTATACTGGAAGCAGATAGGACTTACCAGTCTTTATGACTGACCCCGTTTTGTTTCGCCTCTTTGTCTTCCGTTCCCCCCCCCCCCCCAGGTTTTCAGGGAGGAAACACTGTTATCTAGTTCGGACTTCTTCTGCTTGAAGGTCATCGCGTATGACTTGGACTTTTCTTGGCTATGGCTACTTTGCTGTTTTACTTGGGGAATAATTTATGAAAAGGTTTTATGCTTCTTTACTATTGCAAGACAGGTTTTGATGTATTTTGATGTAAAAGGCTTTAGACCTTATTTTATAAGGTAATGAGATTTGTTTTATTTCTGCTGTTTTATCTATATGTTCTGTCTTGTAATATTTCTGTGCATGTTTACCTCGATAATGCTTCACCAAACCTAGTGCATTCCCTTTGTGAGTGACCCTAGCGGAGGTGGGGTCACTACAACAAAAACACCATATTACAACTTTAATTTTACAACAGTGGTAAAAGCACTGATGTAATAAATGTTTTTTACAACTGTCATTTTTCGAAAGTTGTAATAAACTTGTTTTTAACAACTGTGATTTTCTAAAAGTTGTAATAAACATATTTCTAACAACTTTTCTTTTGGGACAGTTGTAATAAATGCTTATTACAACTTTTCACTCTTACCTGTTGTAATAAGTGACAGTTTTAACAATTAACATTTTATAATTAGTAATTAATGTAATAATAATATTAATAATTCTATTAAATAATTAGTAAATAATTTTTAATAATTAATATTAATAATTTGCATATTAAATAATAAATTATCAATATTGTTAAATAATTAATAATTAATTTTTAGTAATAAATAATTAAGAAATAATCATTAATATTAATAATTAAGAAGTAATATTTATTAGTAATTAATTTTGATAATTAATAATTAAAACGGTTTTATTAGAAAATTTTACAAAATTATTTTCAGCATCACTTTTTTCTACCAAATGTAATAGAGGCCTATTAAATATTAGTAATATCTAATATTTAATAATTAATATTATTAATATTTTAATAATAATTAATAACTGGCAATAACCTTACAAATAAATAATAAATAATAATTACTATTAAATAATAAATACTTAATATTTTAAATAGTAATTATTTTTTAATAATGATTGTTAAGTATTTAATAATGAGCTGTAATTAATAAATAGTAATTACTATTAAATATTTAGTAATTCATAATATATACATGATATCTAAATTATAATAATTAATATTCAATTATAACTTAGATATAAAAATTGATATTAATTAAGAAAATAATATTCAGCACTTAGTAAAATTTATTTTCAGAAATTGATACCATATTTGTTATAAATATTCATTTATTAATTATAACTTATAAAATCCATTTTTTTATAAACGTTGTTCTACCACGCCAGAAACATAGGCAGGCTCTCGCAGGAAAATTTGGCGAGACAGAGAAAAATTGGCTCCAAACTTACTCACGTGATATCACTCCCTCACATATGCCTCCTCGTATCCCCTTCCTTCAATAAAGTTTCACCCAAAATCGAAATCAATCCCAACCATAAATCCAAATAGACCCTCTTCCTCCCTCCATGAAGTTTCGCCTCAACAAACTGGAGCCGTTGTTTCTGAAGCTGAACAGAGCGCTGAAAGCAGATTCGTTTAGCATTCAGAAGCTTTGAAATTGTTTGCGTAGAAGATTGATTTAGCAAATTAGATGGTCAATTAAGAAAAGATAGTCAGTAGTAAAATATCGCTTTGAAATTGTTTGCGTAAAAGACTGGTTATACATGTTTATTTGGCAAACACCATTGATAAACTACATCCTTTTGATCTAGAATCACTACAACAATAAGATAATATTAAGATAGAAATTTGGAACAAAAAACAAATTTGTCTTTAAAGAATGTCCAACTAGAGGTCTCAATGATTTAAAAAGAAAGTTCAATTTGTGTTTTTAATCCGTCTCAACGAAATTCCCGCACCCACTAACTCAACCAGGCCCGCTAATATCTCAGCTACTGCTCCACTCCATGTCATTATTTTTGCTTACCATCAGAACCCCATATTCCCCCTAAATAAGAGAAGCAACCCTAGTTCTTCCTCCGACGTTTCAGAAAAGTGGATCCTTTAGATCCCGCAAAGCGCAATCCTCCCTCAAAACGCAGTCTTCCGATCTTCAGGAAAGTGGAACATCTTCTTCCTCGTGTTATGTACGATCAAATCTCGGATTTTTCTATCAACCGAAATCGTTGACCGCTCATTTTCATTTACACCGAAGGTAATTTTCCTCACTTGTTTCTATATTCTTTCTGTCTCATAAGAATCGAATTTTATTACGGATTTATTTGATAAAAAATTTCTTTATGCGAACGCTGCTTATGATTGTTGTTGTGGAATAAGTTTCAACATCCTTCACGTTTTGATTACGTAAATAGATTACTGATCCTAGAATCATGCAGTCAAACCATGACTCATGGATAATTTCACACCGAAAATTCAAGAAAGTATAATTTAGGTAAAATTTTGGTTTTAACATGATTTACTTGTTCTGAAATCCGAATCTAGGAGTCTCTTTGTCAAAGATTTCGTTGACGTTGATAATCTGGAGAAGACGTTCGACGATTCATTATTGCTGTTGACAAAAATATTTTTAGTTCTGTTATAATATTTCCTCTGTGGAAGAACAGAACAAAAAGGACATAAAAATTAAAAAGTAACAAATGCAGAAAATAGCTAATGGTTTGAAACAAGAAAATGAAACAAAATCAAAAGTTATAGTTATAGCAGTTCGATTCATCCACTGATAAACTCGGTTTAAAATTGATTTTCATCTAAGTTGATCTGTTAGCATAACCAAATTAGTAATTTCAGCGTTCTGCATGTTAGATATGTTTTTTTGGTTATCATGACATTTTCATTCTGCATGTCTGTTGTACCTTGCTTGTCTTTATCATGTTCTGTCTTTTGACCTAGGATGTATATCCTATTTTGTTAGATATCTTTAGGTCCTTTTTGTTATTTATACATGTTCCTGTCTCACATGTATCATCTGCCTTTTGTCACTTATTTAATATCCTGTTCCTTCTTACTTATAACTGATTAGAAACATTGATCGTGGTCTCGATATGTATGTAAGAGACCCATGAAATTGTGTCTAATTAGTTTGTAACGTATACGCTCATTTGAGATCATCGGCGATGTTACTAATGTTTTACTGACGGATTATTGTGGTCTCTGGTTATTTAGACACCTTATTTTAGAGACAACACTTGCTTGTCTTAAGTGGGTTACAAACATAAATCATTAACCAAATTTTGTACTTAAAGACAGAATATGAGGGTCTTTAATAACTCATTTTTTTAGTGAATATATAGTCAATCAGATTTGGTTCCAGTGTGTGATGGAGGAGACTCTATTTAAGGTAATTAGTTATTTGAAGTTGAAATTGGAGCATGTTTTTTTTAGAAAACAAGGATTAAGGATGGATAGATATGTATGTGTGTAATTGGAAATTCATGTGGAGCTATGAATGAGCAGACATGTAGCATTCTACATTCATGTGACATCTATACATTGATGCATGCCAAGAATAAGTACTCTTAAACATGCATAACAAGTTATAGTGCTGGTACCAAATAAGTAAGATATTAGAGCATATGTTATTAGATAATAATGCACAGAATAAAATAGAGCATGTTCACCTTGCAGTAATACGTACTAGTTCATGTTTATAATGATGAATATAATAATGATTAATATGCTTTGTAATGGATGTTTGGGCTAGCGTTTTGTAAAGCGTGTTCGAGTTGTTTACAAAAAAAGAAGATGCTAAATATTTCTGGGAAGAAATGCAGATCTATAAAATAGGACAGCAATCCCAAATTCTCATGTTCTGGTGCGATTTATGACTATATTTTTCTATTTGAACGATATACCATTGTATTGAAATTTCTGAGCTCATGCATACAGTGGTTAATTAAACTCTGTCAAATTTTATTTGGTGGTAAATTTCTAAGCTCATGCATACAGTAGTTAATTAATTTTCTCCATATTTGGTGGTAAACTCTGTCAAATTGAAGCGAGTCTTTTAATTGCGTCTCATGGAAAATTTTCATTTAAGCCCTCATGTAATTAGCTTGGACTGGATACCCATTAATTTCTCACAAATATTATTCTTTAAATGCATTTAAATCCAATGAAGATAAATAGTAAAAAAAATAGGTATTAATAATCCTTAATTGATGAGAAATGCACGGATATGGCAATATCATGCTAAGGCTGGAAAGACCAAAAAAGGATAAGATGGACATAAATATGAGTATTATTGCAATATTAGCATTTAATGATTTATATATAGATCATAATTTTAAAATTTATGTCAACAAAAGACCGTAACGCTTCTCAGCATAGAGTAATACGTTTATAGGATAACACCTCAAAGTAATTAATCTTAAGGACATTAATTTCTGTAACGAAAAATGGTAAAATTAGCTGAGATTTAGATAAATTAGTTACTATTCTTTTACTATAGTAAAGCTTAGAATATAGTGTCATAGCCTGGAATTTGTACCTATGAGCTTAAAAATGGATCTTTTTGATGTCCATTCATATTGCCTTATTTTAAACTAGAAATTAATTAGCAAAATAATAATAATGCATCCAAGTCCAATAGCCAGTATAATTACAAAATCTGGGAGAATAATTATGTGCTACATACTCATCAAAAAATATGTGTGAAATGTGCACCAAATATGTTAATAGATACTCATAAAAATGTTACCACACTTTATTTGATTGTTTACCTTGCATTTCAGAAATGAATTAATTTATATGATTTACAATGCAATTAAGAAATCAATTTTGGAAACAAATTAATAAATTAACATCAAAAGCTACAGGTTTGAACTGCAGTAAAACTGAGCCTAAAGGATTGGTTTTGATGACCTCGTTATCAATTAGGAAATAGGAAGAAAAAATTGACAATTTTCTCGGGCAAGGTTTTGAGGTATTATGCCCAAACCAGTTACTTATGCAAACAGAAAAGGAAGATATTTTGATACAATGATCAAAGGAGAGGGTACCATATAGGAAACGAAAATGTTAATTGAGATGGACAATTAGTGGCGTTCATATACTTTCCTTTTCTTGTCTCTCCAAACGAGTATTTGCATTTTCTTCTATTATTATTATTTAATTATTATTGCAGTTTCCCCATGTCTCATATATATTTCAAGTTAGTATAATAATGTATTAGCTGAATGTGTATGTTGTGTGGTGTTTGAATTCTTGTCAAAAATTTGATTACCATATGACCTGAAGCCGCTGTGTGGCAATGCAAGTCCGAATTCGTTAAACCCATACCTACTACCATGACCTTGTACTGTCCCCACGCTTACTACTAACTGTTGCCTTGGTTTAGTTGAAATGCATTAGCAAAATAACATACTAGCATGTCTGGTGCCACAGTTAAGTTGTCAGTGCCATAAACTTGTTGTAGTCACTATGGTAGGCTTTGTTTACCCTTCTGCCCTTAAACTAATTGTGTGTGTATTTTTTTTCCTTGGCATGTTAATACTAACATGTTTCTTACCTTTAAATTTGGAAATCCAAGTATTATGAGCTGCTGCGTCTTTGGGAATTTGTTTTGATTATTTATTGCTTGTGATTGGATATTTTTTCCTCTGTTGTGTATTTTACTTCACATTATAACCTGGGTTTTATGTCCTCTTTCCTGTAGCAAAGAGGAACCGTGGTTCCTTATTTTGTCAGTTTGGGGATATTGAAGTCTAGTATGTTATTCCTGTTACTAGTTGTGGCTTGTATCTTGTGTGGAAATTTAAAATATACATACCCTTTTTGGTTGTTTTTGAAGTGCATGATTTAGTCACCAATTCAGATCTGAACTGTTAGCTATTCACCCATACCCTTTTTAAACTTGGAACATGTTTTAATTGATGAATGTTCTGCGCATGTTTTTTTTAATGTATGTAGTGTTATCCTACTGCTGGTGTTGACAACACCATATTCTTAGTTTTCTAACTATGAAGTTGAAATGGGATCAACTTTAATGTAAGGCTGTGCTTCTATTATCTGAACTTCATGTCGTGGTTAATCAAGCAAACACCGTATTCTTAGTTTTATAACTATGAAGTTGAAATGGGATCAGCTTTAATGTTAGGCTGTGCTTCTATTATCTGAACTTCATGTTGTGGTTAATCAAGCAAACAGATAATGTGGCTCAACAATGATTATATGTTTGATAATCGCTTAAAACTCTTTTTTTTTCATGTGTATCATAGCATGTGGAAGATCACCATATGTACTCATTAAATTATATGCACCATGGTGATCCAAAAATATGGTATGAAATTCCAGGCTGTTATGCTTGTAAATTCGAGCAAGTCATGAGAAAACATCTACCCAAACTTTTTAAAGAGCAACCTATTTTATGTATATTAAGAAAAAACTAATAGTTATGTTTATGTATATGCATGTTTTGTGATTGTGCAGGTGGTGTGTCTTGTGGTGGTGGGGATGTTGAGGAAGTGCAAAGATGAAGCAGACTGATAGTTGAAGCAGAGTTTTTGGATGGTACTGATTTGTAATCATTATTTGCAATGAAGAATTGATATATTACCGTGATGATGTATGATTCATTTTTTGTATTTTGAATATAAAGTTGTAATGTTTTTTGTATGAATGGATCCGTTGCTTTGAATTTATATCAATTTGTTTTCTGTTTATTCAACTTTTGTTGCATTTGCAAAATTTATTTTTTTTAAAACCCAAATGTCAATCACAACGGTGCATAACAGTTGTAGTAGATTTTATTACAACGGTGCATAACTGTTGTAATAAAGTTTATTACAACGGTGGAAAAAAGTTGTAAAATATACATATTACAACGGTGTTGCAACAGTGCAAAAACGTTGTAAAAGATATTAGTCTATTACAACTTCTTAATACACGACGGTTTGCCCACCGTTGTAAAATGTATATTACAACGGTGTTCCACCGTTGTAATAGGGTCATTTTGTTGTAGTGGGTGTTACAAGACGGAGAAGGAGAAGAAGAAGAAGAGGCAAAAGGAGGTACAGAAGCAAAAGGAAGCTAGGAATGCTGCTGATAAAAGGAAGGATATTGAAGTTGGGCTTGATGCACATGATGCCATGAATGTTTATAGGGCGGTTGAATCAAATGAAGTAGGAAAAGAAAATATAGCTGAAGTTGAAGAAAGTTTAGTGCCCATAGTCGAACAAGAGAAGAATGAATCTGATATTATTGAAGTGAGTTCGGTCATCGAGGCGGAAGAGGAGAATAAAAGTGCTAGTAACATTAATGCTATTGAAAAAGAGAGATTTGAAATCTATTGATGTTGAGTTTTGCGCTAATGATGTTGAAGAAGCTGAAAGTGTAGTGGAGTTGAATGAGGTAGACGATGAACAAAGAACTCAAGTTGAAGAAGTAAGCGAAGCAGTGCCTAATACAAAGAATGCCGATAATGAGAAGCTTGATGATGTTACTGAATCTAAAATTATTGATGAGAGAGAGGATGCTATCGTGGAAGAAGAGTCTAAAATCGCGCTTGAAGTTGTTGGTGAGAAAAAGGCTAGCGTTGTTGTTTGTTCGGTATTAGTTAACACAAACAAAGAAATTGAATTGAACACATACTGTAAAAATGAATTTTTTAAAGAATTTAAAGATGTCATATATGACTCATTCAAAGTTTATGACACCGGAATAAAATGGAGGCTAGAGCACACACTTTTTGGAATATCTTGTGCGAATGGAGGAGGACGAAATGAATGGAGCACCATTGAAGAAATTGCATCGAAGATCTTCATATTGGGAAAGAGGAAGAAACGAAAAAAGAAAATTTGGATAATTTCTTTAGTCCTACCGAAGCACGTAAAATACAAAGAATCAAAATCTTGCATCAATTTGCAAAACCAAGTTTACGGGGGGATATTGGAAATAAACTTGGTTTTTAATGAAACATTGATTATGTGACAAATTTTATTCTTATATTTAGGGAAGCACAAAATAAATGGTAATAAATATTAGAGTTATCAAAATAAGATTAGAAAAGAATCTAGACTAAACAAATATGTAAAATGAAGAAAAGTCTAGAGACTCTCTCTTATATAAATTAGGATGTAATCACTCATTTGTATCAATCAAGAAGAATCAAGCAAGTATAAAATAAATTATGTAATCAATATATATCAAGCAATAAAAGATTTTCCTTCTCCTCAAAAAGAAATTATTTCTCTTTCTTATAATTCATCTTTCTCCTCTAAAATTCTAACAAAGTGGTATCAGAGCAACACAAATTTTCCAACACATATATGCTCTTACAAGCATCCAAACAAATCCAACATCGGCATGATGTTGATGTTGTGCAAAGTTTAAAGAGGCAACTTTAGAAGCACACACTGTTGATGAACTACTTTATATAAGGCACAGGTCATTGAGGTCAAGTAAAATATATATGAAAATGTGTGGCTCTCAAGTCAAAGAGTTCATGAACCTACATTGAAAGGAGAAACTAGGAAGATGAAGAACCTTATTTTTCAACCAAAAAAACAGTAAAAAAAGGCCGAAGGATATCAGTTTAACTTGTAGGTTAAATAACACAATGTTAATTACAAATGATGTTATTTTTTAATTTTCACATCATACAAAATGCTAGTTACAATTAGTACTATATTCACTTTAAACCATACAAAAAGCTAGTTATAATTAACATTATCTTCCAATCAAAAAAGAACATTATGATTTCCCGACGAAAATTCAAATAGTATAATTAACGTTGCCCTTCAACATTTTATTTTAAAATTTGAATCAATGCCTAATTTTCCAATGAAGGATATTTATCTTTTAAGTTTTCTATTTGGAAAATATAAAAACAGACACCATATTCTTAGATTTCAGGATATAAATCCTACAAAGTAGTACCAAAAAAAAAAAAAAAAAGAAGAAGGAGAAATCATACCAAACCAGGAACAAAATCAGGCAGATAGCTAGCTTCTTCATGCTTAGACATTCGATATGTAGGGATCACAGGAAAGATACAAATTCTTCAATTAAACAGCATTGGATCCTTCTTCCACTTTCAACTTTATCTTCTCATTGCTTACATCCTCCATATCACTCTCTTTTGGTGCGCCAGAAACATAGCGTTTCAGTATCACTTTTTTGTTCGTCACTACCTCGTTTGCCATGGTTTATCTGCTCAATCTACTATTTTTTTTCTCTCCTACATTTAGCTTGTTGTGGCCTCCACGAAGATATAAATACGCCTTATATATGAATACAGTAGTAGCCTCAGTCAATGAAATTACTTCGACTAATTTGGTTGAATGAATAATTGTTGTTTTAATAATGCTTATTATTCATGTTACCTCTGTAAAGTCCAGCTAGCCTAGGTTTTTTTCCTTGTAAATAAAAAACTGATTCTAGTGAACATTTTATAATTCTGTATTGTTTTAGTGTGACTTACGTTTTTTGAGCGTGTGTGTTTTGTTGTGGGGAAAGGAATATGGTCATCAAAGGGGGCCCTGAGTAAAGCCACCGAGGCGATTGCCTAAGACCTCCGATCTTGTAATGTTAATATTGGGGTATGTTCTAACAGTTTAGGGCCATCTATATACCAATTTGTGAGTCTTCAATTTCTTTTTGTATTTAAGGGCCGACCCTTGGAGGTGCTCGAAGTATCGTTTGTGGTGGGTTCGGGCGGTTGGCGTGTGGTTATTATCGAACTGCAGTGGATAGGCATGCCAAAGCTATTGTGTGCGGGACGCATTCGTTACTCATCTATACATGCCAATAGCTAATACAACCATACAAGTAGGGACGGAACCAGGAGATGCATGAGAAGGGAGGCTTTTTTTTGGTAGGTACTTTGATGGAAATTTGGTGGAAAATATGTGATGTTGAATATAGCTGATGCTGACAAATGAGAGTGTTTATTAATCAACATGCCCTACAGTTTTTTAATCAGCAGTGTTTGAAAACATATGCATGATATACAGAGATACAATTTTGTTTTGGATCGTTCAAAGTGAAATGATCTAAAGAAAAGTTAGATATTACAGGGTATGTGTCAGGAAATGATACAAATTATCATAAAAATAGTTAGATATTACATGGTATATGTATGTTTTCTATACCATGATATACAGAGCTATGGCCAATTATTAAAATCAAGAGGGGGCCATGACCCTTACTTGGCCCCCTGTAGCTCCGTCCCTGTATATAAGGTATAGAATAAACAGCAACAAGCTATAGAACAAACAGTAGTTACAAGTGGAAATGAAATCCCCTATACCTGAAATTCCACGTCCCTCTATACCCAACCAATCAGGCCTCTTAAATTTCACCTTTTTGTAATTAAGCTCTTAGACTTAATTGCAAAAAAATAAAAATCAGGAGTACTGATTGGTTGGGTATAGGGGAATAGAGGATTTGGGTACATGTGATTTACTCTGATACCAATTTGTAGAAAATATTTTAGAAGCTCTGATACAAATTTGTAGAAAATATTTTAGAGAGAAAGAGATAAAGAAATTTTGGGGAAGACAAACTTTATTGCTTTTCTTTTTGCTTGATTTCATGCATTGCAAATACATATCCTTATTTATACATGTTTATCTTTACCTAAAGGATAATTCTAGATAAGATCACAATAATACATTACCTAATATAACCAAATAAGCAGATCAGAAAATTATATTGAAATTAACACATGCAATATTTAATGCATGTTTAATTTATTTCCAACAATGTCTCCCCTAAATTAAACTTGCTTCTTGTTCCCAAATTCTCTGTACTTCTTCTGAAGACTTGTCCGCTTCGTGCCTTTGTCAAAATATCAGTCATCTGATCACTTGTTCGCAATATCTCGATTTTGATTCCTTTATACCTTACGTGCCTTGGCAAGAAAAAGAACGATATGATTATACATTTGTTGGTTACATTGACTTTGTTATCCTTCGTTGAGCTCTTCAAAGCAAATTCATGAGTCTTCCTTTTGCTCTTATCATGTAACACCCCACCTCCGTTAAGGTCACTCACAAAGGGAATGCCTTAACTTTGGTGGAGCATTTTAGTAAACAGAACAGAAACTTACAAGACAGATAAAACAGTACTTGAAAAATTTTAACTTTATTACAGCGGAAACATAAATTAATATGGTTACATCCTCTCAAATTTTAGAATTCAAGTACAAAATATCAGTCTTGTACAAAAGCCTTCAAAATGCATAGTTTAAAATCATAATCCCTATGGAACGGAAGCTATACAGAGCCAAGCCATACTTTAAGCACTTCAAGCAAAGAGAAATCCGGATCAAGCTAAAGTATTTCCCTTCTTGGATAACCTAGGGGGGGAAACGGAAGAAAGGAGGCGAAAACAACAAGGGTCAGACAAAAAGTCTGGCAAGTCCAGTGACTTTCAGCATATGAACAGATAATAATAATATGATATGAACATAAAACTGGATGTGAGATAACTATAACAGGTGTAGCAGATATAACAGAAAAACAGAATGATATAAACTATTGTTTTACACTTCTCTGCACTAATACTAGTATAACAGAATTAGGTGTCACCCTAATGTCTAAATTGAAGCAGGAACGGGTACAGAATACTTTAACAGAAAACAGAATGCTAATAATGGGCCTTTACTACCCGATCAGAAACAGACAGAAGAAGAAACGGATTTATCCCTATGGAAACAGAATGTGGAATTAGGTGTACACTAGTAATGGGCCTTTACCACCCGAACAGACGGTACCACACAGAAACAGACAGGTGTTACCACCCAACAGAAACAGACGGTACCCACAGAAACAGACAGAACTAAGCGTACCCTAAAACCCTACCCCAAGCGATCGGCTCCCTAATACATAAATATCCTGTGTCGGCCCCACAGTAGGGTGTATCACTCCCTAAAGTGACAACCAATTGGCACAGACCTATTTACAGATGTCACGGCGTCTTACATCCTCAGAGGCAGACCGGGATCCATGCACGCACATGACCCGGTTGGAACGCACCATCAACACCCCTCGCCATTATCAGAATGAACCACTTATAATTAGTTCAGTAAGCGTGCCCGGACCCTACCTACTGTTGGGTCAAAGTTTTGATACCAGAAAGGGTTACTGACTAATATGGGTCCCAAACAACAGATGACACAAGTAATTCCCCTCCTAACATTGTGTCCCCAAACTAACAGATTTCAGATTTATTTGTTTACAAGTTCAGACATACAGAATTCAGATTTACTAGTTCACAAATTGAGTTAACAAGTTTTCAGACTAACGGATCAGATGTACAGATTTTTCAGATTTGTCTAACTTTGTATTGGGCCTACAGATTCATGGACGGGTTTTACTACATCTATTAATCCCTTTGGTTTAACCCTATTTTCCCCCAATACGTTTTAGACGTCATTCTTATCTTAGATTTGCATTAATTAATTATTAATGCACAGACCTCTCACATTAGGTCGGTAGCTTGTGGCCGCTGGATATGCCGGGCGGTTCCGGGCAGACTTCTGCCACAAGCCAGACCTAACCTCGTGTCTTACGCATGTTATGACTAACTTCTCACATTAGAACCTATTGTTTGCGGCCACTGGATGTGCCGGGCGGTTCCGGGAAGATTTACGTCGCAAACTCATTCTAACCTCGAGTTAGCCATATTCATCTTTGCGGCCAATTAATTAATTATTTACCGTTTATGCGCACACCCAATATATATGCCAATTCAGATTATATCAATAACAGAATGATCACATCAACTCAACTGATATAGCAGATAACAGATTTTAGCAGATTGGGTGACTTAACAGATTTAACCGATTTAGCACTTAGCAGATTTTGGCATATAACAGATTAGGCATCTCAACAGACAAATTTAACAGATTTGGCATTTCAATCTAATTAGTAGTCTAGGCAATATAACAAAACTAGCAGTTTAGGCAACTTAGCAAATTAGCAGATTTAGCAAACCTAATAATTCTAAAGGTTCTATTTACATGCCTTGCCTAGTCATAAATTAGGCCTAAATTCATATGCCTACATAATTTTTTCATGATTCACAACATATATTCCATGTTTGCTTAAACGCAGAATATGGACATAATTTGCCATATAACATATGTTCCAATATAGCTTATACCAAATATAACCATTAATTTCAATGCATGTCATATATCCAAAAATCCCTATTTAGGTGTAATTACAATAATAGATATCCTAATTAATGTAAATCTTAAGTTTCCATATCTTCCTTCTTTTCATGTCATGAATTATTATGCAAACTATCCCCAATAATATAAATCTTTAAACCATATCTTCTAAAAATCAGATCTTGCCTTTTTATATGCATTTTGTCCAAAGTCTCAAATCATATGTAATCTTTACAGTGGTTCCTCTTCTTCTTTTATCACAAAATATGCATAGGTCTAAAACTAGTTTATAACATATGCTATTTTTTTTCTAATTAATTACAGGTCTAAATTACAACATAACTATGCATACAACATGCATAAATTATATGTTCATAGTCAAATTTATGCATCCAATCCCAAGTCATATGTCCAATATATTTTATGCCTCAGACCTAAAGTCATACATTCAATTTGGTTTTGTCAAATTTCTCATCATTCATCCCAAAACTTGCGTTCATACGTTCATCTCTTATGAGATTAGGCACAGGCTCATGGTAGCCTGGCTATAGAAACAGAAAAGAAGAAAGGAATATAGAACAGTCACAGAAAACAGATCTAACAGAAGAGAATACAACCTCAAACTCAGATTTAAATGCATATCAAAATTATAATTAACGTTTATAGCGGAGAATAACTGTACTTTCCTTGATTGGATTAAAGAAAGAACTTTTAACTTGTTGTAGAATATTTTGCAGAACTTTAACCTCTAGTTTGAATTGAGTTGCTTAGGCTGATGTTGATTATCTTCTAGTTTTAATTCCAGCAGAGCAGAGACGCCATTTTTATTTTATTTTATTAGAAGAAGAGAGCAATGGAGGCTAGAGAATTGTGCAAGAAACCTAGGTAGAGTCTAGGGTCCTTTTTATAGAGGTTAGGAACTGATTAGGACCATCGATGTTGCTTGGATTGATCGTAGCCATTCATTCGCAAGAGGGACCAATTAGAGCCTGCCACCTAGCCCTAATGACAAAGCAGACCACAGAAAATCGACCAACATAGAATAGGCCAGCCAGGGTGGACTGGGTTCGACCTGGGTCTGGACCAGGTCGACAGCCCTGTCGACAGCCCTGTCAACCTGGTTAGACCAGGTCGACAGCCCAGTCGACCTGGGTGCATCTGGCGGGATTTTTCCCGCCCTGGCCAATTGGGCCCGGTTTTAATTTTAAACTGTTTTATTCTGAGCTGTTCGAATTTTAAACTTAATTTAGAAACTTCCAGAGGCTATATCTTCTTCATACGGACTCCGTTTTTCGAAAACTCGGACTCTTTTTCGCGTATTTTTCCGAGACGAATGCAATGGCGTATCCCGTTTCCCTTAGTTCCTTGATTTCAAATTAATTATACTTTAATTTATGACTTTCACGGTTATAGAATATACGGGGTGTTACATTCTCCCCCACTTAAATGGATTTCGTCCCCGAAATCTTCAAGTTAAGAAGAATGTGTCCTACCATCCAATCATCCATCTACTCAATCATCAACCACAGGCATCCATTGTCCTTATAGACTTCTAATGCTTTCATGTTTAAATGCACAGTGTGTGTTCATGTCCGTATCTAATGCAAAATCAGGCGGCCCACTGATTCAGTCGACCTCCTTAATGCAAATCATGTTAGTGCCATGAGTCCAATATGTATGCAAATTTTCCTACTTGAGACATATCATTTCTATATGAGTGCACAAGTGCTCATTCATATGCAACATCCATATGCTGATTCGACCATTTTGCATCCATAAAAATTCAAAAATGCTCACACATCCATATGCAGTATGAGAGTGCTTTCGAGCCGATCTAGTGCCTAGTGTGTGTATATGCATCCACGAGCAACCACTAGCAACCACTTGCATCCACTTGCAACCATCAAACATAACATGTCTCAAACACATGTTTACACCCATTAGTTTCTACCTAAAGTTCAAATATTCGATCGATAGGATACAGTCGAATGATGGAAGCGAGTACAGATAGAACGAAAATTTGGTTCCCATTAGACATGGGTCCTAAGTATCGGCCCCAAAGACCGGAACCAACATCAAATTGATACCCCACGAAAACTCAGAATGTATGCGTCATACTTGACGCCTAACACAGATATCCCTCAAACCCCAGTCCCAAACAGATGATCCATAACACTTATGGGTCTGAGTCTACAGCGGAATTCAGAAATAATACTAGTATTAAAGTGCAGAGTATCGATTACAAAATCAAAATACCAGAATCAGAAAAAGTCTTGACTTCATAATCAGATAAATAAATTAAACCTACTATAGAAAATTTCCTATTTCTATCCTAGCCACTAGCCTCAAGAGTGTTCGCCTGCCCTCCTTGTCCTCGTCTCTTCGGGCAGTCTCTAGTGAAGTGTCCCATCTCCCCACAGTTGAAGCAAGCGCCCTTCCTTTTTCTGCAATCCTTGTTCAGATGAGTTGAGCTCCCACAAGTAAAGCACTTTTTCCCCTTCTTATCTTCAGACTTCTCATCCTTCTTTTGTGTTTCCTTTTTGGGCCCCGCTTTCTTATTCTGTGGTTCTTCCTTCTTTGTCTCTTTCGGGCCCTTGTCTTCCTCGTGCAGTAGTGCCATATCCACCAATTTCTCGTAAGTTGCTCCCATGGGTACATGGGTCATGGCTAGGCTGTGCAGTGGCTCATTCAATCCTTTAACAAAGCGGAGAGCCTTTTTATGCTGAGTGTTGACTAAATCCAATCCGAATCTTGCTAGTTGGTTGACGTATTCCTTGACCGTCATACTTCCTTGCTTAAGAGACAAGAACTTTTCCAATTGTAAACTTCGTTCAGCTTGCGAGAGGAATTTTGTCTCAAACCTTGTTCTGAAATCCATCCATGTCTCCACCGGCCTCTCGGCGTTAGTGACTTCCCACCAGTAGGAAGCTTCGTCTTTGAGCAGCCATACTGCCAACTGTACCTTCTGCCTATCGTCCACCTCGAAGATAACGAACATATCCTCAGTTTCTTTGAGCCAATTCCTTGCTTCTACGAATGATTCAGTTCCTTTGAAATCCTTCCCACCCATGGCCCTAAAATCTCTACAGATTTTTGAGAAAGCAATAGCACGAGGAGGGGGTGGAGGAGGGGGATCATTTGCTGGACCTGCAGCGGCGGTCCTAGCCTCAAGATATTGACGAAACCAACCGGGTACATGAACACCCTCTGGTATCTCAGATGCTTCAGACATGCTGGAACGAAAAAGGAAAGGTTCAATACAAAAAAAGGACTGAAAGAAAGATATATGGCTCTTGGGGATCATGTTTTTTTCAAAATAAGCTTTATTTTTGAAAATACTTCCTTTCCAAAACCTTTTTGAAAATAGTTTTCAAAAACTTTACCCAATCTGGTAACCTTCAGCTCTGATACCAAGTGTAACACCCCGCCTCCGTTAAGGTCACTCACAAAGGGAATGCCTTAACTTTGGTGGAGCATTTTAGTAAACAGAACAGAAACTTACAAGACAGATAAAACAGTACTTGAAAATTTTTAACTTTATTACAGCGGAAACATAAATTAATATGGTTACATCCTCTCAAATTTCAGAATTCAAGTACAAAATATCAGTCTTGTACAAAAGCCTTCAAAATGCATAGTTTAAAATCATAATCCCCATGGAACGGAAGCTATACAGAGCCAAGCCATACTTTAAGCACTTCAAGCAAAGAGAAATCCGGATCAAGCTAAAGTATTTCCCTTCTTGGATAACCTAGGGGGGGAAACGGAAGAAAGGAGGCGAAAACAACAAGGGTCAGACAAAAAGTCTGGCAAGTCCAGTGACTTTCAGCATATGAACAGATAATAATAATATGATATGAACATAAAACTGGATGTGAGATAACTATAACAGGTGTAGCAGATATAACAGAAAAACAGAATGATATAAACTATTGTTTTACACTTCTCTGCACTAATACTAGTATAACAGAATTAGGTGTCACCCTAATGTCTAAATTGAAGCAGGAACGGGTACAGAATACTTTAACAGAAAACAGAATGCTAATAATGGGCCTTTACTACCCGATCAGAAACAGACAGAAGAAGAAACAGATTTATCCCTATGGAAACAGAATGTGGAATTAGGTGTACACTAGTAATGGGCCTTTACCACCCGAACAGACGGTACCACACAGAAACAGACAGGTGTTACCACCCAACAGAAACAGACGGTACCCACAGAAACAGACAGAACTAAGCGTACCCTAAAACCCTACCCCAAGCGATCGGCTCCCTAATACATAAATATCCTGTGTCGGCCCCACAATAGGGTGTATCACTCCCTAAAGTGACAACCAATTGGCACAGACCTATTTACAGATGTCACGGCGTCTTACATCCTCAGAGGTAGACCGGGATCCATGCACGCACATGACCCGGTTGGAACGCACCATCAACACCCCTCGCCATTATCAGAATGAACCACTTATAATTAGTTCAGTAAGCGTGCCCGGACCCTACCTACTGTTGGGTCAAAGTTTTGATACCAGAAAGGGTTACTGACTAATATGGGTCCCAAACAACAGATGACACAAGTAATTCCCCTCCTAACCTTGTGTCCCCAAACTAACAGATTTCAGATTTATTTGTTTACAAGTTCAGACATACAGAATTCAGATTTACTAGTTCACAAATTGAGTTAACAAGTTTTCAGACTAACGGATCAGATGTACAGATTTTTCAGATTTGTCTAACTTTGTATTGGGCCTACAGATTCATGGACGGGTTTTACTACATCTATTAATCCCTTTGGTTTAACCCTATTTTCCCCCAATACGTTTTAGACGTCATTCTTATCTTAGATTTGCATTAATTAATTATTAATGCACAGACCTCTCACATTAGGTCGGTAGCTTGTGGCCGCTGGATATGCCGGGCGGTTCCGGGCAGACTTCTGCCACAAGCCAGACCTAACCTCGTGTCTTACGCATGTTATGACTAACTTCTCACATTAGAACCTATTGTTTGCGGCCACTGGATGTGCCGGGCGGTTCCGGGCAGATTTACGTCGCAAACTCATTCTAACCTCGAGTTAGCCATATTCATCTTTGCGGCCAATTAATTAATTATTTACCGTTTATGCGCACACCCAATATATATGCCAATTCAGATTATATCAATAACAGAATGATCACATCAACTCAACTGATATAGCAGATAACAGATTTTAGCAGATTGGGTGACTTAACAGATTTAACCGATTTAGCACTTAGCAGATTTTGGCATATAACAGATTAGGCATCTCAACAGACAAATTTAACAGATTTGGCATTTCAATCTAATTAGTAGTCTAGGCAATATAACAAAACTAGCAGTTTAGGCAACTTAGCAAATTAGCAGATTTAGCAAACCTAATAATTCTAAAGGTTCTATTTACATGCCTTGCCTAGTCATAAATTAGGCCTAAATTCATATGCCTACATAATTTTTTCATGATTCACAACATATATTCCATGTTTGCTTAAGCGCAGAATATGGACATAATTTGCCATATAACATATGTTCCAATATAGCTTATACCAAATATAACCATAAATTTCAATGCATGTCATATATCCAAAAATCCCTATTTAGGTGTAATTACAATAATAGATATCCTAATTAATGTAAATCTTAAGTTTCCATATCTTCCTTCTTTTCATGTCATGAATTATTATGCAAACTATCCCCAATAATATAAATCTTTAAACCATATCTTCTAAAAATCAGATCTTGCCTTTTTATATGCATTTTGTCCAAAGTCTCAAATCATATGTAATCTTTACAGTGGTTCCTCTTCTTCTTTTATCACAAAATATGCATAGGTCTAAAACTAGTTTATAACATATGCTATTTTTTTTTCTAATTAATTACAGGTCTAAATTACAACATAACTATGCATACAACATGCATAAATTATATGTTCATAGTCAAATTTATGCATCCAATCCCAAGTCATATGTCCAATATATTTTATGCCTCAGACCTAAAGTCATACATTCAATTTGGTTTTGTCAAATTTCTCATCATTCATCCCAAAACTTGCGTTCATACGTTCATCTCTTATGAGATTAGGCACAGGCTCATGGTAGCCTGGCTATAGAAACAGAAAAGAAGAAAGGAATATAGAACAGTCACAGAAAACAGATCTAACAGAAGAGAATACAACCTCAAACTCAGATTTAAATGCATATCAAAATTATAATTAACGTTTATAGCGGAGAATAACTGTACTTGCCTTGATTGGATTAAAGAAAGAACTTTTAACTTGTTGTAGAATCTTTTGCAGAACTTTAACCTCTAGTTTGAATTGAGTTGCTTAGGCTGATGTTGATTATCTTCTAGTTTTAATTCCAGCAGAGCAGAGACGCCATTTTTATTTTTTTTTATTAGAAGAAGAGAGCAATGGAGGCTAGAGAATTGTGCAAGAAACCTAGGTAGAGTCTATGGTCCTTTTTATAGAGGTTAGGAACTGATTAGGACAATCGATGTTGCTTGGATTGATCGTAGCCATTCATTCACAAGAGGGACCAATTAGAGCCTGCCACCTAGCCCTAATGACAAAGAAGACCACAGAAAATCGA
This sequence comes from Allium sativum, assembly GCA_030737875.1. Classification (NCBI taxonomy): domain Eukaryota; kingdom Viridiplantae; phylum Streptophyta; class Magnoliopsida; order Asparagales; family Amaryllidaceae; genus Allium; species Allium sativum. The sequence continues at coordinate 1,561,990 of JASFAX010000036.1, read as the reverse complement.
CCAACATAGAATAGGCCAGCCAGGGTGGACTGGGTTCGACCTGGGTCTGGACCAGGTCGACAGCCCTGTCGACAGCCCTGTCGACCTGGTTAGACCAGGTCGACAGCCCAGTCGACCTGGGTGCATCTGGCGGGATTTTTCCCGCCCTGGCCAATTGGGCCCGGTTTTAATTTTAAACTGTTTTATTCTGAGCTGTTCGAATTTTAAACTTAATTTAGAAACTTCCAGAGGCTATATCTTCTTCATACGGACTCCGTTTTTCGAAAACTCGGACTCTATATCGCGTATTTTTCCGAGACGAATGCAATGGCGTATCCCGTTTCCCTTAGTTCCTTGATTTCAAATTAATTATACTTTAATTTATGACTTTCACGGTTATAGAATATACGGGGTGTTACATATCATGTCTTCAATAATTCTCCGGACATAAAAATATAGACATTTGAACACATTCATTGTTGTAACCTTTGATCAACACATTTGAATTTTCTTCATATATTTTCCAAGTTTCAAGCATCTTAAATTTTCCAAAAACTATTGACTCAAAAATAAAGTCGTTAGTTATATGAGATAAATAATCAAACTTGTTATTTGAAATTGCATTAAGATCTTTAACTGCAACTTTATTTTCTTCTTCCACAGTATCGTCCTCTTTCTCATCTTTATTTTTCTTATTACATTTGTTCTTTGGTTCTTTTTCCTTAACTCTCTCTTCTTTTTCTTTTTTGCTTCCTCTTTTTCACTCTTCTCTTCGTACTTGTCCTTGTCTTTCGGTCTATTTTTCTCTTTCTTCTCCTTAACATCACCTTCTTCATTTTCATCTCCTTTACTTTTACCCTTCTTTTCTTCTACATCCTTCACTTCTTCATATTCATCCTTTTTGTGTTTATCCTTCTTTTATTTCCCTTCTATCTTCTCCTTTGCATCATCTTCTGCATTTTCATCTTCTTCTTGTTTTCCTTTCTTTTTCTTTTGTTTGTTCTTCTCTTTCTACTTCTCTGCCTCTTTGCTTTCATCTTCTTCATACTTGTCCTTCTTTTCTTCCCCTTTTTTCTTGTCTTTCTTCATCTTAGAGTCTCCGTCTTCATTATCATCTTCTTCTTGATCTTCATCAACACTCTTCTTTTCTTTATCTTCTTCAACTTTTTCATTTTCTTCTTCAATGAACGAGCTTTGCAAAATCTCCCAAGCTTGCTTTGCAGAAGTGGCACGATATATTTTGTCAAAAGCGTCATCATATGTGTCTATTCCCTGATAGATACAATACAATGCTTGTTTGTCTTTCATTTTCAATATTCTCAATTTATCCTTTTCAGATTGTGTTAAATTTTCCTTATCTTCAACTTCGGTATACCCGCTTTCAACAATCTCCTATGATTCTTGAGATCCAAGAACCAATTTCATTTGAACACTCCATTCATTATAATTTTCTTTGGTTAACTGAGGAACAAAAGGAATAATGAAAGAATTGTTCATTTTGATCGAACAAGCTCTGATACCAATTTGTATAAAATTGATTGGAAAGAATTTTTAGAAAATTAATTAGAGAGGAAGAGATAAAAGTTTTGAGAAGACAAAGATTGGAAAGAATTGTTCAATCATAATAAGCAATTATATTCCCCTTGCTTATATTCCTCAATTAACTAAAGAAAACTACGGTAAATGGAGTATCTAAATGAAGGCCCTTCTTTGATCTCAAGAGGAATGGGATATAGTTGAAAATGGGTATGAAGAAGTTGAAAATGAAGGAGAATTAACAAATGCTCAAAAACAAAATCTGAGAAAGTCAAGGAAAAAAGACAAAAAGGCCTTGTTATGGATCTACCAAGGAGTACAATCATATGAAGCTGCTTGAGAGAAAATAGAAGCTACTACAACAGCAAAGCAAGCATGGGAAATTTTAGCAAATTCATTTAGCGGAGATGAAAAGGTAAAAAGAGTTCGGTTACCGACTCTTCGAGGGGAGTTTGAAGGCTTGCATCAAAAAGAGTCAGAACCTGTTTCGGAGTATTGTTCACGGGTATTATCTATAGTAAACCAAATAAAAAGGAATGGTGAAACTATGGATGATATTCGTTTCATTGAAAAAATCCTTCGTTCTCTTGATTCCAAATTTGGCTACAAGGTGGTAGCCATTGAAGAATCCAAGGACTTGGACACGATGACCAATGATGAACTCACAGGCTCATTACAAGCTCATCAAGAGAGGTTAATAAGAATATGAAAGAAACAAGTGTGGAGCAAGCACTCCAATCAAAGTTATCTTTAAATGAGAAGAATGAAGAATCCAAAGATCAAAGAAGTAGAGGCCGTGGTCATGGAAGAGGAAGAAATTTTAGAGGTCGAGGATCGTATGCTCGCGGAAGAGGTAATTATGGAAGAAAAGAAAGCGGCTTGAATTAAAATTTCAGAGGTTCTCAAAGAGGAAGAGGATGAGGAAATCAAAGAGGAAGAGGTCGTGACTATTTTGAATGTTATAATTGCCACAAACCTAGTCACTTGGCAAGTGATTGCTGGTTCAAGGAGGAAGAAAAGCATGAAGCAAACATGGTGCACATAATTTGGAACAACTAGCAATTTTAATTTAGGGGAAGCATTGTTGGAATAAATTAAATTTGCAATAAATGTTGCCTTAATTGTAGGTTTTTTATTTGGTATAAAATTATCCTTATATTCTTGTAAAGAGGATAAGGACAAGGATGATGTGTTGGCAAAATCTTACTATTAATTGGATGATGTTATTTGTATAAATAAGGGCATGTATTTGTCAATCAAGCAATTAAGAAAAAACAAGCAATAAAATCTCTGTCTTCCCAAAGCTTTTATTGCTTGTTTTTTCTTAGTTGCTTGATTGACAAATACATGTCCTTATTTATACAAATAACATCATCCAATTAATAGTAAGATTTTGCCAACACATCATCCTCATCCTTATACTCTTCACAAGAATATAAGGATAATTTTATACCAAACAAAAAACCTACCATTAAGGCAACATTTATTGCAAATTTAATTTATTCCAATGTTCTCAATTTATCCTTTTCAGCTTATATTAAATTTTCCTTATCTTCAACTTCGGTATACCCGCTTTCAACAATCTCCCATGCTTCTTGAGATCCAAGAACAAATTTCATTTGAACACTCCATTCATTATAATTTTCTTTGGTTAACTGAGGAACAAAAGGAATAATGAAAGAATTGTTCATTTTGATCGAACAAGCTCTGATACCAATTTGTATAAAATATTTTAGAGCTCTGATACCAATTTGTAGAAAAAAAATTGGAAGCTCTAATACCAATTTGTAGAAAATATTTTAGAGAGAAAGAGATAAAGAAATTTTGGGGAAGACAAAATTTATTTCTTTTCTTTTTGCTTGATTGCTTGATTTCATGCATTGCAAATACATATCCTTATTTATACAAGTTTATCTTTACCTAAAGGATAATTCTAGATAAGATCACAATAATACATTACCTAATATAACCAAATAAGCAGATCAGAAAATTATATTGTAATTAACACATGCAATATTTAATGCATGTTTAATTTATTTCCAACGGTGACATCATTAAATGCAAAAGCAATGTCAACATGTAGCTAATCAAAAAAATTGTACTATGTCCAACTAAATTACCAAAAGGGAAACAGTGGGTCGCATGTAGGACTCTACAATTTCCCCCACTCAGGTCCATGAGTTATGTTCACACTATTACAAATAATGTAAACAAATTCAGTTATAAGACACCTTGTTTCGTTGTATCTCTTTTGCATTCCAATAAAAACTATTCATTTATGTTTAGATAAGGTGTGAGTGAGAGAGAGTTTAGGAGACAGAAGAGAAAGAAGATTGCATGATGGAAAATAGAGAGGTTAAAGGAGTGATGCACTGTTTATGGTGTTCTTACCCTAACTGTGAATGAATAAACATGTAAATATACACTCTATCTCAATAATTACATCAAACATTGCGAGATTTGCCATTTTACAGCGATCACGTCATATTTCATGCAAGAAATGGCATGCCAGAGTTTGATGAAACTATAAAGAGCTTCTGGAAAAGGAAGCTACTTGCTAATTTCAGGATTTAAATAACAGTGGCAGATTTTGATAAAGGCAGTGAACGAAAGCTTCATAGCAAAGGTACACTGATTCAGAACAATAACAAGGCACCGACGTTAGTATAGAAAAGCCTCAAATATTATTTTTCTTTTGACTTTTCTGACCATGTTGAAACTTGAAACTCAAGACATTAGCTGGGTAAGCAATATTCGGTTTAAAGCGGATTAGCCGATTAAACCGTTGTTTTTCGGTCAGTTCGGTTTTAAAATTAAATCGATTTGAATTCTATTTATGAATTTTTTTTCTTATCGGTATAACCCAATTAACCGAACTTTTAATTTATTATTTAATTTTATTGTTTTGTACTACTTTAAATAACTATGTGATAAAATGCAAAAAATGTGTTGTAAATATATCAAATTTTATAATAAACATAAAATTTACTAAATAAATTTTATCCCACCATGTATGTTTTATTTTAAGTGAATTCATTATCTGAATAATAACATATCCATCAAGTTCAGTTAAATTCGGTTTATGAAATAGTTTATTTTTGTTATTGGTTTAACCGAATTAACCAAACTTTTAATTTATTACCTAACTTACGGTGTTGTACTACTTTAAATAATTAGGTGATAAGATACAAAAACATGTATTGCAAATAGATCAAATTTTATTATAAACATAAAATTTACCATATAAAATTAAGTAGAAAGATGGTAAATTTTAATTTTAGACTGAAGGAGAAAGTAAAAGAAAGACATAAGGACAATTTAAAGATTAAAAAAACCAAAAGTAGAAGGACATTAAGTTTTAAATTTATAGTGAAGGATAAAACACTAAAAAAAAAATTAGACTGAAATACAATATTAAATTAAACTAACGTTTTATTCGATCTAAAATTGAACATAATACTAGTTATAACTAGCATCTGTGTATAGTAGAAAAATTGAATATAATATTAGTTATATTTAGCATTCTCCTTCAGCTTTAATTTAATTTTTAAAGTTGTCTTTCAATCTAAAAAAACAATGTGCTGTTAAATCTATTTTTTTAAAGAAGTTTGCCGTTCTCTCCTGTTATCCCTTAAAGAAATAATAGTGTAACTACTTTCTAATTATCTATTCATTTCAAATCTGTAGTTGGAAATATATGAAACGGCTTTTTTGAAAATCAAGAAATAACCCTTATGGTTTAATGAACGTAACAGAACATGAAAAGGAACATTTGCAAACTAATTTTCACCATTGATTAAAAAATAGACCCATAAATGGTTCGCATTGAATAAGGGTGTGTTCTTAACCAACGCGAGCGGGGTATTTGAGCGTGGCATTTGAGCGGCGCATTTGAGCGTGGTACTGTAGTGAACAGGGAATGTGTTTTTAGTTGCCAACGCGGTATTTGAGCGTGGTATTTTGAAAATATGATATAAATAGATATGATTTGGCAAATACGAATACAAATACAAATACAAATACAGTTTCTAATACAAATACAAGTACAAGTACATATACAAAAACAAATTAGCGGAGACCAGCAGCAACCAACCCATCTCTAATGTTATCTCGAACTAATGGCATTTCTCGGTATCCGTCTGAGTGTACACGTTCAGTGCCTCTGTTCGTTGTATTTCTCATACTATAATATTCAGTCAAGTACCAATTGGGGTTAAGTTCAGGATCATCATCAAAAGCTATAAAATATGGGACACCGCTATTATATTTGCATATGAAATTGTGTAAGGCCATTGTAGATACGACAACTTTCACTTGAGTGTTGAACCGAAATGTAGGCATCTTGTTGAGAATGTTAATTTTTTTTCCAAATGCCAAATGTTCTTTCTACGGCCATCCGTAAACTCGAATGGTAGTAATTAAACACTTCATTGGCCGACTTTGGTTGATTCATGGTATTACGGAAATGCGGAATATGGTACCTCATATTTCGATATGGTGGTAAATATCCATTCTGAAGTGGATAGCCTGAATCAACCAAATAATATTGTCCAGTTGGAGGGTTAGGAAAGTTAGAGTTTCTATCGTTTGTAACAGAATTAAAAATTCTACTACCATGAGCAGTCTCTTCCCAACCAGCCATAATATACGTAAACTGTAAATCGAAAGCACAAACCACTAATATGTTTTGAGTTGCAAAACCTTTTCTTCCGATATATGGGATAATTTGATCAGCGGGTAAATGTGCAGATACGTGTGTACCATCTATAGCGCCAATACAGTTTTTGAAATACAGATAATAACGGGTTGAATTTCTAATGTGATATCGAACAGTATTAAATTGTTGTTCTCCTGGCTTTATTACATCCACAACGAGTAATTGAAAAGCGTTTAGGACATCATGAAAACAAACGGAAATTGTGCTACCTGATCGTTGAAATCTTTCTTGAAGTTGTCTATTTGATAGTCTAGTAGCCATTATATAAATGAATATTCCAACCATTTCAACGACACAGATTTCTGCTCTGGAAGTGAGTCCATGATGTTGCAGTTTTTCACATAATGCGTGAAAACAAATTCTTTTCATCCGAAAATTATTTTGACAACGGTTTTGATGACCATTCAAAATTTCGTTGATCCAAGATACGCCAGTGAACTCTGAAGTATTAATCAACGCCATATGATTTCTCATTCCATTCCGAGACAGATAAACCCCGTAGAGATCATTCAAATCGTCGTAATCGGAGGATGAATCGGAGTTAGACATTAATCGAATAAGAAGAAAGAGTTGAAGACGTTGTTGAAGTAGTTGTTGTGAAAGTTGTTAAGGAAGGAGGGGGTGGTTTATAGGAAGGAAAGCTGAAAATCAAGTCGTTGGCATCCGACGCGTCGGACGCCAACGGCTTGATTTTCAAATTCCAGAAATCATTCCATCTGGAAGGGGAAAAAGTGATTGGCGTCCAATGCGTCGGTCGCATCGGACGGCAACAAAATCCTGAACGTGCCAATTTTTTACTGCGAACGCACCCTAAAGCTATCCATAGACGATAAAACACGAATAGCTACCAAGTCATACAAATATCATTTTAGGCCATATTATAAAGATGTTTTTTTCTCTTTTACCTATGTTCTTTGCATTGATGTGATTGATATCTCCGTTGAACTAGTTGGAAAAGGTGGTCAACAGAAGTTTGCAAAATTATGTGCAAGCGAACATGAATTCAAAGTTGACCAGTTTAACAAAGTAAAAATGTCAAAAGACTCCTAAGAGATAATTGGCAAAGTCAAAAGAATCATTGGCCTTGATTAGAAAGCATTAAGGTTCAAAGCCATGAAATTTTTATAAGATATACCTTACTAAGGAGTTCCTAGGTTAACTTTGTACTACTGTTTATCGAAAGTTTTGGAAGTATCGTTTTTTTATGAGTGCGGCTATTTAAATGCAAAATTAAACATAAATATAGAGACATAAAGTTTTAACCATTAGATATTTTTGTATGAAGAGGTGGAATTCATGGGATAATCCAATGGTGCAAATCAATTGTGTCGCCATTTATGTCAATTTTTTGTATTTAAATAGACATCCTTTTTTTATTGCCAATTATCATATAAATTTTAATTTGCTTACATTAATACTGTTATGATCAATCAATGCATTCTTCAAAATTTTCTATATTCCGATTTTGATAGTTTTTCACTCAGATAACGTTAAGTGTGCGTAAGCGTTTCATTGTACTTGCTTCTTTCGAGTCACCCTACCCCTCAACTTTTGTTGCTTCTTTCGGGTCACCCTACCCCTCAGCTAACCAAACTCGGCTAACCAAACTCAACCATCGTCTTTTGTTGCTTCTTTCGAGTCACCCTACCCCTCAGCTAACCAATCTCGGCTAACCAAACTCAACCATCGTCTTTTGTTGCTTCTTTCGAGTCACCCTACCCCTCAGCTTGGCTCTTGAATACGAGGATCGTTTGCAGTAGTTTCCGCATCCACTCACGATTTAAACGTCTGTGTAGTTTCAAAGTGTGATTGGCCCACCCCCACCCCCGTGGAGGCTGACCAAACTGGCTGCCATCTTTTGAATGGCCTTTTGGATCGCCCCACACATCGAGTTGACTTCTGAATTCGAGGATAGTAGTGCAGGAATTTTCGGATGAACACAGGATTCAGACACACAGGTGGTTTCAAAACGCAACCCGTCCAATTGGAAAAACCATGGGCTGCCTCCCAAGAGGTGGATTGGGCATAGGTAGATCAATTTGATTTTCTAAAGATTAACTATATAATAAATAGAGTTTTTTTCAAAAGATTAACTGTATAACAAATGGAGGTATAACTGGATAAAAGTTATAACCTCTCAAAACAGCCCTGTTTGATCGTTTAAAAATTATGATTAAAATTACACAGATTTTCATCGGTTTTATAATAAACAACGACTGGTGTATGAAAAAACTTAACTATAAAGTTTGTGGTAACCCCTTAAATTCAGATTTGTGCAAAGTCAGTCAAAATCCGTAGAAGATAAACACCCAAGCAGAGCATTAGGTTCTATACCATAGTTCTTACAACATTGTTAGAAGCCAGTTGAAACAACATATATGATGACATCAACAACATTGTTGTAGCACATGAAAATAAGAATTCATTTATAGAAAAGGCATATATTCCGACGTGGGACCGACGGTTTTCGACGGGCCATCGGCGTCCATTAGAAATCGTCACATATTCGCAAATACATCAACAACCCAAGCCTTTCTTCCTTATTTTTTCCCTCCTTCCAACACACGAAACTCATTCTCCAAAAATCCTAAATCCGAATTATCAACATCCAAATGCTCTTTTCTTCGTCTAAAAACCTGCTCGGCTTTAATATCAACATCTGAAACGGTTTATTTCAGATATAATCTCTTATTTTCAATATAAATCAAGTTTTTTACTCTAATTACCTACATATGTATAAGTTGTAAAACAAGGGCTATTTGTCGATTGTAAATGTTTCCACTAGCATTGTAGTGGTTTATAACATCCTCTTGTGTGCCTATTTCATATGCTATTTACTAACGATCATACATATTTTGGACCTCTAATCGATGAATCAAATATTCTAGTAGAAGCGTTTGAGAGTACAGAGGAAAATATTATACAAAGTGTGAATCTGAATCAGAAGACGATGATAATTGATATAAATAATGTGTACTAATTTGATACTTATGTAAGTATGCAATACCACGTATATTTTTCAATTGATGTAACTATGTTGAGTCCTTGACATATTAAAAAATTGATGTTACTATAAAACCAAATTTTTTTTACAATTGTTTACATCTTCTATGTCTTTTCCATTTGTTATTTTTTTAGCAATTTTTGTTAAAAATACAATGTAGTCTGCTTATCGTCGGAAAATGACACCCAATATGAATCAGTTATATACAATTCCATTTCTCTTTAAGTATGAAATATAATTCATTATCATGATATTATTCTGTTTTCAAATGATGTTTATATATATCACAGGTGTAGACATGTTATCTAATGGTAGCAATACTTTCCGATCGTCCGGAGGTGATGGTAGCGGTCCATCATATTAGATCTAGATTAACCCTAGAGGGGGTGAATAGGGTTTATCCAATTTTAGCGAGATATTAAAAATTATCCGTTCATAGAATGCAGCAGAAATAAAAATGCGGAAAGTAAATAACACACAAAGATACCCAACTTCGGCAAAACCCTGCCTACTGCTGCATTCCTAAGGTTTCTACTAGGTAATAGAACAGATTCCACTTACAAGGCCATGTAAACTTGAGAACCCCTCACTCGTATTCTAATCCTATGCTTAAAACCCTAGACTGATCTATATCCCCTAGATCAGATTTCCCCATATTACAACCCCATAACCCGTAATCCTAGTTTTTATAGACTCTAGTAAACTACCATCTAACACCCTAACTGGATTACTAGAATTTTACAAACTCTAGAAACCATTCGAATACAAATTAAATTCAAAAACAAACACAAAATAAATTTACAAAGATTAGAAATCCCCTTTTAAAATCCTAAGCCCTTATCAAAACATGGCCGGCCCATTTGTTGATCAAGCGTCCACCCTTATTTGCTTTTATCCGATTGTTTACTCCTTCTGGAAAAAGAAACGGTGGCTTCAAACAAAACTAGGGTTTTCTATTTTATACTTTTATCCCAAATCGCAAGTCTTGATGCAGTGATTTGTCTGATGAACTTTGAAGGATTGGATGCTTTCTGATGATTTGTAGTCACGATTTGGGATGCGATCGAAACACTGATATATTGTGAGTTCTCTGAAATATTTCTCTTTGAATTGCTTCTGAAAATTGTTTGTGGTTTCAATGCCTATTTCTGACGATGAATTGGTGATACATATAGGATATAGAAATCCTATCATTGCTCTCTGATTTCTTATAAAATGACTTGGCTTGATTTTTCCCTAATTTGCTTGATTTCCTCTTTTGAAAATGATATCCTCTGCTTAAATGGCTTCCGTGTTTTCCTTTATGGATCCAGACTTGATTTTTGAACATCAATGAATTTGGAAATGTAATTTTCCCTTTTGCATGATTGATTTCAATAATTAAAAGAATTTCTGAATATACTTTATGAAATATGGAAAAAAAAACTTTGGCCCACTTTGAAATTTATCTAGTGTGATTCTTGAATCGTTTCTGGAAACACTGGAAACAATTTAGCAACTTGAATGCTGATTTTCTGAAGAAAAGATTTGCCATATATGCTCATGTAAAACAGGAAACAAATGGAATGAAACTTGCCAAATTTTGTTCCCTGGGACATTTTCACACCATACTGAATTGCTGTGATTTTGTGCTGAATTGATGCTTTTGCTACATTTCTGGAAATCTGCATTGTACCACTTTTCTGCTCATTTGTACACCTAAGTTCCTGGAAGCAAATAAGAGGTTTCTTTGTTGAATCCTCCTGATTTTCTTGTTTCCAAATCTCTTGACTATTCATTTGAACTTGTCATTGTGTGGTCTTACTTGTACATGTCATTTGCACACCAGTCATCATGTATACTTCCTATATCGCTGTTTAGTTTGAATTATACATGTATGCACCCATTTTATGTCCATCATTGCTCTGCCATGTCTTTTAACACATGCATTAACAATCTGATCTGCTTGTGCATGTTCTGAACCACCATTGTGTATATGCTGCTAATCACATACTTGAGCCACCCATGTATATTTGTATACCTTCATATATATGTGGCTACATTCATGAATTTTCTCCATTCAACTTGGTTGTGCATTTGCTTGTGCACACAGTTCCACTTGAATATGATTTGTACACTTCCATTTGTTTGACATGGGTGCACCTGAACACATCATGTTGACTGCACCATGTAGTTATCTTTGTTTAGCTGCTGATTAGATGAATCTTTTGTACTCATGAACCATTGCACTTGCTCACTCATGCTTATGTACTTGTTGTTGTACCGTTGTTTTAGCTGGTCGTCCATGCAGTTTCATATAGTACTTGTGACATGTATTGAACTCGATCAAGTTGTTCATTGTTGTACATTGTCTTGCATTGTTGTTCACTATTGAGAACGTATCCTTGTGGCTCCTCTGAACTTGACCATCATTGCTGCTTGTGTTCAAGACTTGTATGCTGCTTTGCTTACCATGTTAGTTTAGTTGAGCTGTGATGCATCCAGTTTGAAATTGCACTATGCATTGCTGTTGTATCAAATAAAACCGTCCTTTTTGTTTGCACTATTTACTAGTTCCATGCTGTTTGTAAATTTGTGTGTGCTCGACATATAACCATGTTGCACATGACCACTTTTCATTGTTTCTTTGTACTTGAGCCACTCTGGCTTGCCAATACTTGACCACTCCGCCTTGTACATGCTGCCCTGGTGCACCTTGCTGAAAACTTGAAACCGATTGCACCATGTATCATTATTCATATTACATTGACACTTCTCTTTGAATGTTTGCTGCCTTGTAAATTTTTTGAGAATGTTGAGTCGTTCGTATACATGGCTCGACCATGTTTTTTTGTGCACTAGGTCGAGCTTGGTCATCATGGCCGCTCCTCAGTTGCTCGCTACTACATATTGATTAGCCAGGCACTATACGCGTGTATATCTATACATTTGTGTTCATACAGCCATTCAGAATAGCTTTCCTGTCCCTGTAAAAGTTCGACTAGATTGCCTCTGCATTGAGATTTGTGTATATACATACATATGTATGTGTATACATGTATCGTGTGTATGCAGTATATATATATATATATATATATATATATGAGCGATTATATGCACATATCAGATCAAGTAATGAAAAAGGATGAGAAGCACACTGAAATTCCGAGGCATATAAAATTTAAAATTAAATTTATATATGTATGCACCTCAGTTTTATTTCTATTGTAGTGTACTTTATGTTTTTGTTTCATGTGGCAGGTAAGCAAATGATGACTGGACTGACTATGTGCCATGAAGATAGAAGACTAAGAAATAGTATCAGTGTGTATCAGAAAATGTATGTGTCAACGTGTCCGTATAACTGAGTGTATGAGTGTTGTAGTGAGGAGCTGATATGTAAACGAAATTGATATGAAATGTATTATAATACTGGGATGTACAAATAGTGGAGTTATAAAATTTGTATTGTTTAGAAGTTGAAATAAAGTATTCTCTTTAAATAAAATACTGTGTGAATATTTGAATTTCTGTACAGTCGTATTCTATTTAAATATAAATATTATATTCCTGTCTTTGATGTATATATAAAACAGTACAATAACAAACACATTTATAATAAAATATACTTGGTTGTTATCATCAAACAAAAATCATATAATTATGTATACAACAACGTTATATACAACAATCTCCCCCTTTTGATGATGACAAACAAATAATAAGATTTTGAATATAATAAATGTGTTTGATAGTGAATACTAAAACTCCCCTATTTGAATGCTCCCCCTACAACAAACACTCCCCCTATAACTGTGCATGAGTGAGAAGAATGAAAATTGAATGGAATTTTCAATATTAAAATATTTATAAAATATTCACTTATAAATCAAAATCTTAACTCATTCTCCCCCTTTTGTTATCATCATAAGGATACAGAATTTAAAATATGGATGAAAAATGACTAAAATATATAATATCAGCTTAAGAGGAAGAACGTTCATTATAAATCTCAATCAATCAATCAAAAATCATAATATTCTAAGAACTAGTGGCCTATTTCACATTGTAGAGAATGACGGATTTACGATGAAATTTATGTATAATGTAGAGAGTTCAAAACACAATGATTTCCAATAAAAAAAATTATAAAAATGAAGCACAAAAACAGTGATGTATTTGGACTATAACTACAGATTCAATTTAAGTGACGCAATCATATAATCTCAAATCCCAATAACTGTCAACCAACAAATCATAATATATCATAAGATTTTAACACATTTCACAAATTAGAAAATGGATTGATAGCTGGTTTTTACACACCAAGGAGAATTTCATATTAATTTCTATTTATAGCACATTATATCCTTTTCTTTTTATTTAAGAGCACACTGACCATGCATAACCAGAGCTTGGATTTTTAAATGTGGTCAGTCACAGCTTAAATTATAAGTTATCTCTTAACCATGCATGACCAGAGCTTGGATTTTTAAACGAGGTTAGGGACACACTTTTGTTTATCATTATTTCCGGTTTAAAAAGAAAAAAACTCCTCAGTATATAAAACCAATGTGGATGATAGAAATGTGGTAGTACACAGGTGGTTTGTGAAATAAATTTCTAAATTAATCATATTATGAAATATGCTCGACTGTGCCAGAATTCTTGAAAATTTTCAATTATCACTAATTCTGAAAAATAATATAACCACAATTCTATCGCGAATATTTTCACTGTTTATCCAAGATGTTTTTAATAAATATTAAACTCTCCACATTAATATAAAATCATAACGGATGATAGAAGGATGATAGAAATAGAAGATGGTCGTGAAATAATGGCCAATTCTAAGATATTATAAAAGAGCGGTTAAAGACTTTGCGTCGTGGTAACAGTGGCACGGGTTCGAAACCCAGAATGGCATGCCAAGAGCTTACCATGTTCATACGCTAATATCATCCACTTATGAGGTGCTCGCGGGCCAGGCTAGGTGAACTAGGGAGGGTTTTACAACTCCGGTCGGTTTCCCTCCTGAACAAATTCAAAAAATATATTATAAAAGCTATTCAATCATCATGAAAATTCAAATAAAATTCCCTCTTGTTGTAAATTATACTGTAGTCACAACTCATCACAATTTCAAAATCTGTTTATGATTTTGATGAATTATAAATACAGTTCGATTTGGATATTGATTCCAATTTTTGAATGAATAATCAATAAATAATTTAAAATTGAAAATCAACTACAAGAGCAATACAGAAAGATTTATACAAGAAAAAATGTGTGAAATCTATATAAGGTGAAGATTAGAATTAAGTAAAGACGAGTGAGAAAAATATAAGGCACTTCTGATACCAATTGATGTCTCTATTAATGAGGATTTTAATATGACACTGGGGACAAACAAGGATATCTCAAACAACAGAATTTTTAATTACAAGGCCTAAGCAGACAAGATTAATCAATCAAGCAAATTAATTCCATATATCAGAGCAACAACCAATTTTAATCAAAATAAGCAGTCAACAAAAACATTATCAAAGAGGATGTTTCTAAGATATTTCTGACGGATTCAAAAGATGGTTCATGATTCAAGAATTAAAAATATAGTTTATTTTAAATCATTTGATGGAATATGAAAATATCAGGATTCAATGAATCAATCATACTAGATTATAAATTTTAGATTTGAGATGTATGCGAGATTCAAAGAAATCAATAATTTCAAATGATTTCAAACAAACAAATATTCAAATCAAATGATCATCAAATAACAGTGAGTTTCAAGACCGAATCTTTGAAGAATTTTTCCAAATTATTTCTGACAAGCCCAAAGAAATTTTCTAATAAGCACATGAAAGATTTCAGATTATTTACGTCAAGTTTGAAGACATATTCATGACCCAAAAATAAAACGGTTTATCCGAAATCACATGAATCAATGTAAGGTTTTGAGATAAAATGAATCAGTCGCATAAGGTTATTAATTTCAAATCTAAGAGGTGTCTGAGATTCAAAATATCAAGAAATTTCAGAGGGTTTCAAACAAACGTATAGCCAACCAAAATGATCATGAATTAAGATGAATTTCAGGATGTAAACAATGATTCAAGACAATTTAGAATATCAATCTAAAAATCAATGGAGTTATCGCAACTGAAAAATAGCAATGTGCTGAAATGAGTATAATATTTCAAGCTTTTCTAAAATGAATTATAAGAAACTCGAAACAACATAGGTGTGTGAAATTTTATTAAATTTTCAGATCCTCAAAAAAAAATTCAGAATTCAGATTAATAGTGTTCAAGATATGACAATAATACATCAACACAGTTACGAATTCAGGAATCAATAAACAAAATAAACTTCAAAATAATTGCAGATATTTTCAAGTTTATATTCAAGATCTGGAAATGATTAAATCATGAGAGTTTTATTCAAATGAAGCGAATTTGCAGAAATTCATGAATTCTGCAATCTGAAGATAAGAAGGCCCAAAATAAAATATTATGGCAGTGTCAAATCAAAACACAATACTCAAAAGAAAATAAATAGAAAGAGTAAAAAAAAGAAAAAGACAGTAAGGTAAAAACAAGGAATATACACAAGAAATTGTGAGTCTAGAGATCATACCTGAAATCGATGTATGCACAAGAATCTCTAACTCATGGACAAGGAACTCTGAATAATTCAAAGATGTGAAACAGCTTGAAATCAATTTCTCTTTTGCAACGTGGTTCCTCAACCATCCTTCGATACCGAAGCATTTAGAGGATCAAGTGGTCTAACAAAATTTGTAAAACAACTCACAGTTTTGTTTATGACTTTAGATACCCATATTTGTTTGTATAACAATCCATTCAAATCTATCTTTGTGCCTTTCGGAATCCAAATCTATTTAAACTTAGTCAACATTGACTTTGTAGATTTAGGGAACTTCATTTGTTTAAATGGATTGTTATTAAACCAATATTTTTTTTATTGTGGTTGGCCTTTACACAATACAAACAATTTGAAGAAATTGAGAATTTTTGAGAAGTTTGTTTTTCAGTTGGAAATCCATATCCAAGTCCTTTCTTGTTTTCAAAAGAGGAAATATTTTTCAACAGAGAATTCAAAGAATTTTGATTATTTGAAAACTTCTTAAATTTCAGCTCAAAAACATTGGCTTTGGATTTCAACAAGTTATTCCCATTTATAAGTTTTTCTTTTTTTGACTTAGACTCTGAATTCTCAGATTCAAATTGATTACTCCTCTCAATTTCAAGTTTTCCAAATCCCTTGAGTTTTTCAATTTCTTTTTCCAAATCATAATGTATCTCAGAAATTTCAATCTTGTTGTTTTTCAAAGATATATTTTCAAGGATATATTTTCATTTTCAAGGAACTTGGGAATCTCTTTTATTTCAATTAATTCTTATTGAAAAGAAGTGCATTTATTGCATTTGAGATTTCTGATTCTATCGATTTCAATCTTAAACTTTTTCGGAATTGTTTCAGTTTTCAACAAACTTCCTTTTACCAAAAATTTATGTTTGGAATTCTTAGTTGTCTTAATTTTATCCAATTCCTTTTGCAAAGCAATGTTTTTATGAATTAGCCCATCTTCTCGATATTTCAAAATCAAAATTTCATTTTCAAGCTGATTAAAATTTTCATTAAGATGAGAAAAATCTTTTTCTAAATTTGAATAATTATTGCAATTGGAGTTTCCAAATCTCTTAACATTTTCTAGTTCTAAAACATCAATTTTTCTACCCAACTCAAGATTCTCAGATTTAAGATGTTTATTTTTCAGTCTGAGAGTCTCAACAGATTTTGTTAAATCAGTACAAAGATGAATTAAATTTTCTTATGGAAAATTTCCTATTGAGTGTCCATCGCTATCATCATTTGTTGAATCTTCATCTGTGATTCCTATTAAGCACACATCTGAGTTTGAGTTGGCAATTGCGGGTTTTGAGCAGTTGTCTTCATTTCGTCCATACTTTGCATTGAGAGTAATCCAAATATCCTGCGTAGTTAAACAGTGGGATATGAGATTAAGCTGATTATTATTAAGATAAGAATAGAGAATATGCATAACACAAGCATTGGTAATTTTATTCTTATTATCTAACATATCACCCACATTTTCAATAACATTCCAATATTTAGAATTATCAGATTTTAAATAGAATTTGATTTTCGATTTTCAAATTAAAAAATCTATCCCATTGAAAATAATTAGAATATTACTAGAGTGGCTCTCGATCTCGTTGGATGACAACTAGGGGAATACATGACTCTAGAGTTAATGAAATTACCAGGCTCTGATACCACTTGTTTGATCTAGATTAACCCTAGAGGGGGGTGAATAGTGTTTATCCAATTTTAGCGAGATATTAAAAATTATCAGTTCACAGAATGCATCAAAAATAAAAATGCAGAAAGTAAATAACACACGGAGATACCCAGCTTCGGCAAAACTCTGCCTACTGCTGCATTCCTAAGGTTTCTACTAGGTAATAGAACAAATTCTGCTTACAAGGCCATGTAAACGCGCAAACCCCTCGCTCCTATTCTAATACGACGCTCAAAAGCCTAGACCGATCTATATCCCCTAGAACAGATTTCCCCGGATTACAACCCGTAACCCTAGTTTTTACAGACGCTAGTAAACTGCCAGCTAACACCCTAACTGGATTCCTTAGAATTTTACAGACTCTAAAAACTGTTCGAATACAAATTAAATTCAAAAACAAAAGCAAAATAAAAATACAAAGATTAGAAAACCCCTTTTAAAATCCTAAGCCCTTATCAAAACTTGGCCGGCCCATTTGTTGATTAAGTGTCCACCCTTATTTTCTTTTGTCCAATTGCTTACTCCTTCTGGAAAAAGAAATGGCAGCTTCAAAGAAAACTAGTGTTTTCTGTTTTATCCTAAATCGCGAGTCTTGATGGAGTGATTCGTCTGATGAACTTCGAAGGATTGGATGCTTTCTCATGATTTGTAGTCATGATTTGGGATGCGATTAAAACACGGATATATTGTGAGTTCTCTGAAATATTTCTCTTCGAATTTCTTCTAAAAATTGTTCGTGGTTTCGATGTCTGTTTCCGATGATGAATTGGTGATACATATAGGATATAGAAATCCTATCATTGCGCTCTGATTTCATATAAAATGACTTGGCTTGATTTTTCCCTGATTTGCTTGATTTCCTCTTTTGAAAATGATATCCTCGGCTTAAATGGCTTGCGTGTTTTCCTTGATGGATCCAGACCTGATTTTTGAACTTCAATGAATCTAGAAATGTAATTTTCCCTTTTGCATGATTGATTCCATAATTAAAAGAATTTCCGAATATACTTTATGAAATATGGAAATAAAAACTTTGGCCCACTTTAAAATTTCTCTAGTGTGATTCTTGAATCATTCTTGGAAACACTGGAAACAATTTAGAAACTTGAATGCTGATTTTCTGAAGAAAACATTTGCCATATATGCTCATTAAAAACAGGAAACAAATGGAATGAAACTTGCCGAATTTTGTTTCCTTGAACATTTTCACACCATACTGAATTGCTGTGATTTTGTGCTGAATTGATGCTTTTGCTAAATTTCTGGAAATCTGCATCGTACCACTTTTCTTCTCATTTGTACACTTGAGTTCCTGGAAGTAAATAAGGGATTTCTTTGTTGAATCCTCCAGATTTTCTTGTTGCCGAATCTCTTGACTAACTGTCACTGTGTGGTCTTCCTTGTACATGTCATTTGTACACCAGCCATCATGTATACTTCCCTTATTGTTGTTTAGTTTGAATGATACATGTATGCACCCATTTTATGTCCATCCTTGCTCTGCCATGTCTTTTGACCCATGCATTAACAATCTGACCTGCTTGTGCATGATCTGAACTATTTGAGCCACCCATGTATATTTGTATAGCTTCATATTTGTGTGGCTAATATGACTTGTACATGTAGGATCTAAATTAACTCTAGAGGGGGGTGAATAGGGTTTATTGCAGATTTTTGCTGAGTAATTAAATAATAACAACACGGATAATAATCAGAATAAATACGGAAAATAAATAACACGCAGATATACCTAGCTTCATCAAAACCCTGCCTACTACTGCATTCCCCAAGGTTTCTACTAGGAGTTAAAACAATCTATATTCTTACAATCCCTTGTAAACTTGCGACACTCGCTCCCAACTGTTCTTAACCCTACGCTCAAAACCCTGCACTAGTTTCTATCCCCGAAACAAGATTTCTCCGAATTACAAATCCCGTAATTAGTCTTCCTAGTTTTACAGAAAAACTAGAAAACTTTAATAACAATTACAAACTAAAAAAGCAACTAAAAACCCTTTTAAATCAAAACCCTAGTTTACTATGTCCTTGTCCCTTTTAAATCTTGGCCGTATCCTTTTTTATTTGCTTCACCGCTTCACTTTTGGCCCGATCACCTTTATTTCTCTAGAATTAAAAATGGGGGTTGACGATCCAGCTAGGGTTTGTAATCTCCTTTGATTTTAGGCAGTTGCTCTCTCTTCTCTCATATGCTCGAACCTATGGTGGTTATCTTTGTATAATTTGAGTGGAATACTTCGTTTCTGATCCAAGCGATTTTGCGTTCTCTGGTTTGTTTTTTAATTCGAATATTTGTTTTAATTTATGTTCGAACATGACTGAATAATGGCCAGTGATGATTGGGTGTATTTATAGGAATAAAAATCCTAAAAATTCTCTGATTTCGTATATTAGATTGGTCATGAAATATACGAAAATATTTGGGGCTTAACTTTGAATTTTTCTTGAACTTCTGAATATTTTTTCAATTTTAAATGTTGTGTTAACTTCTGAAACTTTAATATATACGTGAATTTTGGGGCTCGACTTTGAATTGTTCTTGAGTGTTTCGGTTTTGAATTACTCCCTTAAGTTTTGGCACCAATTTGTGAGATATGTTCTGGACTTTAAATTGGGTTTGAAATCTTCAAACTTTTTGGACTTCGAATGTGTGGCTTAATTTCTGGATCTTCAAAATTCATTTTTGGTTGTCCCTTTCAAAATTAAACTTTGCCAATAAATTTGAATTGACTTTTTGATGCTTTATTTGAAGTCTTTAATTGCTTAAGAACTGATAATAAATTTGAACTAGTGAATGATTAAGCATGATGTACCACCTTTGCTTAAGCTCTAGCACCTAGTCTTGAATACTTATATAAGAATAGGTACTACACTTTGATTTGTGTCGACTTTGAAATTGTCATTTTTGATAAGAACAGTTGCTACTTGAACATCCCTTAGAATGTTTATACTGTTCGACTTGCCATTTCACACTTGACTTGTCCACCCCTTGTTTAGCACTTGCTGCACCTGTATATTGTTGTTTATACTCAATCGTTCCTTTATTTTTGCTCGAACATATGCTGACACTCCCCTTGTGATCTTTTCTTTAATGTATACTACTGCTTCGGCCATGTATAATTCCTCTTGCACCATACTATTGAAAATTACTTGCCTCATAAAACCATGTAGTATTGCACTTGTACATAAGCTTTCTCCACTGTTTGAACCATTTATCACCTTTGATGTTTTACTTGTATGTATTAACTTGTATGACCTGTTAGTTTTGCTGAATCTTGAATTTATTCAGCACCATTGTCTTTGTGTTATCATATTAGACATGTCCATTCTGCATGTAAATATGCTTGACCATATTCTTGCTGTATATGTTGCCCACATGCAAACTGTATTCACTCTTGCACCTAAAACTTGAAGAACATATGATATGCTTGTTCTTTGTTGAGCTTCATGTGACTCGTGTTGCTATGTGCACCTTGACCACATATGCACTATGTATCTTCCTGTTGCACCATATCCTTGTGTAACCTGAGCCTTGTATTTGAGCACTCTAACTTGGTATTGTAGTTGTTTCACCATTTTCTTGAGACTTTGCTTGCACCCACGTATGTTTGCATGTAGATTTGCTATGAACTTGTATTGCCATTGTTCAATCACTTGCATTTGTTCATGCTCCTAGTTGTGTGTGCTCCATTGCACTGCTATGTTGCTGTGTAAACTTATTGCACCATTGGCTTCATTGACAAGTACTTGACCATTTTTCATGTGTATCTGTGTTGATTGAATCACTTACGCTTTTGTGTTCTTGTTTTTGTCATAGCTCTATTTCCATGTGTGTACTTGCTTGTTGCACTTTTACATCCCTGTTTCACTTATATTTGCTTTGAGCATGGCGTGACTTGTGCTCGACCACTTTATTTTGTTCATGCTCTCGACCATATTCATATGCACTGAGTCGAGTTGGTCCACGTGGCTTCTTCTCAGATGCTATACTGTATTTTGATTGGCTAGGCAGTGCACACATTTATATTTATACTTGTGTGTGCATGTAACACCCCGCCTCCGCTAGGGTCACTCGCTAAGGAATGCACTAGCTTTAGAGGGGCATTATTGGTAAACATGCACAGAAATATCACAAGACAGAACATATAACATAGCGGAAGTAAAATCAAACTTTCATAAACATTAATAATTAAGGTCTAAAGCCTTTTACATCAGAGTACATCAAAACCTGTCTTGCAATAATAAAGAAGCATAAAGACTTTTTCATAAATTATTCCCCAAGTAAAAACAGTAAAGTAGCCATAGCCAAGGAAAGTCCAAGCCATCCATGATGACCTTCAAGCAGAAGAAGTCCGAACTAAACAGCAGTATTTCCTCCCTGTAACCTGGGGGGGAAACGGAAGAAAAGAGGCGAAACAAAACGGGTCAGTCAAAAAGACTGAGTAAGCCCTATCTACTATTAGCATAAAAACTAGTAAAGTTAACTGACATGAGAAACTGAGATGAACATAAGCATGATAACAAGATAGATAAGCTAAATCAAAATAACAGGATGAACTACTGAACTCACATAAACTAAGATGTCATGATAAATTACGATGTCAAGATAAAACAAGGTATCACATCGTCAGGTTTCTATCAAGTATAATATCCCCAAGATATCTGTCACGTATAACGCCCCGTGATATCTATCCTGTATTTTAGCTCTGCACCTACCGTACTAGTATCCCCACCGTGTCATGTGTTAACCAAGAATGACCCTCACTCAAAAGTCGTGTAATGGTCCATGTCAACCTAATATATCGCATATATAGGTTACTCAACTTGTATGTTTTATTCCATGTAAATGTTCAGTCCCTTGCCGTAGACCATACGGGCTTTCCCATGAGATTCTATATTACTTTAACATAGTTGCATGATCCTTAAGATCGGTTTGGACTGTTACCCTAAACCTAGCTAGGGTCTTCCAACATGAATTATCGTTTGTGCAACTAGGACTTATGCTACCTAGGGCTACTAGGGATTATGCTTACCTATTGCACGTTTTCGTATCTCGGTTTTGGTTCAACCACCCAGGGCCACTAGGATTTACGCTAACCGTCAACCGCGCCCTTTTTCCCACGCATTCATCGTGAATCGTTTTTCCATGACTGTATGCACATGTATCACATCGTGCCATCCGAGTCCTGTCACAGGGCAGACCAGGAAATACAGGACTCGGTCGGGAGCTTACGATTCATCTGCCGATGCAGATGCTAAGGTCTGTTTTTCTATTCGTGGCTATGGTCCCACGAGACCCCTCCCTCAACTAGTGAAAGACAAGACAGGATAAATCCTGTATGAGAACACAACACTGGCCAACCCACATCCAAGCCTTACCGCAACCATAATTAGATAGCAATTATGGTCTTTTGGGTGTTCTCTGCCTTTCCGTACGTACACGCTTGACCAAAGATGGTAGGTAGCCTGACGAAAAATGCTATCTAGGGTACGACCGTTGTAAAGGCCCGCAAATCCGTGCTATCTGAATTGACTAATAACACCACGCGTCCAACCCAAATTGCACAGAAATACGAATCATTATTAGAAAGAAGATAGAGGATGAGAAATAGAAAGAAAGAAAACTTAGAATAGAAGAAAAACGAAGACCACAAACTCACAGCGGAACGGATAAAATATATTATATAACATAAGCTTTGAAATACAATCTGTTTGTACATATATACATACCATCATCAGAGTACATAACATTTGATTCGGCGGAAGTAACTCTAAATAACTAACGTTGAAGCCTCCAGCTTCAAGCTCCTCCAAGTGTATCTGTAAAAGCCTGAAACACTTGACTGCCCGTACAAATTTGGGCACCCAAGAGTTTAGGGAAAACAAACAAAAACAAACTCTGGGTCAGTCAGGGGACTGGTGTGAGTAAACTCCAACCACTCGTTTAACTTTCAAAACCCTTTTCAAAAGAAAAGATAATAGTAAGACCAGCCCACACATAAACACGGACGGTTTTTACCTTACTATAACCCAAAACACTTTGATATCAAATCCAGTGATATTATAATAATGTCTACATCAAGTAAATAACCAAATAGTAGAACGCTTGCATCTCACGCTCCACATATATAGTATAAAATCAAAAACCGCATGGCGCTTATTGGAGATTGGATTCCAACATGACAAGGTATGGGACCACCTTCCGATGATGTATCTCTAGAGGCAAATACACCTGGGTTCAACAAGAACGTCTTGCAACCCGGCCCACACATGACCGACCACTCATTTCGCTTGAGTGTATCGAATGTATATCACCAACGGTTGGACTCAAACCACCGTTCCCAAATGGGCAGAATCGATAGATTTAGAACAAAAAGAATTTCTCTAGATAGGTGATTATACACCCTAATGGGTGCGACCCACATAGCCATGCTGCCTGCCCGATTTTTGTCCTTTCCCGGTTGTTGAGGCCTGAGGCTACACATACTTACCATTCATTGATAACACCATCACTTTGAATGCCACATTGTCAGATCCGTTAATCACTAGTTGAGTTTGCACAAATATTCTGGATATTATGCTAAGGGATAAATCCGTTGCAACCATATACATTCATACAGACCAACCCATTTGATCATTGGAAATACTCTGTCAGACATTCGTCCATTTACGTTCGTTCTGGGATTGAACGACACCGAAGGCACTATTTCTATAAATAGAAAAAGCCCTTGCACTTCACTCCGTCTTCAATATATTCAGCATACTTGGTTCGCAACGCTTATGCCAATACGGAGTGGTTCTTCGGATAATAATCCAACCGGTCTCTCCATATTGACAACGATGGTCAAAACTTCGATAGTCTGTGATTTAACTATCGAATAAAAACAAGTGTTCAATCAACCATATCAAACAAATCACTGGGCCCTTAATTAATATTTCATTAATTAAATCTCTTCTCCATTTTTCTCTATCAATATTTGTTATCCAAATATTTCAATAACCATATTTGCCCTTTTCGCTATTTTTGATTTCGTTTCCTTATCGAATTCTATATATATCGATATATAGATTTCTAATTGTCAATTTTCTTAAAAATATTCTAACTCCTTAAATTTCCGGAAAAATTCGCCATAACCTCCCCTGTATCGGGAGCATCGGGAAATTTCAAATAGCTTCCCGGTATCTTCCTCAATCAAAAAGAAAAAGGAAAAGCCAAGCGGCTTGCCGATACGGCGCATAAAACCCATATATGAATTTAAACATGTACCTTTTTGTCGAGCACATAAATTAAAATCTTCATCACTTTATCCCATACCTGTCTAACACATGTTCACCTGTTTTCAATTCAATTCAACACTATCTAATCGTTGAATTCAGTTTCGCCCATTTATTCTTTAATTAGTCATTTTGCCTATTTCACTTCTTCGTTTGAACATAGCACGTTCAAATAAAATGTTTAACTTGCTCACAACCAAATTGAATTTCAATTTCAATTCTAGTTTCCCTTTTTGATTTCGAATATAAATTTTTAAATCGAAATTACTTATTCAAACCCCAATATTCATTCGAAATCCCATTAACTAATTTCTATTCAATTTAGTTAATTTTATTCAATAAATCAAAATCTGGTTTCTGTTTCAAAAATCATATTCATTTACACAACTTGAATTCCCATATATTTTACAACTCAACTCTGAGATTTTCTAAATAGAAACTTCGGATTTCTCGCTTAAAATCCACTTATAATATTAAATAAACCATATGGTTTTAAAACGATTCTGGCGCTGTTTTTCTGAAAATTTGATTTTGACATAACTCAAAATCTATACGACGAAATCCAGATTTTTCTTCTTCATTAGAAAACTATTATCAAACCGGTCTTGACGTTTCTTGTTTCAAAGAATTCCGACTTCAATTGCATTCTGTATATTCGATTGAAGTTCGAATCGCTATTTTACGAACTGCAGCGCTGCGGCGAGTTCGTTTTAATTATATTTATAAATATAAACTTTTTAAACTTCTTAAAAAGTGATTTCAACTTCGTCCAATATATATATTCATATATGTTTCAAATTCCATTTGAATCTTTACATTTCAAATTCCATAGTTTTAAATCCTGTATTCAAATCCCATTTGAAATCCTTTATTCGAATTTCATTGCAAATTCTTTATTCGAATTTCATTTCAAATTCTTTATTCGAATTCCCATTTCAAATCCAACTCCTTTTTGAATTTCTATCTTTGAAATTCATACTTGAATTTAAATATCCAAACTCCATTTAAATTTCTATTTGAAATTCTAAGTGTTTCAAATCCCATTTGAACTTCTATATTCCAATTTCTATATTTGAATTCTATTGAAATTCAAATGTTCAAACTCCTTTTTAAATTCTATATTCAAGATTCCATAGTTTAAACCCATTTGAATTTCATATTCAAATCCATAGATCGAATCCTATTCGAATTCAATTTGAATCTCTTATATTCAAATTTCATTTTTCATTTCCGACCCCATTTGAATTTCTAATATTCAAATTCATTTTCAACACCATTTGAATTTCCATTTTTCAAATTCATTTGAATTTCCTTGAATTCAAATTCCATTTCAAAACTATTTGGATTCCCTATTTTGAAATCCTATTTCAATTCTACTTTGAAATCCTACTTTCAAAGTTTATTCCAAATTCTATTTTGAAATCTCATATTCAAATTTCTACTTGAATTTCTATATTCAATTTCATGTTCAAATTCAACACTTGAATTTCTATTTCAAATCTCAATTCAAATTTCATATTTAAATTCCATTCAAATCTCTATTCAAATTTCACATTTGAATTCTTCTTTTGAAATTCTATATTTCAAATTTTATTCGATTCTTCTTTGAAATTCTATATTTCAAAGTCTGTTCAATTCTTTTTTTTGGAATTCTATTTTTAAAGTCTATTTCAAATTTTCTTTTGGAAATTCTGTTTTGAAATTCTATTTCAAATTCTATTTGGAAATTCTATTTCAAATTCCATATATTCAAACACCATTTGGAAGTTCTATATCCAAATCCACTTTGGATTTTCTATTTGAATTCTAAATTCAAATTTCCATTTCCTTTTCTATTATTCAAATTCTAGATTTAAATTTCCTTTTGAATCATATTTTCAAAACACTTGTATTTCTATTTCTGAATTCAAATGATAATTCTTTTCGCTTCATTTATAACTTCGTTATAAAAGAACTATTTATAAACTTCGTTTATAAAGGAACTACTTGTTTTATTTTTCAAAACAAGTTTATATCTTTATTTCCTTTAAAAATTCAAATTCTATTTAAAAATAGAATTTTTCCCTTTTAAAATCTCAAATATCCTTTTAATTGGCCCAGTGATATTTAAACACACAAAGCAACGAATTATTTATTTTTCTAACACATCATATATAACAATATATATGCAAACAAATAAACAAACAGATAATATATTTTTGAGGAATCCAGTAGGATTCCTCCAACCTGTTTTCCTGCATCCACAGATGTTAGCACATAAATAATACCCATTCTGCTTCGTGGCAGAATATCGCGGTATAGAAGGTCATCCACTAATCATAGCGTGGGGCGTATAGGGTAATCATCCGCTATAAAACTGCGGGCATCCGCTAATGAGACTGCGGGAATCCAACCAATCAATCAACCCAATATATATATATATATAGCCTAAATAACTAATATATATAAAACAACCAGAAAATATTCACACAAGCAACAAACAATTATTTTTAAGGAAATAAAAATAATTCTAAAGGTGAGTGAGATTTACTCACTTGATTCCATTTGTGCTGAATACCCAGTTAATTCCATGTTGTTGTGTCTTACGAATCAACTCGAGTGGAATCTATACACCTATAATTTATTTGATTCTATTTTCAATTAAACTGTATTTATTTTAAATTAATTTACTAAAACAATTAAATTAATTATCCCATGAATTTTAAATTCATAAAACACATACCTTATTGCTAATGAAAACACCAGACAACTCCACCAATTATGTCCTCAAACTTCCGATCCATTTCTATTGAAACTCATCCCAAAATATTGCACTTCCCTTTTCTGCATTTCCTCGAACATCTTACCGTCACTCCACCATCCGTTAACAGTTGGGGACCAAGCTTACCTCCAATATCCCACTGTCGAACTCTAATCTCCTCAATGAACCCTAGATTTAACTCTCCATCACCCACAAACAATTCGCACTCCAAACAAACAAATCCGAGCTCCTCCTTTTCTAGTGCAAAACCCAACATCGACCTTCCCAAAACAGAAGTCCATCTCTACACAGTTCCATTTAACTGTCGAACCCAGAAATCAACTCGCGAACCCCTCTCCAGAACGCGAGCAACATATACGTCGATCTACTCGACCTCGACATTGACAACCCCAAATTTTCGAACGCCTCCGGTCTTGATTTGAGATGTAGGGTTGCCGTGATTGGATTTCGAGCTTCGGTGGACTCCTGGCTTTGATCGCGATTCATAATTTCTTTTTTTTTTTTTATACGAGGATGGTATTGCTTAACATTTCGTGACTGGGGAAAAAGAATGGAGGGGATCGGCTTTAAATATACCAAGAGGGAACAAGTATTGCTGCTCGAGGTAGGGAGCAAAAAGTCGGCCATTAAATTGATGTTTCCCTGATGACGAAGAGGGAAGACAGAAAATTGTGCTCGAGAAGAAACATCTGCGTGATTTTACTACTTAGGGTAGCTTAAGGTGAGAGATAGGTCGGCCACATTCCTTTTTTTTACTATTTTTTTTAATTTTTCCCTTATAAACATTGATTTGAATTTGATTTTTATTTCCTGTTCGAAAATATCCCATGGTCCTTTATTTTCAACAGCGAACCTTTATTTTGACTGATGTTATAAGGTTATAATGCTGCTCTGAACTCAATGGAACCGATTCTGAATTTTAATTCAACTTGTCTATAAGAGATACAATTTAAATTAACAATTTAAATTAAATTTGATTTAAAATATAAATCAATTCCAAACAATTAATTCTAATTCAATATAAAATTTATATAAATCGGCTAAATTGTTTCCAATATGGTTTTGACTCTAAATCCGATTGGTTTCTTCTTCGTATACGATTATTCAATATATTTGCTATTAAACCATATATCGATTATTAAATCGATAAATCCAATAAAAATTCATTTATATTATATATTCAACATTTAAAACCATACTAAATATTTAAAATAAACTGTTCAAAAATCTGGGTCGTTACATTCTTTCCCCCTTAAAATAATTTCGTCCTCGAAATTGCTAAGGTAGGAAAATGGTACAAATCCATTTCTTTTCCACATCTCACTTATGTTGAAACTCAACTCCTCATATTCCAACAAACTTAATTCCACCAAAACTTTTGGCCTTCCTTCACTTAATTCGAATGATCTACGATCAATCCATTTATATCCAATCTATATTCCACTAAACCAATTTCAAATTGATTCTAGTCAATTGATTTACTTCAATCCATTTAACTTGCTTAAGTTAAATTTAAATTCCAGAATTCAAATCCTTGGGTTTTTCTCTTCAAATTCTTTTGAAATCCTATAAATATATACATGTATATATTTTCATTTCAAATTCAAAACATTTGAATTTTCAAACCACTTGTTTTCTTTTCAAACAAATTCCATCAAAACTTTTTTTCCTAAGGTAGCAATTCATCACTTAGAAACTCGGAAATGAACACTGATGATGTTGCAATCATCATCAGAATAATTTCCCAGCCACTGAAGTGAGTTCAGTGCTTTATTATTTCCAAATCCATGATTTTCTTTCAAATCCTTTAAACAAATCTATATTATTTTAATATACTTTGAAAAATATTTTCAACTTCCCAGGATTTTGAATTCTTAATTCTGGTTTGAATTAAATTCTAATTCATCTCATTTGTATATTCTTCATTCATACAAATTCTATTTGGTTATAAATAACCATTCTAATTTTTTTATAATCTCATTTGATTATAAATTCAACATCCAACACATCCATATAATAATAATTCTAGAAAATTATTCTTTCTATATCAAAAATATAATTTTGGGTAAAATTATTTCATCCACCCACTTAAAAACAATATCATGTTCAATCTTCTGTTCAAGCATTTAGAAATTCCTACCGATTTCGTGGCGTCCCACGATTCGACCAGAATTCATAAACTACCCAACAGACAAGCCAACACAATATAAAACAACTTTTATATCAAATAACAAATACGCTCTCTCGTATATATATACTCAACTCATTCTAGAGTACTACTGACTCTATCTCTAATGAGCACATGCCACACAAGCCTAGGTGTTCGCTCAACCTAAGCTCTGATACCAACTGTAAAGGCCCGCAAATCCGTGCTATCTGAATTGACTAATAACACCACGCGTCCAACCCAAATTGCACAGAAATACGAATCATTATTAGAAAGAAGATAGAGGATGAGAAATAGAAAGAAAGAAAACTTAGAATAGAAGAAAAACGAAGACCACAAACTCACAGCGGAACGGATAAAATATATTATATAACATAAGCTTTGAAATACAATCTGTTTGTACATATATACATACCATCATCAGAGTACATAACATTTGATTCGGCGGAAGTAACTCTAAATAACTAACGTTGAAGCCTCCAGCTTCAAGCTCCTCCAAGTGTATCTGTAAAAGCCTGAAACACTTGACTGCCCGTACAAATTTGGGCACCCAAGAGTTTAGGGAAAACAAACAAAAACAAACTCTGGGTCAGTCAGGGGACTGGTGTGAGTAAACTCCAACCACTCGTTTAACTTTCAAAACCCTTTTCAAAAGAAAAGATAATAGTAAGACCAGCCCACACATAAACACGGACGGTTTTTACCTTACTATAACCCAAAACACTTTGATATCAAATCCAGTGATATTATAATAATGTCTACATCAAGTAAATAACCAAATAGTAGAACGCTTGCATCTCACGCTCCACATATATAGTATAAAATCAAAAACCGCATGGCGCTTATTGGAGATTGGATTCCAACATGACAAGGTATGGGACCACCTTCCGATGATGTATCTCTAGAGGCAAATACACCTGGGTTCAACAAGAACGTCTTGCAACCCGGCCCACACATGACCGACCACTCATTTCGCTTGAGTGTATCGAATGTATATCACCAACGGTTGGACTCAAACCACCGTTCCCAAATGGGCAGAATCGATAGATTTAGAACAAAAAGAATTTCTCTAGATAGGTGATTATACACCCTAATGGGTGCGACCCACATAGCCATGCTGCCTGCCCGATTTTTGTCCTTTCCCGGTTGTTGAGGCCTGAGGCTACACATACTTACCATTCATTGATAACACCATCACTTTGAATGCCACATTGTCAGATCCGTTAATCACTAGTTGAGTTTGCACAAATATTCTGGATATTATGCTAAGGGATAAATCCGTTGCAACCATATACATTCATACAGACCAACCCATTTGATCATTGGAAATACTCTGTCAGACATTCGTCCATTTACGTTCGTTCTGGGATTGAACGACACCGAAGGCACTATTTCTATAAATAGAAAAAGCCCTTGCACTTCACTCCGTCTTCAATATATTCAGCATACTTGGTTCGCAACGCTTATGCCAATACGGAGTGGTTCTTCGGATAATAATCCAACCGGTCTCTCCATATTGACAACGATGGTCAAAACTTCGATAGTCTGTGATTTAACTATCGAATAAAAACAAGTGTTCAATCAACCATATCAAACAAATCACTGGGCCCTTAATTAATATTTCATTAATTAAATCTCTTCTCCATTTTTCTCTATCAATATTTGTTATCCAAATATTTCAATAACCATATTTGCCCTTTTCGCTATTTTTGATTTCGTTTCCTTATCAAATTCTATATATATCGATATATAGATTTCTAATTGTCAATTTTCTTAAAAATATTCTAACTCCTTAAATTTCCGGAAAAATTCGCCATAACCTCCCCTGTATCGGGAGCATCGGGAAATTTCAAATAGCTTCCCGGTATCTTCCTCAATCAAAAAGAAAAAGGAAAAGCCAAGCGGCTTGCCGATACGGCGCATAAAACCCATATATGAATTTAAACATGTACTTTTTTGTCGAGCACATAAATTAAAATCTTCATCACTTTATCCCATACCTGTCTAACACATGTTCACCTGTTTTCAATTCAATTCAACACTATCTAATCGTTGAATTCAGTTTCGCCCATTTATTCTTTAATTAGTCATTTTGCCTATTTCACTTCTTCGTTTGAACATAGCACGTTCAAATAAAATGTTTAACTTGCTCACAACCAAATTGAATTTCAATTTCAATTCTAGTTTCCCTTTTTGATTTCGAATATAATTTTTTAAATCGAAATTACTTATTCAAACCCCAATATTCATTCGAAATCCCATTAACTAATTTCTATTCAATTTAGTTAATTTTATTCAATAAATCAAAATCTGGTTTCTGTTTCAAAAATCATATTCATTTACACAACTTGAATTCCCATATATTTTACAACTCAACTCTGAGATTTTCTAAATAGAAACTTCGGATTTCTCGCTTAAAATCCACTTATAATATTAAATAAACCATATGGTTTTAAAACGATTCTGGCGCTGTTTTTCTGAAAATTTGATTTTGACATAACTCAAAATCTATACGACGAAATCCAGATTTTTCTTCTTCATTAGAAAACTATTATCAAACCGGTCTTGACGTTTCTTGTTTCAAAGAATTCCGACTTCAATTGCATTCTGTATATTCGATTGAAGTTCGAATCGCTATTTTACGAACTGCAGCGCTGCGGCGAGTTCGTTTTAATTATATTTATAAATATAAACTTTTTAAACTTCTTAAAAAGTGATTTCAACTTCGTCCAATATATATATTCATATATGTTTCAAATTCCATTTGAATCTTTACATTTCAAATTCCATAGTTTTAAATCCTGTATTCAAATCCCATTTGAAATCCTTTATTCGAATTTCATTGCAAATTCTTTATTCGAATTTCATTTCAAATTCTTTATTCGAATTCCCATTTCAAATCCAACTCCTTTTTGAATTTCTATCTTTGAAATTCATACTTGAATTTAAATATCCAAACTCCATTTAAATTTCTATTTGAAATTCTAAGTGTTTCAAATCCCATTTGAACTTCTATATTCCAATTTCTATATTTGAATTCTATTGAAATTCAAATGTTCAAACTCCTTTTTAAATTCTATATTCAAGATTCCATAGTTTAAACCCATTTGAATTTCATATTCAAATCCATAGATCGAATCCTATTCGAATTCAATTTGAATCTCTTATATTCAAATTTCATTTTTCATTTCCGACCCCATTTGAATTTCTAATATTCAAATTCATTTTCAACACCATTTGAATTTCCATTTTTCAAATTCATTTGAATTTCCTTGAATTCAAATTCCATTTCAAAACTATTTGGATTCCCTATTTTGAAATCCTATTTCAATTCTACTTTGAAATCCTACTTTCAAAGTTTATTCCAAATTCTATTTTGAAATCTCATATTCAAATTTCTACTTGAATTTCTATATTCAATTTCATGTTCAAATTCAACACTTGAATTTCTATTTCAAATCTCAATTCAAATTTCATATTTAAATTCCATTCAAATCTCTATTCAAATTTCACATTTGAATTCTTCTTTTGAAATTCTATATTTCAAATTTTATTCGATTCTTCTTTGAAATTCTATATTTCAAAGTCTGTTCAATTCTTTTTTTTGGAATTCTATTTTTAAAGTCTATTTCAAATTTTCTTTTGGAAATTCTGTTTTGAAATTCTATTTCAAATTCTATTTGGAAATTCTATTTCAAATTCCATATATTCAAACACCATTTGGAAGTTCTATATCCAAATCCACTTTGGATTTTCTATTTGAATTCTAAATTCAAATTTCCATTTCCTTTTCTATTATTCAAATTCTAGATTTAAATTTCCTTTTGAATCATATTTTCAAAACACTTGTATTTCTATTTCTGAATTCAAATGATAATTCTTTTCGCTTCATTTATAACTTCGTTATAAAAGAACTATTTATAAACTTCGTTTATAAAGGAACTACTTGTTTTATTTTTCAAAACAAGTTTATATCTTTATTTCCTTTAAAAATTCAAATTCTATTTAAAAATAGAATTTTTCCCTTTTAAAATCTCAAATATCCTTTTAATTGGCCCAGTGATATTTAAACACACAAAGCAACGAATTATTTATTTTTCTAACACATCATATATAACAATATATATGCAAACAAATAAACAAACAGATAATATATTTTTGAGGAATCCAGTTGGATTCCTCCAACCTGTTTTCCTGCATCCACAGATGTTAGCACATAAATAATACCCATTCTGCTTCGTGGCAGAATATCGCGGTATAGAAGGTCATCCACTAATCATAGCGTGGGGCGTATAGGGTAATCATCCGCTATAAAACTGCGGGCATCCGCTAATGAGACTGCGGGAATCCAACCAATCAATCAACCCAATATATATATATATATAGCCTAAATAACTAATATATATAAAACAACCAGAAAATATTCACACAAGCAACAAACAATTATTTTTAAGGAAATAAAAATAATTCTAAAGGTGAGTGAGATTTACTCACTTGATTCCATTTGTGCTGAATACCCAGTTAATTCCATGTTGTTGTGTCTTACGAATCAACTCGAGTGGAATCTATACACCTATAATTTATTTGATTCTATTTTCAATTAAACTGTATTTATTTTAAATTAATTTACTAAAACAATTAAATTAATTATCCCATGAATTTTAAATTCATAAAACACATACCTTATTGCTAATGAAAACACCAGACAACTCCACCAATTATGTCCTCAAACTTCCGATCCATTTCTATTGAAACTCATCCCAAAATATTGCACTTCCCTTTTCTGCATTTCCTCGAACATCTTACCGTCACTCCACCATCCGTTAACAGTTGGGGACCAAGCTTACCTCCAATATCCCACTGTCGAACTCTAATCTCCTCAATGAACCCTAGATTTAACTCTCCATCACCCACAAACAATTCGCACTCCAAACAAACAAATCCGAGCTCCTCCTTTTCTAGTGCAAAACCCAACATCGACCTTCCCAAAACAGAAGTCCATCTCTACACAGTTCCATTTAACTGTCGAACCCAGAAATCAACTCGCGAACCCCTCTCCAGAACGCGAGCAACATATACGTCGATCTACTCGACCTCGACATTGACAACCCCAAATTTTCGAACGCCTCCGGTCTTGATTTGAGATGTAGGGTTGCCGTGATTGGATTTCGAGCTTCGGTGGACTCCTGGCTTTGATCGCGATTCATAATTTCTTTTTTTTTTTTTTATACGAGGATGGTATTGCTTAACATTTCGTGACTGGGGAAAAAGAATGGAGGGGATCGGCTTTAAATATACCAAGAGGGAACAAGTATTGCTGCTCGAGGTAGGGAGCAAAAAGTCTGCCATTAAATTGATGTTTCCCTGATGACGAAGAGGGAAGACAGAAAATTGTGCTCGAGAAGAAACATCTGCGTGATTTTACTACTTAGGGTAGCTTTAGGTGAGAGATAGGTCGGCCACATTCCTTTTTTTTACTATTTTTTTTAATTTTTCCCTTATAAACATTGATTTGAATTTGATTTTTATTTCCTGTTCGAAAATATCCCATGGTCCTTTATTTTCAACAGCGAACCCTTATTTTGACTGATGTTATAAGGTTATAATGCTGCTCTGAACTCAATGGAACCGATTCTGAATTTTAATTCAACTTGTCTATAAGAGATACAATTTAAATTAACAATTTAAATTAAATTTGATTTAAAATATAAATCAATTCCAAACAATTAATTCTAATTCAATATAAAATTTATATAAATCGGCTAAATTGTTTCCAATATGGTTTTGACTCTAAATCCGATTGGTTTCTTCTTCGTATACGATTATTCAATATATTTGCTATTAAACCATATATCGATTATTAAATCGATAAATCCAATAAAAATTCATTTATATTATATATTCAACATTTAAAACCATACTAAATATTTAAAATAAACTGTTCAAAAATCTGGGTCGTTACAACCGTGTTTCGTCGACTATACCCTATCCATCCCCGTCTTTAGGTCGCTCGTATAGCAACCAAGGCATACTCTTGGTTCTTCTAACGCAGACCTTAACCTCTCATGAGCCTAGTATAATTACCTGGCAGCCCACAGAGGGATCCCAAGAATATCCTCACGTTCCCCGAAGCCGCTGCTTCGTTACCCAGTTCGCTGGAGCCTTTATCTAAATCAGATACTTGCTCCTACTCGTATACTTAAACGATGACCTACCGTATCAGGTTACTCATCTATCTATGAACTGGTCTAAATTTCCTTGACTAAGAATCATTACTTAGTTATCCTTCAACTAAGGTTTACCACTTAGCCTTATTCCCGTTATCCTTGTTAATTACGGTTACCCACCTAATTCTCCGAATTAGGGTTTATATAACAGATTAAGTGTCACTTAAGTTCATGACTTAATCCCGTCTACAAATCATGTCAAAATTTGGCTAAGTATCCAAGTTCAAGACTTAACCCGTCTACAAATCATGCTCAAGTTGGTTAAGTATATATTAACTTGACCCTATCAAATTACTTAGTCAAACCGGTCAAGTGTATTCAAGCGATTCATGACTTAGCCTTATCATGTTTTCACGTTATATTGGTTAAGTATGGGTTAACTTAACCTCAATAAATTCACGAGTTAGATTGGTTAAGTATAGATCACTTAACCACATCAAATTAACGAGTTAGATTGTTTAAGTTTAGGTCACTTAACCACATCAAATTAACGGGTTAGATTGGTTAAGTATAGGTCACTTAACCACATCAAATTAACGAGTTAGATTAGTTAAGTGTTTAACTTAACCCCATTAAACTACCAAGTGGGATTAATTAAGTCTAGGCTAACTTAGCCCCATCCGATCATCATGTTTAGACAAGTTGAGTCTAATCTTAACCCCATCCATTAACTGTATCTTTCGGTTAAGTGTCATTAAGAAAACTTACTTAACCTTACCAAATTATCGTGTTGGATTGATTAAGTGTTGGTTAACTTAACCCCGTCCACTAGTCGTATAAAAATGGTTAAGTGTCATTAGGCAAATCAAGTTACTTAACCTACCCAACCTTGTCATGTTTTGTTAAGTATCATTAGCCTAATCAATTTACTTAACCCCTTTGTCCATGTCATATTTGGTTAAGAGTCATTAATCAAATTAACTTAACCCTATCATGTGGCATTAATTACTTAATGCACCCCAACCTCTCACATTAGACTTTGTTGTGGTTACTAGTTAAGCCGGTCGGTTCCGGGTAGCTTTACACCACAACTTGGTCTAACCTCGGGTTCAAGCACAACATGACCAACTTCTCACATTGGGTCCTATTGTTTGCAACTACTAGTTAGGCCGGTCGGTTCCGGGTAGCTTTATGTTGCAAACTCAACCCAACCTCGAGTTGGCCACTTTCATGTTTAGTCTAGTGTCATGTTCATATTCAAGTTTCAAGCAATCGGGTAGACCTAACTTAATAGGTAAATTCCCAATGGGTAGACCTAACTTAATAGGTAAATTCCCAAGCTTATGTTTTTATGCATACTTACATGTCAACTTCCATGTTATATTTCAAGTCATGTTTTCAAGTATAAACACATGTCATATTTAACGTTACACGTTGTCATGTTTATACCCATTTACCCAAATCATGTTCATGTCATTATGTTTTCCCATAATTTGACCCCAACGCATTTAAGCTCGCATATACGTTCGCAACAACGTAATGGATTAAAAGAAGAGACTTGACAAAGGCATGACAAAAATGGATATTAAGCCACAAGTTAATCATGGTGGCAAATGAGGCACTAATGTGTTCATTAACTTGCATGTTACATTCTTAAGCCTCAAAACATGCATAAACCCAAACTTGGCACATAAGCGAATCATGGTGACAAAAGACATGGAATGATGACTAGAAACTCGCATATATCATCATATAAGGGTTATGACTTCATATGCAAGTTGACATAAAGGTTATGAGGGTTCTCATGTTGCCTAATGCAACATTTCAACATAAAGGTTGTAGCTTTTAGCTCACAAGATCAAGATAATGACTTCATAAACTTGCATGACATGATAGCATGTATCATACTCAATGATCAAACCCAAACTTGCAACATGAACATTTAACTTCATAGTTAATATCTAAGAGTAGGGAAAGGGCTTACATTGCTATGAAGGCACAAAAGATATGACAAAGCCCTTATGCAATCAAATAGACCCAAAATGCAAGCTTTAACATAAAAACCCTTGAGCCAAAATGATCAAAACCCTTGCTTTATGATGCAAAGATAGAAACTTGACTTGAATGCAAGCTAATGACACTCATACAAGCTTGAAAACACTTGTATGCATGGAAAATCTCTCATAGAAACCATTTAGAAATTTTATGAAGAGAGTGGAGGCCATGAGAGGTAGAATTTTGCCATAGTTTAGTTGCATGAATGAATAATGAGGATTTAGGATAGGTTAGGGTCTTATTTATAGATTAGGCAAGTGTTTTAGGCCATAGGATTAAACCTAGATTCAATCCAAGCCATCAAAGCATGTCTTGGGGAAGAAGTCAAGTGTAGGAACCATCTAGGGCCTTTGGATTAAAGATGAACCATGAGAACCATCCAAATGCAAAATCTGCATTTGAGCGAATCGGCCCATGGGTTGACAGCCAAACACCTTGGATTAACCCCTAGTCGACCCAGCGGGCTCGGGTCGACCTCAAAAATCGGCCGGTTCGGTTATTCCCCTCTCCCAATTCGCTGTTTTGAATATTTTTGCATATTTATTTATTTAATTTTCAATTATATATATATATATCAATATATATATTTCTCTGCGCAACCCATTTCACTTAATTAAGTATACTTTAATTTGGGAATTTTTGGTGAAACTTCGCGAGGCCATATCTTGGTCATACGGACTCCGATTTTCGAAAACTCAGACTCTATTTCGCGTATTTTCCCGAGACGAACGCAATGGCATAGCCCGTTTCCCTTGATTCAGATTTTACAGTTTAATTCTGCCTCCATTTATGTTATAACAGGTTATTGAAAATACGGGTTGTTACAGTGCATGCAGCCATTCAGAATAATAATTCTGTCTTTACATATTAGACTGAGTTGGAAAAATGATGAGAAACACACCTAAATTCTGAGGCAAATAAAATTTTAAAAATAAAATTTTATTTTCTTGTGTTTAATTTTATATTTATTCCAGTTTACTGCATGTGTGTTTTTCTATTTGTGACAGATGTGGAGATGACTAGTCTGGATTGGAGCACAAGAAGACTGTGTCAGTGTCAGTGAATGTAATTGTGTCTGTATATAATCGAGTGATTGAGTGATATATAGTGATGAACAAATGCACTGTATGAGAAGATTGTACTAATATTTGTAATAAACAAATTTGATAGAAATAAAATATTATTTTATTGTGTTCAAATCAATTTGTCTATCATATTCAAATTAATTTATTTAGTACAATTCCATGTAAAATATTATAATGTGAATATACAATAGTGGAGTTATGATGTTGTACTCTTTCAGATTTTGAAATAAAATATTTGATTGAATAAATATACTGTGAACAGTGTATAATAGTACATTATTCAATGTAACAACACGGAAAATCTGAACCAGTTTAAAAATTTTAAATTGGCTATTTTAGTGAATTTTAAGTATTTAAAATAAATATTTTAAATAATAATGACGAGAATTAGTTTGAATCGATGTTTGAAATTGAATATAATTACTTTGAATTATAAACAAGGCCTGAAATGGCGCGGCAGTTTCGAAATTTCAATTCAAACTTCGACTGACGGTACCGGTTGCAAAATAAAACAGATATTAGTGAAACCAAAAATATTTAAATCTGTTAGGGAATATCTTTCTAACGAATCTGAAAAATCGAAGTTTTGAAGCGGGAGTCAAAAGTTATGGCCAAATGAATTTTCAGAAAGGTCGCTATAGAGAATATATTGCCCTTGAAAATTGACATTTTGCAAACGACCTCGGAATTCGACGAAACCACTTTTGTTGGATCCGGGATGTGAAGTTATTGCTAGTTTTCAAATTTCATAATTTTTGAAGCTAGTATATGAGCGTGGCAAAGAAAAATGTGTTTTGGTCAATTATAGTTAAATTGGATCGACCAGAAAATGGCCATTTTTCAAACGGTCTCAGAATTTGACGAAATTCGTTTTGTTGGGACCGTATTGTCAAAACATAGCTAGATTTATTTTTCGGGAATTTTTAGAATCAGTATGTGGCCCCGGCAAATTGAAATGTACGTTCAAATCAAATATTAAATGTTTTGTATTTTAATTTGAAGGAAAACTGACTGAAACAGTCGAATGAGCCTACGAAACATATCCCATTGTGTTTGGAATGGGGGTATTTAGCTAGAGGCGACAGTCGTTGGGTTTAAATTGGAGTTCGTATGTGAAGGGGGATATTTTCGGATTTAAAATAAATTAAAAATAATTATAATACCCCTGACCAATCAGATTTCAACTCCCACAAAGCGCGTTGACCAGATCTCCCTGAAGCTCTTCAAACCCGACGGCGCCCTCAGCTTCTTCCTTCCATCCTCTTTTTCTTCTAATCCGTGAATCAAAAGTGCCTTCCCATTTGGAAGTTTTTGAAGAGCATCGCGAGGGCTACAAATCCATATAAGATTCGTGAATTATTGTGGAGTCTTCTGCTCGAATCAACGCTCCAAATTCCAGGCGTTCAACCCGCCGCCGAGCGCTGCAGACGCCGTCGATCTGAGGGAGATTACTGGCGCCGGAAAGCTGGTGCGAAGCTCTACTACGCTGCACCGCCCGATCGACCAACCGCTACACCATGTGACAGAAAAATCAAGACCTAATTTTGAACTATTCACTGAGGTAACGGCTTTGAACTTTTGAAGGGGTTTTAACAGTTTAAAAGTGTCGCAAAACTAATTAAACTTCTAAAAATCGTATCTTTTTCATTTGTGATCGAAATCCATTGAAACAAGAGATAGTGGACTCGTGTGGACGTCTTCTACATTCTAGAAGAGACCGCATATTTTTCTGAGCCTTCTGCAATTTTTGGTGGAGTGGAACCCAATGTGAGATTTCTAATTTATAAACGATATGGAAAACAACGATGTATAAATTATATAGTCGATGTATGAGTTATATAAGCGTTGTACACCTCATGTATAAGCGTTGATAAGTTGTATGTTCGATGTGTAAGTTATATATGCATTGTAAAAATTATATGTGCGTTGAAATGAATTGAAGTGAATTGAAATATATTTATATACGAATATATATATATATATATATATATATATTCCCCCCGTCCATAGACCATGTATGATATTTATTGGTTGTGATATTGTTTGGATTATCTGGTTGATGTGAAATTTGGTGAACAATGCGAATGGTTGATAAAATTGTTTGTGGTTGAGAATGATTGACTATGGTTGAAAAATACCCATTTGTGGTTGAAAACAAAATTAGAATAGGTTGTGGAAATGAAAGAAAACATGCTCGCCTGCGTGCGAATTAGATGCATGAAATCCCCATTGTCGACAACCGCGAGGTTTTAAGGTAGAGCGAGGAGTCGTACTAGGGACGGTCCTAGTTTTAACTACCCTGCCGTTATGCTGCCGAAATTTTCAATAATATTCATGTGTTAGAATTATTTTCATTCGTTGAAATTATTTTCATGTGTTGAAATCGATTTCATGTGTTGAATAGAAAATCATTCGTTGAATAGAAATTCATGTGTTGAATGGTATTTGTGTTTTAAATAAATTGCTTTAACAATAAAAATCACATTTTTATTATATATACGAACTATAGAGAACATTCATGTGTTGAATAGAAATTCATTCGTTGAATAGAAATTCATGTGTTGAATGGTACTAGTGTTTTGAAATAAATTGTTTTATAACAAAAATCATTTTTTTATCATCTATATGAACTATATAAAATAGTCGCCTTTTGAAATAAATTGTTTTATAATAAAAATCATATTTTTATCATCTATATGAACTATATAAAATAGTCGGGTTTTGAAATAAATCGTTTTACAATAAAAATCACATTTTTATTATATATATGAATTGTTAAAAATAGTGAAGTGTTGAAATAAATGTTTGTTGGATAAAAACATCATTTTTATCAAATGTATGAAATGGATAAGTTTTTGAAATCGAAGAATAGATTATATATATATATATATATATATATGAATATAATTAAAATAAATCGAATAACGAAGCCGTAGTTCGTGTTTTGAAAATGTGATTTCAAACGATTAGTGCAGGAGATCCGACCATCGGATTTTCCCGAAACGCAAACGTTGGGTTCGCCTTGGAAATATCTTTCCAACGGCACCAATTTTGTAAAGATCCAACGGTTGGATTGCCTGGAATGTTTAATTCAAATCTGAAGTAAAACAGCGCCAGAATCGAGAATATATATATATATATATAATTAAATCGAATAACGACGCTGCAGATCGTATTTTGAAATCGTAACTTCAAACGATTAGTGCGGCAGATCCGACCATCGGATTTTCCCGAAACTGGAATCGTTAGATTCGTTTTGGAAAGATCTTTCTAATGATATAAAATTTGTGAAGATCCAACGTTTATATTTTCAGATATGTGTAAATCAAATCTGGAGAAAAACAGCGCCACGGCCGCATTATGGCCTGAAGCCTTGTTTTGAATACATTTGTTATTTTTAAATAAATAAAAATAGCGATAAATCGTGATAAAATATTATAAACGATATGGAATGGAAATAAACTGAATTTGCTCGGTTTATGTGATATTTGATGGTTGAATGTGTTTGGCGTAAAAACTACATTAAAGAACAGAATTGGTGATGTCAAATAATTAACCACTGAAATGAATTGATTTGAAATTCTAAATATACGTGAATTATTTGAAAAGGTCGAGTTAATTCTCATTTCAAATTATTGATCGACGATTGAAAGTCGAAGATATGAAGACGATGCAAGACCGATGATCTTCACGTCGAATGGAGGGGTGCTACTGATGCTCATGATAGGAGTAGCTACCTAGAAGGGGTTGAAGTAGTAGACGTCCGGACGTACATGTTGATTGTAAGGGTATGCGAGGTATTGAGTGCCTCCGGTTTCGTTCAGACCCAGAACGGACTTGTAAACGGACTGTGTGTCTGACATTGGATTTCATTCCGTGTGATCAATAACCATCAGTCGCATGGCGTGAATTGCCTGTGTGGCATGCTGAGATGCAATGATCAAAGCTTTTGTTGAAAAGCAGAGATTTGTGGTGGATGATCAAAGCAACGCCTGTG
Source organism: Allium sativum (assembly GCA_030737875.1). Lineage (NCBI taxonomy): Eukaryota > Viridiplantae > Streptophyta > Magnoliopsida > Asparagales > Amaryllidaceae > Allium > Allium sativum. Next base: position 1,518,900 of record JASFAX010000036.1, on the reverse strand, counting down.
TGGCATAGCTTTGTGTATAACGTTAATTCGCGAGCCTCACACCCCGGTATAAGCCAGAAACGGGAGACGGACTTCAAGGAGGACATGCGTTTCCTTCTAGCTAGGAGTGGTGCTTTGGGTTTTACACGCCCGAGTATTTTACTTATGTGGATGTTGGAAAGCGAGGCCTCGGTTTGCTTCGGTCTCTTCGGAGCCGATGATGTGGTCAGATATGACCATTTTACGCCCCATAGGGCGGGGAAACGCAGTGTTCAGGAATTTTAATCCACATCGGTGGACCGGCCCTGACGATCCAAGGCTTGTCTGCGCGCTTGCCTGAGACATGGGCTAGATTGTCTCGAAATTCCTTAAGGACTATCTTTTTCCTTGGTTCATGACGGAAATCCAATTTCCAAATTCGACATCGTGCATTTTTGATTGTATATATATATCGCGACATGATATATGGTACTCATGCCGTCTATGATTGATATTTATGATTGTATCTAAAATTAGAAACTAACTGGAAACGAGCTAAGACGGATGGTTTCCTGGGTATTGGTCTGATGTTGGTTTCGGCCTTCGGGGTTAATACTAAGGGGATCATTCTCTTACTAGTTTACGGTTGAAGTCTGATTAAGAATTAAACGATAAAATTTACATTTTTAATGATTTGTTTTGCTCGTATCAAGCATATTTTGGCCATTATAAGGTAAAACTCTATCCTCCAGTTTGTGTTGCATTGTGTGATGGGAACTGAGTCTTATAATGGATTCATTTTTATAAAAAGCATTGCGATGTTTAAAAGATGTATTTGTTTTAAAGCACTGGCAATCCAATGGAGTAAACCCGTTCCGCGAAAGTGGCGTGGTCCTGTGATTAGCCATATTTGAAAATGTGTTAAGTAGATTTCTCATACCAGTCCCATGACTGACTCGTAGTTTGTTTCACTTGCAAACTCGGGTGCCCCTTTTTCTACACGGGCAGCCTTGTATTCAGGTTTTAGCAGGCTCTTTCTGGATAGCTGGAGCTGAAGATGGATTCTATCATTTATCTCTTTTTATGTTGTTCAGCTCATGTCGTACATATTATGTTTTGTTTTCTGCTGTAGACATTTATGTATAGCTGAACTGTATTTTGTACTAAGTATGATCCTATACACTGTGTAACTCTGATGATTTTATTTAACCAGTGTATTCTATTGTACCTTATCTGGTGTATTTATTTATTTCTGTTCTGCTGTTATCTATCTATGTGTTATATTCCAAAGATTACCCTTGCCACCGTCTTATCGGGAATGGGGTCATCACATTCAATAAATAGTTATTTCTATGAAATGTAATATAAAATAGTACAGTTACAAACACATTTAAATAATATTATATTGTTATCATCAAACAAAAATCATACAACACATTGTTGTGTCCAACAATCTCCCCCTTTTGATGATGACAAACATATACAAGATTTTGAATGTGTTAAATGTGTTTGAATGTGAAATATATTACTCCCCCTATTTGTATCCTCCCCCTACAACTGAACTCCCCCTATATATGTGGAAAATATAAACAATGAAATTCAATTGACTATTCCCCCTCCAGATATTTAATTTCCAATTTTAAAATACTCTTGAATTAAATACTCATCAATCAAAATCTTGACCATTCTCCCCTTTTTGTTACCATCAAAAGGTTAATAGAAATCGAAATAGTGACGGATATGGACCATAAATATAAATTCTAATTAAGAGAGAGAATATATATCGTAAATCCCATTAAATCAAGCAAAAATCATTATAGTCTTTAAATCAGAAGCAAATTTCACTTTCAGAATGAATGGGTCTACGATGGATTTTATAGAATAAGGAGAGTTCAATAAAATTGAATATTTGAAAATAAGCTCAAAATGTGCTAAGCACTTGATAACTACACATAGCCCAAATGTGTTTTAAATGTAGTAACTTAACTTTATCCTCTATAATGAGTTCCATCCATGTACAGCCCAAAGGTCTTTTAAGTGAAAATAGAAGCGCATCGAGATTAAGGTAACTCACCCACGCATAACCGCGAGGACTTTTAAATGGGAGTGAATACCAAGGATAAATAATATATATATATATATATATATTTCTTTTTCTCTTCTTTTATTTTTATTTTTATTTCCAAGAATAATTTGAACTCCCCAAATTAAATAAAACCATGATGAATGACAGAAATATGGTAGACATAGAAGATGGTCGTGAAATAAGATCTAACTCAAAGATATTATAAAATATGTCCCATCATCATGAGATTTTAAAATAACATCTTCTCTAGTTATGAATTTTACCATAGTCGCAACTCATCACAATTTCATAAATTTGTTAATAATTATGATGAGTTCCAGGACGGTTCAAATTAGTCAATAATCTCAATTTCTGAATAAATAATCAAGAATAATTTTAAAAATTGAGAATATCAATTTCAAGAGGAGTATTTGAAAATATCAATGCAAGCTGAAAATCAGTTTCAAAAATCAATCAGTAAAATATGAAATTATCTAATATTTCTAATACTGATTGCTCCTAGACAATTTTAAACCACTTGTATATTTAATTCAAATTGCATATGAATTTCAATGAAATCAAATCACTGATTTTCCAACCCATCGTCCAATCATCAAGATATTCAAACAAATTAAATCGACTTCCTTTATCAGAGAAAAATCAGTTTCGAAGCAAGAGTCACAAGAGAATTTTTCAGCAAGCACAAATAAAGTCAATGATTCAAATCAAAAGCAATTTATTTGAAATCATTTTATAAAAAAATTATTTTTAGAATTCAAATTCAAATATTATAATCCAAGAAATTCAATGAAAGATCAGAAATTATTTCAACCTCAAAATAGTCAAGCAAAGAATAAAAAAAGAAATTTTCACATCTAATTAATCAAAGCTTTCAAGTAGTGTGCTGTATTGAGTATGGTTTTTCAATGATTTCCAAAGCGAATTAGAAGACACTCAAAACAGCAAAGATGTGTGAAAATTCATTATCTTTCCAGAACATCATAAATTTTAAAATTTCGATTAATAATGTTCAAGAAAAAATATCATGGAAGAGTTAATACAAATCAGCATAAAAGAAAATCAAAAAGAGAATAAAAATCACGAGTTGAGAAATCATACCTGACTTACCTTTATCGATGTGAAACAATGAATCTCCAACTCTACAATCTATGGCTAAGGAACTCCAAATAATTCAATAATATGAAACAATTTGAATTTTATCTCTGCGTAGCATAGTTGTTCCTTAGCCTCCATCGGTACCCAAATATTTAAAGGATCGAGTAGTCTAACAAAAGTTGTTTTACCACTCTTATCTTCGTTTACACGTTTTGGTACCCAAACCCGTTTATATAACAATCCATTACTTTCCGGTAGCATACCCTTTGGAACCCAAATTCATTTAGACTTATTCAAATTCATTTTGTTATTTTTTGGAATCCAAACAAGTTTAAATGAATTGTTTTTAAATGAGTTATCATTTTGTTTATGATTTAAAACCCCTTTGAAATTATTAGATTTCAAAATTTCAATTCGATCGTTTTCAAAGCCATTTAAAGGATTTTTAAAATAATTAGAATTTAACTTTTCAAAAAAATCAATTTTTCTAAAGTGGTTTGAAGGATTTCTAAAATCATTGAAATCACGTTTTTTAATTTGATCAAATTTATTAAAATCATTAAAATTTCGTTTTTCAACTTGATCAATTTTCCCAAAGCGGTTTGAAGGATTTTTAAAATCACACTTTTCAATTTGATCAAATTTATCAAAACCAGGTCCTTTCTTATTCTTAACAAAAAATTAGTTTCTTAACAACTTATTCAACGATTTTTCTCCTTTAGAAAATTTAGCCAGTATTGACTCAAGTCGATGAATTTTAGATTTAAGATCACTATTTTCTTTCACTATAACTGAACAACTATTCATAGTGATCTATCTCTTTTCAGAATCATTTGGTTTCAAAACCATATTTTCATTTTCAAGCATTTTAATTTTCACATTGGACTCAAAAATCTCACTTTCAAATAGTTTATGCTTTTCAATTTCAAGTCTTTCAAAAACCTTGAATTTTTCAATTTCTTTTTCCAAATCATGATTTATACGAGTAATTTCATATTCGTTATTTTTCAAATCACATTTTTGTTTTCAAGGATTTTGAAATTTTCTTTTATTTCAAACAATTCTTTTTGAAAAATCATGCATTTATCACATTTGAGATTTTTAATTTTCTCGGTTTCAATTTCAAGCTCATTCAGAGTTGTTTCGGTTTTCAATAAACTCTTTTTCTCTAAAATTTCATGTTTGTAATTTTTAGTCTTCTTAAACTTGTCTAACTCTTTTTGCAAAAAATCGTTTTTTGTTTTTAGTTCAATCTCGTTTATTTTTAGAAACACCATTCCCTTTTCAAACTCTTGAAAATTTTCACTAAGATTAACTAAATCATTTTCCAAGTCTAAACATTTTTTGTAATTCAACTTTTCAACCTTTTTTGCGTTTTCAAGTTTTAATTCCAAATCATGATTTTTATTCGTCAACTCAACATTTTCAAATTTTAAATTTTTGTTTATCAGCTTAAGACTCTCAACAGTTTTGGTTAATTTATCACAAAGAAAAATTGACTTTTCAAAAGGAAATTCGCTGTGCTCGTCATCTGTTGAGTCTTCATCACTATCATCATCCGATCCATCTTCCGTAAATCCTGTCAAGTATTATTCTGAAACTGAGTTGACTTTTGGGGGTTTTAAAATGTTGTTATCTTTTCCTCCATATAACGCATCGAGAGTTTTCCAAATTTTCTATGCAGTTAAACAATGAGAGATATGGTTATATTGATCATCATTTATATAAGAATATAAAATATGTGTAGTACGAGAATTAATTATAATATCATTCTTATCTACCATATCATACCCATTTTCAATAATATCACAACATCTAGTATTAGTAGATTTTAAATAAAATTCCATTTTAATTTCCAATTTAAAAAATCTGTTCCATCAAAAATAGTTGGGGTTATACTAGAAAAATTCTCGCTAGATTGATAACTAGAAAACTCACTGTTAGGGAAATCCATGACTCTAGAGTTACTTAAAATAAAAAATACCTGTGTGATACCACTTGTAGCATCCAAATTAACCCTAGAGGGGGGTGAATAGGGTTTGTCACAGATTTTTGCTAAGTAATTAAATAATAACAACACAGATAATAATCAGAATAAATGCATAAAATGAATAACACACAGATATACCCAGCTTCGGCAAAACCCTACCTACTTCTGCATTCACCAAGGTTTCATCGAGGAGTTAAAAAAATCTCTATGCTTGCAATCCCCTGTAAACTCGTGACACTCGCTCCTAATTGTTCTTAACCCTATGTTCGAAACCCTGCACTGGTTTCTATCTCCGAAACCAGATTTCCCCGAATTACAAATCCCGTAATTCGTCTCCCTAGTTTTACAGAAAACTAAAAAACTTTAATAATGATTACAAATTAAAAAAAACACTATAAATGAAAACAATTAAAAACCCTTTTAAATCTAAACCCTAGTTTACTAAGTCCTTATCCCTTTTAAATCTTGGCCGTCTCCTTTTTTATTTGCTTCACCACTTCACTTTTGGCCCGATCTCCTTTATTTCTCAAGAATTAAAAATGGGGGCTGACGATCTAGCTAGTGTTTGCAATCTCCTTTGAATTTAGGCAGCTACTCTCTCTTCTCTGATATGCTCGAACTTCTGGTGGTTATCTTTGTTTAGTTTGAGTGGAATACTTCGATTTTGATCTAAGCGATTTTGCGTTCTCTGGTATGTTTTTTAATTCGAATATTAGTTTGAATTTATGTTCGAATTTGGATGAATAATGGCCAGTGATGATTGGGTGTATTAATAGGATTAGAAATCCTAAAAATTCGCCGATTTCTTGTATTAGATTGTTCATGATATATACGAAAATACTTGGGGCTTAACTTTAAATTGTTCTTGGACTTCTGGAAATTTCTTCAATTTTAAATGTTGCGTTAACTTCTGAAAATTTAATATATATACGTGAATTTTGGGGCTCGACTTTGAATTGTTCTTGAGTGTTTTGGTTTTGAGTTACTCCCTTAAGTTTTGGCACCAATTTGTGAGATAAATTCTGGACTTTAAATTCTGTTTGAAATCTTCAAACTTTTTGGACTTCGAATGTGTGGCTTGATTTCTGGATCATCAAAATTCATTTCTGGTTGTCCCTTTCAAAATTAAACTTTGCCAATAAATTCGAATTGACTTTTTGATGCTTCATTTGAAATATTTAATTCCTTAAGAACTGATACCAAATTTGAACTGGTGAATGATTAAGCATGATGTACCAACTTTGCTTAAGCTCTAGCACCTAGTCTTGAATACTTATATAAGAACAGATACTACACTTTGATTTGTGTCAACTTTGGAATTGTCGTTTTTGATAAGAATAGTTACTACTTGAACTTCCCTTAGAATGTTTGTACTGCTCGACTTTCCATTCCACACTTGACTTGTCCACCCCTTGTTTAGCACTTGCTGCACCTGTATATTGTTGTTTATACTTAACTGTTCCTTTGTTTTTACTCGAACATATGCTGATACTCCCCTTTTGATCTTTGCTTTAATGTATACTACTGCTTCAGCCATGTATAATTTCTCTTGCACCATACTGTTGAACATTACTTGCATCATAGAACTATGTAGTATTGCACTTGTACATGAGTTTCTCCACTGTTTGAACCATTTATCATATTCGATGTTTTACTTGTATGTCTTAACTTGTATGACCTGTTAGTGTTGCTGAATCTTGAATTTATTCAGCACCATTGTCTTTGTGTTTTCATATTGGACATGTCCATTCTACATGTAAATATGCTTGACCATATTCTTACTGTGTATGTTGCCCACATGCAAACTGTATTCACTCTTTCACCTGAAACTTGAAAAACAGATGATATGCTTGTACTGTGTTGAGCTTCATGTGACCCGTGTTGTTGTGTGTATCTTGACCACATATACACTGTGCATCTTCCTATTGCACCATATCCTTGTGTAACCTAGCCATGTATTTGGGCACTCTAACTTGGTATTGTTGTTGTTTCACCATTTTCTTGCGACTGTGCTTGCACCTATATATGTTTGCATGTATATTTGCTATGAACTTGCATTGCCATTGTTCAATCACTTGCATTTATCCATGCTGCTATTTGTGTGTGCTCCATTGCACTGCTATGTTGTTGTGTAAACTTGTTGCACCATTGTCTTCATTGACAAGTACTTGACCATTTTCATGTGTACCTGTGTTGATTGAATCACTTATGCTTTTGTGTTCTTGCTTTTGTCATAGCTCCATTTCCATGTGTGTACTTGCTTGTTGCACTTTTACATCCCTGTTTCACTCATATTTTCTTTGAGCATGGCATGACTTGTGCTCGACCACTTTATTTTTTTCATGCTCTCGACCATATTCATATGCACTGAGTCGAGTTGGTCCACGTGGCTGCTCCTCACATGTTATACTGTATTTTGATTGGCGAGGCAGTGCACGGATGTATTTTTATACAAGTGTGTACCTGCAACCATTTAGAATAATATTATTGTCTTTGCATATCAAACTGAGTCAGAAAAATGATGAGAAACACACGTAAATTCTGGGGCAATTTATTTGCTTTTATTTAATTTTATATTTATTCCAGTTTACTGCGTGTGTGTTTTTCCATTTGTGAAAGGTGTGGGGATGACTGGTCTGGATTGGAGCACAAGAAGACTGTGTCAGTGTCAGTGAATGTAATTGTTTCTGTATATAACTGAGTGATCGAGTGATATGTAGTGAGGAACAAATGCACTGTATGAGAAGATTGTACTAATATTTGTAATAAACAAATTTGACTGAAATAAAATATTATTCTATTGTGTTCAAATCAATTTGTCTATCATATTCAAATAAATTCATTTAGTACAATTCCATGTAAAATATTATAATATGAATTTACAATAGTGGAGTTATAATGTTATACTAATTCAAATTTTGAAATAAAATATTTAGTTGAATAAATATACTGTGAACTATGTATAATAGTATATTATTCAATAAATAATTATTTCTATGAAATGAAATATAAATTGGTACAGTTATAAACACATTTAAATAATATTATATGTTTGTTATCATCAAACAAAAATCATACAACACATTGTTGTATCCAACAGTACACTTCCACTGGTTTGACTTGGGTGCACGTGAACACATCATGTTGACTGCACTATGTAATTGTCTTTGTTTAGCTACTGATTAAATGAACCTATTGTACTCATGAACCATTGCACTTGCTCACTCATGCATATGTACTTGCTGCTGTTCCATTGTTTTTGCTGTTCATCCATGCAGTTTCATATAGTACTTGTGACATGTATTAAACTCGATCAAGTTGTTCACTGTTGTACATTGTCTTGCATTGTTGTTCACTATTGCCACCATATCCTGTGGCTCCTTTGAACTTGATCATCACTGCTGGTTATATTCAAGACTTGTATGCTGCTTTGCTCACCTTGTTAGTTTACTTGAGTTGTGATGCATCCAGATTGAAATTGCACCATGCATGGCTATTGTATCAAATAAAACTGTCCCTTATTTGTTTGCACTATTTGCTAGTTCCATGCTGATTTGTAAATTTGTGTTTGTTCAACATATAACCATGTTGCACATGACCACTTTTCATTGCTGCTTTATACTTAAGCCACTCTGGCTTGCCAATACTTGACCACTTTACCTCGTACATGCTGCCCTGGTGCACCTTGCTGAAAACTTGAAACTAATTGCACCATGTATCATTATTCATGTTGCATTTACACTTCTCTTTGAATGTTTGTTGCCTTGTAAATTGTTTGAGAATGCTGAGTTGTTCATATACATGGCTTGACCATGTTTCTTGTGAACTGGGTCGAGCTTGGTCATCATGGCCGCTCCTCAGTTGCTCGCTACAACATTTTGATTGGCGAGACTTTGTACGCATGTATATCTATACACGTGTGTTTATGTAGCCATTCAGAATAGATTTCATGTCCCTGTAAAAGTCTGACTAGACTGCCTCTACAATGGGATTTGTGTATATACATAAACATGTATGTGTATACATGTATCGTGTGTATGCAGTATATATGTGAGCGATTATATGCACATATCAGATCAAGTCATGAAAAATGATGTGAAACACACCGAAATTCTGAGGTATATTAAATTTAAAATTAAATTTATATATGTATGCACCTCAGTTTGATTTCTATTGCAAAGTATTGTGTGTTTTTGTTTCATATGATAGGTAAGAAGATGATGACTGGACTGACTGTGAGCTGTGAATACAGAAGACTAAGAAACAGTATCTGTGTGTGTGTCAGAAAATGTATGTGTCAATGTGTCTGTATGACTGAGTGTATGAGTGTTGTAATGAGGAGCTGATACGTAAATGAAATTGATATGAAATGTATTATAATATTGTGATGTACAAATAGTGGAGTTATAAAATTTATACTGTTTAAAAATTGAAATAAAATATTATATTTAAATAAAATGCTGTGTGAATATTTGAATTTTCGTAAAGTCGTATTCTATTTAAATATAATTATTATGTTTATATATGTGATGTATATATAAAACAGTACAATAACAAACACATTTATAATAACATATATTTGGTTGTTATCATCAAACAAAAATCATATAATTGTGTATACAACAACGTTATATACAACACGTCACAATCGTTACAGTATATTATCATTACTTTAGCACCTACAACTAATGAGTAAGAAATAAGCTTTATTCATCACCTTGTTTTTTCTAATGATATACGTACTTATTTATATCATATTAAAAAACAGGGGGTTCAAGCTACATCCAGCACAGGTAGTACGGGATGTTTCTATAGCGACGTACTAGTAGGATGTCGGCTTGTTGGCCGAATTGGGATAACATCCCTCTCCACATAGTAGAGTGTATATGGAAGGATATACTTGTTAGTATAGTTTTATGTTTTTCATTTTTGTCGCTTTTTACCTGTTTATCATTTACGTTTCATGTTTTTCCTTTTTTATCATGAAATACAGTCTAAGATAGACATACAGACAGATGTTATGCGTCTGGCATGACATTACTGGATGCAGAAGATGCGAAAAAACTATAGAAATTTGATGTTGGAAATGAAGAAAAAAGAAAAGGAATCAAACTGAATGAAGGCGAGCGCATGTGAGGAGTGGTTGAGATATTGGAATAGTGAAGAGGCAAAGGTAAGTATACTAGACTTTTTTTAAATATTTGATTGGTAGATAAATATCAAAAAATACTTGATCGATTAATAATGCATCGAATTTTGAATGAACAGACAGAGTCGGAAGAATCTTTGTAAGTAGAAATAAAAATTCAGTCACTCATCGAGAAGGGTCCAAGTCATTTCAACAGTATTGGCAGGAGCTGGTAAATTTATTAAATGTGAATTATAAATAGTTGTTATGCTATATAATTTTGAATGTACAATAATTGTATATGATAATCAATTTCAGGATGTAAAGATGTTGTAACAGTCCGCATTTTACGTATCGGAGGATCATAAAATATTTTCATTTTATTACCTGAGAGTTGGATCATTCTCAAGTTTTGGTATGTTGTTTATGGGGATGTAAGACATACCCATAATTTTTACCAATTTTATTTGTGAAAATTTTGCCCCTTTTTAGTCTTGTACAGGGCAAAATTTTTGACTATGATCGAATCAGGTGCTGAGATCGGTCTCATTGGAAATGAAATGGTGTTGCCAATTCCATAGAGTGGTTACATTAAAGATTTGGTTCAGCGGTTTGGAATGAATTATTGTTCTTGTGTTTCACAGTTTGCTGTTCAGGTTTTTGAACCATTAGTAGGCTGATTTGGAGAGGCCCATTAGTGGGATACTGGGAGGCTATTAATAGAGGGTTAGAGATATGGAGAGAGGGTTGCTTTTCTTCAGTCCCTCGTTTGGTTGAGCTCGTGGTCCTCCTTGCTCGATCAAATAAACCTTTCCACCATTAAAATTTTAGATCTACATAAGAGAATCGAAGATCTACCTCGTTTGAAGGTAGATCTACATCAATCGTAGAGATATTTTTTCAAATCAAAGAGCTTGAAGCTAATTCTTCGTTGTCCGGATTTAGATCCAAGTGTTTTTGTGTTGTTTTGAAGATTTGGTGAGTGATAAGCATCTCTCACATGGATTCAATCAATTATATGTGTTGTTTGATCATAATTTCATCATTTTCAAGTTTTTTTTATCTAGATCTACATTATGCTAAGTATGTTTTCATATGAATCACGATAGGATCTAATTCGGCAACATAAAACCAGTAATTCTTATGTTAATTCGTATGTTTATGCAAGTTAGATCCATTATTTTGTTCATTCATTGATTTATCATGATTCAGTGAATTTTATATGTTTATTGATGGGTAATTGTCATTTTGATGTTGTTAATGATTTCATAATGTGTTGATTGTTGAATTGGATGATGTGGAAGAGTTGTTTGAATCAATATTGTCGTTAGGTGGTGATTTGGTCAAGATTGAAGCTATTTTAGCCAGACTTGGGGTTGGATCGTTTTTCTTAGGTCATTGATGATGTGGCATAGAGTTAGGGTCGTGGCTTGTTCACCTCTAAATTCAACCAAAACTTCGCCAAATGACAAATCTGACGAAATAAACTGGTCCAATTCATCAGACATGACCACAAACATGATATGAAGTCACTAGCAACATGAAAACAACAATAATCACCACAATTCCACCAAAATAATGATAAATGAATGTATGATCTAAATTGCGGATGTAACTTGCATATGCATATGGATGACATAGAGATTACCGGTTTAAACTTGCTAAATTAGATCATAGGGTGATTCATATGAAAATGGACTTATCATGGTATAGGTCTATGATAAAACACTTGAATTTGATGAAAAACATGATCAAACATTTATATACTTCATTGAATATGTGTGAGAGATGCATATCACTTACCAAATCTCCAAATCAAAGCAAAAACAATGAATTAAGATTCTGGATAGCAAGCAGTTGGATCCAAACTCCTTGATTCAATAAATTCTCCCTTGAAACGATGTAGATCTAGCCTCAAATGGTGTAGATCTTCAATTTCCTTCCTTTAGATTTTGATTTTAATGGTGGAAAGGTGTTAGAGGAAGGACGAACATAGGCCACCAAATGAGAGAATAGAGAAAGTAAACCATTTCTCATACCTCCCACCCCATATTTATACCCTTTCCCTAGCCCATTAATGGGCCTCTCCAAATCAACCCGTTAAGGCTTCACAAACATGAACAACCAACTGTTAAACCTTAAAGCAGCGATTCCTCCTAAACTGCTGAGCCAAATCTTCAATGTAACCACTCTACAGAAAGGCAATCATCATTTCCTTTCCATGGCACTGGTCTCACCACCTGATTCGACCTGAGTCAAAAGTTATGCCCTGTACAAGAATGACAGAGGCAAAATGATCACAAACAAAATTGGGAAAAATTATGTGCATGTCTCACATCTCCATAAGCAACGTATTAAAATATGAGAATAATCCAACCCTCAGGGAATAAAATATTTTTTTTTTACGATCCTCCGATACGTAAAATGCGGGCTGTTACACAGGTAAAAAGTAAAAATGAAAAATAAAACAAAGTTCATAAAAATCAAAATATATATAAGATTGTTAGTTGTAACTTATCATTTCTTGTCTTGTTCTTCTAATTTTTTTATAGATCGAATAAAATCATTATCAAATTGTCATACCTAATCAGGCAGCAGTGTTATATACCAAGAACTAGGAAACCATTCCATGCCAGAAAAAGGTCGGTTACTTTGACCCAATCGGCTCTGAACGTACCACTCAAACATGCCACGACCGTGATCACTAACCATGAATTGGTTTCTTTCCGCTTCATCTATAAACAACAAACCCCTACCACCACTTTAAATACAACCACACACTAAGATTCTATATATACAATCCTTCAGTATCAAGACAACAAACCCCTACCACCACTTTAAATGACAAACCCCTACCCCCACTTTAAACGACATGTATAAATCTTAATATCCTACCAAAAGTTGATTTATGAGTTGTTAGCAAGTAGCTGGATTGCCATTCAACATCAAGACAAGCATAAGGATTGTATATGTTGAAATGATTGAACGTGTTTGCCCAGATAACAAAAACAAAGGTGCATTCAAAAAAGATATGCTCAATTGTCTCATTTGGCTAATCACATAAGAGGCATTTAACATTATCAAAGACCTATGCATGTCTTTCGCACAAGGAGAGTTGTTCAAAATTGTCCAAAGCAAAAAAGTTATCCTTTTGTTTGTCTTCTTAAGCTTGGCTCTAATTTATTGAAAAATTCTTCACCGCATTGTATATACAACAACTTGAATGACATTTATGTTTGACATTCCATAGCACGTTATGCTTTGAATTATGGATGGTTTAACCATTAACTCCTCCTAAACACATTGAATAAGGTGGTCGCTACTGATAGGGAAAGAGACCCTTCCATTGCCGACGTAAGATATGATAAGAGTAGCATATGTAATGTTGGATATGGACCTCAAACAAAAAAGTCTTGCTTATTTATAAGAACTAGCATGAAATCAGCCCATGGGCAGTGCTGAAAGGAATGCTTGTTTTCCATTGTTGGAATATGGATAACATGCGGGAGAATAACCGGTCTAAGTTTGAGTAAACGCCTACAAAACCACTTGTTTTATTCGGTATCTCCATTGAGTAAAAATGTCTAAATTGAGGGAAAGCAAGTGGAAGGACCTAGCAGCACATTCCACGAAAAGTTGTGCATCGTAGATATATATGACAGATAAAGAAAATGGGCCTCGTGGAGATGAAATAGATTCCATGCATCAAAATCTGCCACGTTGCTTGGTAGTGGATTTGAACGAACACTCATCCATTGCTGGCTGCTGATTGGTCCACGACCCTCTTGCATGCGTTCGAAGATACTTCCCTTTAAAAGCTTTGTTTACACCCCTACAGGCTACCCATGTCTGGAGATTGGGTGCGATTGTGAGTGCCAAACGTAATTCTGCTGCAGTCAGTCCATGATGAGCTTGTGTGACATGACCGAATGGATGAAAGCAGAAGATTGCAACTAAACATAGGGTGTATTCGGCGGAAGTGGAAGGGAAGTATTTTAGTGGAGAATTTAAGCAGAGTATCTAAGCGGAGTATTGTAGTTAGCAGAGAATGCGTTTGGTGCTGTAAGCGTACCATTTAAGTGGATCATTTTATTATTATTTTGTAATTTAATTAATTAATTTATGATTAAGTAATTTATTATTTATATTTAATAGATAATACATATCAATAATTTATACAAATAAATAAATTTATAATTTACTTCAATTTAACATAAACCAATTCCATTACGTAGTAGAGGACTTCGATATGATCTCAACTCAAAAAACCACGTATTAGATTTCCGCTTGATAATAAATAATATCTTCTTCTTCTTTTGTAGATTTTCCCCATTGATACGTGACAATGTATATTTTTCCCAAAAAATCATTCCCACTTTTCCATGAAGTACATCTTGGATTGAGACAATACTCATTAAATGAATCGCTGAAACTTCATTCTTTGTTTTATCTGCGCCACATTGCCATTTTATTTTGTTTCATTTAATCGTTACAGTACAGGTTTCGTTTTTTTTTATCTGCGCAATGCCTTGGAAATCTCTTTGGCAGGTTGGAACTCAACGACATGCAGAAGAGCTTATCGACACAAACAACAAAAGGAAACCAAATCATCATCCATATGTATACGCACACACGCTTTAGATGTAAAAGTAATTCAGTTGGATATTAAAAAGTCAACGTAAATAAGTAACAAAAAAAAGAAAGCATATATATATATACAAATGATGTAAACTTAAGAGCGCAAGTAGAAAATAAAAATGAAAAAGATAAAGAAGTTTACAAAAATAAAACTATATAAGAACGCGAGTTGTAACTTATCATTTCTTATTCTTGCTCTTCTAATTTTCCCTAGATTGAATAAAATCATTACCAAATGGTCATACCTAATTCAGCCATCCATGTTACATACCAAGAACTTGGAAACAATGCCAGACAAAGGTCGGTTACTTTGATTGGTGATGTTATGCCTCTAGGAACACCAAGAGATGGTAGGAAGGTATATTTTTCTAGTAAACGAATCTTAATAATGCATTCCAATGAGACCAACGACTTTAGTTTGGCAAATCCAAACTAAAATATTCAGGGTCCTGCAAAAGCGTTGCTCATCTCATCATTTCGCTCCGCTGGTCCTTGCACTAATGTTGTGCTAACAATAAATGAACCAACATTTCATGTTGTAACTTTGATCGATGCAGTTGTAAGATGGTTTACGTCTGCACTTATATTTTCAAATAACAAAGACAAATGGACGGAAATATACTTGGGTATGCATGATCGAGATTAATTTGTGTCGTGTTCGGCTATGTCATGTGGCAGTGAAGTTTACTTAACTGTCACTGATGCTACGTATGTGAAATTGACATGGAAAACTGTACATCAAAATTATGTCCTTGCCTTCGCACGAAAATGTCTCTAGGGTTCGGTTGGGCAGATTAGGTATGTAGCTAGGGCCGGTGGTTGTGTTACTGTCGTTAAACATAATAAGAATGATTTTTTAAGCCATGGATAAATACAAGTGATATATGGTAGCAACAGATCCGAATTGCCATTTTGTCACTTTTTCTCATGATGCAGATAAAGGAGCACCGATTAGAAACTGTAGATTTATGCCGTTACCATTGAGATATGATGAAGGGGATGAGCAAAAGTTGCTTTTCTGGGTTGAATTAAAACTATACAGTTTCAACCTTGGTGCTACTAGTGAAATTCATTAAATATATCTTTCTGTTATTCAACCAATTTTCGATTTCCCCATTTCAATTTGTAATGGAATTCCTCATTGTATGTCCAATATTAGGGTACTTTACTGTGCTTTTAATTAGTTCTATTGTTGCTTTGTTTACTGGAATGTGTCCGCCTATTTTAAATTATCAAGTGGTTAGTAGGTTGTACTGTAGTGATAGTGCTTTTCATTTACCTTTCTTCAGATGTAACTTTTTTTAGTATGTTATATGGTTAATGTATCGAGGATGTTGTATGTTCTATAATATATTTAGTGTGGTGTTGTAACACCCCATGTCCATTAATGTCACTCACAAAGGGAATGCATTAACTTCTATGGAGCGTATTAAGTGTGTATAGAACAGAAACTTAACAACAAGACAGATATAAATAGTACTTAAAAATTAAAAAAATTATTCATTGCAGCGGTAAACACATAGGTTTGATTACATCATCAAAAACCAGAGTCAAAGTACATAATATCCATCTTGACTAAATCAGAGTACATAAATTGAAAGACATAACCCCAACACAAAATAGCCATAAATAAGATAGGCTAAACTTTAACTTCAGCGATTCAAGCAACTTCTAAAAGCAAGAGATACAGCTGTCCAAAATCAAGCTCCACTGGTGCTAGTCCCACCCTGAGCACCTTGGGGGGAAAGAAGAAAAGAGGTGGAAACAAAGGGGGTCAGACATAAAGTATGGCGAGTGCGATAACTTTAACAATATAATTACCAAAATAACTAGGCTAAGGTATAAGTTGGAAAATAAGGAAATGACTGTGAACAATTGGGTATGACAGAGTAAACAGGGAAATAAGATTGAACAAAGATAACGTTAAGGCGCACCTAAACCACTATAAGATAATTACTATACTGCACCACCACTAGTCACCGTAAAGGGTTGATCCCGCCTACAGAACTTGATAATGATAATGGTAGTTTCGTGCACCCATAGTTGCCTTCATAGGTGCCGCCTGCCCCTATCTCCACTAGGTGTACCCACTACCCCTATGCGATCGGCTCCCTAACTCGTAGATACCCGTGCTGGCCCCACAGTGGGGTGTATCACTCCCCAAAGTGGCAACCCGATACCACCAACAATGCACGGCTTATACCTAAACGATGCAACGTCTTACCTACCAGCCCGGGCCCACACACGCACATGAACCCGTTGGACTTGCATTGCCACCGCTAACCCGTTTTGGCCTCTTACAGTCAAGTCCAGTATGCGTGTCCCGTCCTCGACTTGGGTCGAGCCCTCAAAGATACTTATGGGTTACTGGTTGAAACGGGCCCCCATTACTTGACACAGACTATCCACCTAAGCTTGGTCTTCTCTAGTACATCCCACTTAACCCTCTTCTTATTCATGTTCACTTACATGTTTCAAATTTTGGTTAAGTGCATATAATCGTATTTCAAATGCCACTCAAGGCACCCACTTAATTCCACATGCCACCCAAGGCACCCACTTAACCCCCTCATGTCCCACTACATGTTTATCTGGTTAAGTGTTTCATAATTCATTAAGACCATAACCTCGTAAAGACCTCCCACATTAGACTGGCATTTGTGGCAGCTGGATTTGCCGGGCGGGTCCGGGCAGTCTTACACCACAAACGAGCCTAACCTCGTGTCTTTACAACTGTTACGCATTTAATTTATGCCTAAGACCTCCCACATTAGACTGGCATTTGTGGGAGCTGGATTTTCCGGGCGGGTCCGGGCAGTCTTACACCACAATAGAGCCTAACCTCGTGTCTTAGGCGATTAATTACACATGATATTATCCCCCAATTTGAATTAATTTCCCTATTCAAATTATCAATCAGTTCCATATTTAACTATGGCCATAATTGACTCAATTATGTCCATCTATTTATGGTACGCAAAATTATACCAATTATCATCACAAATTTATTTTATGCCAACTAAGGCATTTACGCCAATTCTCAATATTAAATCTTTTAATATTATCCCATTGCCCCACGTTGTACATTTGTTCGATTAACGTAAAATATACGTTAGACTCGAATAGTCTAACTTATGGAATAAAGAGAAAACATCACAACATACATAGAAATAAAACTAGATCTAAACATAAGGGGTAAACTTGCATGTGTGAATGAGGTTCTTCATCTAAAACTTGCATAGGCCAAAGTCACAAACTTTCATAAAACTACATATGTCATAGATCTAAATCTAAAGGTGTAAACTTATTTAGGTAATAGTCACAAACTTGCATAAACCATGTATGTCATAGATCTAATCATAAGGGGTAAACTTGCATAGGCAATAACCACAAACTTATATAACATGATTCATACTCCAAACATATATATATATATATATATATATATATATATGAATACTTGCATATGTGATTTATGCAACATAACGATGGTGTAAACTTACATCTAAACATGTAAACTAGTATGTAGAATTTTGTATACTAGCATATAACTCACACATGTCATAGCCTAACTTTAGATCTAAAATAGATGTCATGAAACATGTAAGGTTATACATAATTTTCACTAACTTGCATATGATCCATGCCTCAGTTATAACTTGCATACATACATATGATTTATCATATGAATTAGTTCCAACAACATAACCAAACTAGCATATGAAACTTCATTATGAATTGATTATAAATAAGCCAATCATAGAATTACAACATAGATGATAACATCACAACTTTACAACATAGATGATAACGTCATAGAATTTACAACATAGATAATAACATGCGGTCAATAATTCACAACATAACCATATAATCCACGTCATAGCTTAATCCAATTAAATTGTTAATTATTTTATTAAAGAAATCGAACTCACAACTCAAAGAAGGTCTTGAGTTCTGAAATCTGAGTTCTGAAATTGATTTTGCTTTCCTTTGAAAAAGACAATTTGTTGCGGTTAGATTAGAATTGAATTTGATTAGCTTTTCTTCCTCTCTAATTGGTGGCGGCTATTCTAGGTTGCAAGGTGACGGCATGGAGGCCATGATTCTAATTTTTATTTGATTTTATGGTTTGATTCTACATGTGTTTTTATAGAGTTTAGGATTAATTTAGGTCGTCCGATCAACCCAGAATTAACCCCAGCCATTCAGAGCAGACCAGAAACTCTAATGACTCAGCATACAGTCATAAATAGGTCATTAAACAAATCTGCCCGGGGGTGGGGGGGCAGGTCGACCCCTTGGTCGACCTGGTGAGGGTAGGTCGACCCCCAGGTCGACCTGGCCCTGGCGGGAAATTTCCCGCCTAGCCCAATCTGACTCTGAAATTTGAATTTTTGAAATCTGTTTAAATTTTTCTGAAACTTCCGATGGCCATAACTTCTTCATACGAAGTCCAATTCACGCAAACTCGGACTCTATCTCAACCAGAATTCCAAGACGAACACAATGGCGCCACCCATTTCCCATAGTTCTCACATTTTAGATTAGTTATTATTTAATTTGTGAACATTAATATTGAAAATTACGGGGTGTTACATTCTCCCCTCCTTAAAGGATTTCGCCCCCGAAATCTCCAAGTTAAGGAGAATGCATATTCTAACATCCAAACAACCATCTACTCAACCATCAAACACAGGCATCCATTGTCCTTATAAAATTCCTAATGATGTATGAACATATGCAAGAAGTGTGTGTATATGTTCTTTATCTAATGCAAAATTAGATGGTCTACTGATTCAGTTGACCTCCTTAATGCAAACCATGATAGTGCCATGCGTCCATTATGTATGCGAAAGAATCCTATCGATACATATTATTTCTACATGTGTGCACAACCATTCACCAAAATGCCGCATCCATATAATATAACAACAATTAACATCCATTACTTAAATATGTACACACATTTATATGCAATATGCAATATGAAGTGACTGAGCCGATCTAGTGCCTAAAGTGTGTGTATATGTATCCATGAGAAACCACTAGCAACCACTTGCATCCACATGCATCCATCATACATAACATGTCTCAAACACATGTTTCAACCATAGGATTACTCTATCCAAAGGTCAAAGATACTAGTGAGAGGACACACTAAAGATAAAACAAGTACAAGCTAAGCGATAAAGGAGAAATTAAAAGACATGCCCTCGAAAAGAAAAGGGTACAATGAACGCATATTCTCTTCCGTCTCCCAAGTAGCGTTGCTCTCATCATCTCCCCGTTGCACGTTGACTAGCTTGACCTCTCGATCCCTCAACTTCTTAATCTCCGACCCAAGAATGCACGTAGGAGCTCGTCGAATCGTCGCATCACACTCTATCTCCACCTCTTTAAGCAAGCTCGGCTCTACCACTTCCGCGGTCTCATGCAAGCACTTCCTCAAATGTGATACATGGAATACATCGTGTACACTGCTAAGTCTCTCGGGCAACTCCACTCTATATGCCATCTGTCCAATCCTCTCCTTAATAGGAAACGGCCCTAAGAACCTTGGTGCTAACTTCCCAACAGACCCAAAGAGAACAACATTCTGTAATGGAGACACCTTGACAAAGACCATGTCCCCAATATCAAACTCAAGATCTGTCCTCCTCTTGTCCGCATAAGATTTCTTCCTATCTTGCGCCGTCTTCATCCTCCTTCGAATCAAATTAATATTTTCCGAAGTCTCTCTAATCATATCGGCCCCAAGCAAGATCTTATCTGTAGATTCCCACCAACATGTAGGCGAACGACACGACCATCCAAACAGAGCCTCAAAAGGTGCCATGCCAATGCTAGACTGAAAGCTATTATTATACGCGAACTCCACCAAAGGAAGATGTTCCTCCCATGTACCTCCGAAGTCTAAAACACACAACCTCAATAGGTCCTCCAGAATATGATTCACCCTCTCGGTCTGGCCGTCTGTCTGAGGATGATATGCGGTGCTCAAACATAACTAAATCCCTACCGCCTCTTGCAAGCTCTTCCAAAACTCACTAGTAAAGATAGGACCGCGGTCACATACTATGCTAGAAGGAACACCGTGCAAACGAACTATCTCTCGAATGTATACGGAGGATAACCATGGAGCAGTCCTCTTACTCTTCACGGGAATGAAATGGGCGCTCTTAGTAAGTCTGTCTACCACGACCCAAATCCCCGTATTACCCTTCCTCGATCTCGGTAACCCATCAATAAAGTCCATCGATACACTTTCCCACTTCCATTGTGGGACCTCCAATGGGTGAAGCAACCCACCGGGCTTCTTTTGATCTGGTTTTACTTGTTGGCGCACCAAGCATCTAGCGACAAACTCTGCCACATCCTTCTTCATACCGACCCAAAAGTAAACTCGTCTCATGTCCATGTACATCTTGTCCCCGCCGGGATGAATGGTCATCTTCGAACGATGTGCATCATCAAGAATGGTCTTCCTCAAATTCTCGTCCTGTGGTACACAAAGTCTATCGTCCCTACGTAACCAACCCTTATCATCTAGGGTATACCTACTGAGATGACTGGATGACTCCCCCCTTTTGAGCATCTCTACTAACTCAACCAATTGTGGGTCATCTCGCTGTGCCTCACCAATCCGTCCCAAAAGCGTAGGTCCGACCTCTAAGGATGCTAGCAAACCGGGTACAAAGTAAATGTACGGTCTAAAATCAAACGTAGAGATGAACTCTAAGCTTCACTGCTCAACAAACAACGGACTCAAGGACAACCTTTTCCTACTTAAGGCGTCTGCCACCACGTTACCCTTGCCAGGGGTATATGCTATCTCGAAATCATAGGATGCTAAGAATTCCATCTACCTTTGCTGCCTTAAGTTCATGACCTTCTGAGAGAACGAGTATTTTAGCGATTTGTGGTCAGTGAACAATTCGAATTTCTCGCTAAGAAGATAATGGCACTAAGACTTAAGCGTGAAAACAATAGCGGTCAATTCTAGGTCATGTGTAGGGTAATTTTTCTCATGGACTCTCAACTGCCTTCCTCCATAGGCTATTACCCTCCCCTCTTGCATTAAGACTATGCCTAGTCCTATCCAACAAGCATCGGTATAAACGGTAAATGGCTTACTCCCATCTGGCAACACTAAGACTGGGGCTGTGGTCAAAGCTCTCTTTAAACGTTGGAACGCATCATCACAATCTACGTCCCATGTGAAAACTAGGTTCTTTTTCGTCAAGCGTGTTAACGGGGCTGATACTTTTGTGAAGTCTTTGATAAACTTCCTATAGTAGCTGGCTAACCCTAAGAAACTCCTCACCTCGGTAGCATTTTTAGGGACCTTCCAATCTTGGATGGCCACGTGCCCTAAGAATCGCACTTCCTTCCTCCAAAAGTGACATTTAGAAAATTTAGCTTTAAGGCTATGCGCTCGAAGGGTATCCAACACTTCCCTAAGATGTAGGGTATGCTCTTCCTCGCTTTTAGAAAAGATCAAGATGTCTTCCACAAAGACTACCACGAATTTATTAAGGTACTCCCTACTCATCAAGTCAACAAAATATGCGGGGCCGTTTGTCAAACCGAAGGGCATCACAAGCCACTCGAAGAAGCCGTCTGGAGTCCTAAAGGCAGTCTTGTCTATGCTATCCTCAGCCACTATCAACTGATGGAAACCCGTGTCTAAGTCCAACTGCGAAAACACTAAGGCGCCAACTAACTGATCGAAGAGATCGGCAATCCTCCGCAGTGGGTGCCTATTCTTCTTAGTAAGCTTATTAAGTTCTCTATAGTCCACACGAAGTCTAAGGGACCCATCTGCCTTCGTGGAAAATACTACTGGAGCACCCCACTCCGATATACTACGTTTGATGAACCCCTTCTCAAGAAATTCTTTCACTTGCTTACTGAGTTCTCTTCTCTCTCTGGGAGCCATGTGGCGCGCTGGCAATGCAACTAGCTTTGCATTATCTACTAGATATATTCAAAAGTCTATCTCACGTTTTGGGGGTAGCCCCCTCACTTCATTGAAGACATCAACATATTCACGGACTATACGAACAGAATGTAAATCATCATCAGATGCGTCAAGGGATTCTAGGTAGCTAAGCATTACCGGACCTCTAGGGTCACAAGAAATATCAAGGGTCTTTCCACAACGAGTCAATAATCTAACTACCCTTTTTTCACAATCTTGGATGGCCCCGTATCTAGTTAGCCAATCCATACCTAGAATCAAGCCATAGCCCATAAAGCCAAGAACAAAGGCGTTGCATTCAAACCCAATGCCCAAGATAAACACTCTCAAATCCCGACAAATCATAGATAGATGAGCCAAACTACTAATAGGATTTGAGACTACTAAGGGATCTGTAACTAAACTAGTATTTAGGTGCAGTGTTTCAACTAATGACGTAGAGATAAACGAATGTGATGCGCCAGAATCGAATAACGTACGGACAGGATGATCAAACGGAAAAACTAAACTTTCAACGGAAATTGCTCTACCTCGTTCTTGCAACGGTGGGACCACGAGAGCCTGAACTTGTCCCCTTGCCTGGCCTGGTGCCATAAGAGCCTACACCTGTCCCCCCGAGGTACACCCTGCCCTCTGCCCTTTCCTTGGGCAGTCCTTAATCAGATGTCCCACTTCGCCATAATGGAAATAGCTAGTCTTCTTTTTCTTCCTACAATCTTTGCTTAGATGGCCGGGTGTCCCACATTTAAAACGTCTTTTCTTTCCCTTACCATTGTTGCCTTTACCACCTTTCTTGTTCTGTTGTTGCTGTTGCGGTTTCTTTTGATCCCCTTTCTTCTCAGGTGCCTTATTAGCATTGGCGCCCTTCTCTTCTTCATGCATAAGCACCATGTCAACTAGTCTCTCAAAGGTAGCCCTCATGGGGATGTGGGTCATAGCTAACCCATGAAGCGGCTCGTTCAAACCCTTAACAAATATCAGGGCCTTCTTTTCTGGTGTATTCACCAAGTCCAAGCCAAATCTCACCAACTGATTGAATTTGTTGACGTATTCTTTCACTGATAGATTCCCTTGCTTCAACGCCAAAAATCTTTCCATATATAAATTATCTTTAGCCCATGAGAGAAACTTTGCCTCAAACCTCCGCCTGAAATCTAGCCATGTATCAACTGGACGCTCTCCATTAGTGACCTCCCACCAAAACGAGGCCTCATCCATCATTAGCCAGGCAGCTAACTGGACCTTTCTTCCATCTTCCACTTCAAAGATCCCAAATAATTCTTCCACCTCCTTTAGCCAATTTCGAGCTTCAACAAATGTCTCCGTCCCGTGAAAAGGTTTTCCACCCATTGCCCGAAAGTCTTTACATATCTTTGCAAAAGTATCGACACGAGGAGGAGGAGGAGGAGGAGGATTTTGCTGGACCTGCGGTGGTGGCCCTAGTCTCCAAATACCTCCTAAACCATCCTGGTATCGGTATCCCCTCGGGTATCTCGAGAATTCCAGACATGCTGAAACGAAAAAGGAAAGATTCAATACAAAAGAACCGAAGGAAAGATATATGGCTCTTGGGGTTATGCTTTATAAAATAAGCTTTTCTCTTGAAAATACTTTCCTTAAAACATACTTTTGAAGGTACTTCTTTATAAAAGTGTTTTTGAAACACAGTTTTTCAAAATTCATATATGTTCTGGTAACCTTCAGCTCTGATACCACGTGTAACACCCCACGTCCAATAATGTCACTCACAAAGGGAATGCAGTAACTTCTATGGAGCGTTTTAAGTGTGTATAGAACAGAAACTTAACAACAAGACAGATATTAACAGTACTTAAAAATAAAAAAAATTATTCATTGCAGCGGTAAACACATAGGTTTGATTACATCATCAAAAACCAGAGTCAAAGTACATAATATCCATCTTGACTAAATCAGAGGACATAAATTGAAAGACATAACCCTAACACAAAATAGCCATAAATAAGATAGGCTGAACTTTTACTTCAGTGATCCAAGCAACTTCTAAAAGCAAGAGATACATCTGTCAAAAATCAAGCTCCACTGGTGCTAGTTCCACCCTGAGCACCTGGGGAAAAAAGAAGAAAAGAGGTGGAAACAAAGGGGGTCAGGCATAAAGTCTGGCGAGTGCGATAACTTTAACAATATAATGACCAAAATAACTAGGCTAAGGCATAAGTTGGAAAATAAGGAAATGACTGTGAACAATTGGGTATGACAGAGTAAACAGGGAAATAAGATTGAATAAAGATAAAGTTAAGTCGCACCTAAGCCACTATAAGATAATTACTATACTACACCACCACTAGTCACCCAAAAGGGTTGATCCCGCCTATAGAACTTGATAATGATAATGGTAGTTTCGTGCACCCCTAGTTGCCTTCATAGGTGCTGCCTGGCCTTATCTCCACTAGGTGTACCCACTACCCCCATGCGATCGGCTCCCTAACTCGTAGATACCCATGCTGGCCCCATAGTGGGGTGTATCACTCCCCAAAGTGGAAACCCGATACCACCAACAATGCACGGCTTATACCTACACGATGCAACAACGTCTTACCTACCAGCCCGGGCCCACACACACATGAACCCGTTGGACTTGCGTTGCCACCGCTAACCCATTTTGGCCTCTTACAGTCAAGCCCAGTATGTGTGTCCCGTCCTCGATTTGGGTCGAGCCCACAAAGATACTTATGGGTTACTGGTTGAAACGGGCCCCTATTACTTGACACAAGCTATCCACCTAAGCTTGGTCCCCTCTAGTACATCCCACTTAACCCTCTTCTTATTCATGTTCACTTACGTGTTTCAAATTTTGGTTAAGTGCATCTAATCGTATTTCAAATGCCACCCAAGGCACCCAATTAATTCCACATGCCACCCAAGGCACCCACTTAAACCCCCCATGTCCGACTACATGTTTATCTGGTTAAGTGTTTCTTAATTCATTAAGACCGTAACCTCGTAAAGACCTCCCACATTAGACTGGCATTTGTGGCAGCTGGATTTGTCGGGCGGGTCCGGGCAGTCTTACACCACAAACGAGCCTAACCTCGTGTCTTTACAACTGTTACGCATTTAATTTATGCCTAAGACCTCCCACATTAGACTGGCATTTGTGGCAGCTGGATTAGCCAGGCGGGTCCGGGCAGTCTTATACCACAAAAGAGCCTAACCTCGTGTCTTAGGCGATTAATTGCACATAATATTATCCCCCAATTTGAATTAATTTCCCTATTCAAATTATCAATCAGTTCCAAATTTAACTATGGCCATAATTAACTCAGTTATGTCCATCTATTTATGGCACGCAAAATTATACCAATTATCATCACAACTTTATTTTATGCCATTTAAGGCATTTGCGCCAATTCTCAATATTAAATCTTTTAATATTATCCCATTGCCCCACGTTGTACGTTCGTTCGATTAACGTAAAATATACGTTAGACTCGAATAGTCTAACTTATGGAATAAAGAGAAAACATCACAACATACATAGAAATAAAACTAGATCTAAACATAAAGGGTGAACTTGCATGTGTGAATGAGGTTCTTCATCTAAAACTTGCATAGGCTAAAGTCACAAACTTGCATAAAACTACATATGTCATAGATCTAAATCTAAAGGTGTAAACTTGTTTAGGTAATAGTCACAAACTTGCATAAACCATGTATGTCATAGATCTAATCGTAAGGGGTAAACTTGCATAAGCAATAACCACAAACTTATACAAAATGATTCATACTCCAAACATATATATATATATATATATGTATATGTATATATATATATGAATAGTTTCATACGTGATTTATGCAACATAACAATGGTGTAAACTTACATCTAAACATGTAAACTAGTATGTAGAATTTTGTATACTAGCATATAACTCACACATGTCATAGCCTAACTTTAGATCCAAAGTAGATGTCATGAAACATGTAAGATTATACATAATTTTCACTAACTTGCATATGATCCATGCCTCAATTAACATCCTAACTTGCATACATACATATGATTTATCATATGAATTAGTTCCAACAACATAACCAAACTAGCATATGAAACATCATTATGAATTGATTATACATAAGCCAATCATAGAATTAAAATATAGATGATAACATCACAACTTTACAACATAGATGATAACATCATAGAATTTACAACATAGATTATAACATGCAGTCAATAATTCACAACATAACCATATTATCCACATCATAGCTTAATCCAATTAAATTGTTAATTATTTTATTAAAGAAATCGAACTCACAACTCAAAGAAGGTCTTGAGTTCTGAAATCTGAGTTCTGAAATTGATTTAGCTTTCCTTTAAAGAAGACAATTTGTTGCGGTTAGATTAGAATTGAATTTGATTAGCTTTTCTTCCTCTCTAATTGGTGGTGGCTATTCTAGGTTGCAAGGTGACGGCATGGAGGCCATGATTCTAATTTTTATTTGATTTTAGGGTTTGAGTCTACATGTGTTTTTATAGAGTTTAGGATTAATTTAGGCTGTCCGATCAACCCAGAATTAACCCCAGCCATTCAGAGCAGACCAGAAACCCTAATGACTCAGCATACAGTCATAAACAGGTCATCAAACAAATCTGCCCGGGGGGGAGGGGGACAGGTCGACCTGGTGAGGGTAGGTCGACCCCCTAGTCGACCTGGCCCTGGCGGGAAATTTCCTGCCAAGCCCAATCTGACTCTGAAATTTGAATTTTTGAAATCTGTTTAAATTTTTCTAAAACTTCCGATGGACATAACTTCTTCATACAAAGTCCAATTAACGCAAACTCGGACGCTATCTCAACCAGAATTCCGAGACGAACACAATGGCGCAACCTGTTTCCTATAATTCTCACATCTGAGATCAGTTATTCTTTAATTTGTGAAAATTAATATTGAAAATTATGTGGTGTTACAGGTGCTAAGGGCACCCCAATATGTTCCTCCTAATACCGCATCTAAAAAATACCACAAAAATTAGTGTTACAATCTTCTTGGTACTGCACTTAAAAAATAGGGGCTACCACACTATTTTACCCTATTTCTATTTCGCTCAATGTTCGTTCGTCCTCATTTGTATAACCGAATAGCAAACTAAACCCTAGACCTATAACTGGTCAACAAATTTGGCGCCGCAATATAAAAAGGTCGGGAATAAGGTTTGAATTTAGCAAATTAGAAGAGGAAGTGAGAGACTAGATTTTTTAGATCACCATACAATTGAGAGATTATTGGACGAATTTGAATTTTCCCGCGTGAGATGCGAAGAAGACAGCGATTAGGAGAGATTAACGTATTTAGATTAGCTTAGTACTTGATTAGTTTGAAAAATAATGATTGAGTGGGAGATTAGAATGAAAAGGTAATGTGCTATTAGGAAGCATACAAAATTTAATAAGTTTTATTTTTTTTTAATTGCGGTATTAGGAAGAACATATTGGGGTGCCCTTAGCACCACACTATATTTATAAGTCATTTAGTTTGGTGTGATATTCTGAATGTTTTATTACTATTTTATTTTAAACAGATTAGTCTGCATTCCAAAAATAGTATGCGATAAGACATTTAGGATGTTAGTCATACGAAATAAAATGTACTATAAAATCATAATACTATGCATAGTTGTAACATATTATATATATATATATATATTACAGTAGAGATGGAGTTTCCCTTCGTTCGAATTTTCTTTAAATTTCAAGGCAACCCAAGTGCTTCAATTAACAACACTAATTTTCATATTTTTTGAATTGGAGCAGATTATGTGCTGGAGCATAATTAAGACGTTTAAGGACTTGAATTGGGAATTTACTATTGAATACTTGAATGTGCCGGACTATAATTAGTGTCGGACCAACACTAATTTAAGGAATTACATTGGCATGTGTGTTTACTTAATGTGTAACGACCCGCATTCTACGCATCGCAGGATCATAGGATATTTATTTCTATCACATACGAAGTCGTATGGTCATGTAACTTTGGGAGACGACTATTAGGGTCATTTCCCATGTTCATGATTTTTCCCGATTTTTAAATGACCGTTTTGCCCCCAACTGATCTTGTTTTGGCCATAACTTTTGATTGGAAAGGAGTTTTGACCTGAAACCACTTGCATTGGCTCTTGATGATGGTTTACAATTCCGTAGAGTGGTCACGTGTGAAAATCGGACTTACCGTTTGGGAGATATGGCTGGAATAAGGTTTGGAAGGTGAAAAACTGCTTAACCGGGCCGAATAGGGTGATTAGTGAATGGGCCCATAACCCATTTCGGGATTAGGGTTATGGGGAGGCTGAAATGAGTTAGGTTTTCATTCTATTTCAGCTTTCTAGCTGCCACTTACCTCTTAGAAACCCTAACAATGGCCTCTAAGCTCTAAAACACCTTCAAATCACTTTCTAATCAAGGATTAAGCATGAAAACATCAAATCAAGGCGGATTAGCACAAGAATCGAGGTAGAGCTGCTGTGTTGCATTGGTATTCGCGCCCAAACAGTAGAGTTTCAGTTCTAAATGTTTTATTTGTGGCTAAGATGAGTGATTTGCATAGTTTTGCACTAATTATGGTTAATTAAGGGTAATTAGTGAAGATTAGTGAATTTGTACATTAATAAATTCTGGAAAAATATTTATAAATTCAAAAATATTGTTTTATACCTTTGTTAGAAATTTGGGCTGATTTGGTTAAGTTTTGTTAATTCTATGATTAGTCTTGCCTAAACATGCTTAAGGGAAAACATGGGTTTTGGGGTATGTTTGATCCATATAAACATGTCATATTGTTGTTTTAGTGTTTGTGGATGATTATACATGTTGCTAGGACTGTATGGTACGGTTTGTGATTGCATAGAAAAGTTAGAATGGTTGAAAACGCCGTCGTTTGGCGAAAATAGCTTGTTGGAAAAACTTGCAGCAAACCAGATAGGAGCATTCAGATAGGAGCATTCGGATAGGAGCATTCGGATAGGAGCATTCAGATAGGAGCATCCAGATAGGAGCATTCGGATAGGAGCATCCGGATAGGAACATTCGTACAGGAGCATTCAGATAGGAGCACTGGGATAGGAGCATCCGGATAGGAGCAACCGGATAGGGGCATCCAATCCGAACCGGATAGGGGCATCTGATCCGAACCGGATAGGGGCATACGATCCGAACTGGACAGGGGCATCCGATCCGAACCGGATAGGGGCATCTGACCCGAACCAAATAAGAGCATCCGAGCACCCGAACTGAACTAGAAAGGAGCATTCGAACTGAACCAAGCATGA
Organism: Allium sativum; assembly: GCA_030737875.1. Lineage (NCBI taxonomy): Eukaryota > Viridiplantae > Streptophyta > Magnoliopsida > Asparagales > Amaryllidaceae > Allium > Allium sativum. The sequence goes on along the minus strand of JASFAX010000036.1, from coordinate 1,488,710 downwards.
GGGGGCGAACCGAACCGAACCGGAGGATCGAACACCAAGTAGACCTAAACCCGAGATGCAAAGGAAGTCCAAATGAGGAATTGTACCTCAGGATCCAGATGGGAACCAAGGAGGGAACTTCATGAGTTGGGCTTTGCTGCGGGACGTGTGCTAAGAGGTTGTCGATGTCTGTAACTTTGGATCACTATGTGTAGGGAGTACGTGAACGGATTCAGGACCACATTGGCCTAGGTACGACTAAAGAGCTATAGACCAATGAAGTGGGGTCATTTGTAAAGATTTGGTCATGACCCCATGTGGTAAGCTTGGTAGTAGCAGTAGTTGTACAAGTTGAACTCCGTCACTACTTCGATGGGTCTAGTGATTGACAATGGTGGACATCATATGCTTTACGCACTGAGTGAGAGATGTGAGGATGGTTGCTATGTTTGATCTGTTTGCCGTCATTATGACATGCACACCCCCACCCCGTTATCTTTACACCATATATTAGTGGCATCTTAGAGTATTGTATGGTATGTAGTGCTAACTCTTTGGTTGCAGGTCCAGGTTCAGGTATGGTTTAGTATACCTGTTATTGTTCTGTTTAGCTGCTTATCGCTCATACCAGACTTTTTGTCTAACCCAGAGTTTTATGTCTCTTCTTATTACTCTGGGTGCTCTCACGAGCAGACTAGAGATAGGTTAGCTGGGTATGCACGAGTAGCTGATCCGGGGACGAGCAGGAGGTTTCCACGTATGATATATATATATAGATATTCTCCCTGTGTTGTTGAAGATCACTGCTTGGGCATTAGTAGTGTATCTTCTACTTTTGCTTTCTTTTATTTTAGAGACAGTAATTTAGAAAGTTGTAATAAGCTGTATTTGGATTTCCGTTACTCTGATGATGATGATGATGTTGATGTTGGTTTTAGCTATCAGCTTATGCACTGTCTCTCCTGTTTTACGTCAATTATATTATTATTATATTTTGTTCCATGCACTGTGAGACATTCTATAGGTTTTCGATTGGTTCATTCTCTTCTTTCCTTTCTTTGGCAACCGTCCCGTGCTAGTCGGGCATGTGTACAGCGCACTTTCAGAGGAAATGCCGGTTGGTGCGGGGAGGGCCGTCACACTTGGTATCATAGCTCTAGGTTGCGTAGTTAACCTTGAAAAGTTATCAGGGAGAGATAGTGTAACGACCCGGAAAATTTGAACCAATTTAAAAAAATTTAATTGGCTAAAATAATGGACTTTAAATATTTAAATAAATATTTTAAATAGTAAAGATGAAAACTGAGTTTGAATCGACAATTGAAAAGGAATATAATTAATTCTAATTATAAACAAGGCCTGAAATGGCGCGGTAGTTTCAAAATTTGAATTCAAACTTTGTCGGACTATACCGGGTGCAAAACAAAACGGATTTGAGTGAAACCAAAAATATTTGAATCTGTTAGTGAATATCTTTCTAACGAATCTGAAAAATCAAAGTTTCATAGCGGGATATAAAAGTTATGGCCAAATGAATTTTCTGAAAGGTCGCTATGGAATTTATATAGCCCGTGAAATTGGCCATTTTGCATACGACCTCGGAATTCGACGAAACCACTTTTGTTGGATCCGGGATGAGAAGTTATTGCTAGGTTTCAAATTTCATAATTTTTGAAGCTAGTATGTGAGCGTGGCAAAGGAAAACGTGTTTTGGTCAATTATAGTTAAATTGGATCGACCAGAAATGGGCCTTTTTCAAACGGTCTCAGAATTCGACGAAACAAGTTTTGTTGAGACCGTATCGTCAAAACATAGCTAGATTTATTTTTTGGGAATTTTTAGAATCAGTTTGTGGCCCTGGCAAATTGAAATGTACGCTCAAATTTAATATTGAATGTTTTATATTTTAATTTGAAGGAAAACTGACTGAAACAGTCGAATAGGCCTACGAAACATATCCCATTGTGTTCGAAATGGGGGTAAAACGCTGGGGATGACAGTCGTTGTGCTTGGATTGGTGTTCGTGTGTGAAGAGGGGTATTTTAGAATTTTGAAAATAAATAAATTCATTGGTCAAACTACTTTCTCTCTCCCCGTTTTTATATGGAAACCCCCCTCCCCCCCCCCCCCATGAACGACGGCTAATGCTCCATCGTTCCCATCCATTTTCTGATCAATCCACTCACTAAAATCAAGAGCTCTAGTTGAAGATTTTGAAGAGCTCGAGACGAACTTCAAATCCATACCTGGTTTCGATTTTTTCGTTGAGTATTTTGGGAGAATCAAGCTCGAGAAGTTCGCCCGTTCGTCGCCAGTTTTCACCGCCACCGCCAGCTCGAGTTCGCCACCGTTCAGGGCTCCGACGTGCCTCTCCTCCCCCTTCGACGCTGCGATGGCTGATCGACGAATAGCTACATGGATTCGAAGAAAAATCCAAACCTAATTTTGAATGAAACAGCTGAGGTATGACCATATTTATTTTCAACAGTTTTAACACCTTTAAACCATTGCAAACTTTGAAAAATCAAATCTTTTTCGCGTATTCACAAAATTCAGTGAAACAAGAGACATTGGACTCGTGTGGACGCCTTCTACATTCTAGAAGAGACCGCATATTTTTCTGAGCCTTCTACTATTTTTGGTGGAGTGGAACCCAATGTGAAATTTCTAATTTATAAACGATATGGAAAACGACGATGTATAAATTATATAGTCGATGTATGAGTTCGATAAGCGTTGTACACCTCTTGTATAAGCGTTGTATAAGTTGTACGTTCGATATATAAGTTGTATATAGGTAGTAAAAATTATATATGTATTGAAATAGAAGTGAAATGCTATATATATATATATATATATATATATATACATACGCCCTTCGTCCACGAACCATGGACGATATTTATTGGTTGTGATTGGTGTGAAAATTGATTGATAGCGAATGGTTGATTGGAATTGTTTGTGGTTGAAATTGATTGATTGTGGTTGAAAAATACCTATTTGTGGTTGAGAAATATTTGGTTGAAACCACATAGGATTAGTTTGTGGAAATGAAAAATATATACATGCCGCCTGCGTGCGAACTACATGATTCCCCATTGTCAAAAACTGCGAGGTTTTAAGGTAGAGCGAGGAGCCGTACTAGGGACGATCCCGGTTTTAACTACCCTTCCGTTATGCTGCCGAAATTTTGAATAATATTCATGTGTTAGAATTATTTTCCTGTGTTGAAATTATATTCGTCTGTTGAATAGAAAACCTTCATGTGTTGAATAGAAATTCATTCGTTGAATCATATTCATGTATTGAATGGTAATCATGTTTTGAATAAATTGTTTTAACAATAAAAATCACATTTTTACTCTATATATATATAAACTATAGAAAACCTTCAATGTTGAATTGATATTCATTCGTTGAATTGAAATTCATGTGTTGAATGGTATTCGTGTTTTAAATATAAAAATCACCTTTTTATCGACATATACAAACTATAGAAAACCTTCATGTGCTGAATCGATATTCATTCGTTGAACTGAAATTCATGTGTTGAATGGTATTCATGTTTTAAATATAAAAATCACCTTTTTATTGACATATACAAACTATAGAAAATCTTCATGTGTTGAATCGATATTCATTCGTTGAATTGAAATTCATGTGTTGAATGGTATTCGTGTTTTAAATATAAAAATCACCTTTTTATCAACATATACAAACTATAGAAAACCTTCATGTGTTGAATCGATATTCATTCGTTGAATTGAAATTCATGTGTTGAATGGTATTCATGTTTTAAATATAAAAATCACCTTTTTATCGACATATACAAACTATAGAAAACCTTCATGTGTTGAATCGATATTCATTCGTTGAATTGAAATTCATGTGTTGAATGGTGCTCGTGTTTTAAATATAAAAATCACCTTTTTATCGATATATACAAACTATAGAAAACCTTCATGTGTTGAATCGAAATTCATTCGTTGAATTGAAATTCATGTGTTGAATAGTATTCAAATTTTGAAATAAATTGTTTTATAATAAAAATCATATTTTTATCATCTATATGAACTATATAAAATAGTCGTGTTTTTGAAATAAATTTTTTTACATTAAAAATGACATTTTTATTATATACATGAATTGTTAAAAATAGTGAAGTGTTGAAATAGAAGACAGTTAGATAAAAATATCATTTTTATCAAATATATGAAATTCATTTAGTTTTGTGATCATAGAATTGATTTATATATATATATATATATATATAAATGGAATTGAAATATATCGAATAACAACGCTGCAGTTCGTATTTTGAAACCGTGATTTCAAACGATTAGTGCGGGAGATCCGACCATCGGATTTTCCCGAAATCGCAACCGTTGGGTTTGCTTTGGAAATATCTTTCCAATGGCACCAACTTTGTAAAAATCCAATGGTTGGATTGTCTGGAATGTTTAATTCAAATCTGAAGAAAAGCAGCGCCAGAATCGATTATATTTATATATATATATATAAAAATAATTATATTTAATCGAATAACGACGCTGCAGTTCGTATTTTGAAATCGAATCTTCAAACGATTATACCAGGAGATCCGACCGTCGGATTTTCCCGTAACTAGAACCGTTGGATTCGTTTTGAAAAGATCTTTCTAATGATGTAAATTTTGTGAAGATCCAATGGTTAGATTTTCAGATATGTGTAAATCAAATCTGAAGAAAAACAGCGCCACGGCCGCGTTATGGCCCGAAGCGTCGTTTTGAATAAATTGGCTATTTTAAAATAAATAAAAATAGCGATAAATCGTTATAAAATATTATAAATGATATGGATGTGAAATTTAGAAATTAACTGAAGGTTGGCTAAGTCGAATGGTTTCTTGGGTATTGATCTGATGTTGGTTTCGGCCTTCGGGGTTAATATTTGGGAAATCGCTCTCTTACTGATTGACGGTTAGTGACTAATGAATTGAAATGTTGCGTGTGTATGTTAGTGTTGCACTTGTTTATTATATACGTGAGTTGCTCAGAAAGACTGGGTTTATCCCATTCTGAATAACTGAATCGACGATAAGAAATCGAAGATGAAGACGGTGGTCGAAGACCGGAGATCCTCTCCTCGTTTGGATGGTAACCGAGGTCCTGATTGGGAGGCATCCCGAAATATGGATAATGAGTGGTGATCGTCCAGACGTACTTGGTGATCGATGGGTTTGCGAGGTATATAGTGCCTCCGGTTTCGTTCAGACCCAGAACGGACTTGCAAATGGGCAGTGTGTCTAACATTGGAATTTACTCTTTGTGATTGATAGCCATCAGTTGCACGGTGTGAATTGCCTATGTGGCATGCTAAGATGCAGTGATCAGGGCTTCTGTTGAAAAGAAAAATTTTGTGGCAATGATCAAAACACCGCCTGTTTGGCGTAGCTTTGTGTATAACGTGAAATCGCTAGCCTCACACCCCGGTATGAACCAGAAATAGGAGAGGACATCAGGGAGGACCTGCGTTTCTTTCTAGCTAGAAGTGGCGTCAGTGGTTTTACATGCCCTGACGAGTTTGACTTATGTGGTTGTTACTGTTGCAAGGCGCCTCGGTTATATCGGACGATCCGGGTCCAATGGAGTCATTCGTTGGCTCATTTACACCCCAAAGGGTGGGGAAGCGCAGTGTTCAGGAATTTTAATCCACATCGGTGGACCGGCCCTGACGATCCAAGGGCCCACCTGAGTCTGGGTCTTGAGGCTCGGGCTAGACAATCTCGAAGTCGGTAAGGACTATCTTTTACCTTGGTTCATGATGGAAATCCAATTTCCAAATACGTGACTGTGCGGTTTTGATTGTATACCTATATATGGCGACATAGTGGTATGGGGCATTAATGCCGTCTATGATTGATACTTATTATTTGAAATGGCTTTTGAAGATATAAACACTAGCAATAATATGAAATTCTTTTGTTTTATTAGTATCAATCATATCTTGGCCGTTATAAGGTAAAACTCTATCCTCCGGTTTGTGTTGCATTGTGTGATGGGAACTGAGTCTTATAATGGCTTCATTTTTATAAAAAAGCATTGCGATGTTTAAAAGAATGATTTGTTTTAAAGCACTGGCAATCCAATGGAGTAAACCCGTTCCAAGAAAATGGCGTGGTCCCGTGATTAGCCATATTATAAATGTGTTGAGTAGATTTCCCATACCAGTCCCATGACTGACTCGTAGTTTGTTTCACTTTCAAACTCGGGTGCCCCTTTTTCTACATGGGCAACCTTGTATTCAGGTTTAGCTGGCTCTTTCTAGATAGGTGGAGCTGAAGATGGATTCTATCATTTATCTCTTTTTATGATGTTCAGCTCCTGTTGTACATATTATGTTTGTTTCCACTGTAGACATTTATGTATAGTTGAAGTGTATTTGTACTAAGTATGATCTTGTATATTGTGTAACTATGATGTTTATGTTTATCCAGTATATTATTTGTTCATTATCTGGTGTATTTATTTTATTTCTGTTCTGCTATTATCTGTTTCTGTGTTATTCCAAAGATTACCCTTGCCACCGTCTGTACGGGAAATGGGGTCGTCACAACGTAGTATCAGAGCTTTGGTTAAGCTTAGTTCTAGAATATAACATATTAACGAACTCATCAAAAATAGAACCAGTAGTGTTCTAGGATGGGTAACTCATTACAGATAGGATCAGTAATATCCTAGTATGAGTAAAGCAGAATGAAATTACACCTCGATAGACACATTTACATTGAAGTACGTGTTTCTATATTTTAAATTATCTTTCTATGACCTGACACTTGATCTGCTATTTGCAGAAATACTAGAAAAATGAGTGTCAGAAACAGAAGAAATGCAGAACCCGATCTAGAGGCTCTATTAAAGAGATATCGAAATCTGAACGGAGCACAGTTCTCGGGCAATGAAACTATAATTCAGACTCAAGCTTGGATGAGTTCTGTCAAAAGAATATTTGAGCGTATCCAGTTGAGAGATGATCAGAAAAGATTAGTAGCATCTTGGGCGCTCAAAGAAGAAGCTTTAATCTGGTGGGAAACAATCATCAACGATAATCCAGTAGGTGATATCACCTGGGACAGATTCAAAGAGATTTTCCTAGAAAGATTTACTCCTCCTGAAGCGAAGGAGCGATTATGTGATGAATTCTCTTATTTGATACAAGGAGATATGACCGTTCCAGAATATCATAAGTGATTCAACGAACTTTCTCACTTTGTCCCTCATCTGATCCAAGATCCAAAGAGGAAGAATCTGAGATTTATTCATAGCCTACAAAGAAAATATCAGAATAGTGTGATGAGGAATGTGAAGCTTCCTTTTTCTGAAATGATTTATATGGCTTATCAGTATGAAGATCTCCATAAGAATGGTTTGTTGCACGACGAAGAGGAAGTCTGTTCTAGTAACAAAGTGGAGTTGGAAATTGATATTCCTGAAGCCAGTACGAGGTCTGAGGTCAGTAAAGAGCCTAAAGTCAATCGGAAAAGGGCCAGATCTGAAAAAGAACCAGCCACGACTGCCATATGCAAGAACTGCAATCAGAAGGGGAATTTGTCAAGAAAATGTAAATCTTTAAACAAACGAGGGAAGAGTGGATTTGGACCCGGTAAGAAGGATCATGAGGGCAGAGGATGCCATCAGGCTGGGCATATTGCGAAAAATTGCCCGCTATCTCAGAAATCTGAAGTAGTACAAGTGAATGAAGTGGCAGAAGTGCCTGCATCTTCGTCTGCTCAGGAAAGGTCTGATGTTTTAGAAGGCACGCTCAATGTCAAGAACATTCCAGTTAAAGTACTGTTTAATACTGGCGCGTCACGAAGCTTTATTGCAAAGAGTGCAGTCAAGAAGTTGGATTTGAAATTGAAGAAGCTCAAAGAACCAATGACTATCCAAAATCCAGTTGGGGGTTCCATCGGTCTCAGTTGGGTTTGTGGGGTGCCTATCTCTTTTTCCTGCTATAACTTCCCTACTATCTCTATCGTCATGAATTTTAATGAATTCGATCTTATTCTGGGATTGGATTGGCTAACCAAATATGAAGCAGAGGTTAGATGCGCCGAGAGAGTTGTTAGGGCTAAGATTAAATCAGGGAATTATATAACCATACCGTGTGAAGGTCAGAAATCTAATAGAAAAGACTTCTGGGCAGCTCTGGATGTTTCTCCTGTTCAAATAGAAAATATCCCTGAAGTCACAGAGAATATTCCTGACCTCATCAAAGATATTCCTGTCGTCAAGAACTATGCGGATGTGTTCGAGGAAGTTGTTCGCTTACCTTCGCAAAGAGAGATTGATTTCAAAATTGCTTTAATTCCAAATTCAAGGCCGGTAGTTCACGCTATTCGAAGAATGTCCTTGAAGGAGAAAGAAGAACTTGACAATCAAACACGGCAGCTCGTATGGAAGGGTCTGATCAGGCCTAGTTTCTCAGATTGGGGAGCAGCAGTAGTGTTTGTCCCAAAATCAGACGGTACTCTATAGCTATGTGTGGATTATCGTGATTTGAAAAAGCAGACCATAAAGAACAAATATCCATTGCCGCGGATTTATGATTTGTTGGATCGATTAAATGGCGCACAAGTATTTTCACGAATGGACCTAGCTACAGGTTTCCATCAGCTTCGTGTCGCCGAGGAGTGTGTTCCTTTGACAGCATTCAGAGGTCTAGACCTATTCTATGAGTGGTTAGTAATGCCATTCAGCTTATGTAACGCTCCAGCCTATTTCGTCAATCTAATGAACAGAGTATTCAGAGGAGTATTGAATAAATTTGTTCTGGTTTTCATTAATGATATCCTTATCTTCTCTAAGTCAGAAAGCGAGCACGAAAAACATTTGGAACAAGTGTTAGAAATTCTCATAAGGAACGTATTAAAAGCAAAGTTTTCCAAATGTATATTCTGGCAAGAAGAAGTCAAATTTCTTGGCCACGTAGTGTCAAAAGAAGGAATTGCAGTGGACCCAGTAAGATCACTGCTATCCAGAATTGGAAACAGCCTCGTACGCCAATAGAAGTTAGAAGTTTTCTCGGGTTAGCCAGTTATTATCGGAAATTCATTAAGGATTTTGCGAAGACATCTAGTTCCCTAACAAAACTGACTAAGAAACATTCGAGATTCAATTGGACTCCGGTATGTGAGGAAGCTTTCCAAGAGCTGAAGCTGAAACTAACAACTGCTCCATTATTAACAATAATAGATGGCAATGAAGATTTGAAAGTCTGGACTGACACTTCTAGAGAGGGCCTTGGTGCAGTATTAATGCAAAGAGGTCAAGTGATTGCATATGCTTGCCGTCAGCTGAAACCACATGAGAAGAATTATGTGACTTATGATCTTGAGCTGTTAGCCATCGTATTCACCTTGAAAATCTGGAGGCACTACCTTTGGGTGAGAAATTCGAACTGTTTACAGATCACCAGTCGTTGAAGTATTTGTTCACACAGAAGGACTTGAATCTAAGGCAGCAACATTGGCTAGAGTTCCTTGCAGCATATGATTTTGAGATTCTATACACTCCAGGAAAAGCCAATGTCGTGGCCGATGCCCTGAGCCGAAAGAATGTAATGATCGCCAACTTTATTATTACGACTTCCTTGATTGACAAAATATCTATTCTTCATAAGGAGGATAACTTTATTAAGGATATGATCAAAATTATTCAGAAAGGCGAACCCTCGTGTTTTCAAATAGATAACGATGGATTCCTGAGATTGAAAGGAAGGATTTGTGTTCCTGGCATCCTCGAGCTAAAAAGGGAAGTGTTAGACGAGTGTCACAAGTCCAAGCTGAGTATCCATCCTGGTGTGGCCAAGATGTACAATGATCTCAAGCGAACATTCTGGTGGAAGGCTATGAAAAGAGACGTTTCAATATATGTTAGCCGATGCCCTACTTGCCAGCTAGTCAAGGGCGACCAACAGAAACTGGCTGGATTGTTACAACCACTTGACGTTCCCGGTTGGAAGTGGGAACATATTTCCATGGACTTCATTGATGGTTTGCCCACAACCAGAAAAGGAAATGACAGTATTTGGGTGATCGTAGATCGCTTCACGAAGACCGCCCATTTCATACCTGTCAGATCAAACAGAACTGCTCAGAGTCTGGCGCAAATATATTTCAAGGAAATTGTTAGACTACATGGAGTGCCGCTCAGTATAGTCAGTGACAGAGATACAATATTTACTAGCAAATTCTGGGAGGCGTTTCAAGTAGAACTGGGAACAAAGCTGAATCTAAGCACCGCTTATCATCCTCAAACAGATGGTCAGACTGAGAGGGTGAATCGTATACTAGAAGATCTATTGTGGGCTTGTGTTCTAGATTTCAGTGGATCATGGGAAGACCATCTACATTCGGCTGAATTCTCATATAACAACAGTTACCAGGCGAGTCTGACAATGTCACCATTCGAAGCGTTGTATGGTAGACCATGCCGATATCCTGCTTGTTAGGTCGAAACCGGTGATAGACTTGTATTGGGGCTTGATATGATCCGAGAAGCTGCTGACAAAGTCGATTTCGTTAAGAAACGATTACTCACCGCTCAAAGCTGACAAAAGAGCTATGCCGATAGGAGAAGAAGGGATATATCATTTGCTGTTGGCGACTATGTATATTTGAAAGTATCTCCGATGAGAGGAGTCATCCGATTCAGTAAAACAAGGAAATTGGCGCCCAAATTCATTGGTCCGTTTCCTATTCTGGGACGAATCGGAACTCTCGCTTATAGGGTTAAATTGCCAGATTGGTTGCCTGGGGTGCATGATATATTTCATATATCTCAACTTCGAAAGCACGTTCATGATCCAGACTTGATCGTGGAAGAAGCAGCTCAACAGGATATTGAAATTACTCCAGAATTAGCTGTGAGAAGAGAGCCGCTCAAGATTATCGGCAAAGAAACCAAAGAGCTGAGGAACAAGAAGGTTCACTTAGTCAAAGTGCAATGGAGTGGAAATCCGCGAGATTGTACTTGGGAAACCGAGGAGAGCATTCAGAAAGCCTATCCTAGATGCCGAGTGGATATCTTTGATTGACTCCGGTGCAAGGTACAATTACCATACTTTGCATTTACCAATAGTTCTCTACTCTGTTGTTATTTTGTTTACATGGATGTGCATTGTTAGTTCTATAGTCTGAATGATTTTAAAAGAGTATAGAAATTGATTAGTATATTGTTGGAAAGTTAAAAACAATTTGATTGTTGTTTGTGTTGTGTGATAGTAAACTGAATTAATTAAATTATAGAAACGATAGTTAATTTAATTAATAAGAGAATAATGGTAGAATTTATTCATTTAAATCACACATTGAACTGATTTAAAAACAGGTAGAAATATATACTTGTGCATTATATATGTTTGAACAGGTAATTGGATAGCTGTTGAGTAAATATTTTATTGTGTGCCCGACAAATAGGTAAACCTTAATGAGTTGGATGCGAAATATTATTATATCAACTCCTGTGAATGCCATTGGATGCGGAGTGCTAGTTATTCTGTGTGTAATAATAAACGTCGCCATAGGATAGTAACAATTAATTTTGAACTACATTACATCGCATATTTCTGAACATAGGCATACTTCATCATATACCACATAAGCATTTGGAGCTTGTGTGACGAGGGAAGATTTACCATACGAGCGAGAGGCTTGTATGGCGATGACTATATTTTACAAGTTGAACTAATGACTGATATGGACTATTTAAATTGTAACGATAAAATTGCCAGATTAATAAAAACCCCACACGGGTCTGGAGTTGACAATAATCACGTCTCTCTAGTTATTAGATACGGCACATGGACAATTTATTTCCCACACGGGACGAGGTGACGAGGATTTATCCTCTGGAGCATTTAAAATACACACTCCCTCGGGCTTTGACAGGGTGACTAGAATTTATTCTCTGGATTTATTATCAATTCACGCTCCCCTGTAAACACCAGAATATATCACTATAAATATGTGTATGCTTATTAGGATTTATTGGGTACCTAATATGGCCCAATAAATTTCCAAACCTCTCCCCGTACAAAGGAGGTTATGGCGAAATTTTTCGAAAATTTCGGGTGTTAGCCAATTTTTTGAAGAATTTGAAAATTCTTAGAAACTGAAAAGTTGGAGAATTGAAGCCAGATTGGACGTAGAGTTGATTAATCAAACCACTTTTGACTTTGTTCCTTTTCGAGGACGAAAAGTTTTAAGTGGGGGAGGTTGTAACGACCCGGAAAATCTGAACCAATTTAAATTTTTTAAATTGGCTAAAATAATGGATTTTAAATATTTAAAATAAATATCTTAAATAGTAAAGATGAAAACTGAGTTTGAATCGACAATTGAAAAGGAATATAATTAATTCTAATTATAAACAAGGCCTGAAATGGCGCGGTAGTTTCAAAATTTGAATTCAAACTTTGTCGGACTGTACCGGGTGCAAAACAAAACGGATTTGAGTGAAACCAAAAATATTTGAATCTGTTAGTGAATACCTTTCTAACGAATCTGAAAAATCGAAGTTTCATAGCGGGATGCAAAAGTTATGGCCAAATGAATTTCTGAAAGGTCGCTATGGAATTTATATAGCCCGTGAAATTGGCCATTTTGCATACCACGTCGGAATTCGACGAAACCACTTTTGTTGGATCCGGAATGAGAAGTTATTTCAAGGTTTCAAATTTCATAATTTTTGAAGCTAGTATGTGAGCGTGGCAAAGGAAAACGTGTTTTGGTCAATTATAGTTAAATTGGATCGACCAGAAATGGGCCTTTTTGCAAACGGTCTCAGAATTCGACGAAACTAGTTTTGTTGAGACCGTATCGTCAAAACATAGCTAGATTTATTTTTCGGGAATTTTTAGAAATAGTTTGTGGACTTGGCAAAATGAAATGTACGTTCAAATTTAATATTGAATGTTTTATATTTTAGTTTGAAGGAAAACTGACTGAAACAGTCGAATGGGCCTTCGAAACATATCCCATTGTGTTTGGAATGGGGGTAAAACGCTGGGGACGACAGTTGTTGGGCTTGGATTGGTGTTCGTGTGTAAAGAGGGGTATTTTAGAATTTTGAAAATATATAAATAAATAAAAAATTCATTGGTCAAACTACTTTCTCTCTCCACGTTTTTATCTGGAATCCCCCCCCCCCCACGAACGACGGCTAATGCTCCATTGTTCCCATCCATTTTCTGATCAATCCACTCACTAATATCAAGAGCTCCAGTTGAAGATTTTGAAGAGCTCGAGACGAGCTTCATATCCATACCTGGATTCGATTTTTTCGTTGAGAATTTTGGGAGAATCGAGCTCGAGAAGTTCGCCCGTTCATCGCCAGTTTTCGCCGCCACCGCCAGCTCGAGTTCGCCGCCGTTCAGGGCTCCGACGCGCCTCTCCTCCCCCTTCGACGCTGCCAAGGCTGATCGACGAATAGCTACATGGATTCGAAGAAAAATCCAAACCTAATTTTGAACGAAACAGCTGAGGTACGACCATATTAATTTTCAATAGTTTTAACACCTTTAAACCATTGCAAACTTTGAAAAATCATATCTTTTTCGTGTATTGACGAAATTCAGTGAAACAAGAGATAGTGGACTCGTGTGGATGCCTTCTACATTCTAGAAGAGACCACATATTTTTCTGAGCCTTCTGCTATTTTTGGTGGAGTGGAACCCAATGTGAGATTTCTAATTATAAACGATATGGAAAACGACGATGTATAAATTATATAGTCGATGTATGAGTTATATAAGCGTTGTAAACCTCTTGTATAAGCATTTTATAAGTTGTACATTCGATATATAAGTTGTATATGCGTTGTAAAAATTATATATGTGTTGAAATAGAAGTCAAATGCTATATATATATATATATATATATATATATATACACGCCCCTCGTCCACAAACCATGGACGAAATTTATTGGTTGTGATTGGTGTGAAAATTGATTGATAGCGAATGGTTGATTGGAATTGTTTGTGGTTGAAATTGATTGATTGTGGTTGAAAAATACCCGTTTGTGGTTGAGAAATATTTGGTTGAAACCACATAGGATTAGTTTGTGAAAATGAAAAATATATACATGCCGCCTGCGTGCGAACTACATGCATGATTCCCCATTGTCAAAAACCGCGAGGTTTTAAGGTAGAGCGAGGAGCCGTACTAGGGACGGTCCCGGTTTTAACTACCCTGTCGTTATGCTGCCGAAATTTTGAATAATATTCATGTGTTAGAATTATTTTCCTATGTTGAAATTATATTCGTCTGTTGAATAAAAAACCTTCATCTGTTGAATAGAAATTCATTCCTTGAATCATATTCATGTGTTGAATGGTAATCATGTTTTGAATAAATTGTTCTAACAATAAAAATCACATTTTTACTCTATATATAAACTATAGAAAACCTTCATGTGTTGAATCGATATTCATTCGTCGAATTGAAATTCATGTGTTGAATGGTATTCGTGTTTTAAATATAAAAATCACCTTTTTATCGACACATACAAACTATAGAAACCTTCATGTGTTGAATCGATATTCATTCGTTGAATTGAAATTCATGGGTTGAATGGTATTCGTGTTTTAAATATAAAAATTACCTTTTTATCGACATATACGAACTATAGAAAACCTTCATGTGTTGAATCGATATTCATTCGTTTAATTGAAATTCATGTGTTGAATGGTATTCGTGTTTTAAACATAAAAATCACCTTTTTATCGATATATACAAACTATAGAAAACCTTCATGTGTTGAATCGAAATTCATTCGTTGAATTGAAATTCATGTGTTGAATGGTATTCATATTTTGAAATAAATTGTTTTATAATAAAAATCATATTTTTATCATCTATATGAACTATATAAAATAGTCGTGTTTTTGAAATTAATTGTTTTACATTAAAAATCACATTTTTATTATATATATGAATTGTTAAAAATAGAGAAGTGTTGAAATAGAAGACGGTTAGACAAAAATATCATTTTTATCAAATATATGAAATTCATATAGTTTTGTAATCGAAGAATCGATATATATATAAATGGAATTGAAATATGTCGAATAACGACGCTGCAGTTCGTATTTTGAAACCATGATTTCAAACGATTAATGCGGGAGATCCGACCATCGGATTTTCCCGAAATCGCAACCGTTGGGTTCGCTTTGGAAATATCTTTCCAATGGCACCAACTTTGTAAAAATCCAATGGTTGGGTTGTCTGGAATGTTTAATTCAAATCTGAAGAAAAGCAGCGCTAGAATCGATTTTATATATATATATATATATATATATAAATATAATTATATTTAATCGAATAACGACGCTGCAGTTCGTATTTTGAAATCGAAACTTCAAACGATTATACCGGGAGATCCGACCGTCGGATTTTCCCGAAACTGGAACCGTTGGATTCGCTTTGAAAAGATCTTTCTAATGGTGTAAATTTTTTGAAGATCCAACGGTTAGATTTTCAGATATGTGTAAATCAAATCTGAAGAAAAATAGCGCCACGACCGCGTTATGGCCCGAAGCGTCGTTTTGAATAAATTGGCTATTTTAAAATAAATAAAAAAAGTGATAAATTTTTATAAAATATTATAAACGATATGGATGTGAAATTTAGAAATTAACTGAAGGTTGGCTAAGTCGAATGGTTTATTGGGTATTGATCTGATGTTGGTTTCGGCCTTCGGGGTTAATATTTGGGAAATCACTCTCTTACTGATTGACGGTTAGTGACTAATGAATTGAAATGATGTGTGTGTATGTTAGTGTTTCACTTGTTTATTATTACGCGAGTTGCTCAGAAAGACCGGGTCTATCCCATTCTGAATAACTGAATCGACGATAAGAAATCGAAGATGAAGACGGTGGTCGAAGACCGGAGATCTTCACCTCGTTTGGATGGTAACCGAGGTCCTGATTGGGAGGCATCCCGAAATATGGATAATGAGTAGTGATCGTCCAGACGTATGTGGTGATCGATGGGTTTGCAAGGTATATAGTGTCTCCGGTTTCGTTCAGACCCAGAACGGACTTGCAAATGGACAGTGTGTCTGACATTGGAATTTATTCTTTGTGATTGATAGCCATTAGTTGCAGGGTGTGAATTGCCTGTGTGGCATGCTAAGATGCAGTGATCAGGGCTTCTGTTGAAAAGCAAAGTCTTGTAGTGATGATCGAAGCGCCGCCTGTGTGGCGTAGCTTTGTGTATAACGTGAAATCGCGAGCCTCACACCCCGGTAAGAACCAGAAACGGGAGAGGACATCAGGGAGGACCTGCGTTTTTTCTAACTAGAAGTGGCGTCAGTGGTTTTACATGCCCTAAATAGTTTGACTTATGTGGTTGTTACTGTTGCGAGGCGCCCGGTTAGATCGGACGATCCGGGTCCGCTGGAGTCATTCGTTGGCTCATTTACACCCCCAAAGGGTGGGGAAGCGCAGCGTTCAGGAATTTTAATCCACATCGGTGGACCGACCCTGACGATCCAAGGGCCCACCGGAGTCTGGGTCTTAAGGCTCGGGCTAGACAGTCTCGAAGTCGGTAAGGACTATCTTTTGCCTTGGTTCATGACGGAAATCCAATTTCCAAATACGTGACTGTGTGGTTTTGATTGTATACCTATATATGGCGACATAGTGGTATGGGGCATTAATGCCGTCTATGATTGATACTTATGATTTGAAATGGATTTTGAAGATACAAACACTAGCAATGATATGAAATTCTTTTGTTTTATTCGTATCAAGCATATCTTGGCCGTTATAATGTAAAACTCTATCCTCCGGTTTGTGTTGCTTTGTGTGATGGGAACTGAGTCTTATAATGGCTTCATTTTTATAAAAAGCATTGCGATGTTTAAAAGAATGATTTGTTTTAAAGCACTGGCAATCCAATGGAGTAAACCCGTTCCACGAAAGTGGCGTGGTCCCATGATTAGCCATATTATAAATGTGTTGAGTAGATTTCTCGTACCAGTCTCATGACTGACTCGTAGTTTGTTTCACTTTCAAACTCGGGTGCCCCTTTTTCTACACGGGCAGCCTTGTATTCAGGTTTAGCTGGCTCTTTTTGGATAGGTGGAGCTGAAGATGGATTCTATCATTTATCTCTTTTTATGCTGTTCAGCTCCTGTTATACATATTATGTTTGTTTCCGCTGTAGGCATTTATGTATAGTTGAACCGTATTTGTACTAAGTATGATCATGTATACTATGTATCTCTGATGTTTATGTTTATCTAGTATATTATTTGTTCATTATCTGGTGTATTTATTTTATTTCTATTCTGCTATTATCTGTTTCTGTGTTATATTCCAAAGATTACCCTTGCCACCGTCTGTACGGGAAATGGGGTCATCACAGATAGTATACGTATATGAGAGCGCGTATTTTTGATTATTTTGGTTTTCAAAGCTATATATATATAAATATTATTAGTATAGCTAAGGATAAGTCGCACTGCACTAGCACCACTATGGAGATGGTTAATCATTTTCTCTTTACAGATTGAACGATGAGCCGATACGCAAGAGGTGCCAGTAGAGGAGCCAATAATGGGAATGCTTCTGACATGAGGACGATGTTTACTGACTTAATGAGGGAGATGCTTAGGGATGTGCAGAGGGCAGCTCCCAATGCTGGTAACGGTGGTAGTCCAATAGTGCAGGCGCCTAGGGCCGATTTCGCCAAGCTGAACAAGGATTATACTAGTCTTGGTGGGAAGCCGTTCCATGGAACGGAGTCGGCTACGGGTGTTCAGGATTGGCTGGATAGCAGCGAGTGTATCTTCGAAGACTTGGGTATTGAGGATGCGATGAAGAGAAGGATAGCATCCCGTCAGCTACAAGGACGGGCAATGAATTGGTGGAATGCTATAAAAGCAGCTACTTCCGAGGATCGGATTACTTGGGATCAGTTTAAGGCTCGCTTTAGCGATAAGTTCATTCCAACTGCTCAGAAGTCAGTGTTGTTCAAGAAATTCTTGGAACTCAAGCAGAATGGCAGAGCTGTCTCGGAGTATATTGCTGAATTCGACACTTTGTCGAAATATGGGTTATCCCTAATAGATACTGCCGAGAAGAAGAATGTGAAGTTCATAACTGGCTTGGATGGATACTTGGGGGAAAGGATTATTAACCACATCGATGAGACGTTTGAGTCGATTGTGGGAAAGCTTTAAGATCAGAAAGTCTTTACCCTAAGCCGAAGACTGAGGCTGCATCTGTAGAAGAACCGAAACCGCAAGCAAGCGGTGGAGGCAAGAATGGTTCTAAGAATAAGAGGAAGCAGAACCAGAATAAGGATGGCCAGAAGAAGAAGAAGAAAGATGTTGAGTGCTTTAGCTGTGGCAAGAAGGGCCATTATGCTAAAGAATGTTGAGCAAAGCCAGCAGACAGGAAGTGCTTCAACTGTGGCCAAGTGGGACATCACAAGGACAAGTGTCCACAACCTTTGAAAGAGAAGCAGGTGGTGAAAGCATATGCCCTTAATGCTATTCCTTCTTCGTCGAATGCCCCAACTGTGGCGGAGAAGGGAAAGAATGTTGTTATTCAAGGTATGCTTTCTGTTTATGATGTTCCTGTAAGATTTATATTTGATATCGGAGCTTCCAGTTCCTTCATATCTAGTGACCTGGTAGATAGGTTGGGATTGGAGCCCGAGATCGTCGATAGACCTTTAGTAGTGACGAACCCGATTGGTGGTTCAACTAACCTTAGCATGATTTGTCGTAATGTGGTCTTATCGAGTCATGGATGCATGTTTGCTTGTATTTCTTTGTTTTGGGCTTTACTGGGTTTGGCATTATTTTCGGAGTCGATTGACTCCAAAGATATGGGGTGGTGGTAGACTGTGAGGGCTTTTTGGTGACAGCTAGAGCAGATGATGGGAGGAGGGTAGTATTTGGTGGTCTACCTAGTGATGGGGTAATGGCTAGTTTTCTAAATTCCCTCGACATCCCGCAAGGTGAGTGGTCAGGTTTGCCCGTGGTTGGCCAATATCCAGACTTCTTCGAGGAAGTGACCGGGCTTCCACCACATCAAGAGATTGAGTTCCGTATTGATTTACTGAAAGATGCCAGACCTATAGTGATGCCACTTCGTCGTATGGCACCAAGGGAGCAGCGAGAGCTCGGGGTGCAAGTCAGCGATCTTTTGAAGATGGGATTTATTAGAAGGAGTGTTTCTGAATGGGGAGCACCAGTTGTGTTTGCTACCAAGGCGGATGGTTCCCTTCGATTGTGTGTAGACTACCGCGAATTGAATAAAGTGACGAGGAAGAATAAGTATCCTCTACCACGGATAGATGATTTGTTTGATCAGTTGAGTGGCGCAAGAGTATTCTCACTGTTGGATCTCGCGATAGGATTTTATCAGCTTAGAGTGGAAGCTGAGAGTATAGCTAAAACGGCCTTTCGGATGCCGTCTGGATTTTATGAGTGGTTGGTCATGCCATTCGGGCTGACCAATGCCCTCACATATTTTGTGGATCTTATGAATAGGATATTCAGAGATTAGTTGAATAAGTTTGTCCTTGTGTTCGTGGATAATATTTTGGTCTACTCAAGGGCAGAGGAAGAACACAAGGAACATTTGAGGATTGTGATCGAGGTGTTGAGAAAACACCAATTGAAAGCAAAGTTTTCTAAGTGTCACTTCTGGAGGAGGGAAGTGAGATTCTTGGGCCATGTTGTTTCAGAGAATGGTATTGCCGTGGATCCTGCAAAGGTGGCTACGGTACAAGATTGGTCTACGCCCAAGAATGCAATGGACGTAAGAAGTTTCTTGGGATTAGCCGGATATTATCGTAAGTTTATCCAAGACTTCTCCAAGATAGCAGCACCGTTGACTCAATTGACCAAGAAGAATCAAGCTTTCGTCTAGGACGAAAAGTGCGAGAATGCATTCAAGAGTCTTTTGGAAAAGTTGACATGTGCACCAGTATTAGTCATTCCTAAGGGGAATGAAGAGATGATGGTATATACGGATGCATGTGGTACCGGACTAGGTGTTGTATTGATGCAAGAAGGTAGGGTTGTAGCTTATGCAAGTCGGCAACTGAAACCGCACGAGAAAAGATACCCTACCCATGATTTGGAATTGGCAGCGATCGTGTTTGCATTGAAGATGTGGAGACATTATCTCTAGGGAGAAAGATTCAAGTTGTTTACCGATCATAAATCATTAAAGTATCTCTTCTCTCAGAAGGACCTAAATCTCCGACAGCAAAGATGGTTAGAATTCTTGGCTTCCTACGATTTCGACATCGCATATACACCAGGAAAGGGCAATGCGGTGGCTGATGCATTGAGTAGGAAACATGCCAGTTTAGGGGCTATGTTTCTAGAATGCAAGCAACTGGAGTACATCGCTAGGTATAATTTTAGACCAAAGTGCGAATTGGTCCAGAAATGTTAGCAAATTTGACGATCAGACCCACTTTGATTGAACGGATTGGTTCCAATCAGAAGAACGATCCAAACTTATTGGAAATCATCTCCAAGTTAGATATGGGTATCGACGAGGAGATGAACATGTATGGGCTTGATCGAGATGGATGGCTTAGGAAGAGTGGAAGGCTAGTTGTGCCCAATGTCAATGGATTGAGAGATGAAGTGCTTAGAGAATGTCATCACTCAAAACTGACTATACATCCCGGTGGTAACAAGATGTATCGAGACATGAAGCAGACATACTACTGGGAAGGGATGAAAAGAGACGTTGGGAAGTTTATATCCAAATGCATGAATTGCCAGCTAGTTAAAGCTGAGCAAAAGTAGCCTAGTGGTTTGATGCAACCATTAGAAATTCCAGAATGGAAATGGGAACAAGTCTCAATGGATTTTATTGATGGGTTACCAAGGTCTAGGTCAGGACATGATATCATTTGGGTGATTGTGGACCGATTGACTAAGAGTGCAAGGTTTATACTCGTCAAGTCGAATAGGACGGCAGCTAAGTTAGCTGAATTATACGTAAAGTGGGTAGTGAGATTCCATGAAATACCCAAATGCATTGTGAGTGACCGAGATCCGTTGTTCACTAGTGGATTTGGGAAAAGCTTACAAGAGGCGTTAGGATCAGAATTACATCTCAGTACCGCGTATCATCCTCAAACCGACGGACAGACAGAGAGGGTGAATCGTATATTAGAAGACCTCTTGAGAGCTTGTGTATTGGATTTTGGTGGATCATGGGATGACCATTTGCATCTAGTAGAATTTGCATATAATAATAGTTATCAATCCAGTATTGGTATGGCTCCATTTGAAGCTTTGTACGGAAGACCATGCAACTCACCGTCATGTTGGTTAGAAACTGGTGAGAAGTTTGTGCTTGGACCAGATGTGATAAGAGAAACTTCAAACAAGATCAAGATCATTCAACAGCAAATGAAGGCTGCCCAAGATAGGCAGAAAAGTAATGCTGATAAGAGGAGGAGAGAATTAAAGTTCTCCATTGGCGACTTGGTGTTTGTCAAGATCTCTCCGTTAAAGAGCGTGATACGATTTGGCAGGAGAGGCAAATTAGCACCAAGATTTGTTGGTCCATTCCCAGTTCTTGAGCAAATTGGGAATTTGGCATATAGAGTTGAATTACCAGAGAAGATGGCAGGAATTCACAATGTATTTCATGTTTCCCAGTTAAGGAAGTTCGTACACGACCCAGATGTGACTATTTCACCTGATCAGTTGGATGATATCGAAGTAGAACCCGAGGCAGTTGGGAACCGCAGGCCTACGCGTATTGTTGGGAACAATACGAAGCATTGCTGGGAATGATACGAAGCAGCTTCGAAGGAAGGCGGTGAAATTAGTCAATGTTTTGTGGGGCGAGAATGAGAATGACTGTACTTGGGAGACAGAGGAGAGCATTAGGAAGACGTATCCAGAACTCTTCGTCTGGTAAAATTTCAGTTTTGATTTAGTCTTTCCGCATACTAGGATAGGTTGTTTTGTTTGTTTTACATGTTTGAATGTTATATATGATTGGTAGGCATGCGGGATCCTTTGTATGTTTTGGGGTTAAGGAATTTCGGGGACGAAATTTCTTAAGGGGGAAGAGTGTAACGACCCGCATTCTACGCATCGCAAGATCGTAGGATATTTATTTCTTTAACATACGAAGTCGTATGGTCATGTAACTTTGGGAGACGACTATTGGGATCATTTCCCATGTTCATGATTTTTCCCAATTTTTAAATGACTGTTTTGCCCCTAGCTATTCTTGTTTTGGCCATAACTTTTGATTGGAAAGGAGTTTTGACCTGAAAACACTTCCATTGGCTCCGGATGATGGTTTACAATTCCGTAGAGTGGTCACATGTGAAAAACGGACTTACCGTTTGGAAGATATGGCTGAAATAAGGTTTGGAAGGTGAAAAACTGCTTAACCGGGCCGAATAGGGTGATTAGTGAATGAGCCCATAACCCATTACGGGATTAGGGTCATGGGGAGGCTGAAATGAGTTAGGTTTTCATTCTATTTCAATTTCCTAGCCGCCACTTACCTCTTAGAAAGCCTAACAATGGCCTCCAACCTCTAAAACACCTTCAAATCACTTTCTAATCAAGGATTAAGCTTAGCAACATCAAATCAAGGAGGATTAGCACAAGAATCGGGGTAGAGCTGTTGTGTTGCATTGGTATTCACGCCCAAACAGTAGAGTTTCAGGTCTAAAGGTTTTATTTGTGGCTAAGGTGAGTGATTTGCATAGTTTTGCACTAATTGCGGTTAATTAAGGGTAATTAGTGAAGATTAGTGAATTTATACATTAATAAATTCTGGAAAAATATTAATAAATTCAAAAATATTGTTTTATACCTCTGTTAGAAATTTGGGCTGATTTTGTTAAGTTTTGTTAATTTTATGATTAGTCTTGCCTAAACATGCTTAAGGGAAAACATGGGTTTTTGGGTATGTTTGATCCATATAAACATGTCATATTGTTGTTTTAGTGTTTGTGGATGATTATACATGTTACTATGATTGTATGGTATGGTTTGTGATTGTATAGAAAAGTTAGAATGGTTGAAAATGCCGTCGTTTGGCGAAAATAGCTTGCTGGAAAAACTTGCAGCAAACCGGATAGGAGCATTCGGATCGGAGCATCCGAATAGGAGCATCCGGATAGGAGCAACCAGATAGGAACATTCGGATAGGAGCATTCGGATAGGAGCATCCGGATAGGAGCATTCGAATAGGAGCAACCGGATAGGAGCAACCGGATAGGGGCATCCGATCCGAACCGGATAGGGGCATTCGATCCGAACCGAATAGGGGCATCCGACCTAAACCAAATAAGAGCATCCGAGCACCCGAACTGAACTAGAAAGGAGCATTCGAACCGAACCAAGCAGGAGGGGGCGAACCGAACCGAACCGGAGGATCGAACACCAAGTAGACCTAAACCCGAGATGCAAAGGAAGTCCAATTGAGGAGTTGTACCTCAAGATCCAGATGGGAACCAAGGAGGGAACTTCATGAGTTGGGCATTGCTGCGGGACGTGTGCTAAGGGGTTGTCGATTTCTGTAACTTTGGATCACTATGTGTAGAGAGTACGTGAACGGATTCAGGGCCACAGTGGCCTAGGTACGACTAAAGAGCTATAAACCAATGAAGTGGGGTCATTTGTAAAGATTTGGTCATGACACCATGTGGTAAGCTTGGTAGTAGCAGTAGTTGTACAAGTTGAACTCCATCACTACTTCGATGGGTCTAGTGATTGACAGTGGTGGACATCGTATGCTTTACGCACTAAGCGAGAGATGTGAGGATGGTTGCTATGTTTGATCTGTTTGCCATCATTATGACATGCACAACCCCACCCCGTTACCTTTACACCATATATTAGTGGCATCGTAGAGTATTGTGCGGTATGTAGTGCTAACTCTTTGGTTGCAGGTCCAGGTTCAGGTATGGTTTAGTATACTTGTTATTGTTCTGTTTAGCTGCTTATCGCTCATACCACACTTTTTGTCTGACCCAGAGTTTTATGTCTCTTCTTATTACTCTGGGTGATCTCACGAGCAGACTAGAGACTGGTTAGCTTGGTATGCACGAGTAGCTGATCCGGGGACGAGCAGGTGGCTTCCACGTATGATATATATATATATATATATATATATATATATAGATATTCTCCATGTGTTGTTGAAGATCACTGCTTAGGCATTAGTAGTGTATCTTCTACTTTTGCTTTCTTTTGTTTTAGAGACAGTAATTTGGAAAGTTGTAATAAGCTGTATTTGGATTTCTGCTACTCTGATGATGATGATGATGATGATGATGATGATGTTGATGTTGGTTTTAGCTAACAGCTTATGCACTGTCTCGCCTGTTTTATGTCAAGTATAGTATTAGTATGTTTTGTTCCATGCGCTGTGAGACATTCTATAGGTTTTCGATTGGTTCATTCTCTTCTTTCCTTTCTTTGGCGATCGTCCCGTGCTAGTCGGGCATGTGTACAGCGCACTTTCGGAGGAAATGTCGGTTGGTGCAGGGCGGGCCATCACATAATGTGAAAACTGAAAAAGCAAAGAGGGAAATAAACACACCGGTCTATTTGTTGTCACATCAATTTGTTGGGGTACAGAAGTCTATTTGTTATCCCGTTACAAGCGAGTTGCAAAGTAGGGGCGGAAAGGTAAATAAAAGGGACGGAGGGAGGAAGAAATGATGGTTAATTTTCAAGGTGAGCATCTTTCCTCTTTTAATTGTCGTTTGTGACTTTTCAAGGATAACAGGGATTACTGTTTCTGTAACACCCCTCCTCCGCCAATGCCACTCTTGCAAGGACACTAACTTTGGAGGGGCGTTAAACGAGGTAACATGCATGCAGATATCACAAGACAGAACATATAAGTAAAAAACAGAGTAAATAAAGCAGCGGATAAAACTTAGCATTTCAAAACCATAGTCAAGTTACATCAAAGTACTTGGTCATTATTTTCCCATAAAACAAAGTCTAGAACATAAACTGAAAACTGAAAAAGAAACATAAAGTAACTATCCCCAAAGTAGCATAAGGCCATAGCATGCTCAAACCAAACGTGAGCTATCCAGAAAAGCAGCCAAAGATCCAGCTAGGTAACAGTGTTCCCACCCTACAAACCGGGGGGGGGGGGGGGGACGGAAGAAAAGAGGCGAAAGAAAACCGGTCAGTCAAAAAGACTGGTAAGTCCTATCTACTATTAGTATAAAAACTAATAAAGTTAACTGAACATGTAAAACAGAGATGAGATGTAGGGTGATAACTGGCATGGTGAAAAGTTAACTAGATAGATCAAGTGTGGCATCGCATATACAAGGTTAAGTTGCACCAGGTGTGTACTAGTATTCCAATCCATGTCAAGTATAAACAAGAAATGATCCCTTGGCCCAATCATGGCCCAATATCCCGAGATGGCCTAGATCAAGGTCCAACAACACGGTCTAGTCGATCGGCTTCCTAAAAGCCTAACTCGTCAAGTGTCGGTGTCATACGGCCCAATCACGAAGTGTAGTCAAACTGTGCTAGGTCCACCCTAGGGTGTATCAAGCCCTAGGGTGCCAACCACGGACACATATCAAGCACGCACAGTCTAAACCTACGGGTGCCCGTGTCTGCTTTTTCAACTCCGGACTATGTGCACGACCATAGTCCGCCTGAACCTACACCGGCGCACCTACTCAGCCGTCGTTTTGGTCGCTTACATGTCAGCCCAGTAATCGTGCCCCACCCTAGCCTAGTCCCTAGGGTATCATGATACAATCAAGAGGGTTACTGGTGAAAAGGACCACGTAACTAGGGTTTCTAGTGGGTTAAATGTGGTTAACCCTACCCAATCAAGTATCATGTTGGTTAAGTGTACCCAAGGTTCATGACTTAACCCTATCAACCCATCGTGTTTAATTGGTTAAGTATTCAAGTGGTCCATGACTTAACCCTATCATGTGGCATTAATTATTTTAATGCACCCAAACTCTCACACTAGACTTTTTTGTGGTTACTAGTTAAGCCGGGCGGGTCCGGGTAGCTTTACACCACAACTTGGTCTAACCTCGGGTTTCTAGTGCAACATGACCAACTACTCACATTGGGTCCTATTGCTTGTAGCCACTAGTTAAGTCGGTCGGTTCCGGGTAGATTTATGCTACAAACTCAACCCAACCTCGAGTTGGCCACACTCATATTTTCTAAGTGTCATGTCCACCATTATGTTTACAAACATAATCACAAGTCAATGTTCATGTCATATTTTAAAACCATGTTTTCATGTCATTAATATTACCCAAACCCAATGCATTCCCATCGCATGTACGTTTCGCATAACATAACATAGATCAAAAGAGGGAACTTGGCAAAAGCATGACAAAAAGGTCATAAGGTAATAAGGTTGGCCACAAGTTAAACATGGTGGCATATGAGGCATAAATAGGTTCATAAGCTTGCATATTACATCATAGGCCTCAAAACATGCATAATATCAACTTAAGCAAATAGGTGAAACATGATCATGAATGACATAGGATGATGGCTAGAAGTTCTCATATAAAATTATATGCAAGTTATCATAAAGGTTATGAGAGTTCTCATGTTGTATAATGCAACATTTCAACATAACGCTTATAGCTTTTAGCCCACAAGGTCAAGGTGATAAGTTTACAAACATGCATAGAATAAACCTATGCATAACATGTTAAAATCAAAGCACATATCATACTTAGGCCCAAACTCAACTTGCAACAAGTCACATTTAACTTCATAGTTAGAATCTAAGAGTAGTATAGGGCTTACAATGCTATGAAGACTAGAATTAATATAAAATAAGATTGAGACGAAGCCACACTAGCAAATCCGCAACCAAAGACGATAAACTCCACTTCAAGACTTGAGAACAAGAAGGAATAACCCCAAAGACAAAGAAAGAAGGCTCTTTTACTTAAGAAAGATGGCTCTTTTATGACATAGATTGATTTGAGACACTCATGCTCTCATGAAGAAGGTGGAGGCCATGATTAGTGAACATTTTGACAGCATTTAGTTGTAGGAAAGATTAATGAGGGTTTAGGCTAGGTATTAGGGTATTTTTATAGGTGATTAGGTTAATTTAGACCATAGGATTAACCCTAAATCGAATCTGAGCCATCACTTCACGTCACTAGCCTCCAAAACAGGTCCAAACAGCCAAAATAGGTGCACCAGAAAAATTGGTCCGACCGGGGGGGTCGACATGGGTGTCGACCCATGGGTCGACATGGGTGTCGACCCATTGGGGGGGGGGTCGACACTGGTGTCGACCCCTGTGTCGACCCTGCCTGGGGCGGGAAAATTCCCGCCCATTCTGCCTTGGTTGCAATTTGAATCTGAATTCGAATTTGAACTGTTTTCGGGCTTAGAATTTTCTGAAAACTTCATTGGGCCATAACTTGATCATACGGACTCCGTTTTTCGAAAACTCGGACTCTATTTCACGTATTTTTCCGAGGCGAACGCAATGGCACAGCCCGTTTCGCTTGATTCAGATTTTACAATTTAATTCTGCCTTGATTTATACTATAACATGTTATTCAAAAATATGTGTTATTACAGTTTCCCTTCTCCTTTTTTATAAAACAAAATAAAATCTAGACAAACTCTCTGATTCCGCTGTACAATATACATGTAAAATGCTTTAGTCTTAATTGCGTGATATTTTTTGACAACAAATAAATGCATGATACTTCTTAACAATAAAAGTGTTGTTCTTATAAAGAGAAACTTCTTCTTATTGTAGCGGGTTGCTAACCTAAATTTTATTTTGTGAACCGCAATTCGTAGTTTAAGATTAACAACACTAATAATTCAAATAATGGATCAATATCGATCCATGCCTACAAATTGGTACCGATCCTTAAAACTTCAACCGAATCACCATAAACTTCAATCACTAACAAGCCATGGAAAAAACAACCATTTCCCAACTTCAGAATAACAATCACCAATAATTTACCATCAATCTCTGCGAGAACTGAATGTCAGGATATTCATTCGGCTTCCAATCTAACTTATCGACTGAAATGCTAGCTTCCAGCAAGACAATCGAGTAAGAAACATGAAGCTAATAATAAGTCACAACTATGTATGGCAACGAAAAGGATCTATAAGGAAATTTTATGGATCATATATATTAATGACCATTGATTAGTATTGATCTGTTATTATCAATGGCTTAGCCACAGTTTTTCAAATTCAACTGGTATTAGACATGGAGAACGCGATTGCAATTAAAGTGGAGGATATTTTGACAATCTTCAACTATAAATAGAGGTACAAGGGATCAATTTGGAAGATCTTATTCAGTTGATTATGAGATTCTTGCAATCCTCTTCTAAACCTAAGGATTCATGCTAGTCCATAAGAAAAAGTTGTAAACAATAATATAATCATCAACAAAGCTGAGTGGATGTAGAAATCAAATATTCAAACCAACATAAACTCTATATTTTTTTAGTCTTATTATCATTTATTTTTCTTCTCTTTACTCCTCAACTATAATTTCTTGGGCGTTTTTGTTATATTTTAGTGCAAACATTTTCATGATTTCATTGAGTTCGTAATTCTCAGGATATTCAAGTTAGTTATCTGCCATTGGATATCTTGAATCTACGAGGTAGGCCTATTTGCATCTTTTTACCTTCGAACAACTTAGATTTCCAAAAATTTACAAAAGATTATTATATTTCATGGCTCGACAAAGAGATTGATCCACTAATTCCAAAGCTTTAGACGAGGTTGAGAATGTTGACTTTAACATGTTGATGAGGATGCACAAGCCATTGGCGTAGGAGTCCAGAATCCATCGAACGTGATTACAATGTTTGAAATGGACCATATGATGAAATAAATGAATGACAAGATGTTAGGGAGAAGTAATGAGTTGATTTGGCAACTGAAACAAAGCTTGGTACAATTAAATCAGTTGAAAAACCATTGTAGGATGAGCAAGAGGAAGTTAACACCTTTTGATTCAGAATCTAATAGCTCCTCGCCATCCAAATAAAGCCAGAGGAGAAGGAAATCGAAGATGGTCAAAAAAGAGGCAAGCACATAGTATCTAAAGCTAGGAGAAGAGCACGGTTAAAGGTTATAGATTTTTCCTAATCCCTACATAAGGGTCAGTACCAAAGCAACACTTTCTGGTCCAGTAGATCAGCACGCAGGTGTTGTTGTTAAACTAACTCCAATCCAATAGTGATGCACCAGATTATCAAATATTAGACGGTTACCATTGATCTATCACATAGCATTGGAGCACACAAGACTGTCGAGAGAACGATTCTCTCAAAATTTAGAGAATGTAGCTAGTGATACTATTCGAGACCATTTGTTAGGCCAAACACTTTGTGCAGATCATGGTTACTATAAAGGGAGATCAATCTCTTTCAGCGAAAAAACATAAACATAATCTTGCAATGAGGTTATAGAACAAACATGTTCAAATAATTATCAATCACATATCACAAAAAAAATTGAAAAACCAGAGAGATCACACAATATTTATAGTGGTTCCACTATCGCGAGATATTGTACGTCCACTTTAATAGGGAATAGATTTTATTCATATTTAAGAGATTACAGAGTATGACAGTAGAGCAAAGAAATGAAAAAAATGACACAAGAAATGATGAGATTAATGTTCTCTATGGCTCTCTTTATATAGAGAAGAATTACTTGGGGATGAAGTAATTGATTTATGTAAATAAATCAATTCGTGAAAGAATAATATACATATCATTCGCATTAATTTCTTGTCTTATAATTGATTGATAACATTCTCTTTTCTCCATAAATCAATTCTATCCCAATATGATTTCTTTTCGTTTCTTTCATGCATAAAAGGGGTAACCAACATACCGAGAATATCTCCAAAAACCTATTTAATTTTGGAAATATTTTATCATCAAATTTCTAATAATATCCACATTGATATAATATCTCTTAATACTAGAAGAATACCTCATCTTCTCATGACTTCAACCAAGTCATTCTCTTCCCCATAGTGCCACCATGTGGCACATAGCATTTCATCAAGTGATACAAGTTCAAGCAATGCTTGAACTTAGTAATAGGTAATGCCTTTGTAAACATATCCATTGTGTTGTCATCTGTGTGAACCTTCTGAGGACAAACTAAATTCTCCTCATACATAGAGGTAAGGAAAGAATCTCTTACCTCTATATGCTTTGTTCTAGAGTTGAAAGCCAAATTTTTAGCTAAATGAATTGTAGTCTGACTGTCACAATTCACCAAACAATTATCTTGTACTAATCCCAAATCACACAACAGCCTCTTCAAACAAGGTTCCTCCTTAGCTGCCTCAACTGTGGCTATTAACTCTGCCTCTGTAGTGCACAAAGCAATTATAGTCTGCAACCTTGCTCTCCAACTAATATTTGTTCCTCCAAGAGTGAACACATAGCCTGAGGTTGACGTCCTTCTTTCTCTATCTCCGACATAGCCTGAATCACAATATCCGACCAAGTTGAAATTTTTATTTCTACTGCCTAAAAAAAGTCCATAATCTGGTGTTCCTCTAAGATATCTAAAGATATACTTTGCCGCTTCCCAATGCGATTTTCCCAGATTTTCCATATATCCACAAATTAATCCAACAGCATAAGCAATGACAAGCCTAGCGCATAACACTGCATACATCAAGCTACCTACTGCACTCGCGTAAGACACCTTTTTCATGTAGGCATTGTCCTTTTTTGAGATAGGGGAGCCCATGTTCAGGGGTGTACTGATAGCCTCTGTTTTATCCATGCTAAACCAAGAAAACACCTTTTGAATATATTTCTTTTGAGTAAATCTTAAAAGCCCAAGCTTTCTATCTCTTTGGAGTTTCATCCCCAAAATTTTCTTTGTTTCTCTAAGGTTCTTTCATTTCAGATCTCGCTTTTAATTTTAGCTTCAACTCATCAATTTCAGCTTTATCCTTAGCGATCAACATATCATCCACATACAAAAGCAAGCATACCTAATTACTACTCTTTAAATGCTTGAAAAAAACACATCTTTAGTACTATAATCAAAACCATGTGAAAGCATAAAATATCGAACCTTTTGTACCACTGCTCAGGCGACTATTTTAGACCATAAAGAGATTCCTTCAACCTGCATACCCAATCCGACTTTCCATCTACAATAAATCCTTCTGACTACTTCATGTAAATGGTTTTCCCCAAATCGGCATGCAAGAAAGAGGTCTTCACATCTAGTTGTTCTAACTCCAAATCGTAAGCAGCAATTAATGCAAGTAGGATTCAAATCGAAGTTTGTCTAATCACTAGAGCAAATATTTCGTTGTACTCCGACCCTTTTCTTTAGGAAAACCCTTTGGCTACTAATTTTGCCTTATATCGATCAACATATGCACTTGCAACTTTATGGTTCGGCTTCCATGAGGTAGTGGTACCATATCACAAGTCTTGTTCTTCTGCAAATACTGTATCTTCTCATCCATAGCGCAATTCCACTTCGAGTTATCACCCGACTTCATAGCTAATTCAAGGCTCAAAGGTTCATCATGAATTTCATGTAAAGCATACTCGAGATGATCATCAAAGTTAAAATTTTCATACTGTAACGACCCGGGAAAATTGTGATCCTGGATATTGGCATACAACACTATGTCGACTATTCAAGCATCGAAAAAACAGGATAGTCCATGAAAGAAAATAGAGGGTGAGAATAGATAAGATAGAAACTTAGAATAGAAGAAGAAGAAGAACCTACAACATCAGAGTAACACGAATCTCACAGCGGAACGAACAATATATAATAGATACATAACTTTGAAATAAAACCAGTATATGTATACAGTAACATTTTCAGAGTACAACACTTACAACGCAGCAGAAATAAATATAGCTATATAATCCTGAAGCCTCCTTCTCCAAGCTCTCCAACTATATTTGTAAAATCCGGAGTACTTGACTGCCCATACAAAATTGGGCACCCAAGAGTTTAGGGTAAAACAAAACAAAATAAACTCCAGGTCAGTCATGGGACTGGTGTGAGTAAAACAATTTAAAACAGTTTGATAAAATAAACTATATCTCATAAGACCACGCCGTATAACGGAACGGGTTTTTTCACTTATGAGAATCCAAAATAGTCTTTATACCAAAATTCTTTTGATATTATGATAGTGTCTATCAACCACAATATAATAATCATCCAGCAGAACGCTTTCATCTCACGTTCTACATATATAGTATACAATCAAAATCGCAAGCACTTATTGGATAATGGATTTCCAACTATGACAAGGTATGGAACCACCTTCCGATAGTGTACCTCTAGAGAGGAATACACCGGGTTCAACAAGAACATCTTGCAACCCGGCCATACATGACCGACCACTCATTTCGCTTGAGTGTATCGAATGTATATCACCAACGGTTGGGATCAGCAACCATTTCCCGAATGGGACATCATCGACAATAGATTATAGAATGAAATGAATATCTCTAGATAGGTGATAATATACCCTAATTGGCAGCCAACCACTTAGCCATGCTGCCTGCCCGGTTTTTGTCATCTCCCAGTTGTGAGGCTAGAGGCCACACTTATCTCTGACAGATCACACATTTATTCACTTTGAATGTCACATCGTCATACCTGCCAAATCACAAATTAATTTCCCAAAAATACAACGGGTATACCGCTAAGAGAAATGAATTCCTCCGCCACCAAATGTATATACGTTGGAAGAGATCAACTTACGCGATCTATTAAATATACTATGTCAGACATTCTTCCATACAGGTCGTCCTGGGTCTGTACAAACCGAAGGCACTGTTCTGTAAACAGGACAACCCTTGCATAACTCCGTCTTCAATTATCTTCATCATATTTGATCGCAACGCTAACGCCCATACAGAGTGCTTTTCAGGTCATGAATCTGATCCCAGTCTCTCCGTATTGACGACAGAAAAATGGTCAAAAACTTCGATAGTCGGTGAGTTAACTATCAAAGATAAACACGTGTGCAAACAAAGATATTATTTCCAAATGGAAATTTTAACAACCCGGAAAATACGAGCCAATTTAAAAATTTTAAATTGGTTATTTCAAAGGAATTTGAACAATTGAAATAGAATATTTCAATAAAATAGTGAATTAGAAATAGTGAGTCAGTTTGAAAATTTGAATTCAAACTTTGACTGACTGTGCAGGGTGGAAACTATAACGGATTTTAGTGAAACCAAAAATATTTAAATATGTTTATCAATATCTTTCTAACGAATCTGAAAAATCGAAGTTTCATAGTGGGAATCAAAAGTTATGGCCGAATGAATTTTCAGAAAGGTCGCTATATAGAATATATAGCCCTGGAAAATTGATATTTTGCAAACGACCTCGGAATTCGACGAAACCACTTTTGTTGGGTCCAGGATGTCAAACTATTGCTAGGTTTCAAGTTTCATAATTTTTTAGGCTAGTATGTGAGTGTGGCAAAAGAAAATGTGTTTGGTCAATTTCTGTTAAATTGGATCGACTAGAAAATGGCCATTTTTCAAACGATCTCAGAATTCGACGAAACTAGTTTTGTTGGGACCGTAGCGTCAAAACATAGCTAGATTTATTTTTCTGGAATTTTCCGAATTAGTTTGTGGCCCTGGCAAATTGAAATGTACGTTCAAAGTTAAAATTAAATGTTTTATTCTTTAATTTGAAGAATAACTGACTGTAACAGTCGAATTGGCCAACGAAACATATCCCATTATGTCCGTGATGGGGGTAATTAGCTAGGGGTAATAGTCGTTGGGTTTGAATTGGTGTCCGTGTGGAGAAACACTATTTAAAAATTTAATAAAGTCCTTGGCCAATCAGAATTTTTCTTTCATTATTTTTAAAAATATAAAAACCCCAGAAACCCTCGTTTTCTCTCCGACGATCCACGTTTTTGATCCTTCCCTGGCCAATCGCCGCCGCCTCGGCCATCTCCAACCTCCGCCACCACCAGCAGTCGACGCGCCTCCCTCCCCTCTTCAAATCCGACCAACCCCCGACCCCTATCGCCACCTTCATCGCCAGAATCGTCGACCCAAAACCCGCGACTTCCCAGCGCCGCCCCGATCGCCAGAGACCACTGAACCATCTCCGACCACCACCGATCGACTCCCCTTTCCTCCCTCTTCCACACTGTACCCTCTGATCATCCTATCGTGCCTCGGTTCTCATGAAAACTGCAACCCTAGTTTTGAACCATCATGAAAGGTGAGTCATTTTTGATGTTTGAACTTTGAAAAATCATATCTTTATGGTGTGTTGACGAAATTCGATGAAACAGGAAACATTGGGACCGCAAGGAAGCTCCCTACCACATAGAAGAGACCGCGGATTTTTCTGAGTCATCTACGATTTTTAGCACTCCGAAAACCAATGTGAGAAATCTAAATTAAATGAATTTGAATTGAAAACGTCGTGTATAAATTATATAAGCGAAATATAAATTACACACGTGTTGTATACCTCATGTACATGCGTTGTGTAAGCTATATAAGCGAAGTATGAATTATACATGCATAGTATAATTGATATATGTGTTGAAATGCAAGTGAAATATAGAAATTTTTTATATATATATATATATACACACTCCCCTCGTCCACAAACCATGGACAATATTTATTGTTGTGAATTAGTGTGAAATATTGGATGAAAAATGCGAATGGTTGAATAATTGTTTGTGGTTGATATTGATTGGTTGTGGTTGAAAAATACCCATTGGTGATTGAAATGAATTGGAAATAATTGTGGAAATAAAAATAAAACATGCCGCCTGCGTGCGAATTAGATGCATGAATCCCCATTGTCAAAAACCGCGAGGTTTTAAGGTAGAACGAGGATCCGTACTAGGGACGGTGCCGGTTTTAACTACCCTGCCGTTATGCTGCCGAAATTTTGAATAATATTCATATGTTTGAATTATTTTCATATGTTGAAATTATCTTCATGCGTTGAAATTAAAGTCATGTGTTGAAACTATATCCATGTGTGGAAATGCTCATGTGTTGAGAAGTGATGTGTGAAAATTAAATTCACGTGTGAACGAATAAAGTGTTTAAACAATAAAAAACACCTTTTTATAATATATATGAAGTATGTAAATTATTCGCCTTATATATAAATAGTTTCAACAATAAAAATTTCATATTTCTTATATGAGCAACATATATAAATTATCCATGTGTGGAGATGTTCATGTGTTGAGAAGTGTGTGTATTGGAAAAGTTCATGTGTTGAATAAAAAGATCGAACAATAAAAATTACATTTTTATTGAAATTATAAAGTGTTAAAAACATACATGTGTTGATTAAATATTTTAAATGATAAAAATATCATTTTTATCATATATGTGATATGCTAAAGATATGCGAGCATTGAAATAAATATTTGTGAAAGAAATATTATTTTTAACACGTATAGGAACTAAATAAAATAGTCATGTGTTGAAATATATTTTAGTTCGCCAAAATTATCATCTTTGAAATGTGAAGTGTTAAAAATGACCACTTGTTCAAATAAATATGCATGAGTTGAAATATCCATTAATTAGCTAATGATATGATTTTTGCCTATGCATGCAACATTAGAATGAATGGTGTTTTTAAACCAAAGTGAATTAAATATGAAGTTGAATGGAAAATGATAAGTGATAAGAATTGCATGTATGTACATGCATATTTATTGAACAGGTTATAGCAAAGAGGCTAGAGAAGAGGAATAAAATTTTGTGCCCGACAAATAGGTAAACGTTTACTGTTTTGTTTGGGTGATGATTTGATGAGCCTGTTGGCTAGCCGCTTGGCTTTTTCTTTTTCTTTTTGAGATGAGACGCCCGTGTGGCTATTTGGGAATTTTCCCAGCCCCTCTCGTATAAAGGAGGTTAAGGCGAAATTTTCCAAAATTTAAAGGCATTAGTGAAATATTTGAAGTGAAAACGATATAGGAATTTTTGAATGAACTATATTTATATAAATATATAAATATAAATAAAATTAAAACGAATCGTGGCCGTGCAGTTCGTGTTTTGAAACCGTGATTTCAGACGACTAGTGCGGGAAATCCGACCATTGGATTTTCCCGAAACCGCAACCGTTGGGTTCGCCTTGGAAATATCTTTCCAACGGCACCAACTTTGTGAAGATCCGACGGTTGGATTGTATGGAATGTTTAATTCAAATCTAAAGAAAAACAGCGCCAGAAACGATTATATATATACATACATATATATATATATATAATTAAATTAAATCGAATAACGACGCTGTAGTTCGTAATTTGAAACCGCAACTTCAAACGACTAGTGAGGAAAATCCGACCATCGGATTTTCCTGAAACTGAAACCGTTGGATTCGTTTTGAAATGATCTTTTTAATGATATAAAATTTGTGAAGATCCAACGGTTAAATTTTCAGATATGTGTAAAACAAATTTAGTGAAAAACAGCGCCAGTGCCTCGGCACGACCTGAAACGTCGTTTAATTAAATATGGTCGTTTTAAATAAATAAAAATGGCGATATATCGTTATAAAATACTATAGACGATATAGAGTGGAAATAAACCAATTTTGTTGTGTTTGCTTGATATGTGATGGTTGAATGTATTTAACATGAAAATTATAACTAAAGAACTGAAATGTGAATGTTGAATAGTCTAACCATGTGATAAATTGATTTGAAAATCTAAATATACGTGGGTTATATGTAAAGGCCGAGTTCATCTCATTTCAAATAATCGATCGACGTTGAGAAGTCGAAGAGTCGAAGACGGTTGAAGACCGACGATCTCCACATTGGATCGATGGGCGCTACTGATGCTCGTGATTGGAGTAGCTACCTTGAAGGAGCTGAAGTAGTAGCCGTCCAGACATATTGT
The DNA here is from genome assembly GCA_030737875.1 of Allium sativum. Classification (NCBI taxonomy): domain Eukaryota; kingdom Viridiplantae; phylum Streptophyta; class Magnoliopsida; order Asparagales; family Amaryllidaceae; genus Allium; species Allium sativum. The sequence goes on along the minus strand of JASFAX010000036.1, from coordinate 1,451,762 downwards.
TGATTGTACGGATATACGAGGAAATTGGTGCCTCCGGTTTCGTTCAAACCCAGAACGAACTTGTAAATGGACTGTGTGTCTGACATTGGATTTTGTTCTGTGCTGATTGATCTCTGTTAAATATATATCTGTTTGGCGGCGGAGAATTTATTCTCTTGCTTAACGCCCTTCTCTGAGACGTACGAGCTAGAGGTTATGTATTGATAGAAATCAGTCGCATGGAGTGGATTGCCTGTGTGGCACGCCTAAGTGGCATATGATCAAGGCTTCTGTTGCAAAGCAAAGTCTTGTGGTTGATGATCAAAGCATGGTCTGTGTGACGTAGCTTTGTGTATAACGTGAATTCGCGAGCCTCACACCTCGGTATGAGTCAAAAACGGGATAGTGACTACAGGGAGAGCACGACGTTTCTTTCTAGCTAAGGTGGTGTCAGTGACCTACCAGCCCTGACATTATATATATTTTTCACCTGTATGGTTGTTGGAATACGAGGCGCCTCGATTATAGGTCTGTAAGGACCGGGAAACGTGTGTTCAGGAATAACTAATCCTCATAAGTAAGAGAGGACCGGCCCTGAAGATCCAAGGATCATAGTGGGGTCTGAAGACATTTGCTAGAGTGTCTCGAATTGGAGAGGAGCTTGCCCCTTGCCTCGACTCATGAAGGAATCCAATTTCCAATACGAAATATGCGGATGTGATTTTATTGCTAGTATGGTGACATAGTAGATGGTAGCTATGCCGCCTAGGATTGATATTTACGATTGAATTTGCTTTCGAAAACATATATGCACTAGTAATAATATTAAACACTTTTGTTTTATACGTATGAAGCATTTTTGGCCATTATAAGGTAAAACTCTATCCTCCGGCTTGCGTTGCATTGTGTGATGGGATCTGAGTCTTATAATGGCTTCATTTTATAAAAAGCATTGCGATGATTTAATCATTTACTTTATTTCATGCACTAGCACTCATTGGAGTAAACCCGTTCCGCAAAAGTGGCGTGGTCCTTTGATTTGCCTTATTATTGTTGTTAATAAGTTAAGTAGATTTCTCATACCAGTCCCATGACTGACTCGTAGTTTGTTTCACCTTGCAAACTCGGGTGCCCTCATTTTCAAACGGGCAGCCTAGTTACAGGTATCTGGTGCACTTTTGGCTCATGGCGAGGCTTGACTACACCATGCTGACTTTGACTCTTTCCGCCATTATAGTATATGTATTATGATTCTGCCATTGGCGATGTAGACTGATATTTATTTTGTGTACTCTTTATGTATGATTCCGCCTCTGGCGATGGTCACTGATTATGTATTATTATGCACTAAGTTGTATCCTGCACTGTGCTCTCTGATGTGGTGATATCTATATGATTCCGCTGTCATATGTGTGTAAATTATTCTATTTTATGTTTATGCTATTATCTGTGATCTGCTAATGATGATTAATGTGTTATATTCCAATGATTATCCTTAACACCGTGTCACGGGGTTTTGGGATCGTCACAACTGGTATCAGAGCTTTGGTTAACCTTAGTTCTGGAGTCTAACACATTAAACACTTCATCAAAATAGAATCAGTAGTATTCTAAGGCGAGTAGCTCATTAGAGATAGGACTAGTAAAGTCCTAGAATGAGCCAAGCAGAATAACAAAAACAATTTGATCTGTCCATCGTTATCTTTCCTTAAGTTTTCTGCTTAACCATGCAATAAAATTATCGTTTCTATAAGCTGACTCTTTCCATGCTTATACAGAACTTGAAAAATGGCTACTCGAGCAGCCGCTGCTAGAGGAGGCCGTGCTGGCCATGGCAGAGGACGAGGAGAAGTCCCAGTTGAAGAAGGACCCTTGATACAACCCCCGGTCGCTCAACACTTCGAGCTGGACCGCGTAGCTAAGAGATGCAAGAACCTAGGAGGCAAGACCTTCTCGGGAACTGGCACTATAATAGAGGCCTTGGCATGGCTCAAAACATGCGAGAAAATACTAGAAGGCCTAAGGCTTAGAGATCAAGATAAAGCTATTATGGGTGCCTGGCTTATGCAGGAAGAAGCTGAACTATGGTGGGAAGCTCTCACCGCCAGGAATAGAGAAGCTGGTAGAACCTGGGATGTATTCAAAGAACTCTTCAAAGAGAAATATGTCCCAGAAAAAGCCCTAGAGCGCATGCACGATGACTTCGCCAACCTCCAGCAGGGGGATCTTTTGGTGCAGGATTATTTGAATAAATTTACACAGTTGTCCCGCTATGCTTCGGAGCTCGTCGCCACTACAAAGTCCAAGAATAAGAGGTTCATCCTCGGGCTGAAGCGACAGTACCATGATAGAGAAATGGCCCACATCAAGCTGGGATTTAATGAATTGGTGGAAATGACGTGCAACTACGAAGACCTGGACCAAAGGCACCTGGAGCAGGATCGCGCTAAAAGCCAAGCCGGAAACAAACGTAAGCCTGCTGTGAATCAAGCTGAGTCAAGTCAAGCAGCATCCTCGAAACCACAGACTGGCAGGCCGCCAAAAGGAAGCTGCTATAATTATGGCAAAATGGGGCACTTCTCTAATGTTTGCACAGCCCCGAAGAGGCAGAAGACAAATTCACAAGGTTCAAGCCAGGGCTCTCAGAACCCTCGCTCCTACTTGAATTGCCGCAAGACAGATCATCTTGTCAAAGGCTGTCCTTTGCTGAAGAAGGCCGCAGTAGCTCACTTGTATGAAGGGACGAACCCGCCAGCTGCTTCCGAAGGAGCAGGTAAACCCGATGTTTTGGGAGGTACCCTTACAATTAAAAATATTCCTGTTTCTGTATTATTTGACATGGGTGCATAGCGTAGTTTTATTGCTAGTAACATAGTGCACAAATTAAATTTAAAACACAGAAAGCTTAAAGAATCGGTTGAAGTACATAACCCGATAGGAGGATCTCTCATTCTCAGTGCATGTTGTAGAGTGCCAATCTCTTATTCTTCCTACAAATTTTCTTTCAATTTAATCACCATGAATTTTCCCGAATTCGATATCATTATCGGGCTTGATTGGTTAACGAAATACGAAGCTGAGGTAAAGTGTGCAGAATGAATAGTAAAAATTCGAACGAAGCTTGGATATAATACTGTACCATGCCATGGTTCGAATCCAGATAGAGAAGAATTTTGGTCTGCATTAGAAGTTATCCCCACTTCCATAGAAAAGATTCCTATTGTTAGAAACTATGCTGAAGTGTTTGAAGAAGTTGAAAACTTACCTCCACAAAGAGAAATAGAATTCAGAATCGATCTAATTCCCAATGCCAAACCAGTGGTACATCCAATTCGTAGAATGACTCCAAAGGAAAAAGAAGAATTAGGCGATCAAACTCGTCAACTGTTGTGGAAGGGTCTAATTAGACCTAGCTTTTCTAATTGGGGTGCAGCTGTTGTGTTTGTCCCAAAGTCAGACGGTATTCTTCGATTGTGTGTCGATTACCGAGACCTCAACAAATAGACGCTCAAAAACAAATACCCATTACCCCGCATTGATGATCTGCTAGACCAATTAAATGGGGCGAGAGTATTTTCTCGAATGGACCTAGCTACAGGTTTTCATCAATTGAGAATAGCAGAGGAGTGTGTTCCTTTGACAGCTTTCAGAGGTCCAGACATATTTTATGAATGGTTAGTAATGTCGTTCGGCCTGTGCAACGCTCCAGCATACTTTGTCGATCTAATGAATAGAGTGTTCAGGGGAGTTCTGAATAAATTTGTCCTCGTATTCATCGATGATATTTTAATCTACTCCAAATCAAAACCCGAGCATGAAAAACACTTAGAACAAGTATTGGAGATTCTAAGAAAGAATGTCTTCAAAGCCAAATTCTCTAAATGTGTCTTCTGGCAAGAAGAAGTGAAGTTCCTTGGCCATGTCGTGTCAAAGAAAGGGATTTCTGTAGATTCGAGCAAAATAACAGCGATTCAAGACTGGAAACAACCCACTACACCCACAGAGGTTAGAAGTTTTATGGGGTTGGCTAGTTATTATCGAAAGTTCGTTAAGGATTTTTCGAAGATATCCGGTCCATTAACGAAGCTCACGAAGAAGCATGAGAAATTTAAGTGGACTTCCGACTGTGAAGAAGCTTTCCAGGAATTGAAATCGAAACTGACAACTGCTCTAGTGTTAACCATTTTTGATGGCAATCAGGATTTAACGGTTTGGACAGATGCTTCTATTAGACGTCTCGGTGCAGTATTAATGCAAAGAGGCCAAGTAGTCGCTTATGCAAGCCGCCAACTGAAACCACATGAGAAGAATTATGTAACTCATGATCTTGAGTTGCTGGCTATTGTTTTTGCGTTGAAAATCTGGAGACATTATTTATTGGGCGAGAAGTTTGTATTGTACACCGATCATCAATCATTGAAGTATTTATACACCCAGAAAGATCTGAATTTGAGACAGCAGCGTTGGCTAGAATTTCTTGCAGTGTATGATCTTGATATTCTGTACACACCGGGAAAGGCTAATGTTGTAGCGGATGCGCTTAGTAGAAAAACCGCAATCATTGCCATTCTTATGATTACGCCTGGATTGATTGATAAGATTTCAGCCCTTCAAAAAGACGATGAATTCGTTCAGAGAATCAGCCAGAGGGTCAAGGAAAGTGAAACCACAATTTTCCGTATTGACGATAAGGGGGTTCTCAGGTTAAATGACAGGATTTGCATCCCAAATATTCCAGGCCTTTGAAGAGAAGTGCTAGATGAATGCCATAAATCCAAACTTTTCATTCATCCTAGTGTGAGTAAAATGTACAACGATATCAAACGCACTTTCTGGTGGAAGGAAATGAAGAAGGATATTTCTTTGTATGTGAGCAGATGCCCTACTTGTCAATTAGTAAAAAGCGACCAACAGAAGCTAGCTGGATTCTTGCAGCCGTTGGAAGTCCCAGGTTGGAAATGGGAACAGATTTCCATGGATTTCATAGATGGTTTGCCGTGAACTAGGAAAGGTAATGAAAGCATTTGGGTAATCGTAGATCGCTTCACGAAGACTGCCCATTTCATACCTGTCAGATCCAATAGAACCGCTCAAAGTCTAGCATAGATATATTTCAAAGAAATCGTTAAGCTACACAGAATTCCCATCAGCATAGTCAGTGATAGAGACCCAATATTTGCTAGCAAATTATGGGAGGCTTTCCAGACAGAATTGGGAACGAAACTGAATATGAGCACCGCTTATCACCTTTAAACAGATGGCCAAACTGAGCGGGTTAATAGAATTCTGGAAGATTTATTGCGGGCTTGTATAATTGATTTTGGTGGGTCATGGGAAGATCACTTGCATTTGGCAGAATTCTCATATAACAATAGCTATCAAGCAAGTTTGGGAATGTCGCCATTTGAAGCATTATATGGCAGACCGTGCAGATCTGCAGCATGTTGGGTAGAACTTGGCAATAGACTTGTGTTAGGACCCGATATGATTAGAGAAGCTTCTGATAAAGTCGACTTCATCAAAAAGCGATTGAGAACCGCGCAAAGCCGACAGAAAAGTTATGTAGATTCTAGAAGAAGAGATTTGACATTTGCTGTTGGTGACCATGTTTATTTGAAAGTTTCTCCGATGAGAGGAGTAATCAGATTTGGAAAAACTGGGAAGTTGGCACCGAGATTTATTGGTCCCTTTCCTATACTCGAACGAATTGGAACTCTTGCTTATAGGGTTCAATTACCAGATTGGTTGCCTGGAGTGCATGATGTATTTCATGTATCACAACTTAGAAGACATGTGCATGATCCGGATCTTGTTGTAGAAGAAGCAGCGCAACAGGATATAGACATAACTCCAGAATTAGCAGTCAGAAGAGAGCCATTAAAGATTGTTGGCAAAGAAACTAGAGAACTAAGAAGGAAAAAGGTTCATTTAGTTAAAGTGCAGTGGAGTAATGATCCTAGAGACTGTACTTGAGAGACTGAGGAAAGCATTAAGCTAGCTTACCCCAAATGCAGAGTGGACATCTCTGACTAACACCGGTGCAAGGTACCTTTACAATACTTTACATTTACATTTTGTTTCCTACTTTACTGTTGTTTCCTTTTCGAGGACGAAAAGTTTTAAGTGGGAGAGATTGTAACAACCCAGAAAATACGAGCCAATTTAAAAATTTTAAATTGGTTATTTGAAAGGAATTTGAACAATTGAAATAGAATATTTCATTAAAATAGTGAATTAGAAATAGTGAGTCTGTTTGAAAATTTGAATTCAAACTTTGACTGACTGTGCAGGGTGGAAAATATAACGGATTTTAGTGAAACCAAAAATATTTAAACCTGTTTATCAATACCTTTCTAGCGAATCTAAAAAATCGAAGTTTCATAGCGGGAATCAAAAGTTATGGCCGAATGAATTTTCAGAAAGGTCGCTATATATAATATATAGCCCTGGAAAATTGATATTTTGCAAACGACCTCGGAATTCGACGAAACCACTTTTGTTGGGTCCGGGATGTCAAACTATTGCTAGATTTCCAATTTCATAATTTTTGAAGCTAGTATGTGAGCGTGGCAAAAGAAAATGTGTTTGGTCAATTTCTGTTAAATTGGATCGACCAGAAAATGGCCATTTTTCAAATAATCTCAGAATTCGACGAAACTAGTTTTGTTGGGACCGTAGCATCAAAACATAGCTAGATTTATTTTTCTGGAATTTTTCGAATCAGTTTCTGGCCCTGGCAAATTGAAATGTGCGTTCAAAGTTAAAATTAAATGTTTTATTCTTTAATTTAAAGAATACCTGACTGTAACAGTCAAATTGGCAAACGAAACATATCCCATTGTGTCCGGGATGGGGGTAATTAGCTAGGGACGACAGTTGTTGGGTTTGAATTGGTGTCCGTGTGGAGAAACACTATTTAAAAATTTAATAAAGTCCTTGGCCAATCAGAATTTTTCTTTCATTATTTTTAAAAATAAAAAAACCACAGAAACCCTCGTTTTCTCTCTCCCACGGACGATCCACGTTTTCGATCCTTCCCGGGCCAATCGCCGCCGCCTCGGCCATCTCCAGCCTCCGCCACCACCAGCAGTCGACGCGCCTCCCTCCCCTCTTCAAATCCGACCAACCCCTGACCCCTATCGCCACCTCCATCGCCAGAATCATCGACCCAAACCCCGCGACTTCCCGGCGCCGCCCCGATCTCCAGAGACCACCGAACCACCTCCGACCACCACCGATCGACTCCCCTTTCCTCCCTCTTCCACGCTGTACCCTCTGATCATCCTATCATGCCTCGGTTCTCATGAAAACTGCAACCCTAGCTTTGAACCATCATGAAAGGTGAGTCCTTTTTTATTTTTGAACTTTCAAAAATCATATCTTTATGGTGTGTTGACGAAATTCGATGGAATAGGAAACATCGGGACCGCAAGGAAGCTCTCTACCACATAGAAGAGACCGCGGATTTTTCTGAGTCATCTACGATTTTTAGCACTCCGAAAACCAATGTGAGAAATCTAAATTAAATGAATTTGAATGGAAAACGTCGTGTATAAATTATCTAAGTGAAATATAAATTACACACGTGTTGTATACCTCATGTACATGCGTTGTGTAAGCTATATAAGCGAAGTATGAATTATACATGCATAGTATAATTGATATATGTGTTGAAATGCAAGTGAAATATAGAAATTATATATATATATACACTCCCCTCGTCCACAAACCATGGACGATATTTATTGTTGTGAATTGGTGTGAAATATTGGATGAAAAATGCGAATGGTTGAATAATTGTTTGTGGTTGATATTGATTTGTTGTGGTTGAAAAATACCCATTGGTGATTGAAATGAATTGGAAATAATTGTGGAAATAAAAATAAAACATGCCGCCTGCGTGCGAATTAGATGCATGAATCCCCATTGTCAAAAACCGCGAGGTTTTAAGGTAGAGCGAGGAGCCGTACTAGGGACGGTGCCGGTTTTAACTACCCTGCCGTTATGCTGCCGAAATTTTGAGTAATATTCATATGTTAGAATTATTTTCATATGTTGAAATTATCTTCATGCATTGAAATTAAAGTCATGTGTTGAAACTATATCCATGTGTGGAAATGCTCATGTGTTGAGAAGTGATGTGTGAAAATTAAATTCATGCGTGAATGAATAAAGTGTTTAAACAATAAAAATCACCTTTTTATAATATATATGATGTATGTAAAATATTCGCCTTATATATAAATAGTTTCAACAATAAAAATTTCATCTTTCTTATATGAACAACATATATAAATTATCTATGTGTGGAGATGCTCATGTGTTGAGAAGTGTGTGTATTGGAAAAGTTCATGTGTTGAATAAAAAGATCGAACAATAAAAATTACATTTTTATTGAAATTATAAAGTGTTAAAAACATCCATGTGTTGAATAAATATTTTAAATGATAAAAAAATCATTTTTATCATATATGTGATATGTTAAAGATATGCGAGCATTGAAATAAATATTTGTGAAAGAAATATTATTTTTAACATGTATAGGAACTAAATAAAATAGTCATGTGTTGAAATATATTTTAGTTCACCAAAAATATCATCTTTGAAATGTGAAGTGTTAAAAATGACCACTTGTTCAAATAAATATGCATGAGTTGAAATATCCATTAATTAGCTAATGATATGATTTTTGCCTATGCATGCAACATTAGAATGAATGGTGTTTTTAAACCAAAGTGAATTAAATATGAAGTTGAATGGAAAATGATAAGTGATTAGAATTGCATATATGTACATGCATATTTATTGAACAGGTTATAGCAAAGAGGCTAGAGAAGAGGAATAAAATTTTGTGCCCGACAAATAGGTAAACGTTTACTGTTTTGTTTGGGTGATGATTTTATGAGCCTGTTGGCTAGCCGCTTGGCTTTTTCTTTTTCTTTTTGAGATGAGACGCCCGTCTGGCTATTTGGGAATTTTCCCAGAACAACCCGAAAATCTGGGCCAATTTAAAATTTTTTTATTTTAGCGAATTTTGATTATTTAAAATGAATTATTTTAAATAATATCGACGAAAAATTTATTTTGAATATAATTCGATCGTATATATTTATATACGTCGTCGTTAGAATATAAATAATTATTTATAATTAGAATAGAATTGAAAATGGCGCGGTAGTTCGATAATTCGATTTCAAACTTCAATTGAATGTACCGGGTGCAAAACAATCCGGATTTTAGTGAAACCAAAAACATTAGGATCTCTTTGTGAATATCTTTCCAATGAATTCGAATAATCGAGATTTCATAGCGGGAATCAAAAGATATGTCCAGTTGAAATTTCTGAATAGTCGCTATGGAATTCAGGCCCTTAAAAATAGACATTTTGCAAATGACCTCGGATTTCGACGAAACCAATTTTGTTGGGTCCGTGATGTCGAATTATTGCTAGGTTCCAATTTTCATAATTTTTCGAATCAATATGTGAGCGTGGCAAAGGAAAACGTGTTTGACCAGTTTCAGTTGATTTTAATCGACTGGAAATTGGCCATTTTTCCAACGGTCTCAGAATTCGACGCAACTAGTTTTGTTAGGACCGTATCGTCAATACGAAGCTAGAAAATATTTTTTGGAATTTTTCGTGTTCGTATGTGACCCCGGTAATTTGAAATGTACGTTTAAAATTCAATATAGTGATTTAAATGTAAATTAAACGGAAACTAATTCAAACAGTCGAATCAGCCTACGATACAAATCCCATTGTGTTCGGAATGGGGGTAATTAGCTATGGACGACAGGCGGTAGGCCTCGTTTCGAGTTCGTTTGCAAAAGTCAACTTTTTGCAATTAAAAATAATAAAAAAAATATCTCCTTTCCTATTACCCTGGCCCCCCCCCCTTTCCACGTTCAGATTCAGTTTATTAAAAAAAAAGAGAGAGAGAGAGAAGGAAGGGGGAGGAGCCGCCGCTCCTCCCACCGTCGCGCCCACCCAAGGTGGCGCTGACCACCGCAGCCCCCCCGATTCCTCCTCTCCTCTCCCTTCTATCGATACGCAGATCGACGCACCCCCCCTTCAGCCCAGAACCCGCCCCCTTCTCCTCCTCAGACCACCGCCGCCCGCCTGCTCCGCCCGCCTGCTCCGCCCCCACCTCGCCGGACCCCCCTCTTCCCGTTACTCCCCCTCTCTCCTCCTAAACCCGCGAGTTACCCAAGCCAACTCCCCCCAATTCGAAGCACCAGTCTCCTGTAGGCCCGCCACCACCCGTACAGCCCGCCACCGACGCCTGTGCGCCACCGCGCCGCAGTTAGGATCGCGATCACCCCCCCTTCCTCAGAGAAAATCGATTTACAGTAAGTCTTTGCTTTTATTTTAATTTACCTTATTTATTTACTAGATAATGTGGATTAAAGGATTAGCAAAACAAAGAGAAAGTTGATTTTTATCAGTAGAAAGATACAATCTTTATTATAGTAAATATATGATTTTTAGTGAAATAAAAATATGATTTTTATATTTTTAAAAGTATTAAAAATATAGTCTTTACTTTATAGGAGATGTAAAAATATGATTTTTGTTAGGTAGAGAATTAAAAATACAATTTTTACATGATAGGAATATTAAAAATATCATCTTTATATGTGTAGACAAATAAAAATATGATTTTTATATATTGAACTTCGAGTTAAAAATATGATTTTTATATATTGAACTTCGAGTTAAAAATATGATTTTTATATATTGAACTTCGAGTTAAAAATGTGATTTTTATATATTGAACTTCGAGTTAAAAATGTGATTTTTATATATTGAACTTCGAGTTAAAAATGTGATTTTTATATATTGAACTTCGAGTTAAAAATGTGATTTTTATATATTGAACTTCGAGTTAAAAATGTGATTTTTATATATTGAACATCGAAGTAAAAATTCGATTTTTACATATATAGTGACTACGGGCAACGATGATGGCGAAGATGCGATAACGATGAAGATTTCTATCAAAGAAGAGTCAAGATGATTGGATAGCTATCTGTGAGAATTTCTCACCTTTCAATTTCTTTTCTAATTATATATATACTAGGATGCAGACGGTGCTTAGTAGCACCCGACACAATCATCCACAGACCATGGACTTGTTTGTTTGATTGCAAATTAGATAGACTATTTGGTTTGGTTTGAATTGTTTGGTGAAATAAATTGATTTGATTGATGTGTGAATGGCGTGGGCCTTCACTAGACCGGGGACAAGGCTAGGCCTCGTCCCGTTTCTAGTATCATGCCGTTATGCCGCCGAAATTTTCTAAAATATGTTAGAAAAATAAAAAATATCATTTTATCGAAGAAATGAATTGAATAGAAATTCATATGTTGAAATAAAATGTTTTACCGTTAAAAATATAATTTTTAACGTGAATGTGAATAAATAAATATTCATTTACAAACCAGACGGTTTGTTTATGTACACCTATTTAAAGGACATTGATTGGGACGATAAATTTTACACATCGCCCAACTGCATAACTAAATCTGTGTTTGATTGTTTGAAACCCCACACGGGTGTTAGGATGAAATATGAAGTTCACTCATCCTGATTGATTGAATATGTCGATCGATTGATTGACAGGCTGTTATAAGCGTTGAATATCTATATTTGATGCTTATACAGTGTAGTGCACTTTGGTTGATGGTTGATTATTTTCAATGCTATTATATACATGTGTTGTATGAAAATCCATATAATTAATTTTATATGGTAATTGATTGGGCCTCATTCCAATTTGAAAAACAAAGAATAATATAAAATAAAAGTTCATGTGTTGACAGTACTCATCCATTGAGATTGGTCATGTGTTGAACGAAATATTTTAGTAATAAAATTTACATCTTTATCAATATAAAATAAAGGTTCATGTGTTGACAGTACTCATCCATTGAGATTGGTCATGTGTTGAACGAAATATTTTAGTAATAAAATTTACATCTTTATCAATATAAAATAAAGGTTCATGTGTTGACAGTACTCATCCATTGAGATCGGTCATGTGTTGAACGAAATATTTTGATAATAACAACTATTTTGAAAAAGAAATATTTGAAATAGAATATTTGAAAATAGAAATTTATGAAGCCGTGTTGATTAGATTGACGCCATTTTGACGTGAACGATATTTATATTGATTTTTTTCATTTTAAAATGAATATTGAAAAGTGATTTCGAAATCGAATATTTTGAAATGAAATTTGAATCAAATTGAATTGAAAACGATTTCGAAATGAATTGAATTGAAAACGATTTCGAAATGAATTGAATTGAAAACGATTTCGAAATGAATTGAATTGAAAACGATTTCGAAATGAATTGAATTGAAAACGATTTCGAAATGAATTGAAAACGAATTCAAATGGAATTGAAAGCGAATTGAAATGAATTCAAATTGAATTGAAATTTGAATTGAATAGAAATGAATTTTAAAACGAATTTATAAAGAAGGATTCAATTTTGATTTGAATTGAAATGAAAGTTGAAATTGCTTTTGAAACGAATTTTAAAACTATTTATATAATTCGTTTTAAATAGAAATCGACGAAATATGTATTATATATATTATATATATAATATAATGGCCTGAATAGAACGCGCCGCGCCGCGGCAGTTCGTGAATTTCGACCCTTTATTTCAAACGGACATTACGGGAGATCCGACCGTCGGATTCTCCTAAAACCGGAACCGTTGGGTTCGTATCGAAAAGAGCTTTCTAACGAATATTAGAAATTCATAATCTAACGGTTGGATTTGGAGATACGTCCAAATCAAATTTGAAAAAGGTCGCTGTAAGTGCATTTCGATGGCCGTTGATGGAAATCGACTGAACGGGCCTTGATAAAATTATTAAAAATAGTAATAATTTGTGTAAAATCATAAGAAATGATTTGGGAAGATTTGGGATGAAAAACTCCATATTTGAAAAGATAAAAATAGATTTTTATCGAAATGAACTAGTTTTGAACTAGAAATATAATTCTATTTATTTTTAAATAAATAAATTGAATTTAAAAAGGGTTTTAAAAATAACCAGAAATTCCAATGATTGCATTGGAATGAATTTGAATCGAAATTGTCTTCGGAATATTTCGATGTTGGATTTCGTGATTATACAGATGTTGTTATGGAAATTTGAAAGATATAGATATATATATCGTTATTTCCCATACGATATCTGTTTGTCGTAGAATTTGATATTGAATATAAGCCGATATATTTTCTATTCAGAGCCTTGTATTTAATATCAAATGTGATTTGGGTTTGTCGTGAATGGTGTCTTCATTAACACTGTTCTTGAACCCAGTTGAGAAAAGATTAAATCTTTTTATTTAGATTTAATGAAGTGTACCAATTAAATAATATTTAATTGGAATTGAATTGATATTGATTTTTGGGTTTATCGTGGACAGTGTTTTAAAATAACACTCGTTCTTTAACCCGATCATTAATGAAATGTGATTTTGGGTTGTCGTGAACGGTATCTTCAATAATACAGTTCTTAGACCTAAAGGAGTTAAGAAAATCAGAAACTAACTGGAGATTAGTTAAGTTGAATAGTTTCCGAGGTATTGATCTGATGTTGGTTTCGGCCTTCGGGATTAATACTTAGGGAATTGCTCACTTGCTAATTTACAATTAGGGACTGATTGAAATGTGATGTGATTTTGGGTTTATCGTGAACCGTGTTTTAAATGACACTGATTCTTTAACCCAGTCACAGATTAAAACTAAGTGGAGTTTTAATGAATCTTTAATTAGATTGAAAAGATCGAAAATGGAGTACCACCAGTTTTGCTCCAGGCGATAGTTAAATCTTTAATTAGATTTGAACGTGAAATGGTAATTGAAATTACCGATAACACCGTGGTGTTAGATATGAAGTATTACCAGTTTTACTTCATGGGATGAATAGGTTGGGATTGGGAAATTAAAACAAATGATTACTTCGGTAAGGTTCGCTAATCCCGACTAGTTTGAATTGATATTCAAAAAAAATAGATTAGAGAATAAATTCAAGGAATTTATCTTGGATAAAATTAATGGGAACCTTTCCCTATGAATGTGAAATTTAGAAACTAACTGTCGGTTAGCCAAGCAGAATGGTTTTCTGGATATTGATCTGATGTTGGTTTCGGCCTTCGGGGTTAATATTTGGGGAATTATTCTCTTGATTGATTTACGGTTAGCGACTGATGAGTTGGAATGAGGCGTATGTTGTGTTTGTGTAACACTTATTTAAAATATACGCGAGTTATTCGGGAAGACAGGGTTTATCCCATTCTGAATAACTGATACGACGATAAGTCGAAGATGAAGACGGTGGTCGAAGACCGGAAGTCTTCACGTTGTTTGGGTGATTACCGATGATCTTGATTGGGCTGTACACCCAAGAAGATGGAAACAGTTGGTGATCGTCCAGACGTACTTGGAGATGGATGGATATGCGAGGAAAGTGCCTCCGGTTTCGTTCAGACCCAGAACGGACTTGTAAATGGATAGTGTGTCTGACGTTGTATTCCTTTATACTGTATTAGTGATCTCTGCTAAATATATATCTGTTTGGTGGCAGAGAATTTATTCTCTTGCTATACACCCTTCTCTGAGACGTACGAGCCTAGAGGTTATATATTGGCAGAAATCAGTGGTACAGTATGGACTGACAATGTGGCATGCTGAGTTGCATGGATCAAGGCTTTTGTTGAAAAGCAAAGTCTTGTGGTTGATGATCAAAGCACGGCCTTGTGTGGTGTAGCTTTGTGTAACGTTGATTCGCGAGTATCATACCCGGTATGAACTAAAAACGGGAGACGGACCTCAGGGAGGACATGCGTTTCTTTCTAGTTAGGAGTGGCGTCAGTGCTTGAACTGGCTGACGAGTTTGACTCATGTGGATATTGCTTATTATTACTTGCTGAAAAGCGAGGCGCCTCGTGATATCGGTTTCGGCCGATGCTTCTGGTCGGCTGACGGGCCAGGCTTACGCCCCAAAGGGCGGGGAAACGCAGTGTTCAGGAATTTTAATCCACATCGGTGGACCGGCCCTGTCGCTCCAAGGGTCACTCGAGCTCTGATCCTGAGACACGGGCTAGAGCGTCTCGAATCGGTGAGGATCTTGCCCCTAGCCTCGGTTCATACCATAAATGATAACCCAACTTCCAATACGACATTGCGGTTTTGATTGTAAATTTATTTATGGCGACATAGTGGTATGGGGCATTCATGCCGCCTATGATTGATACTTATGATTTGAAGTTGTTTTATACACTATGCACTTATAGTAGTATCAAATGATTTCTTTTAAACGTATCAAGCATTCTTGGCTGTTATAAGGTAAAAACCCTATCCCCCGGCTTGCGTTGCATTGTGTGATAGGACCTGGGTCTTATAATAGCTTCATTTTTCTTTATCTAGCATTGCGCTGTTGTTTTATGCACTGGTATTCTTGGGAGGAAACCCGTTCCGTGTTATACGGCGTGGTCCCTTGATTTACCTAACTTTAAAATAAAGATTAACTGTTTTAGTTCTCACACCAGTCACATGACTGACCTGGAGTTTATTGTTTTAACCTAAACTTTGGGTGCCCTTATTTTGACACGGGCAGCTAGTAGTTTTGGTTTTGCAGATTTATATTCACAGGATCCTGGTTTACAGCTGGAACGATATCCGGAAAGCTTTGTATCCGTATATCTCCTTCTAGTTGTGTATTGTATTATTTTCCGCTGCTATGTATTTAAATGTAATTTAAATCTCTGATATTTCTGTGTAATATTCATTTATACTCTGTATATTTTTGTAATCTGATGCATTGTTGTAATATACAATGAAATGTTCTTCCGTCTGCATTCTGTTTTGTCGTGTTCTCAAACGATAGGGCGTTTCGAACGGCCTGGGTCGGTTTAGCGACTGGTTCGGACCGAGCGAAATTCCTTGCCGTTACACTCCCATACAAAGGAGGTTATGGCGAAATTTTCCAAAATTTAAAGGCGTTAGTGAAATATTTGAAGTGAAAATGATATAGGAATTTTGAATGAACTATATTTATATAAATATATAAATATAAATTAAATTAAAATTAATCGTGGCCGTGCAGTTCGTGTTTTTAAACCATGATTTCAAACGACTAGTGCAGGAAATCCAACCATTGGATTTTCCCGAAACCGCAACCGTTGGGTTCGCCTTGGAAATATCTTTCCAACGGCACCAACTTTGTGAAGATTCGATGGTTGGATTGTCTGGAATGTTTAATTCAAATCTGAAGAAAAACAGTGCCAAATATGATTATATTTATATATATATATATAAATATAATTAAATTAAATCGAATAACGACGCTACAGTTCGTAATTTGAAACCGTAACTTCAAACGACTAGTGAAGAAAATCCGACCATCGGATTTTCCCGAAATTGAAACCGTTGGATTCGTTTTGAAATGATCTTTCTAATGATATAAAATTTGTGAAGATCCAACGGTTAGATTTTCAGATATGTGTAAAACAAATTTAGTGAAAAATAGCGCCAGTGCCTCGGCACGACCTGATACGTCGTTTAATTAAATATGGCCTTTTAAATAAATAAAAATGGCGATATATCGTTATAAAATACTATAGACGATATAGAGTGGAAATAAACCAATTTTGTTGTGTTTGCTTGATATGTGATGGTTGAATGTATTTAACATGAAAATTATAACTAAAGAACTGAAATGTGAATGTTGAATAGTCTAACCATGTGATAAATTGATTTGAAAATCTAAATATACGTGGGTTATTTGAAAAGGCCGAGTTCATCTCATTTCAAATAATCGATCGACGTTGAGAAGTCGAAGAGTCGAAGACGGTTGAAGACCGACGATCTCCACATTGGATGGATGGGAGCTACTAATGCTCGTGATTGGAGTAGCTACCTTGTAGGAGCTGAAGTAGTAGCCGTCCAGACATACTGTTGATTGTACGGATATACGAGGAAATTGGTGCCTCCGGTTTCGTTCAAACCCAAAACGAACTTGTAAATGGACTATGTGTCTGACATTGGATTTTGTTCTGTGCTGATTGATCTCTGTTAAATATATATCTGTTTGGTGGCGGAGAATTTATTCTCTTGCTTAATGCCCTTCTCTGAGACGTACGAGCTCAGAGGTTATGTATTGATAGAAATCAGTCGCATGGAGTGGATTGCCTGTGTGGCACGCCTAAGTGGCATATGATCAAGGCTTCTGTTGCAAAGCAAAGTCTTGTGGTTGATGATCAAAGCATGGTCTGTGTGACGTAGCTTTGTGTGTAACGTGAATTCGCGAGCCTCACACCTCGTTATGAGTCAAAAACGGGATAGTGACTGCAGGGAGAGCACGACGTTTCTTTCTAGCTAAGGTGGTGTCAATGACCTACCAGCCCTGACATTATATATATTTTTCACCTGTATGCTTGTTGGAATACGAGGCGCCTCGATTATAGGTCTGTAAGGACCGGGAAATGTGTGTTCAGGAATAACTAATCCTCAAAAGTAAGAGAGGACCGGCCCTGAAGATCCAAGGATCATAGTGGGGTCCTGAGACATTTGCTAGAGTGTCTCAAATCGGAGAGGAGCTTGCCCCTTGCCTCGACTCATGAAGGAATCCAATTTCCAATACGAAATATGCGGATGTGATTGTATTACTAGTATGGTGAAATAGTAGATGGTAGCTATGCCGGCTAGGATTGATATTTATGATTGAATTTGCTTTCGAAAACATATATGCACTAGTAATAATATCAAACACTTTTGTTTTATACGTATGAAGCATTTTTGGCCATTATAAGGTAAAACTCTATCCTCCGGCTTGCGTTGCATTGTGTGATGGGACCTGAATCTTATAATGGCTTCATTTTATAAAAAGCATTGCCATGATTTAATCATTTACTTTATTTCATGCACTAGCACTCATTGGAGTAAACCCGTTCCGCGAAAGTGGCGTGGTCCTTTGATTTGCCTTATTATTGTTGTTAATAAGTTAAGTAGATTTCTCATACCAGCCCCATGACTGACTCGTAGTTTGTTTCACCTTGCAAACTCGGGTGCCCTCATTTTCACATGGGCAGCCTAGTTACAAGTATCTGGTGCACTTTTGGCTCATGGCGAGGCTTGACTATACCGTGCTGACTTTGACTCTTTCTGCCATTATAGTATATGTATTATGATTCCGCCATTGGCGATGTAGACTGATATTAATTTTGTGTACTCTTTATGTATGATTCCGCCTCTGGCGATGGCGACTGATTATGTATAATTATGCACTAAGTTGTATCCTGCACTACGCTCTCTGATGTGGTGATATCTATATGATTCCGCTGTAATATGTGTGTAAATTATTCTATTTTATGTTTATGCTATTATCTGTGATCTGCTAATGATGATTAATGTGTTATATTCCAATGATTATCCTTAACACCGTGTCATGGGGTTTTGGGATCGTCACAGAAATTCTATCGATCAATCATCAATCAACATTTATCTCTGAAATTAGTTTATCAATAATTTATTCAGTCTCCATTTCCTGTTTCCGTATATATACAGAAATTCTTATTTTCTAAATTTAGAAAATATATGATGTTAACATTGGAAAACATTTCCATTTCTTATTTCCTATATTAGAAAACATTTCTGATTCTTATTTGGAAAACATTTCCAAAACTCGTACATTTGGGTTTAAACAGATGTTTAAATCAAACACCGCTATGCCAACTCAAACCATTATAATCGTTGACTAAATTCACTAAACCAATCATCACTGTCGAGCCATAACCATTTCTCAGTTAAAACGAAGCCAATCAAGTTGGGGTATAACTACCTCTCTGACCTTAACTGAACAACATTTCTACTTCGAAACAGACAAGGTTCACCTTTTAAACCTTTAACAAACTTCCTTACGTAACTCTCTTTCGAATAAATCTCTATTCGATAACTCTTTCCTTCGAACAAACTATATTCGATAATCACTCTTCAAATAGCCATATTCGATTAACTCTATTCAATTAACACTATTAGATTAACTCTAAATGATTTACTCTTATCCGTTCGCTCTTGTAACGACAAGGAATTTCGCTCGATCCGAATCAGTCGCTAAACCGATTAAGACCGTTCGAAACGCCTGATTGTTTTGAGAACACGACAAATCATAACGCAGACGGAAGAACATTTCATTGTTAATTACAAAAATTCCATCAGATACAGGAATATACAGAGCATAAATGAATAAAATACATTCGATAAATATCAGAGATTACAATACATTACATATCAGCGGAAAATAATACAATGCACAACTAGAATAGATATACGGATGCAAAGCTTTCTGGATATCATTCCAGCTGTAAACCAGGATCCTGTGAACATAAATCTACAAAACCAAAAATACTAGCTGCCCGTGTCAAATTAAGGGCACCCAGAGTTTAGGTTGAAACAATAAACTCCAGATCAGTCATGTGACTGGTGTGAGAACTAAAACAGTTATTAATCTTTATTTTAA
This sequence comes from Allium sativum, assembly GCA_030737875.1. Taxonomy (NCBI): domain Eukaryota; kingdom Viridiplantae; phylum Streptophyta; class Magnoliopsida; order Asparagales; family Amaryllidaceae; genus Allium; species Allium sativum. The sequence goes on along the minus strand of JASFAX010000036.1, from coordinate 1,432,238 downwards.
AGTTAGGTAAATCGAGGAACCACGCCGTATAATACGGAACGGGTTTCCTCCCAAGAATACCAGTGCATAAAACAACAGCGCAATGCTAAATAAAGAAAAATGAAGCTATTATAAGACCCAGATCCCATCACACAATGCAACGCAAGCCGGAGGATAGGGTTTTTACCTTATAATAGCCAAAGAATGCTTGATACGTTTAAAACAGATTATTTAATACTATAATAAGTGCATAGTGTATAAAACAACTTCACATCATAAGTATCAATCATAGACGGCATAAGCGCCCCATTCCACTATGTCGCCATACTAGGCTCTACAAATTAAACCGCAAAGTCTCGTATTGGAAGTTCGATTTCCATCTGTGAACCGAGGCAAAAGATAGTCCTCTACCGAATTCGAGACAATCTAGCCTACCATGTCTCAGGATACAGAGCTCAAGTGCACCTTGGATCGTCAGGGCCGGTCCACTCGATGTGGATTAAACTTAAACCCTGGACAATACGTCTCCCCGCCCTATGGGGCGCAAATGAGCCAACGAATCACTCCATCGGTTCGAGAACGACCGATATATCCGAGGAGCCTCGCAATAGCAACAACCACATAAGTCAAACTCGTCAGGGTGTGTAAAACGACTAACGCCACTTCTAGCTAGAAAGAAACGCATGTCCTCCCTGAGGTCCTCTCCCGTTTTTGGTTCACCACCGGAGTGTGAGGCTCGCGAATCAACGCTACACAAAGCTACGCCACACAGGCCGTGCTTTGATCATCAACCACAAGACTTTGCTTTTCAACAGAAGCCTTGATCAGTTGCCACTTAGGCATGCCACACAGGCAATTCACTCCATGCGTTTGATATCCATCAATATATAACCCCTGAGCTCGTACGTCTCAGAGAAGGGCGTTAAGCAAGAGAATAAATTCTCCGCCGCCAAACAGATATATATTTAATAGAAATCAATCACACATACTAAAATCCAATGTCAGACACACAGTCCATTTACAAGTTCGTTCTGGGTCTGAACGAAGCCGGGGGCACCTAGTACCCCGTATATCCATCGATCTCCAAGTACGTCTGAATGATCACTAACTAATTCCCTCCTCTTGGGTGTACAGCCCAATCAAGATCATCAGTAATCACCCAAACGACGTGAAGACCTCCATTCTTCAACCACCGACTTCATCTTCGACACCACGTCGAATCAATTATTCAGAATGGGATAAACCCGGTCTTTCTGAATAACTCGCATATATATTATAAAAGTGTTACACAAACACAACATACGCCTCATTCCACTTCAGAATATTCTTTTTATTCAAATATTCTTATATTTTTGGAAAGGTTCCCATTAATTTTATCAAAGATAAATTCTTTAATCTTCCTTTGAATGTCAATTCAAACTAGTCGGGATTAGCGAACCACACTGGAGTAATCATTTATTTTATTTCCCAATCCCCACCTATTCATCCCATGAAGTAAAACTGGTAAAACTTCATATCTAACACCACGGTGTTATCGGTAAATTCAATTACCATTTCACGTTCAAATCTAATTAAAGATTTAACTATCGCCTAGAGTAAAACTGGAGATACTCCATTCTCGATCTTTTCAATCTAATTAAAGATTCATTAAAACCCCACTTAGTTTTAATCTTTAACTGGGTTAAAGAATCCGTGTCATTTAAAAACACGGTTCACGATAAACCCAAAATCATATTCCATTAATTATCGGGTTAAAGAACAAGTGTTATTTAAAACACTGTTCACGATAAACCCAAAAATCAATATCAATTCAATTCCAATTAAATATTATTTAATTGGTACACTTCATTAAATCTAAATAAAAAGATTTAATCTTTTTCTCAACTGGGTTCAAGAACAGTGTTAATAAAGACACCATTCACGACGAACCCAAATCACATTTGATATTAAATACAAGGCTCTGAATAAGAAATATATCGGCTTATATTCAATATCAAATTCTACGACCAACAAATATCGTATTGGAAATAATGATATATATATATATATATATCTTTCAAATTTCCATAACAATATCTGTATAATCACGAAATCCAACATCGAAATATTCCGAAGACAATTTCGATTCAAATCCATTCCAATTCAATTATTGGAAATTCTGGTTACTTTCAAAACCCTTTTCAAATTTAATTTATTTATTTTAAAAATAAATAAATTGTTATTCTAGTTCAAAACTAGTTCACTTCTATAAAAATCTATTTTTATCTTTTCAAATATGGAGCTTTTTCATCCCAATTTTTCAAAAATCATTTCTTATGATTTTACACAAATTATTACTATTTTTAATAATTTTATCAAGCCCCGTACAGTCGATTTTTATCAACGGCCATCGAACTGCACTTATAGCGACCTTTTCTAAATTTGATTTGGACATAATTCCAAATCCAACCGTTAGATTTCAAATGTCTAATATTCGTTAGAAAGCTCATTTCGATACGAACCCAACGGTTCCGATTTTAGGAGAATCCGACGGTCGGATCTCCCGCAATATCCATTCGAAGTCTATGGTCAAAATTCACAGACTGCCGCGATGCGGCACGTTCTATTCAGGTCATTATATTATATACATAATATATATAATATATACTTCGTCGATTTCCTTTCAAAACGTATTTTAAAAACCGTTTTAAATTCGTTTTCAAAACGATTTCAACTTCCATCTCAAATTCAAATCAAAATTGAATTTTCCAATATAAATTCGTTTTAAATTCATTTCAAATTGATTTCATTTTAAATCCAATTTTAATTCAATTTCAGTTCGTTTTCAATTCGATTCGATTTCAATTCAAATTCATTTCTATTCAATTTCAATTCGAGTTCAATTTTATTCAAATTCAATTTGAATTCAATTCTATTCAATTTCAATTCGAGTTCAATTCTATTCGAATTCAATTCGAATTCAATTCTATTCGAATTCAATTCGAATTCATTTTATATTGATTTCCATTCAATTTCAATTCGATTCGAATTCATTTTATTTTCAATTCAATTCGAATTCGTTTTATATTCCATTCATTTCAATCTAATTCGAATTTCAATTCTTTTCAATATAATTCGAATTTCGAAATCACTTTCAATATTTATTGAAAAATGAATAAAACCGATATAAATATCGTTCACGTCAAAATGGCGTCAATTTAATCAACACGGCTTCATATATTTCTATTTTTGAATATTCTATTTCAAATATTTCTATTTCAAATATTTCTGTTTCAAATATTTCTATTCAAAACTGGAATGAAGCCCAATCAATTACAATAGATTTTATTTCTATGGGTTTTCATACAACGCATGTATATATCAACAATGACAAATAATCAACCATCATCCAAAGTGTATTCTACACTGTATACGCATCAAATATTAATATTTAACGCTCATAACAGTCTTTCAATCAATCGATCGACATACAACTAATCATTGGGATTAGTGTATGTCATATATCATCCCAATACCCACAGATTTTATTTGTGCAGTTGGGCGATGTGTAAAATTTATCGTCCCAATCAATATCAGTCAAATGTGTGTATATATAAACAAATCCTTCAATTTGTTTATATTTATTTCATTTTAAATACACTTTAAAAATTCTATTTTAACTATAAAATATTTTTAACTATATAAATATTTTATTTCATTTCACATCACATCACACAATCAACTACACATCAATATCAACAACCAAGCATACAAGCCGTCCATGGTCTGTGGACGACGGGTGTCGGGTGCTACTAAACACCGTCTGCATCCTAGTATATATTTATATAACTAGAAAAGAAATTTAAAGTGAGAAGTTCTCACAGAGGGTTCCACTCCTCCGTGCTTTGCTTCTGAACTGCTGAACATCTGGATTTGTTTGACATTCCAATGCAGTCCTCTTCACACTGTTCATATAAAATTTATATCTTTATTACTTTATTTCAATAAATAAAAATCATATTTTTATTTCTACTTCATATATTTTTACAACGCTTATTCTATATAAAAATTACATTTTTATATTGCTTCTTATATAAATATCAGATTTTTACCATCGCTACATATATATAAAAATCTAATCTTTATCATCGTTTAAAAACCAAATCTTTACTTTCATAAAAATCATATTTTTAATAACTACATTATATATAAAAAACATATTTTTATACACTTCTGTATAGATAAAAATCATATTTTTATTTCTCTTTTTAGATAATAAAAATCATATCTTTACCTCGACTAAAAATCAAACTTTATAAATTAAACATCGGATTTTTATAACACTAAAAATCGAACCTTTATTAATCATAAAAATCAGTTATTTAAGTAAATGAAAATCAGCCCTCTAATCCTATGTTGCAAGTGTAAAAATCGGATTTTTAATCCTATGGCATATGCAAAAAAAAAACAACATACAAATTGTTCAGGGTTTCGGCAAAGAAAAAGGGGTCCAGGTTGGCCCTGGTTCGCGGAGGAGGGCGCTGACGAGGTGGGGGTGAGGTCTCGTCGGACTTTGGGCGTCGGGGGCCGCCATGGCATGGAGGAGCTCTGGCGGTGGAATGGGTGAGGTCAGGTGGCGCTGTGGTCGAGGCAAGGCAGATTGGGGAGGCTCGGTGCTGTGGCTCGAATTGGGTGCGGATGGAGAAAGAAGAGAGAGGGGAGAGGAGCACGAGAGGTCTGGGATGGCGGCGGTGGGATGGATGGAGGTGGGCGCCTCCGGTGGCGTCATCGACGGTCTTCCATCGCTCGATTTAGGGCTTAGTTTTTTTTTTTTCAATTTTCTACTGCGTTAACCAGAAGAGAAAGAAGGGGGGTTTAAGGTTTTATAATATATATTTTATTTAATTTTAATTTTTTAAAAAGTAACTTTTTCATTCGAACTCGAAATGAGGCCCACCGCCTGTCGTCCATAGCTAATTACCCCCATTCCGAACACAATGGGATATGCATCATAGGCTGATTCAATCGCTTCGATCAGTTTTCGTTGAATTCATCATATAACTCTATATATTGAATTTAAAAGCAAATTTCAATTTACTGGGGCTACACACGGACTTTAAAAATTCCTGAAAAATATTTTCTAGCTTCGTATTGACGATACGATCCTAACAAAAATAGTTTCATCGAATTCTGAGACCGTTTGAAAAATGGCCATTTTCCAGTCGATTAAAATCAACTGAAACTGGTCAAATGCGTTTTCCTTTGCCACGCTCACATATTGATTCGAAAAATTATGAAATTTGAAACCTAGCAATAACTTGACATCGCGGATCCAACAAAAGTGGTTTCGTCGAAATCCGAGGTCGTTTGCAAAATTCCCATTTTTAAGGGCCATAATTCCATAGCGACTATTCTGGATTTTCAACTGGACTTATCTTTTGATTCCCGCTATGAAATTTTGATGTTACGGATTTGTTGGAAAGATATTCTCAAATAGGTTCTATTATTTTTGGTTTCACTAAAATCCGTTTATTTTGCACCCGGTACATTCATTTGAAATTTGAAATCGAATTATCGAACTACCGCGCCATTTTCAATTCCTTTTATAATTTAAAATAAAATTTTATATTCTAACGTCGAGCTATATAAATATATATGTTCAAATTCTATTCAAAATAAATTTTCTCGCCGATATTATTTAAAATAATCAAAATTCACTAAAATTGCCAAAATAAAATTTTTAAATTGGCCCAGATTTCCGGGTTATTACAATCTCCCCCACTTAAAACTTTTTGTCCCCGAAAAGGAACGAAGCCGAAAGTTGTTTAACAAATCAACTCAACTTTCACTATTTTCATTACGGCTTAAGTTCTTCAACTTTTCAGCTTCTTAGAACCTTTCAACTTTTTCAAAAATTTGGCTAACACCATAAATTTTCGGAAAATTTCGCCATAACCTCCCCTTCATCGGGGACTTCGGGATATTACATATAGCCTCCCATGGCCTTCTTCAATCCAAAAGAAAAAGAAAAAGACAAGCGGCTAGCCAATCGGCTCATAAAATCACCCAAAACTCAAGAAATACAATAAACATGTACCTATTTGTCAGGCAAACAATTTTATTCCTCTTCTCTAGCCTCCTTGCTATGACTTGTTCAATGTAAGTACGTGTATATGCAAGCAAATGCAACTAATTTTCAATACAACTCACTATCTGATTCAATTTGGCTAAACGTTCAAAATTTTAATTAATCAAACAACACAATCAACAATAAATTAGTTGATTAGCTTTTCAAATTCATAATTTTGATATAGATACAGAAAATCATGTTTTTGGTGCCAATTCACAACAAGGGGCCTTATCTAGTTTCGGTTCTCACACCAGTCTAATGGAAATATAGAAATCTCACTTTCGTTACTCAAAAATAAATACTGGCGACGGTGCCCCATCACCAGAATTATCCCCGGGCAACTAGAGTATGATTCTATAACTATCCAGTATACTAAAACTTCGAATACACGTTTGCAAGACGCATATGCAAAATCTTTATATATAGGATTGTCCAAATTCAATGTAAATAAATATTCAAATACGAATAATTGATTTAAATTTCAAAACAAAGTTGTTTTCATTTTAAAAATATACTCTTTACACTCGTTCTAGGATACTACTGATCCCATCTCTAACAAGTCATTCTCATTGGATATTACTAATCCAATATCTGATGAATTCTTTCGTATGGTTCTAACGTGTCTTGTTCTCTGAGCTTTGTAAACCAAAGCTATGATACCAACTGTAATGACAAGGAATTTCGCTCGATCTGAATCAGTCGCTAAACCGATTAAGACCGTTCGAAACGCCTGATTGTTTTGAGAACACGACAAATCAGAATGCAGACGGAAGAACATTTCATTGTTAATTACAACAATTCCATCAGATACAAGAATATACAGAGCATAAACGAATAAAATACATTCAATAAATATCAGAGATTACAATACATTACATAGCAGCGGAAAATAATACAATGCACAACTAGAAGAGATATACGGATACAAAGCTTTCCGGATATCATTCCAGCTGTAAACCAGGATCCTGTGAATATAAATCTGCAAAACCAAAACTACTAGCTGCCCATGTCAAAATAAGGGCACCCAGAGTTTAGGTTGAAACAATAAACTCCAGGTCAGTCATGTGACTGGTGTGAGAACTAAAACAGTTATTAATCTTTATTTTGAAGTTAGGTAAATCGAGGGACCATGCCGTATAACACGGAACGGGTTTCCTCCCAAGAATACCAGTGCATAAAACAACAGCGCAATGCTAAATAATGAAAAATGAAGCTATTATAAGACCCAGGTCCCATCACACAATGCAACGCAAGCCGGAGGATAGAGTTTTTACCTTATAATAGCCAAAGAATGCTTGATACGTTTAAAACAGATTATTTATTACTATAATAAGTGCGTAGTGTATAAAACAACTTCACATCATAAGTATCAATCATAGACGGCATAAGCGCCCCATCCCACTATGTCGCCATACTAGGCTCTACAAATAAAACCGCAAAGTCTCGTATTGGAAGTTGGATTTCCATCTGTGAACCGAGGCAAAAGATAGTCCTCTACCGAATTCGAGACAATCTAGCCTACCATGTCTCAGGATACAGAGCTCGATGCACCTTGGATCGTTAGGGCCGGTCCACTCGATGTGGATTAAACTTAAATCCTGGACAATACGTCTCCCCGCCCAATGGGGCGCAACTGAGCTAACAAATGATTCCATCGGTTCGAGAATGACCGTTATATCCGAGGCGCCTCGCAACAGCAACAACCACATAAGTCAAACTCGTCACGGCGTGTAAAACCACTGAAGCCACTTCTAGCTAGAAAGAAACGCATGTCCTCCCTGAGGTCCTCTCCCGTTTTTGGTTCACCACCGGAGTGTGAGGCTCGCGAATCAGCGCTACACAAAGCTACGCCACACAGGCCGTGCTTTGATCATCAACCACAATACTTTGCTTTTCAACAGAAGCCTTGATCATTTGCCACTTAGGCATGCCACACAGGCAATTCACTCCATGTGTTTGATATCCATCAATATATAACCCCTGAGCTCGTACGTCACAGAGAAGGGCGTTAAGCATGAGAATAAATTCTCCGCCGCCAAACAGATATATATTTAATAGAAATCAATCACACAGACTAAAATCCAAAGTCAGACACATAATCCATTTATAAGTTCGTTCTGGGTCTGAACGAAACCGGAGGTACCTAGTACCCCGCATGTAACGACCCAACTTTTGAACACATCTCAAGTTGCGCCATTAATAAGAAATAAGGATAGATAGAAGATATAAACATAGAACATCAGAATCTCACAGCGGAATTTTCACAAAAGATAATATTTTACAATATTACACAACAGTACAGGATACAACAGAACATCATATGACTAGTGATACAACCCATTTCTAGTACATCAGAAATTATACATATTCTTCACTACTGACTGGCAAACTTATAATTATACAGGTAAGTAAGTAGGTAGGTAGGTAGGACAGCATACTGATAGTCTTCATTCATCATTGTAAGTTCAACATCCTGATTCACTTGTCTATCCATAACAAGTGTTATGAATACCCAAGAGTTTAAGGGAAAACACAGAAAATAAACTCCGGGTCAGTCAGGGGACTGGTATGAGTAAACAATTAAAAACAGTTTAAGAAAAACATCTCAGGAGACTATGTCGTGAATACTGAACGGTTTTCCTTTATGAGATCAAAAACACTTTTGTATTCTTTGAACCAGACAAATTTCAAAATGTTTATTTGATTTTTCACAAATAATTTAGAAGCTAGGAAAATGCTTGCATCTCACATTTCCCAATATAGTATACAAACAAAACACGCTTGGCGCTTATGGAAATTGATTTTTCCAACTTGACAAGGTATGGGTCCACCTTCTGCTGATGTATCTCTAGAGGCAAATACATCTGGGTTCAACAAGAACTTCTTGCAACCCGGCCCTCACATGACCGACCACTCATTTCGCTTGAGTGTATCGAATGTATATCACCGATGGTTGTGTACGGCAACCATCCCCGAATGGGCAGAATCGATAGATTTAGAAACAATAAGAATTTCTCTAGATAGGTGATACTACACCCTAATGGGAGCGACCCACATAGCCATGCTGCCTGCCCGATTTTTGTCATTTCCTGGGTGTGAGGCTTGAGGCTAGACTAACGTCATCATTTCTGGTTTATTTCTTTGAGTGCCACATCGCCCAGACTTCCCGATCACTAATTGACTTCCTCAAAAATAAGTTACAGGTATACGGCGAGAGAAACGAATTCCTCTGCCACCATATAATTACGTTTGAAAAGATCAACGTACGTGACCAGTTGGAATTACTTTGTCGGACACTCGTCCTTACAAGTTGTTCTGGGTTTGAACAAACCGAAGATACTATAAAATATAGTTCTCGCATAACACCGTCTTCAATTTTATGTTCCTCTGACGCGTAGCGTACAACCGATTCAAAGTGGAAATGTTATCCGGTACTTTGAAATGATTACGAACAATTTCTTTTAAAATCACACATTTAAGCAGATAAAAGTACAGTTTATATTTATCGGTTCAGAACAGTATAATATGGATTATATTGCGATGACAAGAGTTTCGACTCACAGGTTTAGACTTGATAAAAGTTTAGCATCTACAAAACATCTTGATTCCATTTGCTCGATCCTCGAATATTTCAAAATTTATTAATTAAGACTAAAATTTTAACTAACTTACTTCTGTATTACTTGACAAAATTTATCGATCCCTGATTCACTTGCTTTCCCCTCTTAAAAATGTTCACCTTTAAAATTTATTTGTTACATTGATCATGTTATAATTTTATTACTTATAAAAAGACTTAAATAAAACCAAAGCACAAATCCTATTTTTTTAAATCTTAGTTCCTTTATTACCCTTTTGATTTGTAATTTATTCGAAATTTTAAAATTTTCTAAAATCCCTTTTTCCCACGGCAGTACCTAAACTACCCGTATCCACTACCTTGCCACCATCAAAACATGTACTACCACTTTCTAACCCAAGTACTAGCCAAATAAAATCGTAGTACCAGAACTGGTACAATCCAAATTACCAACCCAAGAGTCCACTCGTATAGGCATCGAGTGACCACGCTGAAACCATGGTAATTCATGGCATCCATCCTCCTTGTCCAACACTTCAGCCTGTGCACATGCACACCTGGTTCTGACGCCTCCACTTACCAGCGACCGGCCACGCAAGTCGGCTCTCCCTCCCTGAACACGACGGTGAACTCCAACAGCCCCATCTCGACGTCCACCTCAAAAACCTTATGCCACCCAAATTCCCATGAACTGACGTCATCGGATAACCCCCTCGTTGCGCCACCTCAGGCTGTCGAGCCACCTCCGCCTCAGTGCCCTACCACCGCCAGACCCAGGCGCGGCTGACCCCCCCTGACCGCAACCCCCTAGTAGCCACGTCGACGCGCAGTTCTAGGAAGAACACCCGAACCCATCGACAGTCCCAAACCCAAATATCCGCTGATCTCACACTCTCTGTTCATTTAAAAATTAACTTACTATTTTTCCCATGATCCTTGGCCTCTACCCCAACTCCTGGCCAAACGCCATCACCCACGTCCATCCTCTTCGCCGGAATTTGGTCAAAACCCAAAATTTGATCATCCTCAAATTTCTCTTGATTTACTATGTTTAAAATCATGATTTTTGGTTTAAAAATCACCATTTGTTCACTTGATTCGGATTTTATACACGCACTTTCAATTCATCATGTTTGAAAATCCAATGTTGATTTTTAGGACAGAGAGCAACAAACATACTGTCGTTTTTATTTCAAGACTAACCGAGGTGTTTTTTTCTTAGTTTACTCCACTTTGAACTAGAAATCGCACATGCAGATGGTAAATTCCAAGCTCGTATCTTTCCTCTTCGACTCCTACCTTATGATCACCAATCTAACCCAAATTCCTAGACATGCATTCATAGTACAGGTCCTACTGTGAAAATAACCAGTTCTCAAATTAACACGGTTAAATCAAAATTGCTTGGTGATGTTTACATACGACGCCTTGGTATACTAATCCATAACCACCGATCAGACATGCAACAAGAATTAAGCAAGATCAACCACACAAGATTTGCATGCATCCACACAGTTCAAGAAAACTGCAGTAGGAGAAGAACAGAGAAAAAAAATGTTGTTTACTCACCTTTAAGCTCTCCGACTCTTCCTCTTTTCTGACGAAGTCTTAGGGTTTTTCTTTTCTGAGAACTTTTGTGTGTGTATGAAATGGCATGCAAGGGTGTTCTTATATAGTAGTAGGATATAAAAAAAAAAAGGGTATTAAATGCCTGTTCATAAATGTAGAGACAAGCAGTTTTCTTTCCTTTCTGATTTTGGCGGCCAACAAAATACTGGTGCTTTTCAATATCACACACCTACCTAGGATTTACATGCTTTAGCAGCCATTTCACATGAGATATTTTTGGCGCAAAGCTTTCCTATTGGTGTACTAAGAGAAATCAAATTAAATGCTTTTTGTACCTTGTGTCTCTTTTCAAAAATTAGCCCATGTTCTTAGCCAAAAATAGGAGTCCTGTATGTCTCAACCCTACTCAGTTTTCACGTGTATTTGCCCACATTTCTCTTATACAACATGTGCTGATTTTACATAAGCGTACTATATAAACACCTTGGCTTCCAAGGCAAAACATTTCTGTAATTTCTGCACCATTATGTGCTCACGGCCCGGTTATTTTGTGCATAGAAAACTAAAAAAAACATTTCTTGAATCTTATCAAGGGTAGCAATGAAACCATGTTTGTGTATACATGTCTTGGCCATGTTTACATATGTTTTAAACAAGAATTTGTTAAAACAATCGATTTAAAATCTTTTGGAAAATAACAATTTTTTCGTCGAGTCATGTCCTTTGTTAAATGTCATCATAACTTGTTACTTAACACAAAAGTGTAAATTTCATTATTTCATTATAGCATACAAAAGAAAAACAAACAAGTTCTAGTTTAAATAATTGGTCAAAATCTTTGTTTGTTCACACATACCTAGAATTAAACGAGTTCAAGATCGACGTGGAAACCGGGTTATTACATTCTACCCCCCTTATAAAAATTTCGTCCCGAAATTTGTAAACAGAAGATAAGTCAAAAAGTCATATATATTATACCAGGCGTTAAACGGCTACAACAAAATGCACGTACTATACTCGACTAGAGTCGAGTTATAGACTACTACTATGTACATACCTGCCACATTACTATCACTATATACATATCTGCCAAACTACTACTATATACAATGTCATCTGGTCTGTCCGTCTACTCCGAACCACTACTGATTTCGATGACGTCCTCGTCATCAGAGATAATAATCACCTCGTCATCGTCTGAGATGGTCACTATCTCTACATCATCCGAAATACATATCACATCCTCGCCGTCGGAGACGTAAATCACCTCCTCGCTATCTGATATCTCAATAACCTCCACCGGCTCATCTACCTCCTCAGGTACATCATCGTCAGAAATCTCAATCACCTCTACTGGCGAAGGTGGGTACAACATCATGTCCAGGTATGAATCCTCCAAAAGCGGCGCTAAGTGTCCTCCATTGGCCACAAACTGGGCCACCTGCTGCTCTAAATGATCCCATAAGACTGCCAACTGACCATCCATGGGTATAGGCTGAGGGTAAATCCAAGGTCCATACTGTACTGGCTGAAGCTGTGGAACATCCTCCTCGGGCTGAGGCTGTGCTAACTGGATATCCTCTAATGGTAAATCTTCCTCTGGCTGAGGCTGGGCAAGTGGGACATCCTCTACTGGGTCCTCCTCTACTGGGTCTTCCTCTACTGGGTCCTCTGACGGGTCATCCTCAGGGTCGTCCTCTGTCGGATCATCCTCGTCCGGGTCCTCCTCCTCAGGCTCACTCTCAGGGTCATCCTCTACCGGCTCATCCTCATCCTCCCTATCATCATCATCACTATCATCATTATCATCATCATCACCATCCCCGTCACCTGCTCCCTCACCTATGTAGTATCCTCCCTGATGGTCCTCTCCATCCTGGTCTGACTCCTGTAGTAAGTCTCTACTGCTATCCTCCTCGTATGAAGGCGCTCTCTGGTAAATTCCTGACTCCTCAGAGTCAACATACCTTCTCTCGTCCTCCTGCTCCTGGGAACCTGTCATCTCATGGATCATAGTGCCAGTATACATCCTCAGTCTCTGGAGTGGCGTCATCCTCTTCCTAGCTGTTCTTTTAAATATCGGTGCCATCTGGAAAAAGAAACAAAGAACATGTTTCAGTACAAATGATAGTAACTGAAAGAGTTCATAAGTCCTACGAATGCTGAATCCTTATATCATTCATAATCCATAGCGATAAAAACCCAAATTTCCCTTTCATACAAAAGATACATTCATACAATCCATCCAACACTATCATACATCACATAGGTCATACATCCAAACAACATACAACATCTAGTCTACAACAAAATCTGGATATAATTTCCTGATTTGCTTCTCCGTCTCCCAAGTACAATCATAGGGGTTTTCGCTCCACTGTATCTTGAGCAGTTTTACGACCTTACCCCGGAGTTGCTTCTCTTCCTTGTCCACTACATAGACCGGATATCTGACCACCGTCAAGTTTGGTTCAATTTCCAAATCTTCTTGAACCGATGGCTCTAGAACTGAAGACGGATCGTGCACGCACTTCCGAAGATGAGACACATGGAAAACATTATGAATTCCAGCCATCCTTTCTGGTAATTCCACTCTATAAGCAAGAGATCCAACCTTCTCAAGGATACGGAAAGGTCCTACATATCGTGGAGCTAACTTTCCCGTCTTACCAAATCTGATCGTCCCTTTGATCGGTGAAACTTTCACAAATACAAAGTCTCCTACGGAGAAGTTTAGTTCCCTTCGCCTTTGATCCGCGTAGCTTTTCTGTCGGTCCTGGGCCTCCTTCATTCGTCTTTTAACTAATTCTACCTTCTCAGTTGCTTCTCGAATCATATCTGGTCCGAGAACAAGCTTATTTCCCGACTCTACCCAACAAGTCGGTGACCTGCACGGTCTGCCATAAAGGGCTTCATACGGTGCCATGTCTATACTCACCTGATAGCTGTTATTATAGGAGAACTCAACCAGATGTAGGTGATCCTCCCATGACCCTCCAAAATCCAGAATGCATGCTCTCAACAGATCTTCCAAAATCCTATTTACCCTTTCCGTCTGGCCATCCGTTTGGGGATGATAAGCGGTACTCAAATTTAGCTTGGTCCCCAAAGTTGCTTGCAGTGCTCCCCAGAATTTGCTAGTAAAAATAGGATCCCTATCACTTAAAATACTTACTGGGACTCCATGCAATCGCACGATTTCCCTGATAAAGATCTCTGCCAATGAAGCTGCAGTTCGAGTTGATTTCACTGGAATGAAATGTGCACTCTTTGTCAGCCGATCGACTACTACCCATACCCCTTCATATCCCTTTCTGGTCCTGGGTAAACCATCGACGAAATCCATGGATATCATCTCCCACTTCCAGGTAGGAATCTCCAAAGGTTTTAGTAACCCTGCTGTTTTCTGATTATCGCCTTTTACTTGCTGGCAGCATAAACACTGATTCACATAGGCCAGAATATCCTTCTTCATCCCAGGCCACCAAAATACTCGTCTCATATCCCTATACATCTTGTGCATTCCCGGATGAATACTTAGCTTTGATTCGTGGCATTCTGTCAAAACTTCCTGTCTTAGATTATCAATATTTGGAACACAAAGTCTTCCATTTATTCTTAGGATACCTTGGCCATCTAATTCAAAATCTGACTCCCCTCCTTTCATAACTCCTTGAATTACCTTCTCCAGATTTTCATCTCTTCGTTGGTTTGCCATTATCCTTTCCTGAAGTGTTGGAGTAGCTTCCAGGAGAGATAAAACCGCATTTCTACTTAGAGCATCCGCTACCACATTTGCCTTTCCCGGTGTATAGATAATGTCCAAATCATATGCCGCCAGGAATTCCAACCATCTCTGTTGTCTTAGGTTGAGATCCCTTTGAGAAAACAGGTATTTGAGTGGTTTGTGGTCCGTGAAAAGCTCGAACTTCCCTCCTAACAAGTAATGCCTCCACATTTTTAATGCGAAAACAACTGCTAACAACTCCAGATCGTGTGTAGCATAATTCTTCTCATGAATCTTTAATTGCCTACTAGCATATGCAACCACACGTTTATTCTGCATCAGTACTGCACCGAGTCCTACTCCACAAGCATCAGTATAAACCTCAAATTTACTTTTCCCATCGGGAACAGCAAGAACTGGTGCTTCTGTCAGCTTCTTCTTTAACTCCCTGAATGATTCTTCACACTTCGGAGTCCATATAAATTTCTCGCCTTTCTTGGTCAACTTAGTAAGATGAGAAGAAATTTTAGAATAATCTTGGATAAATCTTCTGTAATATCCTGCTAATCCTAAGAAACTACGGATCTCCGTTGGTGTTTTGGGCTGCCTCCATTGCTGCACTGCCTCCACCTTGATTGGGTCTACAGAAATACCATCTCCGTTAACGATGTGCCCCAAGAATCTCACTTCAGACTGCCAGAAATGACACTTAGTAAACTTCGCCTTCAAAACATTCGTTCTTAGAGTCTCCAATACTACCTTAAGATGATATCGATGTTCTTCTTCTGTCTTTGAAAAGATTAAGATATCGTCAATGAAAACCAGAACGAACTTGTTCAGAATCTTCCGAAAAACACGATTCATTAAGTCTACAAAATATGCAGGTGCGTTAGTTAAACCGAATGGCATGACTAACCATTCGTAAAAAAAATCCGGGCCTCTAAAAGCAGTTAAAGGAATACTATCTTCGGCGATCCTCAACTGATGGAATCCTGTAGCAAGATCCATTTGTGAAAACACCGTAGCTCCATTCAACTGATCAAAGAGATCATCAATTCGCGGTAAAGGATACTTGTTTCTGATGGTTACTTTATTTAACTCTTTGTAGTCAACACACAGCCTTAGTGATCCATCAGACTTAGCCACAAACACTACTGCTGAACCCCAGCTTGAAAAACTTGGCCTGATCAATCCTCTGGCCAGTAAATCTTGAGTTTGCCTCTCGAGTTCCACAACTTCCTTTGGCGCCATTCGTCTCTTTGGCTGAACGATTGGTCTGGCTCCTGGAATTAGATCGATACGAAACTCTATCTCACGACGTGGGGGTAAACTCTTAACCTCTTCAAATACGTCGGCAAAATCTCTGACTACTTCTAATGTCCCCAGATTCTCTTGTGGTGCCTCCAAAGCGTACAGGAAACTACACATATGAATACCGGGTTTTCCACACGGTATCCTAGCTTTGCTTCCAATATTGGTTATTAAGGTTACGATCTCCTTATCGCATTTAATCTCAGCTTGGAATCTACTTAACCAGTCTATCCCAAGTATAAAATTAAATCCTTTGAAATCCAAAACGTAGAAATCGAAGAGAAAGGAATGGGAAAGGTACGAGAGCGCCACATTATCGCAATACATTCTTAACTCCGTTTTCCCTCCAATAGGATTAGATACGCAAAGTGAATTCGGGGCAATTTTCGGGGTAAGTCTGAATTTCCCTACTGTGCTAGATGAAATGAAACTATTCGAGGCGCCGGTGTCAAATAGAACACGAACATCAATACCATTTAAATCAAAAGTACCTTCGAGAACTCCCTTGCCCTTCACATCATGGGAAGTTGATGGCTCACTTTTGATAGCATACACCTTTGGTTGTTGTGCCTTCTTCATGAGCGGGCAATCTTTCACCAAGTGTCCCGGTTGATGACAGTTGAAACACAGATTCTTCATCACCATTGCATGTCCAGGGCCTTGCTGCTGTTTCTGCTGTTGTTGCTGAGGTGGTTGTTGTTGCTGGTTTTGCTGTGGTTTCTTTGCTGCTGGTTTTGTGCAAAATTTGGCAATGTGTCCTTTCTGCAAGCAGTTATGACATTTGGTGTCTTTGAATCTTTCCTTGGCTTTTTCTCCCATCTTAGGTACCCCTTTGTTGTTGTTCCAGTTTGGGTTGAATTTCCTCTTATTTGGATTCTCCCCACTAGTACTACCTGTTTGTACAGCTTTAGCAGCTGGCTTCTTATTCTCCAGTGCTTCATAACGAACAGCCATATCCACTAGATCAACGAATGGAAGTTTTAGATGTCCAATCATCTGAGCTTGTAGGCCATCTTTCAACCCTGCTATGAACATCTCATTCTTCTTAAGCGAAGTGTTAATTAGTTCCGGGCCGAAGCAAGAAAGCGAGTTGAATTTGTTCTCATATTCTGATACTTTCAGATTCCCTTGCTTGAGATCAATAAAATCTCGATACATCCTCGTCTTTCCGGCAGCAGGCAGAAATTGAGCTTCAAATGCCTCTTTGAATTTGTCCCAAGTAAAACTTTCCTCAGGAACATTAGCGGTTTGGGCATCCCACCAAGTCGCCGCAGTTTCCTGTAGTTGCCATGATGCCAAAAGACCCTTCTGATCGTCATTCAACTTTAACCCTTTGAAAATCCTTTCACAAGACCTCATCCAGGCTTGGACTTCGGTAAAAGACTCAGTTCCTTTGAAAACTTTCCCTCCCAGAGTCGTATACTCCTTACAAATAGTCGCAAAGCTTTTATCCTGTTGAGCTTGCGCAACTTCCTCTACTGTCTCACCCTGGTCTTGGGATCCAGTGGTACGACCAGTAATAGTGGAAGATCCCCTAGCTCGACCTCTTCGTGCACGGGTACTCATTTTGATCACCTGAATATAACAGGTTGTCAATCGGGACTTTATAGGGTATATATAATCTAGGTATAACATCCAAGTGGTTTAAGTTCATTTTGAATTTTTATAAAAATACGCTCTCTCACACTTACCCAAAGCCTAGGTAATCTAGAACCTAAGCTCTGATACCAACTGTAACGACCCAACTTTTGAACACATCTCAAGTTGCGCCATTAATAAGAAATAAGGATAGATAGAAGATATAAACATAGAACATCAGAATCTCACAGCGGAATTTTCACAAAAGATAATATTTTACAATATTACACAACAGTACAGGATACAACAGAACATCATATGACTAGTGATACAACCCATTTCTAGTACATCAGAAATTATACATATTCTTCACTACTGACTGGCAAACTTATAATTATACAGGTAAGTAAGTAGGTAGGTAGGTAGGACAGCATACTGATAGTCTTCATTCATCATTGTAAGTTCAACATCCTGATTCACTTGTCTATCCATAACAAGTGTTATGAATACCCAAGAGTTTAAGGGAAAACACAGAAAATAAACTCCGGGTCAGTCAGGGGACTGGTATGAGTAAACAATTAAAAACAGTTTAAGAAAAACATCTCAGGAGACTATGTCGTGAATACTGAACGGTTTTCCTTTATGAGATCAAAAACACTTTTGTATTCTTTGAACCAGACAAATTTCAAAATGTTTATTTGATTTTTCACAAATAATTTAGAAGCTAGGAAAATGCTTGCATCTCACATTTCCCAATATAGTATACAAACAAAACACGCTTGGCGCTTATGGAAATTGATTTTTCCAACTTGACAAGGTATGGGTCCACCTTCTGCTGATGTATCTCTAGAGGCAAATACATCTGGGTTCAACAAGAACTTCTTGCAACCCGGCCCTCACATGACCGACCACTCATTTCGCTTGAGTGTATCGAATGTATATCACCGATGGTTGTGTACGGCAACCATCCCCGAATGGGCAGAATCGATAGATTTAGAAACAATAAGAATTTCTCTAGATAGGTGATACTACACCCTAATGGGAGCGACCCACATAGCCATGCTGCCTGCCCGATTTTTGTCATTTCCTGGGTGTGAGGCTTGAGGCTAGACTAACGTCATCATTTCTGGTTTATTTCTTTGAGTGCCACATCGCCCAGACTTCCCGATCACTAATTGACTTCCTCAAAAATAAGTTACAGGTATACGGCGAGAGAAACGAATTCCTCTGCCACCATATAATTACGTTTGAAAAGATCAACGTACGTGACCAGTTGGAATTACTTTGTCGGACACTCGTCCTTACAAGTTGTTCTGGGTTTGAACAAACCGAAGATACTATAAAATATAGTTCTCGCATAACACCGTCTTCAATTTTATGTTCCTCTGACGCGTAGCGTACAACCGATTCAAAGTGGAAATGTTATCCGGTACTTTGAAATGATTACGAACAATTTCTTTTAAAATCACACATTTAAGCAGATAAAAGTACAGTTTATATTTATCGGTTCAGAACAGTATAATATGGATTATATTGCGATGACAAGAGTTTCGACTCACAGGTTTAGACTTGATAAAAGTTTAGCATCTACAAAACATCTTGATTCCATTTGCTCGATCCTCGAATATTTCAAAATTTATTAATTAAGACTAAAATTTTAACTAACTTACTTCTGTATTACTTGACAAAATTTATCGATCCCTGATTCACTTGCTTTCCCCTCTTAAAAATGTTCACCTTTAAAATTTATTTGTTACATTGATCATGTTATAATTTTATTACTTATAAAAAGACTTAAATAAAACCAAAGCACAAATCCTATTTTTTTAAATCTTAGTTCCTTTATTACCCTTTTGATTTGTAATTTATTCGAAATTTTAAAATTTTCTAAAATCCCTTTTTCCCACGGCAGTACCTAAACTACCCGTATCCACTACCTTGCCACCATCAAAACATGTACTACCACTTTCTAACCCAAGTACTAGCCAAATAAAATCGTAGTACCAGAACTGGTACAATCCAAATTACCAACCCAAGAGTCCACTCGTATAGGCATCGAGTGACCACGCTGAAACCATGGTAATTCATGGCATCCATCCTCCTTGTCCAACACTTCAGCCTGTGCACATGCACACCTGGTTCTGACGCCTCCACTTACCAGCGACCGGCCACGCAAGTCGGCTCTCCCTCCCTGAACACGACGGTGAACTCCAACAGCCCCATCTCGACGTCCACCTCAAAAACCTTATGCCACCCAAATTCCCATGAACTGACGTCATCGGATAACCCCCTCGTTGCGCCACCTCAGGCTGTCGAGCCACCTCCGCCTCAGTGCCCTACCACCGCCAGACCCAGGCGCGGCTGACCCCCCCTGACCGCAACCCCCTAGTAGCCACGTCGACGCGCAGTTCTAGGAAGAACACCCGAACCCATCGACAGTCCCAAACCCAAATATCCGCTGATCTCACACTCTCTGTTCATTTAAAAATTAACTTACTATTTTTCCCATGATCCTTGGCCTCTACCCCAACTCCTGGCCAAACGCCATCACCCACGTCCATCCTCTTCGCCGGAATTTGGTCAAAACCCAAAATTTGATCATCCTCAAATTTCTCTTGATTTACTATGTTTAAAATCATGATTTTTGGTTTAAAAATCACCATTTGTTCACTTGATTCGGATTTTATACACGCACTTTCAATTCATCATGTTTGAAAATCCAATGTTGATTTTTAGGACAGAGAGCAACAAACATACTGTCGTTTTTATTTCAAGACTAACCGAGGTGTTTTTTTCTTAGTTTACTCCACTTTGAACTAGAAATCGCACATGCAGATGGTAAATTCCAAGCTCGTATCTTTCCTCTTCGACTCCTACCTTATGATCACCAATCTAACCCAAATTCCTAGACATGCATTCATAGTACAGGTCCTACTGTGAAAATAACCAGTTCTCAAATTAACACGGTTAAATCAAAATTGCTTGGTGATGTTTACATACGACGCCTTGGTATACTAATCCATAACCACCGATCAGACATGCAACAAGAATTAAGCAAGATCAACCACACAAGATTTGCATGCATCCACACAGTTCAAGAAAACTGCAGTAGGAGAAGAACAGAGAAAAAAAATGTTGTTTACTCACCTTTAAGCTCTCCGACTCTTCCTCTTTTCTGACGAAGTCTTAGGGTTTTTCTTTTCTGAGAACTTTTGTGTGTGTATGAAATGGCATGCAAGGGTGTTCTTATATAGTAGTAGGATATAAAAAAAAAAAAGGGTATTAAATGCCTGTTCATAAATGTAGAGACAAGCAGTTTTCTTTCCTTTCTGATTTTGGCGGCCAACAAAATACTGGTGCTTTTCAATATCACACACCTACCTAGGATTTACATGCTTTAGCAGCCATTTCACATGAGATATTTTTGGCGCAAAGCTTTCCTATTGGTGTACTAAGAGAAATCAAATTAAATGCTTTTTGTACCTTGTGTCTCTTTTCAAAAATTAGCCCATGTTCTTAGCCAAAAATAGGAGTCCTGTATGTCTCAACCCTACTCAGTTTTCACGTGTATTTGCCCACATTTCTCTTATACAACATGTGCTGATTTTACATAAGCGTACTATATAAACACCTTGGCTTCCAAGGCAAAACATTTCTGTAATTTCTGCACCATTATGTGCTCACGGCCCGGTTATTTTGTGCATAGAAAACTAAAAAAAACATTTCTTGAATCTTATCAAGGGTAGCAATGAAACCATGTTTGTGTATACATGTCTTGGCCATGTTTACATATGTTTTAAACAAGAATTTGTTAAAACAATCGATTTAAAATCTTTTGGAAAATAACAATTTTTTCGTCGAGTCATGTCCTTTGTTAAATGTCATCATAACTTGTTACTTAACACAAAAGTGTAAATTTCATTATTTCATTATAGCATACAAAAGAAAAACAAACAAGTTCTAGTTTAAATAATTGGTCAAAATCTTTGTTTGTTCACACATACCTAGAATTAAACGAGTTCAAGATCGATGTGGAAACCGGGTTATTACACCGCATATCCATCGATCTCCAAGTACGTCTGGACAATCACTAACTGATTCCCTCCTCTTGGGTGTACAGCCCAATCAAGATCATCAGTAATCACCCAAACGACGTGAAGACCTCTGGTCTTCAACCACCGTCTTCATCTTCGACACCAAGTCGAATCAGTTATTCAGAATGGGATAAACCCGATCTTTCTGAATAACTCGCGTATATATTAAAAAGTGTTACACAAACACAACATACGCCTCATTCCACTTCAGAATATTCTTTTTATTCAAATATTCTTATATTTTGGGAAAGGTTCCCATTAATTTTATCAAAGATAAATTCTTTAATCTTCCTTTGAATGTCAATTCAAACTAGTCGGGATTAGCGAACCACACCGGAGTAATCATTTATTTTATTTCCCAATCCCCACCTATTCATCCCATGAAGTAAAACTGGTAATACTTCATATCTAACACCACGGTGTTATCGGTAAATTCAATTACCATTTCACGTTCAAATCTAATTAAAGATTTAACTATCGCCTGGAGTAAAACTGGCGATACTCCATTCTCGATCTTTTCAATCTAATTAAAGATTCATTAAAACCCCACTTAGTTTTAATCTTTAACTGGGTTAAAGAATCCGTTTCATTTAAAAACACGGTTCATGATAAACCCAAAATCACATTCCATTAATTATCGGGTTAAAGAACAAGTGTTATTTAAAACACTGTTCACGATAAACCCAAAAATCAATATCAATTCAATTCCAATTAAATATTATTTAATTGGTACACTTCATTAAATCTAAATAAAAAGATTTAATCTTTTTCTCAACTGGGTTCAAGAACAGTGTTAATAAAGACACCATTCACGACGAACCCAAATAACATTTGATATTAAATACAAGGCTCTGAATAAGAAATATATCGGCTTATATTCAATATCAAATTCTACGACCAACAAATATCGTATTGGAAATAACGATATATGTATATATATATATCTTTCAAATTTCCATAACAATATCTGTATAATCACGAAATCCAACATCGAAATATTCCGAAGACAATTTCGATTCAAATCCATTCCAATTCAATTATTGGAAATTCTGGTTACTTTCAAAACCCTTTACAAATTTAATTTATTTATTTTTAAAATAAATAAATTGTTATTCTAGTTCAAAACTAGTTCACTTCGATAAAAAACTATTTTTATCTTTTCAAATATGGAGTTTTTCATCCCAATTTTTCACAAATCATTTCTTATGACTTTACACAAATTATTACTATTTTTAATAATTTTATCAAGGCCCGTACAGTCGATTTTCATCAACGGCCATCGAACTGCACTTACAACGACCTTTTCTAAATTTGATTTGGACATAATTCCAAATCCAACAGTTAGATTTCAAATATCTAATATTCGTTAGAAAGCTCTTTTCGATACGAACCCAACGGTTCCAGTTTTAGGAGAATCCGACGGTCGGATCTCCCGCAATATCCATTCGAACTCAATGGTCGAAATTCATGGACTGCCGCAGCGCGGCGCGTTCTATTCAGGCCATCATATTATATACATAATATATATATAATAAATACTTCATCGATTTCCTTTCAAAACGTATTTTAAAAACCGTTTTAAATTCGTTTTCAAAATGGTTTCAACTTCCATCTCAAATTCAAATCAACATTGAATTTTCCAATATAAATTCGTTTTAAATTCATTTCAAATTGATTTCAATTTAAATCGAATTTTAATTCAATTTAAGTTCGTTTTTAATTCAATTCAATTTCAATTCGAATTCATTTCTATTCAATTTCAATTCGAGTTCAATTCGAATTCAATTCTATTCAATTTCAATTCGAGTTCAATTCTATTCAAATTCAATTCGAATTCAATTCTATTCAAATTCAATTCGAATTCATTTTATATTGATTTCCATTCAATTTCAATTCGATTCAAATTCATTTTATTTTCAATTCAATTCGAATTCGTTTTATATTCCATTCAATTCAATCTAATTCGAATTTCAATTCTTTTCAATATAATTCGAATTTCGAAATCACTTTCAATATTTATTGTAAAATGAATAAAACCGATATAAATATCATTCGCATCAAAATGGCGTCAATCTAATCAACACGGCTTCATATATTTCTATTTTCAAATATTCTATTTCAAATATTTCTATTTCAAATATTTCTATTTCAAATATTTCTATTCAAAACTGGAATAAAGCCCAATCAATTACCATCGATTTTATTTCTATGGGTTTTCATACAACGCATGTATATATCAACAATGACAAATAATCAACCATCATCCAAAGTGTATTCTACACTGTATAAGCATCAAATATAAATATTTAACGCTCATAACAGTCTGTCAATCAATCGATCGACATACAACTAATTATTGGGATTAGTGTATGTCATATATCATCCCAATACCCACAGATTTTATTTGTGCAGTTGGGCGATGTGTAAAATTTATCGTCCCGATCAATATCAGTCAAATGTGTGTATATATAAACAAATCCTTCGATTTGTTTATATTTATTTCATTTTAAATACACGTTAAAAATTCTATTTTAACTATAAAATATTTTTAACTATATAAATATTTTATTTCATTTCACATCACATCACACAATCAACTACACATCAATATCAACAACCAAGCATACAAGTCGTCCATGGTCGGTGGACGACGGGTGTCGGGTGCTACTAAACACCGTCTGCATCCTAGTATATATTTATATAACTAGAAAAGAAATTTAAGGTGAGAAGTTCTCACATAGGGTTCCACTCCGCCGTGCTTTGCTTCTGAACAGCTGGACATCTAGATTTGTTTGACGTTCCAATGCAGTCCTCTTCACGCTGTTCATATAAAATTTATATTTTTATTACTTCAATTCAATAAATAAAAATCATATTTTTATTTCTACTTCATATATTTTTACAACGCTTATTCTATATATAAATTACATTTTTATATTGCTTCTTATATAAATATCAGATTTTTACCATCGCTGTATATATATAAAAATCTAATCTTTATCATCGTTTAAAAACCAAATCTTTACTTTCATAAAAATCATATTTTTAATATCTATATTATATATAAAAATCGTATTTTTATACAATTCTGTACAGATAAAAATCATATTTTTATCTCTCTTTTTAGATAATAAAAATCATATCTTTACCTCGACTAAAAATCAAACTTTATAAATTAAACATCGGATTTTTATAACACTAAAAATCGAACCTTTATTAATCATAAAAATCAGTTATTTAAGTAAATGAAAATCAGCCCTCTAATCCTATGTTGTAAGTGTAAAAATCGGATTTTTAATCCTATGGCATATGCAAAAAAAAAAAAAATCAAACAAGTTACAAATTGTTTAGGGTTTCAGCAAAGAAAAAGGGTCCAGGTTGGCCCTGGGTCGCGGAGGAGGGCGCTGACGAGGTGGGGGTGAGGTCTCGTCGGAGTTTGGGCGTCGGGGGCCGCCATGGCGTGGAGGAGCTCTGGCGGTGGAATGGGGGAGGTCAGGTGGCGCTGTGGTCGAGGCAAGGCGGATTGGGGAGGCTCGGTGCTGTGGCTCGAATTGGGTGTGGATGGAGAAAGAAGAGAGAGGGGAGAGGAGCACGAGAGGTCTGGGAGGGCGGCGGTGGGATGGACGGAGGTAGGCGCCTCCTGTGGCGTCGTCGACGGTCTTCCATCACTCGATTTAGGGCTTATGTTTTTTTTCTTTTTAATTTTCTACTGCGTTGACCAGAAGAGAAAGAAAGGGGGGTTTAAGGTTTTATAATATATATTTTATTTCATTTTAATTTTTTAAAAAGCAACTTTTTCATTCGAACTCGAAACGAGGCCCACTACCTGTCGTCCATAGCTAATTACTCCCATTCCGAACATAATGGGATATGCATCATAGGCTGATTCGATCGTTTCGATCAGTTTTCGTTGAATTCGACATATAACGCTATATATTGAATTTAAACGCACATTTCAATTTACTGGGGCCACACACGGACTTTAAAAATTCCCGAAAAATATTTTCTAGCTTCGTATTGACGATACAGTCCTAACAAACTTAGTTTCATCGAATTCTGAGACCGTTTGAAAAATGGCCATTTTCCAGTCGATTAAAATCAACTAAAACTGGTCAAACGCATTTTCCTTTGCCACGCTCACATATTGATTCAAAAAAAATATGAAATTTGAAACCTAGCAGTAACTTGACATCGCGGATCCAACAAAAGTGGTTTCGTCGAAATCCGAGGTCGTTTGCAAAATTCCCATTTTTAAGGGCCAGAATTCCATAGCGACTATTCTGGATTTTCAACTAGACATATCTTTTGATTCCCGCTATGAAATTTTGATGTTTCAGATTCGTTGGAAAGATATTCTCAAATAGATTCTATTATTTTTGGTTTTACTAAAATCCAGTTTATTTTGCATCTGGTACATTCATTTGAAATTTGAAATCGAATTATCGAACTACCGCGCCATTTTCAATTCCTTTTATAATTTAAAATAAAATTTTATATTCTAACTTCGAGCTATATAAATATATACGTTCGAATTCTATTCAAAATAATTTTTCTTGCCGATATTATTTAAAATAATTCATTTTAAATAATCAGAATTCACTAAAATTGCCAAAATAAAAATTTTAAACTGGCCCAGATTTCCGGGTTATTACAGCTCTATTTGATTAACTTTATTATAGTAACTCTATTTGATTAACTCTATTGGATTAACTCTATTTGATTAACCCTAATCGATTAACTTTATCAATTAACTCTTATCAATTAACTCATTTCAATTTATACCAATCAATTTACTCCTTTCGAATAAACTATATTTGATTAACTCCTTTCGAATAAACTATATTCGATTTACTCCTTTAACTCTATTAGAATAAACTATATTCAATTAACTCCTTTAACTCTATTCGAATAAATTATATTCAATAACTCCTTTAACTCTATTCGAATAAACTATATTCGATAACTTCTTTAATAAATTATATTCAATAACTCCTTTAACTCTATTCGAATAAGCTATATTCGATAACTCCTTTAACTCTATTCGAATAAACTATATTCGATAACTCCTTTCGAATAACTAATATTCGATAACTCCTTTCAAATAACTAATATTCGATTACTCCTTTCGAATAACTAATATTCGATAACTCCTTTCGAATAACTAATATTCGATAACTCCTTTCGAATAACTAATATTCGATAACTCCTTTCGAATAACTAATGTTCAATTACCTCTTTTCAAATAACTAATATTCGATAACCTCTTTTGAATAACTAATATTCGATAACCTCTTTCGAATTACTAATATTCGATTACTTTTCGAATAACTAATATTTGATAACCTCTTTTCTTCGAATAAACTATATTTGAATAACACTAATCCGACTAACTCTAATTCAATTAACTCTATTCGAATAACTAATATTCGACTAACTCTTGTTCGATTAACTCTATTTGAATAACTCTAGTTCGATTTAACTCGAATCGATTAACTCTAAGTGATTAACTCTAACTGCTTAACTCTATCTGATTAACTCTAACTGATTAACCCTATCTAATTTACTCTTCATCCATATTCAGTTTCAAATATCGATGTTGAAATCGATTCTTACTTCTCTATATAAGTCCCGACTTATATTTTCTATTTATCCAATGATAAATATTTTACTTAATTTATACAACCTTATTTATAAATTAATCTTCTTACTTTATCTGTTAAAACAGATTTCTCTTTGATGTTCACTTTGAATTCATATTCTATTATACCCGTGTGCGAAGCACGGGTATAAACCTTCCTAGTGTAAAATTCTCTTTTTATACAATTCTATTCATTTTTCAAGTATTTCCTTTTATAATCTATTTATTTTCTAAATAAATATTTCTTTTTATAACTCTATCTATTTCATAAATAAATATTTCCATTTATAATCTATTTGTAAATGTTTTAAAAATAATTCCTTTTCACTTCTATTTGTAAATGTTTTACAAATACTTCCTTTTCAATTCTATTTGTAAATGGTTTACGAATATTCCCTTTTCTATTTGTTTCACAAATATTTCCTTTCCTATTTGTTTCACAAATATTTCCTTTTATATTTGTTCTTTGATTTTATAAAATATTTTCTTTTATAAAATTCTTTTCTTTTTATATATAAAATCCATTGAATTTATATAAATACTTTATTTTCAAAATACACTTTGAAAATCCCTTTTTTTTACATTCTAGTAATTCTTACAGTATTTAAAATACCCAAATAAAAATGATCGATATCATTTAACACACATAATCAACAACAGATTATATTTCACATAATATATTACAATATATGAAAAGAACAGTATTATAAATATTGAGGAATCCAGTTGGATTCCTCCAACCTGTTTCCCTGCATCACAGATGTTAAACAATATAATTAACATCAACTTCATTGCAATATGAACTATTCTGATAAACAGAATTAATATAAAATTAATGATTTTTATATATATATTTATATATATAATTTCAACCAATACATCAGCAATTCAACCAAACAATCAACACACAACAATCAATCATCATTTATCAACACTATATTATAGTTTAAAAAATATAAACTGTACAGAGTTAGTGAGATTTACTCACGTTGAACAGTTATCGTTAAATAACGATTAACTATCTTTGATTTAGAAGGACAATTTATTTTGCAATAAATTGTAATGAGCTCGAATTCACTCCCAGTCAGTTCCATTGTGTAGGCGCTGTCCGTATGATCCCAACGGATCTTGTTTCGACAGATTATGATATCGTATGAGCTAGTTATAATAGTTATTGGTCGATACACATTTCACACTCAATTTATTTTTATTTACCATTTTAAATCTTCCTTAATTACGTTTAAAGCTGACGACCATTTCCTAATTATCTTCATGCTTCTCTGTACATGAATTCGAACCAACTTTTTATTTCTGTCAGCGCCTTCCATCCCCCGCCGTTCATCTCACTACCGCAACACAAATCTCCATTAACTAAACAACAAAAATCCTTAAATCACGTTTTCACCATCCTTAACTCCTCCTCCAACTTTGAACCCAAAGTTCAACTCTACATTGTGCCACTGAATTTCGGCTTCCCTCACTGCTCCCTCATTCTCTTTTTTTTCGAACATCAAGGTATAGAAAATCCACTCTCTTCACCGTTGAAATGAAAAATCTGCCAATGCTGCCATGTTGAACCAACTCTAGAAACTTCACAAATCATCGCCACTATATACTCCACTGCCATTCAAAAACTGCCAAACCACTATCGACATTTCAAAAGCTTTAATTAAACCTAGGCAAAACTAAACCTCATCTCATGTAATTAACTTTACCCATAACGATTAATACTGGAATACAACAGGAACCCTTTTCTACAGTATCAAACAGTCAAACTCGCACGTCTCCCTTCCATATACGCAACTTAGAACAGCCATTGACCCCCACGCTTGCTCTTCGATCACTTATAACTGCGCCAACACCTATTTACGACTGGATGCCGATCAAATCGTCCCATCTCATAGCCCGCCGTGTCCTTTTCTTATCCCCTGAAAATCACACAGTTCGAAGTTTCCATGACACTAGAAAATTACATCGACATCAGCGCTTTATCGTGGAGATTCCGGTTGATTCATGGCTCTATCGGTGATCATAGCCATCCAGTATGAAGTTCTCATCATGCTTGACATTATTGTTGAAGAAGATTTGTGGAATCGATCGTTGGATAGGGATCAAATTTGAGGAGAATGGGAAGAATGGTTCAGCTATTTATTCCAGCTGATGACGGGGCAAAAATTGCGCTGACCAAATGACCTTGGGTTAAGTTCCTAAGGGGCATTATATAGGAAGATAAAAAACTTTTTTATTTACTTAATTTATTAATTATATAACACCGCTGCTTGTATTTATCATTTAAAATCCCATATAGTCACATACGATATCCAGTTTCATCGAAAATGGACATACAACTATAGTTTGAAATTACCGACCCAACAAAACTGGTTTTGTCGAATTCCGACTCCGTTTGCTCACACAGCGTATTTTTAAAGGTCAAAATACTGACTGTTTTTCACATTAAAAATCCGTACGGCCACATAGTGACTCTAAAAATCACGAAACTTAAAATCTAACAATAATTTAATATTACTGATCCAACAAAATTAGTTTCGTCGAAAACGGAGGTCGTTTGCAAAACTGGCTATTTTTAAAGCTCTGAATAACCCATTTAAATATGTAAATATATTAAAAATAATTAAATTAAATATTAATAAATTAATATTATCATATATATATTCACATACGATATCATACAGCTCTAACCGGATTTATAACTCGATATTCAAATCCCGGTTAAGTCGATATTCAATTTATACTGAAAAATCCATTTATAACATAAATAAATCGTTATAAATTATAAAGGAATTCCATAGCGACTTTTCGAAATTTTGATTTGGACATAACTCTAAATCTATACAATGAAACCCCCATTTTTCTCTTCCATTAGAAAAATATACTTCACCAGCTCCGAACGTTTCTCATTTCATAGAAATCCGATTTAAAACGGACCCTATATATTCAGTTGAAGTTCAAATTGCCAAATAGCGAACTGCCGCGTCATTTCGAGCTCGATTATAATTATAATATAATTATACATTCAACTGTCGTTCAAATAATATATTCGTTAATATAATTCAACTCTAAACTAAATTATATATTTTGAATTGTCCAGTTCACACGATATTGCCAATTCACTATTTCCGACTATTTCAGAATTAAATATATTATTCTATTCTTTATTTTAATTAAATATTCAATATAATTTAATTAAAAAACTATTTAAATCTATATATCACTACTTAAATAATTAAATAAATTAATTATTATATAGATAAAATTCGGGACATTACATTCTTCCCCCCTTAAAATAATTTCGTCCTCGAAATTGCTAAGGTAGAAAACAAACCCTACTCACTGATTAAAAATTATTTTTTTAATTCTTTTTCAATTTCACTGAACCAATTTAATTTCAATTAAATATTAATTAATTCTTATCAACGAAAATTTTCTAACACCTGAAATTTTCGAAAAATTTCGCCAACACCTCCTATGTACTGGTCAATTGGTACAACTACAACTCGCCTCTCTAGGCCTTCTCCATCCCAAAAGAAAATAAAACAGCCAAGAGGCTTGCTAATTCGGCTCATAAATCTCGTATCCAATACAAAAATAAACTTGTACCTTTTTGCGGAGCATATCATTATACCCTTTCCATCTTTCATATTTGCTACTGATTCAACATATACAAATGTTATCCCAATCAAACTCAAATCGGTTTTATCTCCAAAACAACCATTTGCTTATCCATGCCAAATCAAATTTCAAATCGAAGTTCCATTCTCGATTTTCAAATTCTTAACTGATCAATCCTATACCATTTCGGATTCCTATGTCACAAATCCAATTTTCTCGATATCATTCTAATCCAATTCAATTTCCACTTAATTGGTTTTCAATTCAATTTGGTTTTAAATCGAATAAACTCTCCTTGGGAATTGTAAATAACTTTGTCGTTCCAAAATCAAATATCCCTTTTCGAAATTCAAAACAACTTGTTTTTCTCAAAACAATTCAAAATTCATCTCTTTGTTAGTAATCCGTCACTTACACACATGAAAATGAACACCGATGTGTCATGATCATCAGCGGAATCTATTTCCAGCTATCGAAGTGAGTTCAATACTATATCACTTTCAAAACCATATCTAAACACTTCCATTTTGAAATTCATTTCAAAATACCATTTATAATGCTTGTAACAAAATTAAAATCTCCCAAGATTTTAAAATTCACATATATTTAATCCAGTTCTATTTACAAACACTTCTCCAATTTTTAATTTCAATTCTGATTCTAAATTCAGATTTACTTCATCTTATTTCATATATTATATTCATATGAATTCCAGTTGGTTATTTACATTACCATTCCAATTATAATCTTATTCGATCATAATAACAACCAATATATCCAATATATTATAATTCCAATGTATATATCTTCCCTATATCAAAATATACTTTGGGTAAACTTATTTTTATTTACCCTCTTTTCAAAACATATCGTGTCGACCCATCGTATTCGAGTGTTTAGAAATTCCTATCGATACAGTGGATCAAACTGATCGACCAGAACTCATAAATAACTCAACCAACAAAGCTCCACAATATAAAATCATTTTATATTAAATAACAAATATGTTCACTCGTATATATACACTCAACTCAATCTAGGGCGTTACTAACCCCATCTCTACTGAGTCACGCCACAAAGCTAAGGTAATTACTTAACCTTCAGCTCTAATACCACTGTAACGACCCGCGGAATTTACGATCCTGGATATCGGCATACAACACTATGTCGACTATTCAAGCATTAGAAACACCGGATAGTCCATGAAAGAAAACAGAGGGTGAGAATAGAGAAGATAGAAACTTAGAATAGATGAAGAAGAAGAACCTACAACATCAGAGTAACACGAATCTCACAGCGGAACGAGCAATATATAATGGATACATAACTTTGAAATAAAACCAGTATATGCATACAGTAACATTTTCAGAGTACAACACTTACAACACAGCGGAAATAACTATAGCTATATAATCCTGAAGCCTCCTACTCCAAGCTCTCCTACATATCTATAAAATCCTGACTACTTGATTTCCCGTACAAAATTGGGCCCCCAAGAGTTTAGGGTAAAACAAAATAAAATAAACTCCGGGTCAGTCATGGGACTGGTGTGAGTAAAACAATTTAAAACAGTTTGATAAAATAAACGATATCTCATAAGACCACGCTGTATAACGGAACGGGTTTTTTCACTTATGAGAATCCAAAATAGTCTTTATATCAAAATTCTTTTGATATTATGATAGTGTCTATCAACCACAATATAATAATCATCTAGCAGAAACGCTTTCATCTCACGTTCTATATATAGTAAACAATCAAAATCGCAAGCACTTATTGAATAATGGATTTCAAACTATGACAAGGTATGGAACCACCTTCCGATAGTGTACCTCTAGAGATGAATACACTGGGTTCAACAAGAACACCTTGCAACCCGGCCACACATGAACGACCACTCATTTCGCTTGAGTGTATTGAATGTATATCACCAACGGTTGGTGTAACACCCCGAATTTTATGTTAACTGTAAATTAACAAATTAAATTATAATTAATTCTAAATGAAAGAATTAAGGGAAATGGGTTACACCATTGCGCTCGTCTCGGAATTCTGCTTGAGATAGAGTCCGAGTTTGCGTGAATCGGACTCCGTATGAAGTAGTTCTGACCTCCGGAAGTTTCAGAATTCAATTTAAAATTCAAACAGTTCAAATGAAGTTCGAAATTCGAAAAACAGACCCAAACTGGACTGGGCGGGAAAATTCACACCCAGGAGCCAGGTCGACCAGGGGGTCGACCTGGGTGACCAGGTCGACCATAGGGTCGACCTGGGGGTCAACCTGCCAAGTCGACCCGGTTTGGCCCTGCCTGGCCTGGTCGGTTTCTGCTCGAATTTCTGAGCTTGGCTGTGTCACTAGGGCTGACTTGTCGCTTTCTGATTGGCTTCTCTTGAGATGGATGGACTGGATTAACTCTAGCTTCATCGACGACTCTAATTAGTTTGAAATTCTATAAATACAACTCAACACACAACCTAAATACCCACAAATAATATAGAACTAGAGTCGTCATCTTGCTGGGAGGAAACTAAGAGTAGCCATCAGTTAGAGAAAGCTTAGAGACGAGCCAAAACTAAAGTAAAACAAGAATCAAACAACGTTTGTCTAACCAAAGTAAAGCATTTCAAATTCAGAACTCAGAAATCAGAAAACAAGACCGTCGTTTGTGGTAAGTATAGTGATTTTTCCGATGCGAATAAAATTAAGACTTGATTCGATGTAAATTGGAAGTGGAATTGTGCTATTGTACAACAATGATGTTAATTCATATCTATGTATTGAAATGATTGGAATGTTTGTGGTTAAATTTACTTGGTGTTGGATCCATTCAAATGTAAACAACATCACATGCAAGTTGTATAGTTCATGTTATAATCTACACCTATATGTTATGTGATTAATATGTGATATGTCCAAGTTAAGATCTCATGTATATACTTTATGCTAAAACCTCTATGCCTAAATGATTAAGTTCATATACATGCTCATATGTTTATACAAAAGTTGCAAAGTTCCTAATTGGATCCATGCCAAGATCCATTTTAATACAAGTTTCATGTTATAGTAGTAAACATGATTGGATCTAGTTCACACATGCGATGAAATTATACATACTTTATGGACATGTTATATTCTGTCATATGCTAGTGATGTTCGATGTTATGCCTAGATCTAAACATGTTTAGCCTTATGTTGTCTAAATCATATGTTAATTCATGTGACACCTATTTGGTTAGACCCCTATTTCAATGCAAGTTCACATGTATGTAAGTTGATTTAGCCTATGTTGCAAATTCACATATATGTATGTTGATTTAGTCTATGTTGCAAGTTCACACCTATGATATTCATGTTGACTATTTTGCAAGTTCACACCTATGATGTTCATATTGACTATATCGATAATGCCAAGTTTATACCTATGTCATGTTTATGAATTTCTTTGTGCCAATTTTGTGTACGCAAAATTAGGCTAAGTTTTTAGCCTAATATTATATGTTAAAATCATGCGAACGTAAAATTAGGCTAAGATTGTTAGCCTAATACTTAGACGGTGTAACGTTGGGATAAATTGGTAATTATAGGAAACTTGACATAAATTGGTGAAAATATATGAAAATGGCATGTTTGTCACATGCCAAAATTGGTGGCGCTTGAATGGTATAAATTCTTATACCAAAAAGGTTAAACATGGAAAGTGGACCATAACATTTAATTGTTAGCAAATTTACATATAATAAGTAATAAAGACAAATATGTAAATTTAGAAAATACGAGTATGCTTAACACGAGGTTGGATTGAGTTGTGATGTAAACCTGCCCGGACCTGCCCGGCTGTCCAGTAGTCACAACAATACCTATCCAATGTGGGTGGTTAGCATTGAGCCCAATAAGGACCCAAGGTTAGACTGAGTTACGGTGTAAACCTGCCCGGAACCGACCGGCACATCCAGTAACCGTAACAATACCTGTCTAATGTGAGTGGTCGGTGCTTTAAAAAGCTAAGGACAGACAAGTCAGGATGGTAGGGTTAAGTTAACTAAAACACTTAACCAATGCAACTTGTTAATTAAACTGATGGGTGGGGTTAGGTAAATACAGACACTTAACCACTTAACATGTTTGACTAGAAAACACTAGTAACGGGGACCCATTTCAGTAGTAACCCAATTAGGTATCATGGTACCCTGAAACTAGGCAGGGTGGGGCACGATTACTGGGCTGATTGTAAGCAGTCAAAAGCGACGACGGTGCGTGCAACAGTGTGGGTTCTAACGAAGTGCGGGCGTGCACACACTTCGGAGCAGACAAACAGGGCATTGGGAGCACCAGTAGTATACCCTATGTATTCTAGAATTGTGTCGGGCCGCCACCATGGGACTTGATACACCCCATGGTGGGACCAGCATAGGTATCTACAATCTTTGGGGGCCGTAAGATACAGGTGATTATGCGAGTAGGAGCCGATCTTTAGAAAAAGGGGATCACTTCACCTCCTGCATGGGGTGCCAGTTAAGACAGTACAAATAGGTGCAGAGATATAGTGTGGGGTGCGGTAGTATGATCGATTCAAACTGCTTTATCTTCGTTTATGGTACTTTCCTATTTTCAGTTTATACCTATCATGCACTTTTTCTTATTCTCATACTGAAGAGTCACTAGACTTACCAGGCTTTATGTCTGACACTATTTTCTTTTGTCTTCTTTTCTTCCATTCCCCCCGAAGGTCCACAGGGAGGAAACAACCCAGCTTAGTCAGACTCTTTGCAAGCTTCAAGATAGTAGATATTCGGTTTGGACTCTCTTTCCTTGGATATGGCTGTTGGACACACTTTATGGGGATTTATGTAGTTTTAATTATGTTTTATGCTTCTTTAATTTAATAACCAAGATAGAAATGATGATATAATGTTTTGGAAGTTATTATGTGACTGTTATGGAAATGTTTTGTATGAACACATATTTATGAAATTGTTAGACCAAAAAATGGTCCTAACACCCAAATCGTCGTATTTTGAGCATAGGATATGAAGAAATAACTGAAAAATAGAGAAAAAAGCAAGACAACGAGATTTTTATAGTGGTTCGGCGTTAACGAGCCTACGTCCACTTTATATTTTCTCATTTCACTCATAGATTACAATTACAATGAATATTGTCTTTCAATCACTTGAATTCAATGAATAATTCTCTCCGAATCCATTGAATTTATTGAGGAAGATAGTGGTTATTCATGGAGAAGTGTTGGCCATGGCAGCCATGGATGAGGAGATGCCAAAAAATCCCCTGAAAATGCCTTCTGAAGGTGTATTTATAGATGTAGGAAAGCTCCTGGGAGGACTGGTTCGTGATGGGGTACGTGGCAGGCGATCCAGAAAAATAGGAGAGCCAGTAGCCTTGAGAATAAGTCAAAACAAGCTGCGTTTGAACAGGTCCGAAGGTCGGATCGCGGTCATGGGTCGGATCGGGGTCATGGGTCGGATCGGATCGCGTAGGCAAGGGCGGATCGGATCACGGTCATGGGTCGGATCGGATCGCGTAGGCAAGGGCGGATCGGATCGCGTAGGCAAGGGCGGATCGGATCGCGGTCATATGCCAGCTTACACTCGTTCACGGAAATGGGCGTAACTTTCAAACCGTAAGTCCGATTGAGCCAAACCAAAGCTCAAACTGAAGCTAATTCAAAGGGCTACGAGTATATGAGGTGAGTAGATCCAAATGAGGTCATTTGATAGGGGTTTCGGGCCAGTTTATACTGATGTTGTGATTTTGACCAAACTGCCTTGTGTCTTCTGACGATGCTTCCAATACCAGAGAGCGATGTTATCCAGAGATTCCATATCAGACAGCATTTACCGAGAGGTGTGTTAACATGATCTTTGCTTTGGGAAGCCTGGTCACAAAGCAGGCTAACATTTTGCCCCCCAAAGTACATCTTATCGAAGATGAGATGTGCTTTGAATATGTTGAGCTAAATCTCTCTGGAACGTCATTTATCCTTGAGAAGGCTTCATCCAACTACTGCATTGCTTCCCTGGGAGATAGTCAGGCCAAGTTCCACGGAAGGAGTATTCGAGACGATCAAGAAATTGTTTAAACCTTGTCGGATCAAAAGATCTAATTCATCCGTCAAATGTCATGCTAAATCATCCGTCAAAGATCTAATTCTACACGCACAGGTCGTTGCCAAACAACATCATCATTCTATGCAAGCCAAGCACGTGGTAGGGTTGGACTTTCTTTTTCATATGAGCCAATGTATGAAGTAGCCAACCAAATCATGGGGCAATGTAAGAATCCTTGGGCTCTGAGCTAACAACTGGACTATTGAGATCAAGCACATCAGAATCAACGTAGAAGTTTATCATTTGTACTCAAGATCGGACTAGCCTGATATCTTGATATTGATTCAGGATCTTAAAATCGCATTGAATCGTAATAATAAGGAATTCAAAAGCCATGATCACTCTGGATCGTAGTCAAGAGAATCCACAATTGTTACGGATCATTTCTTAATCCAATATTCACATATGAAGTAGTCAGTAAGGGACGTTATTAAAATTATGTGGACCAGTGCCCATAGGATCGTCACCATCGCGAGGCAGTAGATAGGTTTGTCACACCTTCCATTTTGTTTAGTTTGAGTCTTTAAGTTCACATTCGATCCACAAGCTAGCTCGCTTGGTTGGCAAAGACGAGTAAGATTGTACTTCGGAGGCATGACATACATGTTTTGAATCCCATTTCATGCCAGGATTGTCTTCAAAGTTAGTCTATGAACCGACACTTGTGCTCTCAGTGCCATCGGAGGACAAGCGAGGTCAGTACTTATGCCCCTAGTATCGATGGGGGTTGAGTTGAGTCAATAAGGCATTTAATCTTGAAGATTTTATACTTCCTGTC
This sequence comes from Allium sativum, assembly GCA_030737875.1. Lineage (NCBI taxonomy): Eukaryota > Viridiplantae > Streptophyta > Magnoliopsida > Asparagales > Amaryllidaceae > Allium > Allium sativum. The sequence continues at coordinate 1,394,119 of JASFAX010000036.1, read as the reverse complement.
ATTGCATCTGGTAAGAGTTGCAAGTTCAGCAATCTTAGTCGACCCAGATCATTCTGTACTGTTTCTTAATTTAGCAAAAATCGGAATTGTATATGCGAATGGTTGAACCACATTTGCTTTGATATCATCTCTTCTCTTTAGTTAGATAGTGAGGATTGCCACATCGGGCATCAACGACTTCGGTTATTCTCATCAGATCGGTTGCGGAGTCAAGTAAGGTTGTTGAATGCGAGTGAATAAATGTCGTTATGAAGTTAGTTGGGCCCCACCGTTTATGCTTTAGCCTAGTCCGAAATGGTTATCACAGTCTTATTGAGTCTCTTTCTCATGCTCGGTTCAATTGTGCTTGACAAATAAGATCATGGGCTCAATAAGTGGTATAGATTCACTTTGGAATTGCACATTCTTGTCATTGTTTTCCAGGGCTTTTCCTTTGTCCTTATCAGTTCGGGAGTCGGATGATGCTCCATCCTTTATCATAAAAGCATTGAGATTTTCTATCTCGACATTAACACCTTCTTATCATAGAAGTATGTCCACCTCAGGGTTGAATTCGTCAAAGCTTCTAAACAACTCTCGTTAGAGAGAAAATTTAAAGTCCGGGGGAATAACAGGGGATCCTGACGTCCCACGTGTGAGGGCTGTAATTGTTGTTATCCATATCATCTCGAGAAGTGCCGCCTCTCGAGAGGCGCCGAATCAGACTGACGAGCAGGTTGCCATCAAAGAATTGATACACATTATCAAGATCCTGGCTGGTGCCCCCAGCATCGAATCTGAGATTATAAAGGGGGTCTTTGCTGATTTCTTGTTTCCACGTCGATATTGCCCCCAGGTCATGGTTCGAGTCATTCGACCTGGCCGGGATCCTGTTTTTTGAATTGTTGCATTCTTTCTTGGAGCTGAGTATGAAATGTCGCTCGAGTATTCATTCGAGTTGGAGTTAAAACTAGTCGTGCATGATCTGTGTTTGTCACAATTCTTGCATTCTCATCTAGGATGTTGCAGGTAGCTATTCCATTGCCCATGTTTCCATCTACGACGTTCTGAATCGAAGCTGCACGTTGTGTGACTGCTGATTGGTTCGTGTTCATCTCGGGTGTTCCCACTTGCTTTCTGCATGAAGGGAGAGGTTGGAGGCGAAATAGCTGCATCTTGTCCAATTGCTGTATGGGATATATCCAGCCTTATATGAGCTTCCCATTCTAGAAGTCGGTTGGGATCAGCAGATGGACATTCTCTTTGCATTTGTTTCTTGGTCCTCAAGGGGGCCTGTTAGGATCACAACACAAGTTAAACACAGGCACTTAAGTTATGCCGTTTGTAAATATTTTCAATAGCCATGGCCCCAGTTATAGGGTTAGTGCGAAAGACATGCGGTCGGATCACTTCCCTTTCGAATTCAGACATGTATACATGAGAAGAGGAAGTCACTTTCAGAATTCAAGCGATCATACTATCCCAGCATGGAGTAGGACGTGTTTGGGACAGTACAAGAAGCCTGTAATTCATAAATGTCCAGAATTCCACGATTACGTCGAATCGTATTAAGGCGAAGGAATCAATGATCGCTCAAGATCGTACTAAGGTAGGGTAGACATCAAAAAATCTCAGGGCCTCGCCAGGTCCTTCCAGTTGCGAGTATGAAGTTGTATAACATGTCGCTGAACAATTCACTATCCAGGCTTCTTTTTCTGTCGTCACCGTGAGTCGCACAGGCAGCTTAGAATTATACGCCTACGTCATCCTTCTGGACGCGGCCCTTTAGTTATTCCCTACTGGTCTGCTATTGTTGTACGAGTTCGGATCTCGCATTTTGTCCAGCTTTGTTTTGTGAGCCTGTACTTAGTGAATGAAATTCCAATTCTTTTTGTACTGCTGTGTTCGTGTACTGCCCCCCATTCCCAGAAACGAGTGGTTCGAGCTCCATTTTCATTCTTGGTCCCAGTCGTGTGACGGGATAGGATCCCTTGAGTGGCATATGTCGTCATGCATTTATACTCTCCTGATCCTTCAGCGGAGCAGAAATTATGGGGGGTGCTGAGTCTCCAACACCTTTCTCAGCGCTTAATCATAGACGCTTTTATACTCTCCTGGCGGTCGCCAAGGTTAGAGTTCAGACTCAGCTGTTCAGTCGCTCCCCGATCCTTCAGCGGGGTGAGAGTCCTTTCGCATTATCCTGTACCTGCGAGCATTCCATAATTAGTTATGCATTTAAACATTTGAAACGCAAATAAGCAAACAAGTCATGAAACATTATAAGTTATCAGTGCAACTTATAAGTGAAAGTGCAGTAAAGTAGTATGTATGTATAGGCATGCCCCCAATCAATCATTAACTTAGTGCCTGGCCAGGTCTTGTTGAGGATTGATTAGGACCATAACTGTGTTGCCCCCATGTCGGGACATGGAGGATTTGGGATCAGCTTCCATCCTGCCCCCCCCCCCCCCCGATCCTTTAACGGGGGAGGAATTTTCCCGAGGCGCTAAGTCTCTAGCGCTTTTATACTCTCCCGATCCTTCAGCGGGTTAGAGTTGCTGGGGCGTTGAATCTCTAGCGCTTTTATACTCTCCCGATCCTTCAGCGGGTTAGAGTTCGAGCTCGGTTCATGATCTGCTCAACGATCCTTCAACGGAGCAGAAGTTCTCAGCGCTAAATCATAGACGCTTTTATACTCTCTCTCAACTCTGGACAGTTAGAGTTGGGACTCAGCTGTTTCATCGCCCCCCGATCCTTCAGCGGGGTAAGAGTCCTTTCTCAGCACCAAATCATGGACGCTTTTATACTCTTTCTCGACTCTGGAGAGTTAGAGTTGGGACTCAGCTGTTCCATTGCTCCCCGATCCTTCAGCGGGGTAAGAGTCCTTTCTTAGCACCAAATCATGGACGCTTTTATATTCTCCTGGCGGTCGCCAAGGTTAGACTTTTGCTCAGGCGGCTCCGATCATGGTACACCGCCATGCCTTGTGGACGTCATCTTTGCGTCCTTTATACTTTCTCTCAGCTCTGGAGAGTTAGAGTCATGTATCAAGCGGTCTGCAATCATGCACGCTCATCAAACTCGTCCTAGGTTTACATTTTAATCCAAGCTCCGAGGATTAAAACCAGTCGGACAAGCAGTTGGAGCATTTGCCAAGGCTTTGAGTTCCTCCGAACAGTCTACGGGAGGAATGGTTGGCACCAGACTTCGGGTACCTGCATTATTCACACTGCACGAATTAGTCACGTCAGTAACTCGGAAAGCATGTGAAAGCAAATTTTATGATTGAAAAGTAAGCAAATTAAGAGGCAGTGTTGCCTCCTTTATTTGAATTCATGTAATTTGGTGGCGTCGAGCATAGGATCGAGCCATGTAGGCGGTCACACCGCGTCCATCTGGAGTCGGACTATGACTTTGTAACTCAATGATTTATGTTCAATTGTCTTGTGGTCTGCCACGTGTGAGCCAAGGATTGGATGGTCATCCCGGATCCACCTTGAGCTATACAGCATTCTTTAGACGAAGAGCGTGGCTTTGTAAACGAGCAGTTCAGTCGAGCTCGTTATAGTATTGCTCTATGGCTCTATATGCGGGTGTTACAAGTTTGATCGGTAGCAAATCCTGGATACCTACACCATTCACATATTAATTCATCTGAGTTAATTACATCAATAACTCATAAATCATGCAAATATAAGAGTCATGGTTATAGAATAATCCTGTTAAAGGAATGAGTATCATTCTGAGTGAAAAATGGCGTTGCATATTCATTGCAGGTCCATTTTGCTTCGCCCTATCTCTGTCAATAAAGGGCTTGATCGGGGTCTTGAGATGGCAAAGGCGGCTAGGTAGGTACTATAAGCGATTGATGAGGTCGCATCTCCTTCAAATCGCCTTTTTGCCCCCGTGCTGAGGGTAAGGATAGAGTGTCAGGTAGTCATGACTGGATTGCTAATGGTAGCGCATCTTTGCATTGGTGTTAGGTTGTAAATTAGCATGAGAACAATGGATTCATGCTTATAGAAATTTTTGCACTTTCCATGCTAGGAAATAGGATATTACTGCTGGTGGGATAATCATATCACATAAATTTGCTGATATACCCTCGATCCCATATCGGGGACAAGGGTTGGTGCGCCGACAATCAACCAGCATTCATGCGTAAGCATTCTAGATCTTAACCTCGCTAATTTTCAGGCAAGACTAAGTCAATTGGCCAGGCAAATTCTTGATGTATCAGCTCCGAATTAGATGATGTAATCTCGAGCAATTTATGCTCAAATCTGTAGTTGCCCCCAGCCTTAGGGGAGTGAGTCACTTGGCAGATAATCGATGAAAAGAGTGGAAGTATGAGTCTTCACTTTCTAACCTAAGAACGCCGTTGGCCTGAAGTTTCATTCATGTACATCTCCCATCTAATGGGTGGCTGACTGGTGATTTGGTCGAATCATTTAGGGCAGTGAATTTGGCAATTGCATTCATTGGTGTTTGTTTTGGGACAACCTTCCAAGAGAAATAGGCAATGTCGAATTGCATGTCATACCTCGAGGCATAAAGAACGATTGCACGCCTTTCACTTCACCTTGTTAGATGCATTTTGTGCTGTAGGAAGTTTATCATGGAGTTAACCATGACTCTCTTCCGGGTTTGGTCTCCAACGTTGGATCAACTTCCATTTTATCAATGGTTGTATTTCATAATGTCTTGATGGGGATCATCTCTATCTTTTCTGGATTATCGGAACTTTCTTATTCGACCAGATGATTTGACTTTAGATCTTCTGTGTATGAAATATGAGGTATGTTGTAACGTTCCAATCCATCTAATAACTCTTCTGCCCATTCTAGGTAAGCCGCGAGTTGTGGTTTCTCCGACTGGAATTCCTTTCGAGTCGTCCTTCGGGGGTTATCTGCAAAACTTCGGCGTTGGATTGCCGATCATTTCTTGCACCATCTGTATACAACTTCCAGGTGCTTGATTTCATCTTTCATTTCGAATGGCAACTCCATATAAAATCCCGCGATAGTGAACTTACTGCATATGTCTTATTTTCTTGATAGGAGCACACTTCAGGTTTATACTCAAGAAATGACTCGTAATTTGGGATAAAATCCCGCAAATATTAGCACTGGTCCAAACGAACAAATCCAGGCTCGCCTACAGAAAGCATATAAGTTATCTCGTTCGGAAGAGGTCTAAAGGAGATCCGATGTGAAGACCTTAGTCAGGTCGGCGTCACCAGTCGGAACACGTGCAGTTGCGTTATTAGATGTCACCCTTCTTCATCCCGAATCACCATCCTCTCTGGAATCTATGTCTTCGGGCAGGTCGTTTGGCAATTCCTTTTGCGATGCTCCCATCATTCGCAATATTGACACCTCCTTCACACTCCATTTCATCTGGAGGGGAAGCGTCTTTGGGTTTCACGCAATCTCTGTTGCGTAGCATATTCCATCTTTCCTAATCAGTCGGCTTCTCCAATAACTTGGTCACCATAGACCAGTCTCACTCCGTCTTTGGTAGGGATATTTAACGGTTAACACTCATATGCTATGTAAGCTCTGAATTCCGCTAGACCTGGTTGGTTGAGACCACGATCAGATAAGCTTGAACAATAGCATGGCTTGCAAGGCTTCAAGTAAGGTTCGTATATCCTATCACAACTGTTGTATGAAGTGGAGAGCTAATGGTTGATTCATATTTGCGTTGATCTCAAGTTCTCATTTCTTGACTAATGTCATAAGGTGGCTGGTGAGCAGTCAAGTTGTTATCATCCTAGCAATGATCCATATATCCAATCACGGCCTGCGGAGGTTCAATTGGTTCCTAACTCTGGGGACCAAAGTACATCGATCTAACCCTTGGACACGTGGAAATCAATCTATCTCGATGCGGTTGACGGCAAATAGGTGAACCGTAGGACATACGTTTTTCACCATGCCATTCAAGCGAAGGGTAACTTTGTAGTGCTAGGGTCCTTACTTGCCGTCGGGTATCCCATTATTGAGAATCATGGTCATTGGGATCTTTTGAGTCATCCTCAGAATAGTATCCGGATTGCTCTATGTCAATGTCATCTGGGATTTCGCCTGTAGGACAGGTTTAAGTCACGTAAACTAGGTGATCACTATTCGCTCAGGAGCATCATCAGTTGCATTTGGGAAATATACACACCATTGGAGCTCTGGAAGAGGAGGTTGTTATGAGACCATCATTATTTTGTATACTGCCATAGCCAGCGTGTCGAATCTTTTCAACAACTCCTCACATTCAATAACATCGGTAGATAGAGGTCATGGCTTCTGGAAAGAATCCTCAGAATACCTACCGAATCTTGGTCGATAAGCATTTGTGATAATTGTGGGTCAGAATGTACTCCGAGCCGAAGGCGAGCCGTGCTCCGAGCCGAAGGCGAGCCGTGCTCCGAGCCGAAGGCGAGGCCGTCAGCGGGTCCGGGCGCAGCGCCGGCGGGGGTCCGGGGCCCCGCAGTCCCGGCGGCGATCGACCACTTTTCTTGGTCCGGGGTCCGGGGCCCCGTAGTCCCGGGGCCCCGCACGATTTTTTCGCTTTTGGAAGATAGAGCCTTTTCTGAAATGATCTGAAAATTACATTTTTTCCAAAAAATGTCACTTTTTTGGGTCGGATCGCGACCCTTGTTCGTCACCACTTTTCTGGGTCGCGGTTCGCTACTGTCGTCTGGTTCGTGGCTCGGATCGTCAATTAATCAACGTCTTCGGATCGGATCGCGGATCCTACACCAGGTCGGGTCGTGAAGGTCACTCTGGGCCCGGGTCGTGGAGGTCGTTCCGCGAACTACGAATCGGATCGTGATGGCTCTTTGGGCTCCGTTCGTGGAGGTCGTTCCGCGAACCGCGAATCGGATCGTGATGGCTCTTTTGGCTCCGTTCGTGGAGGTCGTTCCGCGAACCGCGAATCGGATCGTGATGCCCCCTGCGATCCGCGAACCGCGAACCAGTTCGTGATACCCCCTGCGAACCGCGAACCAGTTCGTGATACCCCCTGCGATCCGCGAACCAAGAACCGGCCACTTGCTCTAACCTGCTCCTGTGCATTTTCTTTATTATCCTCATTTGGTCGTGAAGCTTGTGAACCCTTAGCTTTTTTTTCGAAGGCATGAAGCTCTGATTTTCTGAAATCAACGAAATATTCAAAAATGGTAGAAACGCGGACTGTTTTCTTCGAACTTTCAAATCCAAATAGTAGAATAACAATCCGATAGGTTGAGAATTCGGTTCTCAGTGAAAGCACCAAAATGTTAGAACAAAAAAAGGTCATAACACCCAAATCGTCGTATTTTGAGTATAGGATATGAAGAAATAATTGAAAAATAGAGAAAAAAGCAAGACAACGAGATTTTTATAGTGGTTCGGCGTTAACGAGCCTACGTCCACTTCATATTTTCTCATTTCACTCATAGATTACAATTACAATGAATATTGTCTTTCAATCACTTGAATTCAATGAATAATTCTCTCCGAATCCATTGAATTTATTGAGGAAGATAGTGGTTATTCATGGAGAAGTGTTGGCCATGGCAGCCATGGATGAGGAGATGCCAAAAAATCCCCTGAAAATGCCTTCTGAAGGTGTATTTATAGCTGTAGGAAAGCTCCTGGGAGGACTGGTTCGTGATGGGGTACGCGGCAGGCGATCCAGAAAAATAGGAGAGCCAGTAGCCTTGAGAATAGGTCAAAACAAGCTGCGTTTGAACAGGTCCGAAGGTCGGATCGCGGTCATGGGTCGGATCGCGGTCATGTGTCGGATCGGATCGCGTAGGCAAGGGCGGATCGGATCGTGGTCATGGGTCGGATCGGATCGCGTAGGCAAGGGCGGATCGGATCGCGTAGGCAAGGGCGGATCGGATCGCGGTCATATGCCAGCTTACACTCGTTCACGGAAATGGGCGTAACTTTCAAACCGTAAGTCCGATTGAGCCAAACCAAAGCTCAAACTGAAGCTAATTCAAAGGGCTACGAGTATATGAGGTGAATAGATCCAAATGAGGTCATTTGATAAGGGTTTCGGGCCAGTTTATACTGATGTTGTGATTTTGACCAAACTGCCTTGTGTCTTCTGACGATGCTTCCAATACCAGAGAGCGATGTTATCCAGAGATTCCATATCAGACAGCATTTACCGAGAGGTGTGTTAACATGATCTTTGCTTTGGGTAGCCTGGTCACAAAGCAGGCTAACAGAAATAAAAAGTTTGTTTGTTTTCCACTGCTTATATATATGTATATGTGTGTGTTTATATATCTGTCTTGTGTTTATCTGTGACTTTTACTTATAAACCTCCACCAAAGTTAAGGCATTCCCTTTGTGAGTGACCTTAATGGAGGTAGAGTGTTTCACTTGGTATCAGAGCCAGGTTTTACCAGACTAGATAAAAGTTTTTGAAACTATTTTCAAAAAGAAGTTTAAAGAAGCATTCTTTTTCAAGAAAAAGTGTTGTTTTTAAAAGGCATAATTTCCCAAATCCATATGCACTATCTCTCTATCCTTTTGTCTTGAATACTTTCCTTTTTGTTCCAGCATGCCTGGAGATCTTAACCTTCCAGAAGGAGTACCGATCCCTGGCTGGTTCCGAAGGTACCTAGAGGCTAGGGCCAATGGTAATGGCCCAACAGACATTCCTCCTCCCACTGTGGTAGTGGTTCCTCCTCCTCATGGAAATACTTTCGCTAAGACGTGTAGAGATTCAAGGCTATGGGAGGAAAGGACTTCTATGGAACTGAAACATTTGTGGTAGCAAGGAACTGGCTGAAGTAGAATGAAGATTTATTCGTTATCTTCGAAGTTGACGACAGGCAAAAGATACAGCTAGCAGTGTGGTTTCTTAAGGACGAAGCTTCCTATTGGTGGGAACTTACCCATGCGGAGAGGGCAGTAGAAACTTGGGAAGATTTCAGGATGGGGTTTGAGATGAAATTCCTCTCCCAAGCTGAAAGAAGCCTGCAAATGGAGAAGTTCCTAACTCTTAAACAAGGAAGTATGACAATCAAGGAGTATGTCAATCAGTTTAATCAGCTGGCCATATTTGGGCTGGATTTAGTAAACACTCAACACAAGAAGGCCCTTCGCTTCGTCAAGGGTCTGAATGAGCCTCTACACAGCCTTGCTATGACCCATATACCCATGGGAGCGACCTATGAAAGCTTGGTGGACATGGCGTTGCTACATGAGGAAGATAAAGGCAAGAAAGAGGTAAAGGTGGAAGTGCCTCAAGAAAAGAAAGAGGGTTTACAGGCTAAGAAAACAGACTTCAAGAAAGGCGGGAAGAACAACAAATCCCATGAAAAGAGAAAGTGCAATTTCTGTGGCATTGTTGGACATATAGCGAAAGTCTGCCGAAAGAAGAAGGCGAAGATGAATGGTGGTTGCTTCAGTTGCGGCGAGACTGGACAATTGGCTAAGGACTGCCCAAAGAAGCGGGGGCAGGGACAGAGGACTGGATCCACCTCAGGAGGACAGGTTCACGCGCTGGTGGCACCTCCACAGGAATGAGGTAGAAATATTTCTGTAGAAAGCTTAGTTTATCTCTATGATCATCCAGTTCGCACTCTCTTTGATTCCGGTGCATCACACTCTTTTATTTCATCTGCTTTAGTAGAATCTCTGCACCTAGACACTAGTATGGTAGAAGATCTCTTGGTTGTTTCAAATCCAATTGGGGGCTCGGCTTATTTGTCGACGGTTTGCTTGGATTTGAAAATCTCTATTCTAAATGTTGAATCTAGATGTAGTGCCTTTTTTTTGGGCTTCTGAGGATATGGACTGATCTTAGGCATGGACTGGTTATCCAGTAATGGTTCCATTCTTGATTGTGAAAAAAGAGTGGTTAGACTCTTGACTCGGCTTGGTAACACTCTAGAAATTTCTTGTGATCCCTTGAATGCTATTATGCTTAGTTATCTAGAGTCGCTTGACGCTTCTGTTGAGAATTTGCAGTCGGTTAAAGTGGTCCGGGAATATCCGGATGTCTTTGAAGAGGTGAAAGGCTTACCTCCGAAGCGGGAAATACACTTCCGCATATATCATGTTGATAATGCAAAGCCCGTAGCTCGCCTGTTAGACACATGGCTCCAAAGGAGAGAAAGGAGCTCAGTAAGCAAGTTAAGGAGCTTCTCGAGAAGGGGTTTATAAGGAGGAGTATCTCGGAATGGGGCGCTCCAGTGGTGTTCCCCACCAAAGCAGATGGTTCACTACGTCTTTGTGTGGACTATAGGGAGCTAAACAAGCTGACTAAAAAGAATAGACACCCGCTTCCCAGAATAGACGATTTGTTTGATCAGCTTGTAGGTGCGTCAGTCTTCTCCCAACTTGATTTGGCTATAGGGTTCCATCAGCTAAGGGTAGCTGAAGATAGCATTGATAAGACGGCGTTTAGAATCCCAAACGGTTTCTTCGAGTGGCTTGTCATGCCTTTCGGCTTGACAAACGCACCCGCTTATTTCGTAGATCTAATGAGCAGGGTGTTCAGAGAATTCCTCAATAAGTTCGTGGTAGTCTTTGTAGACGATATTTTGATCTTCTCAAAGAATGAGGAAGAACATGCTCAGCATCTGAAGGAGATCATGGAAACTCTTCGAGTTCATCAGCTAAAAGCCAAATTCTCCATGTGCCACTTTTGGAGAGAAGAAGTAAGATTTCTTGGACATATAGTATCCAAAAAGGGGTTAGTTGTGGACCCCGCGAAAGTTGTGGTAGTGCAAGATTGGAAGACACCAAGAAATGCAACCGAAGTCCGAAGCTTTCTGGGGCTAGCCGGTTTTACCGAAAGTTCATTAGGGATTTCGCGAAAATCTCAGCTCCACTCACAAGGCTAACAAAGAAGAATCTGGCGTTCGCTTGGGATTTGGATTGCGAGTTTGCTTTCCAACGATTAAAAAGGGCTCTAACAACAGCCCTAATTCTGACTTTGCCAGATGGAAGCAAGATGTTCACCATATACACGGATGCTTGTAGTACGGGACTAGGCGTTGTTCTGATGCAAGAAAGGAGGGAGTAGCTTATGGTGGAAGACAATTGAAAGTTCATGAAAAGAAATACCCAACCCACGATCTTGATTTGGCCGCCATCGTATTTGCGCTTAAGTCTTGGCGCCATTATCTCCTAGGTGAGAAGTTCGAATTATATACTGACCATAAATCGTTGAAGTATCCTTTCCCGCAGAAAGATCTTAACTTGAGGCAGCAAAGGTGGATAGAGTTCCTTGCCTCGTATGACATTGATATTTCCTATAATCCTAGCAAAGGCAACGTAGTAGCAGACGTGTTGAGCAGAAAGAAGCTGACCCTAAGCCCTCTCTTTGTATAAAGGCAAAGCTTGGAGTATATAGCCAGTTTTGACTTTAGGCGCTCCTCTGATTTTATACCTGGTTTATTGGCATCCCTAGAAGTATGGCCCACTCTTTTAGACTAAATAAGGTCCGCACAACGTGAAGACCCTCAGCTTGTAGATGTGATTGATAAACTAATTAAGGGTGAAACTTCCAGTCACCTCAATAGGTACTCCATCAATGATAAGGGTTGGCTGAGACGGGATGGAAGACTATGCGTCCCACAAGCAAGGGATTTAGTAAAGATGGTTCTCAAGGAAGCACATCATTCCCAGATGGCAATACACCCAGGTGGAGACAAGATGTACAAGGATGTAAAGAGAGTCTTCTATTGGAACGACATGAAGAAGGACATGGCAGATTTTGTTTCTAAGTGCGTGACATGCCAACAGGTCAAGGCGGAACAAAAGAAACCTGGAGGACTGCTTCATCCTCTAGAAGTCCCACAATGGAAGTGGGATAGCATTTTAATGGACTTCATTGATGGGTTTCCTAGGTCAAGAAGAGGCAATACTAGCATTTGGGTAATAGTGGACAGGCTCACCAAAAGCGCCCACTTTATACCTATCAAGAGTAGAAGGACTGTCTCGTCTCTAGCTTCTCTTTATCTCAAGGAAATAGTTCGACTCCATGGAATACCCTCCAGCATAGTGAGTGACAGAGATCCCATCTTTACGAGCGAATTTTGGCGGAATCTACAAGAAGCTGTAGGCACACAGTTATGCTTGAGCATGGCCTATCACCCCCAAACTGATGGTCAGACAGAAAGGGTGAATAGAGTATTAGAAGATCTTATGAGACTATTCATTCTTGACTTCGGAGGGACTTGGGAGGATCATCTTCCTATAGTGGGATTCGCCTACAACAACAGTTACCAAGCCACCATCGGTATGGCGCCCTTCGAAGCTCTATATGGAAGACCGTGCTGATCACTAACTTGTTGGTGGGAGTCTACAGACAAACTTATACTTGGGCCAGGCATGATTAGAGAGACTTCAGAAAAAGTGGACTTGATACGAAGGAGAATTAAGACTGCCCAAGATAGACAGAAATCTTACGCAGACAGAAGAAGGACAGACCTTGAGTTTGAGGTTGGGGATAGGGTTTTCCTTAAGGTATCCCCCTTAAGGAACGTCGTTTGCTTTGGATCCGCAGGGAAGCTAGCACCAAGATTTGTAGGACCGTTCCCTATCATCGAGAAGACTGGGAAAATGGCTTATAGAGTAGAGCTGCCCAAAAGGTTGGCTGGAATTCACAATGTCTTTCACGTTTCTCATCTCCTGAAATGTCTACATGAATCTGCGGAAGTGGTGGAGCCAAGCATTCTAGAAGAAGCCGAAGTGGAAGGCGAACCAACTGTGAGGAGTGTTCCAACTCGAATCGTAGGAACTGAAATCAAAAAGCTACGCAACCGCGAAGTCAAGCTCGTCAAAGTTCAATGGAGCGACGCCGAGGAAGACACAACTTGGGAAACTGAGGACAGAATACGCGCGGCCTACCCTTTTCTTTTTGAGGGTACATCTTTGATCTCTCTTTTTCCTTAAGTTGTGCTTGAATCTATCTTTTTAGGTATATCTCCTCGATATTATACTTTATCCTTAGGTAGGAACCCCTTCGGATGTAAATATGTATTTGAAACATGTTATGGTTGATGGCTGCAAGTGGATGCAAGTGGTTGCTAGAGGTTGCTCGTGGATGCATATACATACACAACATAGGTTATAGATCGGCTCAGTCACTTCATACCGCATATGCATATATGTATTCATATTTGTATGTGGTTGAAACTTGATATGTTGTCATATGGATGTCGCATTTGTGTGGATGGCTGCGCACTCATGTAGAATTATGAGTAAGGGAAAATTTTGCATACATAATGGATTCATGACACTTACATGAACCGCATTAAGGAGGTCAACTGAATCAGTAGGCCGCCTGATTTTGCATTAGATAAGAACATGTACACACACTATGCATATGATCATGAAGCATTAGAAGTCTTTTAAGGACAATGGATGCCTGTGTTTGTTGGTTGAGTAGATGGACGATTGGATGTTAGGATTGACGTTCTTCCAGACTTGAAGATTTCGGGGATGAAATCCTTTAAGGAGGGGAGAATGTAACACCCCGAATTTTCTGTTAACTGTAATTTAACAAATTGATGTATAATTAATTCTAAATGAAAGAAATAAGGGAAACGGGTTACGCCATTGCACTCGTCTCGGAATTCTGCTTGAGATAAGTCCGAGTTTGCGTGAATCGGACTCCGTATGAAGGAGTTATGACCTCCGGAAGTTTCAGAATTCTTAAAATTCAAACAGTTCAAATGAAGTTCGAAATTCGAAAAACAGACTCAAACTGGGCTGGGTGGGAAAATTCCCGCCCAGGCACCAAGTCGACCAGGGGGTCGACCTGGGGGTCGACCTGGGTGACCAGGATGACCATAGGGTCGACCTGGGGGTCGACCTGCCCAGTCGACCTGGTTTGGCCCTGGCTGGCCTGGTCGGTCTCAGGTCGAATTTCTGAGCTTTGCTGTGTCACTAGGGCTGACTTGTCGCTTTCTGATTGGCTTTTCTTGATATGGATGGCCATGATTAACTCTAGCTTCATCGACGACTCTAATTAGTTTGAAATTCTATAAATACAACTCAACACTCAACCTAAATTCACACAAATAATATAGAACTAGAGCCATCATGCTGCTGGGAGGAAACTAAGAGTAGCCGTCAGTTAGAGAAAGCTTAGAGACAAGCCAAAACTAAAGTAAAACAAGAATCAAACAACGTTTGTCTACCCAAAGAAAAGCATTTCAAATTCAGTACTCAGAAATCAGAAAACAAGATCGTCGTTTGTTGTAAGTATAGTGATTTTTCCGATGCAAATAAAATTAAGACTTGATTCGATGTAAATTGGAAGTGGAATTGTGCTATTGTATAACGATGATGTTAATTCATATCTATGTATTGAAATGATTGTATTGAAATGGTTGGAATGTTTGTGGTTAAATTTACTTGGTGTTGGATCCATTCAAATGTAAACAACATCACATGCTAGTTGTATAGTTCATGTTATAATCTACACCTATATGTTATGTGATTATAAAAGTTATATGTGATATGTCCAAGTTAAGATCTCATGTATATACTTTATGCTAAAACCTCTATGCCTAAATGATTAAGTTCATATACATGCTCATATGTTTATACAAAAGTTGCAAAGTTCCTAATTGGATCCATGCCAAGATCCATTTTAATACAAGTTTCATGTTATAGTAGTAAACATGATTGGATCTAGTTCACACATGCGATGAAATTATACATACTTAATGGACATGTTATATTCTTGTCATATGCTAGTGATGTTCGATGTTATGCCTAGATTTAAACATGTTTAGGCTTATGTTGTCTAAATCATATGTTAATTCATGTGACACCTATTTGGTTAGACCCCTATTTCAATGCAAGTTCACATGTATATAAGTAGATTTAGCCTATGTTGCAAATTCACATATATGTATGTTGATTTAGTCAACGTTGCAAGTTCACACCTATGATATTCATGTTGACTATTTTGCAAGTTCACACCTATGATGTTCATATTGACTATGTCGATAATGCCAAGTTTACACCTATGTCATGTTTATGAATTTCTTTATGCCAATTTTGTGTATGCAAAATTAGGCTAAGTTTTTAGCCTAATTATATGTTAAAATCATGTGAACGTAAAATTAGGCTAAGATTGTTAGCTTAATACTTAGACGGGGTAACGTTGGGATAAACTGGTAATTATAGGAAACTTGACATAAATTGGTGAAAATATATGAAAATGGCATGTTTGTCACATGCCAAAATTGGTGGCACTTGAATGGTATAAATTCTTATACCAAAAAGGTTAAACTTGGAAAGTGGGCCATAACATTTACTTGTTAGCAAAACTACATATAACAAGTAATAAAGACAAATATGTAAATTTAGAAAATACTAGTATGCTTAACACGAGGTTGGATTGAGTTGTGATGTAAACCTGCCCGGACTCGCCTGACTGTCCAGTAGTCACAACAATACCTATCCAATGTGGGTGGTTAAGCATTGAGCCCAATAAGGACCCGAGGTTAGACTGAGTTACGGTGTAAACCTGCCCGGAACCGACCGGCACATCCAGTAACCATAACAATACCTGTCTAATGTGAGTGGTTGATGCTTTAAAAAGCTAAGGACAGACAATTCAGGATGGTAGGGTTAAGTTAACTAAAACACTTAACCAATTCAACATGTTAATTAAACTAATGGGTGGGGTTAGGTAAATGCAGACACTTAACCACTTAACATGTTTGACTAGAAAACCCTAGTAATGGGGACCCATTTCAGCAGTAACCCAATTAGGTATCATGGTACCCTGAAACTAGGCAGGGTGGGGCACGATTACTGGGCTGATTGTAAGCGGTCAAAAGCGATGGCGGTGGGTGCAACAGTGTGGGTTCTAACGGAGTGCGGGCGTGCACACACTTCGGAGCAGACAAACAGGGCACTGTGGGCACTAGTATACCCTATGCATTCTAGAATTGTGTCGGGCCGCCACCATGGGACTTGATACACCCCATGGTGGGACCAGCATAGGTATCTACAATCTTTGGGGGTCGTAAGACACAGATGATTATGCGAGTAGGAGCCAATCTTTAGAAAAAGGGGATCACTTCACCTCCTGCATGGGGTGACAGTTAAGACAGTATAAATAGGTGCAGAGATATAGTGTGGGGTGCGGTAGTATAATCGATTCAAACTGCTTTATCTTAGTTTATGATACTTTCCTATTTCCAGTTTATACCTATCATGCCCTTTTTCTTATTCTCATAATTTAGAGTCACTAGACTTACCAGGCTTTATGTCTAACCATATTTTATGTCGTCTTGTTTTCTTCTGTCCCCCCCTCCAGGTCCACAGGGAGGAAACAACCTAGCTTAGTCAGACTCTTTGCAAGCTTCAAGATAGTAGATGTACGGTTTGGACTCTCTTTCCTTGGCTATGGCTGTTGGACACACTCTATGGGGATTTATGCAGTTTTAATTATGTTTTATGCTTCTTCAATTTAATAACCAAGACAGAAATGATGATGTAATGTTTTGGAAGTTATTATGTGACTGCTATGGAAATATTTTGTATGAACACGTATTTATGAAATAAAAAGTCTGTTTGTTTTCCGCTGCTTATATATATATATATATGTGTGTGTGTGTGTGTGTGTGTGTGTGTGTTTATATATCTGTCTTGTGTTTATCTGTGACTTTTACTTATAAACCTCCACCAAAGTTAAGGCATTCCCTTTTGAGTGACCTTAATGGAGGTGGGGTGTTTCAGTTGGGATCAGCAACCGTTTCCCGAATGGGACAGCATCGACAATAGATTATAGAATGAAATGAATATCTCTAGATAGGTGATAATACACCTTAATTGGAAGCCAACCACTTAGCCATGCCGCCCGCTCGATTTTTGTCATTTCCCGGTTGTGAGGCTAGAGGCCACACTTATCTCTGACAGATCACACATTTATTCACTTTGAATGTCACATCGTCATACCCGCCAAATCATAAATTGATTTCCCCAAAAATACAATGGGTATACATCTAAGAGAAACGAATTCCTCCGCCACCAAACGTATATACGTTTGAAGAGATCAACTTACGCGATCTATTAAATATACTCTGTCAGAGATTCTTCCATACAGGTCGTCCTGGCTCTGGACAAACCGAAGGCACTATTCTGTAAACAGGCCAGCCCTTACATAACTCCGTCTTCAATTATCTTCATTATATTTGACCGCAACGCTAAGGCCCATACAGAGTGGTTTTCAGGTCATGTATCAGATCCCGGTCTCTCCTTATTGACAACGGGAAAATGGTCAAAAACTTCGATAGTCGGTGAGTTAACTATCAAAGAAAAACACGTGTGCAAACAATGATATTATTTCCAGATGGAAATTCTATCGATCAATCATCAATCAACATTTATCTCTAAAATTAATTTATCATTAATTTATTCATTCTCCATTTCCTGTTTCCGTATATATATAGAAATTCTTATTCTCTATATTTAGAAAATATACGATATTAACATTAGAAAACGTTTTTATTTCTTGTTTCCTATATTAGATAACATTTCTGATTCTTATTTGGAAAACATTTCCAAAACTCTTACATTTGGATTTAAACAGATGTTTAAATCAAACATCGATATGCCAACTCAAACCATTAAACTCGTTGACTAAATTCACTTGACCAATCTTCACTGTCGAACCTTAACCATTTCTTAGTTAAAACGAAGCCAATCAAGTTAGGGTATAACTACCTCTCAGACCTTAATTGAACAACATTTCTACTTCGAAACAGAGGAGATTCACCTTTTAAACCTTTAACAAACTTCCTTATGAAACTCTCTTTTGAATAAATCTCTATTCGATAACTCTTTCCTTCGAATAAACAATATTTGACAATCACTCTTCGAATAACTCTATTCAATTAACACTATTCGATTAACTCTAATTGATTTACTCTTATCAGTTATCTCTATTTGATTAACTCTATTCTATTAACTATATTTGATTAACTCTATTGGATTAACTCTATTTGATTAACCCTAATCGATTAACTCTATCAATTAACTCATATCAATTTACTCCTATCAATTTACTCCTTTCGAATAAACTATGTTCGATTAACTCCTTTCGAATAAACTATAATCGATTTACTCCTTTAACTCTATTCGAATAAACTATATTCGATTAACTCCTTTAACTCTATTCAAATAAACTATATTCGATAACTCCTTTAACTCTATTCGAATAAACTATATTCGATAACTCCTTTAATAAACTATATTCGATAACTCCTTTATCTCTATTTGAATAAACTATATTCGATAACTCCTTTAACTCTATTCGAATAAACTATATTCGATAACTCCATTAGATAACTCATTTCGAATAACTAATATTCGATAACTCCTTTCGAATAACTAATATTCGATTACCTCTTTTCGAATAACTAATATTCGATAACCTCTTTCAAATAACTAATATTCAATAACCTCTTTCGAGTAACTAATATTCGATTACCTCTTTTCGAATAACTAATATTTGATAACCTCTTTTCTTCGAATAAACTATATTTGAATAACACTAATCCGACTAACTCTAATTCAATTAACTCTATTCGAATAACTAATATTCGACTAACTCCTGTTCTATTAACTCTATTTGAATAACTCTATTTCGATTTAACTCTAATCGATTAACTCTAACTGGTTAACTCTATCTGATTAACTCTAACTGATTAAACATATCCAATTTACTCTACGTCCATAATCAGTTTCAAATATCGATGTTGAAATCGATTCTTACTTCTCTATATAAGTCCTGACTTATATATTCTATTTATCCAATGAAAAATATTTTACTTAATTTATAAAACCTTATTTATAAATTAATCTTCTTACTTTTTCTGTTAAAGCAGATTTCTCTTAGATGTTCACTTTGTATTCATATTCTGTTATACCCATGTGCGAAGCACGGGTCTAAACCTTCCTAGTGTAAAATTCTCTTTTTATACAATTCTATTCATTTTTCAAGTATTACCTTTTATAATCTATTTATTTTCTAAATAAATATTTTTTTTATGATTCTATTTATTTTTTAAATAAATATTTCTTTTTATAACTCTATCTATTTCATAAATAAATATTTCCATTTATAATCTATTTGTAAATGTTTTACAAATATTTTCTTTTCACTTATATTTGTAAATGTTTTACAAATACTTCCTTTTCAATTCTATTTGTAATTGGTTCACAAATATTCCCTTTTCTATTTGTTTCACAAATATTTCCTTTCCTATTTGTTTCACAAATATTTCCTTTTATATTTGTTCTTTGATTTTACCAAAATATTTTCTTTTATAAAATCCTTTTCCTTTTATATATAAAATCCATTGGTTTTATATAAATACTTTATTTTCAAAATACACTTTGAAAATCCCCTTTTTTTTACATTCCAGTATTTCTTATGGTATTTAAAATAACCAAATAACAATGATCGATATCATTCAACACACATAATCAACAACAGATTATATATCACATCATATATTACAATATATGATAAGAACAGTATTATAAATATTGAGGAATCCAGTTGGATTCCTCCAACCTGCATCCCTGCATCACAGATGTTAAACAATATAATTAACATCAACTTCATTGCAATATGAACTATTCTGATAAACAGAATCAATGTAAAATTAAAGATTTATATCTATATATATATATACAATTTCAACCAATACATCAGCAATTCAACTAAACAATCAACACACAGCAATCAATCATCATTTATCAACACTATATTATATTTAAAAAAATATAAACTATACAGAGTTAATGAGATTTACTCACACTGGACAGTTATCGTTAAATAACGATTAACTATCTTTGATTCAAATGGACAATTTATTTTGCTATAAATTGTAATGAGCTCGGATTCATTCCCAGTCAGTTCCATTGTGTAGGCGTCGTTCGTACGACCCCAACAGATCTTGTTTCGATAGATTCTGATATCGTATGAGCCAGTTATAATAATTATTGGTCAGTACACATTTTACATTCAATTTATTTTTTATTTACCATTTTAAATCTTCCTTAATCACGTTTAAAGCTTATGACCATTTCCTCATTATCTTCATGCTTCTCCGTACACAAATTCGAACCACCTTTTTATTTCTGTCAGTGCCTTCCATCCCCCGCCGTTCATCTCACTACCACAACATAAATCTCCATTAACTAAACAACAAAAATTCTTAAATCACGTTATCACCATCCTTAACTCCTCCTCCAACTTTGAACCCAAAGTTCAACTCTACACTGTGCCATTGAATTTCGGCTTCCCTCACTGCTCCCTCGTTCCCTTTTTTTCTTCGAACATCAGGGTGCAGAAAATCCACTCTCTTCACCAATGAAATGAAAAACGTGTCAATGCTACCATGCTGAACCAACTCTAGAAACTTCACAAATCATTGCCACTGTATACTCCACTGCCATTCAAAAACTGCCAAATCACTATCGACATTTCAAAAGCTTCAATTAAACCTAGGAAAAACTAAACCTCAACTTATGTAATTAACATTACCTATCACGATTAATACTGGAATACAACAGGCACCCTTTTCTGCAGTATCAAACAGTCAAACTCACACGTCTCCCTTCCATATACGCAACTTAGAACAGCCATTGACCCCTACGCTTGCTCTCCGATCCCTTATAACTGCCGCCAACACCTATTTACGACTGGACCCCGATCAAATCATCCCATCTCATAGCCCACAGCGTCCTTTTCTTATCCCCTGAAAATCACACAGTTCGAAGTTTCCATGACACCAGAAAATTACATCGACATCGGCGCTTTATCGTGGAGATTCCTGTTGATTCATGGCTCTATCGGTGATCATAGCCATCCAGTATGAAGTTCTCATCATGCTTGACATTATTGTCGAAGAAGATTTGTGGAATCAATTGTTGGATAGGGATCAAATTTGAGGAGAACGGGAAGAATGGTTCAGGTGTTTATTCCAGCTGATGACGCCGCAAAAATTGCACTGACCAAATGACCTAGGGTTAAGTTCCTAAGGTGCATTATATAGGAAGATAAAATACTTTTTTATTTACTTAATTTGTTAATTATATAACACCGCTGCTTGTATTTATCTTTTAAAATCCCATATAGTCACATACGATATCAAGTTTCATCGAAAATGGACATACAACTATAGTTTGAAATTACGGACCCAACGAAATTGGTTTCGTCGAATTCCGACTCCGTTTGCTCGCACAGCGTATTTTTAAAGATCAAAATACTGATTGTTTTTCACATTAAATATCCGTACGGACACATACTGACTCTAAAAATCATGAAACTTGAAATGTAACAATAATTTAATATTTCGTCGAAAACGGAGGCCGTTTGCAAAACTGGCTATTTTTAAAGCTCTGCGTAACCCGTTTAAATATATAAATTTATTAAAAATAGTTAAATTAAATATTAATAAATTAATATTATCGTATATATATTCACATACGATATCATACAGCTCTAACTAGATTTATAACTCGATATTCAATTTATATTGAAAAATCCATTTATAATATAAATAAATCATTATAAATTATAATGGAATTCCATAGCGACTTTTCGAAATTTTGATTTGGACATAACTCAAAATCTATACAACGAAATCCCGATTTTTCTCTTCCATTAGAAAAATATACTTCATCAGCTCCGAACGTTTCTTATTTCACAGAAATCCGATTTACAACGGACCCTGTATATTCAGTTGAAGTTCAAATCGCCAAATAGCGAAACTGTCGCGTCATTTCGAGCTCGTTTATAATTATAATATAATTATATGTTCAACTATCATTCAAATAATATATTCGTTAATATAATTCAACTCTAAACTGAATTATATATTTTGAATTGTCCATTTCACACGATATTGTCAATTCACTATTTCTGACTATTTCAGAATTAAATATATTATTCTATTCTTTATTTTAATTAAATATTCAATATAATTTATAATTATATCTATATATCACTATTTAAATAATTAAATATATTAATTATTGTATCGATAAAATACGGGACATTACACATCTCCATATCTAATTGGAGCTCTCTTTGGCCTCTGACTAGCCCGAACGGATATATCCCTCGACTCTCCTTCAGCTTCACCTTGAGCTTCACCTGAAACTCCACTTTGAGCTGAATCCACTCTAGCTTCATGACCATCTTCATTACCACTAGAGGAAATCTGTGTACTATCATGTGATGTATCATCAACCACTCTATCACTATTATCAATAGTAATAACTCTACTTTGGGTTTGAAAACTGGGAATCTCAGTCTTTTTAGACTTCTCATCAACTGACTCTGAACCATCTAATAAACTTTCCAAAGGTTTAAACATTGATGACTCATCAAAAGTCATATGTCTAGAATGTATAACTTTCTTCGTATCTGGATTCCAAATCCTATATCCTTTTATTCCACTTGTATAACCAAGAAAAACACATTTGGAGTCCCTAGGTACCAACTTATCATGTCCTGTGTTATGAACATATACGGACAATCAAATATATGAAAATAACTTAATAAAGTATATTTTCCTTTCCATAACCCCTCTTGAATCTTCCCAACAATGGTTAAGCATGGAATCCGATTAATAATATGTGCTGTAGTCGAAATAGCTTCAGCCCAAAAACCCTTAGACATACCCACATCCAATATCAAGCAATATGCCATCTTAATTAGGGTCTTATTCATCCTCTCAGCAACCTCATCGGATTACGGATCACTAGGTGTAGCAAAATGTCTTATAATATCACGTTTTCTACCGTAATTGAGGAACTCTTTGAGACATATTCACCCACCATTGTCGAATATATGTATCTTTAATTTCTTTCATGTTTGATTCTCAGCAAGAGCTAACCAAATCTTAAAACTTTCAAATACTTCTGATTTAGCTTTCATTACATACACCCAAACCTTGCACGAGTAATAATCGATGAATGAAACGAATAAGAAGCTCCACCAATAGTATTTGTAAGATATAGTCCTCAAACATCTGAATACACGTAATCGAGTACCCTCTTGAAGTATGCATACCATTACCAAAAGAAACTTTGCTTTGCTTTGCCAGTACACACTCCTTGCAAAAGTTCGATTTGTTGAAGGTTTCTACCTTAATCTTTTTCTTTTTACGAAGAAATTCTAAGTTCTTCTCCGAAGTATGACCTAATCTCATATGCCAAAGCTTGGTAGCATCCAAGCTTTTAGAACTATCGACTCCAACATGTAATTATCCATGAATAGTTGTACCCATTAACAAATACAGATTTCGTACCATAACACCCTTCATCAATACAAGTGCCTCACTAGAAACTCTCAAACCATCTATGACAATGGAAATTTTGCATCCCAATTGTCCTAATTAATGATATCAATGACTTCCGAAGACCTGGGACATAGCAAGCATCTGAAAATGTTCGAACAATCCCATTATACATGTGAATGCGAACTAAAACAACTCCCGTAGACTTACATGTAGCATCGTTCCCCATAAGGATGGAACTTTACCCTTTGGCATCAAAGGAAGAAAATTAATCCTTATTAGGAGTCATGTGAAATGACACTCCATAATCTAAAATCCAGTGGTGTGCAACATCTGATATAGCCACTATCAACAAATCACTACCATATTTCTCCAACGTATTAGATGAAGAACCATCAGTCTTCTTCTCCAATTCTGGATAGTCTCTTTTCCAATAGCCTGGTTTCTTACAATTATGACACCTTCCATCTTTAGATTTACTCCGCCAATGAGGCTTCCTAGAATTGGAACGCCACTATAATTCTTCGTTTCTTTTCTGCTCTACCTCTCTTAACAAATAAACCTGAACTACTACTAATTCCTCAACTACCACTACACCAAAACAATGGATTCCCAACAGGAATAAGTGTTACAATAATTTCTATAACACTTTTAAGTGTCACCAACGGCCTCTGAGGAATTTCCTGTAACACTTATACAAACAGAGTAACTGCTAACACTTATAAGTGTTACAAACATATTCATTGCTAACACTTATAAATGTTGGAACTATAAGATATGGTAACATTTATAAGTGTTACAAACATATCCATTGCTAACACTTATAAATGTTGGAACTATATGATATGGTAATACTTATAAGAGTTACAAACATATTCATTGCTAACACTTATAAATGTTGGAACGATAAGATATGGTAACACTTATAACTGTCAGTATCATAATCCCACTAACTCTTATAAATGTTGGCATAAATAAATTGCTAACACTCATATAACATGTTTTTATGATTTTCAATCACATATATAATTCAACATATCAATTCAAATAAAAGTATTCGGTACACTTCCATATTTCAAATTTAATAATGTCACTTTTGCATAATGCTTCCAATTACAAAATACCAAAATATCAAGTTCGAATTATAAAAAGCAATACAAAGTTTTAGTAAAGATACATAGAATTTTAGATACTACGAAGGAAAAATGTGGACCATATCACAAATCCTCCATCCGAAAATTCACAAAGCTTGTAATGTCCGTTTTGAGGATGAAGCAAATGGTTTATCGTCGATTTGGATTGACACTTGATTCGCCACTTGACTTGCAACTTGATTTTGTAATTCCATAGACCATTGATGAAAATCGTCCTTCTTATTCTTGTCGGCAATTGCTTTTGAAGTTTGTATCATTTTTACTTGCTTTACGGGAGAATTGGAGCTAATTACACGACAATAATTTTTCCTTTTATCAGAACCAAAAACTTTGGAGATTGGATCATTGTCAAAATCACATATATTTTCTTTCTCGTTGCCATTACATTCCAAATTCTGTTTTTTTTCCTCCTCCTCCACAAGTGCCTACAAAATATAAATGGACTCATTTTTTTAGAATAACAAATTGCAAAACTGATAGATAACGACTGTAATTGCAAATTTGACAAATAACAAGTGTAATCGCAAAAATGACAAATTCAATACAAGATTTGTTTATACTCAATATAAATACATGTGTAGATGGACTATATATATTGCTATGATTAAAAATGTAATGATTTTAATAAGTGTATACTACAAGTAGCTAGTATCTTTGCTTATTCTTTTGTGTAATAGATAGTTGCAAGTAGCTAGTATCTAATGATAAATTGCTTCCAAATACCCTTCATATTCAAATATCCTTCATATTCAAATGAACGTGTAAATTTGCAAATGAATATGCAAACGAACTGAGCTTAGCTTGCGCGAAACCTGAGCTCAGTTTTTGTGCAAACTGAGCTCAGTTCGCGCTAAAATTGAGCAGGCTCAGTTTTGGTGCAAACTGAGCTCAGTTTGCGCTAAAATTTAGCCCCGGCTCATTTTTAGCGCGGCCCAGTTTGTGCCAAAACTGAGCCCCAACTCAGTTTTTGCAAAAACAGATCCGCAGCTCCATTTTATACTTCCACTAACACAGAGTAGCAGTGAGCATGACAAAGAGTAGTAGTGAGCATGACAAAGGATTTTTTTCACAAGCATTGACAGAATCTTACCAAAATTAACATGTACTTCAAAGTATTATCATATGTTGAGCTATACCTGAATTGGCGCACCATTTTCATGAACAACAGCACCATAACCATCGATTTCTTCCCTAAAATTTGTTTTGAAAAGGTCGACAGAATTATCAATAACCGCACACCTACCATACTATTTTGGAACAAGTGGCGGTGTCTCAAGCAGCACTAATGCAAGCTTTTTGCAAGCTATTTTGGAACCATTTGAATTATGTTCTCAGTACAAACATTTGAAAGCTACTAGTTTAGTTTGTGATTTAAAGAAAACATATATCAACAAACATAATGAAGAAAAGCAAAAAGAAGGAAACCAGACCAACAAGAATCATATCAAACACCATTCTACTTTTCATTTTTTACCTCAAACTCAACGCCGTATTTGAATATAATATCTTTTTTCTCTTTAACCTCAAGTGAATTATTAGAGCTCACAACTATTTTCTTAGCATGAGGATCACATGTGGATAAACGAGTCTACTTCCTTTTCACTAACCTTCATACTCATGCTTAACACTACAAGATGTGTATAAACTAATTGTTATTGCAAGTCAAAAGGAAAATTAAAGGTGGCCAAATTAACAAATGAGAGGGTTAGAAAGCACCTGAATGGTTTGACCTCAAATCCCACTCTCCTTGAAACCGCCAATTGTTCGTCCTTGTGATATTTCACAAGAAAAGATAGGTTGTTGTAGATAAAATGTCCTTCATGTTTTGTTTATAAAATCAGCAGGATTAGTGAGCTTCTATGAATGTTCATCAGCAAAAAAATAACAGGAAAAAAGTCTACACGTAAGTTTTAAAGTCAAATTGTTTATGCCAGAATATTTTCCTTTAACTCCAACATGAACACCAAGTTGGTAGACCGTTCGTGAGTCATCCGTACTTTTGTTAGGAACAACTAGAGGAAGGTTATCATGGATCCTGCACAATAGTAAAACACTACATTTGTATTCTAGTAACTATGGAAAATCTAAAGCAAAATGCTAATTACTTTCATGTTGACTCGATATTCATCTTCAATTTTTTTGCTTTAAGTCCTTCACTTCTATGGCAGTTGGAGTTATCTTGCAGACAATGTGGCACATCTCTGGTTCAAGCATCTGAAACTGCAGTCAAGAATCAAATTCCAAATTAGTTAAATATAAATAATGCACAAGCCAGATAAAGGTACAGAAGGAGGAAACTAACCACATAGGGGGAGTTTTCAGTGCGATCACCACGAAGAACTTCACCGAGATTTTCGGCACTGTAGTAATAGTATCTGGCTTGCAGAATGGAAGGGAATAATATGAATATGGCAGCTGAGTACTTATAGATGTTTTCTTGCACTGTCAATAATCGCATCCAGATCCAACCCAAAGGGTTAAGTTAGCATTCTTGCATCAAACAAACAATCTCGAATTACCACATTTTCCGGTAATTATTATTGCATCGAACAAATAATCTTAAACATATGTTTTCTCTCAAACTAATCTCAGACCAACTTCAAACTGTATGTTCATGTTTCGTTCGAATCGAATGAATTGTTAACCAATATGAAACAAATGAGAAGATACCGAAGCTTGTGAATCTGGCGGTGGAAATATCGATTTATAAAATAAGATTGTTTACTCAAATTCATTTTTCTAGTTTATTAGTAATATATATTGTTATTTTGGGTTTTGGCATTTGAAGACTATTACGTTTGAAATTCGATGTTTATGATATTTTTTGCAAAATATCTAAAATATTTTATTGTGTTTCAGTATATAAAATATAAATTATATTATGCTTTCCAGATTAATTATTATATACATTAATAAAAATCTTAAAGAAATCTAGACATCTGTAGTAAATTAAAAGATGCGAGTCATTTGTGGTGTCATGCGCCAAGGCTTCATGAAGGCTTTGCGACTATGCCATTAGTTACTAACAATAAACTACATGTGCCACTTTTGACCAGTACAATTTGGTAAAGGTCAGATCGGTATGTGATGCAAATCTCACTAACGATAGAAAAATAATATCCTTTGCATAATTTAGAGTAGTTCATATCAGACGTATACACGCAAATAGCAATGCCCAATCCAGAACCTTCTATACAAATGTTGAGGACAAGGATACAATATTTTATCCTAGCATTTAACATTGTCCAGGAGAAAGGAGTTACTGATAAGAAAGTGCCGAGCAGAATTTAAAAAAAGAACACCAAAGAATCAGTAGTGAGTGGGTAGTGAATCATGTCGAGGGATTGAAAGTGATCAACCTCTGAATCTCACATCGTTGGATTTATAGCTGCAAAGTTAAATTTACCCCCTTATGCTCTCCTCCCCAAAAGAACATCACGGGCTTAGCTAATCTCAGTGGTTAAAATTATACTTTCTAAATCTTTCCGAGAAAATAAACTCCACTACTAAACAGCCATGAAATCAAGAAAGACGTCATGAAAATGAAAACATTATTTCTGCAACCATAAGTCAACTGGTTGTGCAAATCCATTAACATAGCCTAACCATTCTCCCTCTCCCCTTTTCCCTCCATCTCCCTCTCCCTCCCCGACTCCCACCAGGTCTACCTCTCTCCCTCTCCCTCCCCGACTCCCACCAGGCTTGCCTCTCTCCCTTTATACCAGCAGAAGAATTAAGACCAGCCTTTAATCTACCACTCGTATGGTAATCCTACTTTGATCTTATCTAGTTCTAGTAAATAAAATAAAAACTCACCACACATTTCTTAAATCCATCTTGCAGTGAAGCCAATGCACTTAAATCATCCTCAGAAACACCGAGTCTGTCGTCACTTCCGAATTATGATGGAAAAATAACATTAAATATAAAGTATGATAATCGACTGTTAAAAAAACAAGATTGAAACTTATAGATATTGGAAATAATTAAGAAATTTATTGTGATTCCTAGAATCCCCAATTCGTGATTCCTAGAAGCCCCATTCGAAGTCCTAGTTATCATGATTCCTAGAAGCCCCAATTCGAAGTCGATGATTGAGAAACGGGTGGAGAGATGATTGAGAAACGAGTGGAGAGAGGATTTGAGAGACTAATACCGAATTGAGAAATCCAAAATCCTTCAATTAGAGAGAGGGATCGCTGATATCAATTCTTCGAAGTCTATTTTTTTTCTTTAATTTGCTTATGACGTGGCTGTAAAAGGAATAAGCGTTGAGGGTGAAAGGGTCGAGGTACCGATTGGGTTATAGTCTAGAACTTACCCTTTTGCCCTCAGAATATAAGGGTTGACCAGGCATATCAACACAAATAAGTGTTGAAACATTTTTGGTGACACATTTTTACTATAGCAACACATATTAGTGTCATTAGTCTAAAATACATATAAGTGTTGGTAGTTGAAAAAAATAAGAGTTGTCGAATGGCCATTATGGTGTAGTGTACTATCACCAGCACTAAGCCCTTTCATCTTATCTCTCAACTCTTTGCTGAGCAAACATGTGTTCACGTCATCTAATTTCAATGTATCTCAACCATGGATAAGGTTGTTAGCAAAACCAATGTATCGCTCTGGAAGCGAAAACAACAAAACCATTGCTTTACGTTCGTCATCAACTTTCAAATCAACAGACTTCATCAACAGGCCATCAAACACACTTAGGTGTATCTTAATTGAAGATCCTTACTTCGTCTTATAAGTGAAGAAGGTATTCAATAAGATCAGGTGGTTAGTTAGAGATTTATTTATGTAGAGGTCCTCCTACTTCTTGCAAATGCCTTTGGCTATTGTTTCCTGACTGATTTCAGAAATTACATTCTTTCCCACAGCAAGTTAAAGAGAGTAGTAAAGGTCCATTCTTCTATTCCTACTAATGAAATATCAGTAGGAAATGTCTCTATATCAAATACTACTCGATGAATGTGATTTCTTCTCAAAACTGCTTTCATCATCCACTGCCACTTTTCAAAATCCCCTTTACCATTCCACTTTTCTATCGTCAACTGTGATCCTGAAGCCACATAGGAGCCTTTGACATATGGAGCAACTACTGGCATTGGATTGGTCACCCATGTGCTGCTAGCACTATTTTTGAGACGACCCGATTTCCCGTTTTCACGGAAACAAGTTTATCTTTGGAATATAACACAGAAACATATAATAGCAGAACAGAATTAAATAAATACACCAGATATGAACAACAAAATATACTGGATAAAAGTAATCATCAGAGTTACACAGTACAGGATCTTACTTAGTACAAATACAGTTCAGCTATACATAAATGTCTACAGCGGAAATAAACAAAATATGTACAATAGGAGCTGAACAGCATAAAAAGAAATAAATGGTAGAATCCATCCTCAGCTCCAGCTATCCAGAAAGAACCAGCTAAACCTGAAAACAAGGCTGCCCGTGGAAAAAGGGGCACCCGAGTTTGAGAGTGAAACAAACTACGAGTCAGTCATGGGACTGGTATGAGAAATCCACTCAACACATATATAATTGGCTAATCACAGGACCACGCCACTTTCGTGGAACGGGTTTACTCCATTGGATTGCCAGTGCTTTAAAACAAATCTTTCTTTTAAACATCGCTATGCTTTTTATAAAAATGAAGCCGTTATAAGACTCAGTTCCCATCACACAATGCAACGCAAACCGGAGGATAGAGTTTTTACCTTATAACGGCCAAGATATGCTTGATACGAATAAAACAAAGGCATTTGATATTATTGCTAGTGTTTATATGTTTTGAAAGCAATTTCAAATCATAACTATCAATCATAGACGGCATTAATGCCCCATACCACTATGTCGCCATATATAGGTATACAATCAAAACCGCACGATCACGTATTTGGAAATTGGATTTCCGTCATGAACCAAGGCAAAAGATAGTCCTTACCGAATTCGTGACTCTCTAGCCCGAGCCACAGGCAAGCGTGCAGGCAAGCCTTGGAGCGACAGGGCCGGTCCACCGATGTGGATTATTATGCCTGAACAATACGTTTCCCCGCCCTTTGGGGCGTAAACTGAAACGACCCACAAATCCGTGCTATCTGAGTTGACTAGATATACCACACGTCCAACCCAAATAACACAGAAATACGACTCATTATTAGAAAGAAGTTAGAGGATGAGAAATAGAAAGAAAGAAATATTAGAATAGAAGAAAAATGAAGATCACAAACTCACAGCGGAACGAATAAAATATATTATATAACATAAGCTTTGAAATACAATCTGTTTTGTACATAAATACATACCATCATCAGAGTACACATAACATTTGATTCAGCGGAAGTAACTCTAAATAACTAACGTTGAAGCCTCCAGCTTCAAGCTCCTCCAAGTGTATCTGTAAAAGCCTGAAACACTTGACTGCCCGTACAAATTTGGGCACCCAAGAGTTTAGGGAAAACAAAACAAAATAAACTCTGGGTCAGTCATGGGACTGGTGTGAGTAAACTCCAACCACTTGTTTAACTTTCAAAACTCTTTTCGAAAGAAAAGATAATAGTAAGACCAGCCCACACATAAACATGGACGGTTTTTACCTTACTATAACCCAAAACATTTTTGATATCAAAATCCAGTGATATTATAATAATGTCTACATCAAGTAAATAACCAAATAGCAGAACGCTTGCATCTCACGCTCCACATATATAGTATATAATCAAAAACCGCATGGCGCTTATTGGAGATTGGATTTCCAACATGACAAGGTATGGGACCACCTTCCGACAGTGCATCTCTAGAGGCGAATACACCTGGGTTCAACAAGAACGTCTTGCAACCCGGCCCACACATGACCGACCACTCATTTCGCTTGAGTGTATCGAATGTATATCACCAACGGTTGGACTCAAACCACCGTTCCCGAATGGGCAGAATCGATAGATTTAGAAACAAAAGGAATTTCTCTAGATAGGTGATTATACACCCTAATGGGTGCGACCCACATAGCCATGCTGCCTGCCCGATTTTTGTCCTTTCCCGGTTGTTGAGGCCTGAGGCTACGCATACTTACCATTCCTTGATAACACAATCACTTTGAATGCCACATTGTCAGATCCGTTAATCACTAGTTAAGTTTGCACAAATATTCTGGATGTTATGCTAAGGGATAAATCCGTTGCAACCATATACATTCATACAGACCAACCCATTTGATCATTGGAAATACTCTGTCAGACATTCGTCCATTTACGTTCGTTCTGGGACTGAACGAAACCGAAGGCACTATTTCTATTACTAGAAAAGCCCTTGCACTTTACTCCGTCTTCAATATATTCAGCATACTTGGTTCGCAACGCTTATGCCGATACGGAGTGGTTCTTCGGATAATAATCCAACCGGTCTCTCCATATTGACAACGATGGTCAAAACTTCGATAGTCTGTGATTTAACTATCGAATAAAAACAAGTGTTCAATCAAAATATCAAACAAATCACTGGGCTCTTTAATTAATATTCATTAATTAAATCTCTTCTCCATTTCCTTATCAATATTTGTTAACCAAATATTTCAATAACCATATTGGCCCTTTACGCTATTTTTGATTTCGTTTCTTTATCGAATTCTATATATATCGATATATAGATTTCTAATTGTCAAATTTCTTAAAAATATTCTAACTCCTTAAATTCCCGGAAAAATTCGCCATAACCTCCCCTGTATCGGGAGCATCGGGAAATTTCAAATAGCTTCCCGGTATCTTCTAATTTCAAAAGAAAAAGGAAAAAGTCAAGCGGCTTGCCGATACGGCGCATAAAACCCATATATGAATTTAAACATGTACCTTTTTGTCGGGCATTACATTTATAAACTTCATATACCTCATCCCATACCTGTCTAAACCTGTTCACCTGTTTCCAATTCAATTCAACTCAATCCATTCGTTTGAATTAAATTTTGAATCGTTTGAATTCAGTTTCGCCCAATTATTCTTTAATTAGCTTTTTTGTCTATTTCACTTCTTTGTTGAACATAACATGTTCAAACAAAATATTTAATTAGCTTATATCCAAATTGAATTTCAAATTTCCAATTCTAGCTTCCCTTTCGATTTCGAATATAAATTTTCAAATCGAGTTTACTTATTTAACGCCCCATGTCAATTCAACATCTCCTTTTCTAACTACTATTCGAATTAGTTAATTCTATTCAAAGTCAAAATCTGATTTCTGTTTCAAAAATCAATTTCCTTACTTCACTTGAGTTCACATATTTTTTTATAACTCAAGTCTGAAATTTTCTAAATGGAAAATTCGGATTTTCCGCTTGAAATCCTTTTATAACATTAAATAAACCATTATGGTTTTAAAACGATTTTGGCGCTGTTTTTCTGAAAAATTGATTTTGACATATCTCAAAATCTATACGACGAAATTCATATTTTTCTCTTTCATTAGAAAACTATTATCAAATCGGCCCTGACGTTTCTTGTTTCAAAGAATTTCGACTTCAATTGAGTTCTGTATACTCGATTGAAGTTCGAATCGCTATTTTACGAACTGCAGCGCTGCGGCGAGTTCGTTTTAATTAAAATTATATATATAAACTTTTAAAACTTCGTTTATATAAATTCAACTCCATTCTGATATATTTTAAATATATATCAAACCATTTTTCCCAACTCAACAAATATCTCTGATATTCTATTTCATTTTTTTATTTGAAATCTATATTCAAATTCCAATTCGATTCAAATTCTATATTCAAATTCTATTTCAACTATTTGAATCCAAATTCCATTTTTAATCCATTTGAACTTCAACTATTTAAACTCATTTTTACTTTGAACTTCAAATATCACATTTTAATTTCTTTGAATCCAAATACCATGTTTCAAATCTCTTTGAATTCCTCTTATTCAAATTCTTTCTATTTAAACTCCATTTGAGTTTTGTTTGAACTCTTATATTTAATACCATTTGAGTTCTATTCAAATTCTTTATATTTAATTCCTCTTCGGTAAAACCCATTATTTAAATCTCATTTGAATTTCCCTTATTTCAAATCCAGTTGAACTCCTTTGAATTCAAATTCCCTTTCAAAACTATTTGTATTTCTTATTTTGAAATCCTATTTCAATCCTACTTTGAAATCCTATTTTCAAAGTTTATTTCAAATTCTATTTTGAAATTCAATATTCAAATCTCTATTTGAATTTCTATATTCAATCCCATGTTCAAATTCAATACTTGAATTTCTATTCAAATCTTTATTCAAATTTCATATTTGAATTTCATTTCAAATCTCTAGTCAAATTTCATATTTCAATTCTTCTTTTGAAATTCTATATTTCAAATCTATTTCGATTTTTCTTTGAAATTCTATATTTCAAAGTCTGTTCAATTCTTCTTTGAAATTCTATATTTCAAATCTATTTGAAAATTCTTTATTCGAATTCCTTTGAATTCAAATTTTATTTTAATCTCCCGAATTCAAATTCTGTTTTTCCATTCTAATTTCGTCTATTTAAATTCTATTTGAATTTCTAATATTCAATCTCCTTTTAAAATTCAAATATTTAAACTCCTTTGAATTCTACTATTCAAATGTTATAATCAAATTTCATTTGAGTTATATATTTTAAAATTCCATTTCACATCCTATTTTGAAATTTCATTTCAAATTTCCAATTTCACACTGGCATTTCTATTTCTGAATTTTCAATGATAATTCTTTTTACTTCACTTATAACTTCGTTATAAAAGAACTATTTATAAACTTCGTTTATAAAGAAACTACTTGTTTTATTATTCAAAACAAGTTTATATTTTATTCCGTTTAAAATTCAAATTCTATTTAAAAATAGAATTTTCCTTTTTAAATCTCAAATATCCTTTCACGCTATTTTTAAATATCGTTACTTAAGCCCAGTGATATTTAAACACACAAAGCAACGAATTATTTATTTTTCTAACACATCATATATAACAATATATATGCAAACAAATAAACAAACAGATAATATATTTTTGAGGAATCCAGTTGGATTCCTCCAACCTGTTTTCCTGCATCCACAGATGTTAGCACATAAATAATACCCATTCTGCTTCGTGGCAGAATATCGCGGTATAGAAGGTCATCCACTAATCATAGCGTGGGGCGTATAGGGTAATCATCCGCTATGAAACTGCGGGCATCCGCTAATGAGACTGCGGGAATCCAACCAATCAATCAACCCAATATATATATATATAGCCTAAATAACTAATATATATAAATCAAGCAGAAAAATCCAAACGAGCAACAAATAATTATTTTTACGAAATAAAAATAATTATAAATAAAGGTGAGTGAGATTTACTCACAGTATATTTTCCCTTTGCTGAACATCCAATTTAATTCCAATCAACGCTGATCGACTCCAAATGAATTCCATATTTAGATCTGTATCATAAATTCTATTTTATGATTTTACAATCTTGTATAAATTAAATACAGTGTTTATATATGGGCGAATTATACGAGCTATATATATAGACAGGTATGTATATATATTAACCAAACATCATATTTTTATTGAAAATATATTCTATACCTTAATTAATTAATTTAACCAAGTTAAACATATAGATGCATGCTCAACTATTAGCCTACAGATTTTATACCAATTTATTTCTTTATATAACTGATTATATAAACTCATAAAATTATCAATTATATACATAAATTCCCTTGTAAATTCTGAATTTTTAAAATAAAATAAAATAAAATTACCTTAATATCTTTTCTCCCTAATACTTCTCTTTCCATGTAAGGTCATCGCCTTATTGTTTTTGCTGCAGCAACACACAGCTCCAGGTCGAGCTTTAAACCCCCTTCCACTTCTCTACGGCATTCCATCAAGCACCTTCCGGTTGCCTTAACTTCGTTTACCCCTCACCACACAACCGAACAGTAATCCAAAAACAAGCATCGACCTCCCCTCCCATCTCAAATTCCTTCCATCGATCACTGTTTTGAACCCCGGTTGGTTGTCGCAACTGTCAAACCCAATTCTGAACTCCCCATTCAACATCGCGACCCCTCAATCATATCCCAAAATGGAGTCGCACTCAATTTGAAGACCTTCGAGCTAACTCATAACCCAAATCCAACCATATATGCTTTCCAGTGGCCGATTATAACCCCGATCTCCAGTTCAATCATCTTCGGCCCTGTCGCCATCGAGTACGAACCCTAGCTCACCGTGGAACTTCGAATGATGTCGCCTGTTGGTTCCCGAAGTCTTTGATTTCAGATCGAAGAAAGGAGCAGATTTTATTTTGATTTTGAACTGAGGAGCTACCATATTTTTTCTCTTCGACTATTATTGCTGAAAGACAAATAGAATGAGGAGAGGAAGGTCGCGTTTATATATACGCGAGAGTGGGAACAATAGGTACTGGCCATTAATTCCTTGCTCTCTTGATATCCAACTAAGGAGGCAGATTGTACATGGAAAGAAGGCAGCGTACATTATAGGTCTGCGAAATGAAAGTATAGGATGGTGCGAGTATGTACTTAGGTCGGCTAAATTATTGTGTATTGAGTTTGATTTGATTTTTACTTTAATTAAATTGTCTGGCGGTCCTTAAATTTAAAACCCCGGACTGCTATTTTAACGTGACAACCGACATCTCTAATATTACAACGTTATTTTGAACTCTGTGATTTGATATTGAAATTTAAATTCGAATGTAAATATAAACGGCCATATTAAATTGATAATTCAATATAAAATATCATTTATATTATCAACTAAATATTTAAAACAATATTAAATATTTAAAATAAATTATTCAAAAATCTGGGTCGTTACATTCTTCCCCCCTTAAAATAATTTCGTCCTCGAAATTGCTAAGGTAGGAAAAATGGTACAAATCCATTACTTTTCAAAACTCCTTTATGTTGAAACTCACCTCTTCATAT
Source organism: Allium sativum (assembly GCA_030737875.1). NCBI lineage: Eukaryota > Viridiplantae > Streptophyta > Magnoliopsida > Asparagales > Amaryllidaceae > Allium > Allium sativum. Next base: position 1,357,704 of record JASFAX010000036.1, on the reverse strand, counting down.
TTCAACAACTTAACTCCAATCAAAACTTTTGGTCTTCACACATTTGATTCGAACGATCTACGATCAATCCATTTATATCCAATCTATATTCCAATAAACCTATTCAAATTGATTCTAATCAATTCATTCACTTCGACCCATTTAACTTGTTTAAGTTAAATTTCAATTCCAGAATTCAAATCCCTGGGTTTTTCTTTTCAAATTCTGTTGAAATCCCATAAATATATACATATATTTATTTCCATCACAAATTCAAAACATTTGAATTTTCAATCTACTTGTTTCTTTCAAACACTTTTCCAAGGTAGCAACCCATCACTTAGAAACTCGAAAATGAACACTGATGATGTTGCAATCATCATCAGAATTATTTCCCAGCCACTGAAGTGAGTTCAGTGCTTTATTATTTCTAAACCCCTCCAAAATCCTTTTAAAACAAAGTTATATTGTTCTAATATACTTCCAAAAATATGTCAAACTTCCCAGGATTTAGATTTCAAATTCTGACTTGAATTCAATTTCAATTCATCTCATTTGTATATTTAATTTCTATACAAATTTTATTTGGTTATAAATAACCATTCTAATTTTATAATCTCATTTGATTATAAAATCAATATCCAACACATCCATATAATAATAATAATTTCAGAAAATTATTCTTTCTATCTCAAAAATAGAAATTTTGGGTAAAATTATTTCATTTACCCACTTAAAACAATATCGTGTTCAATCTTCTGTTCAAGCGTTTAGAAATTCCTATCGACTTCGTGGCGTCCCACGATTCGACAAGAATTCATAAACCACTCAACAGACTAGCCAACACAATATAAAACAACTTTTATATCAAATTTACAAATACGCTCTCTCGTATATATATACTGAACTCATTCTAGGGTACTACTGACCCTATCTCTAATGAGCACATGCCACAGAAGCCTAGGTATTCGCTCAACCTAAGCTCTGATGCCAACTGAAACGACCCGCAAATCCGTGCTATCTGAGTTGACTAGATATACCACACGTCCAACCCAAATAACACAGAAATACGACTCATTATTAGAAAGAAGTTAGAGGATGAGAAATAGAAAGAAAGAAATATTAGAATAGAAGAAAAATGAAGATCACAAACTCACAGCGGAACGAATAAAATATATTATATAACATAAGCTTTGAAATACAATCTGTTTTGTACATAAATACATACCATCATCAGAGTACACATAACATTTGATTCAGCGGAAGTAACTCTAAATAACTAACGTTGAAGCCTCCAGCTTCAAGCTCCTCCAAGTGTATCTGTAAAAGCCTGAAACACTTGACTGCCCGTACAAATTTGGGCACCCAAGAGTTTAGGGAAAACAAAACAAAATAAACTCTGGGTCAGTCATGGGACTGGTGTGAGTAAACTCCAACCACTTGTTTAACTTTCAAAACTCTTTTCGAAAGAAAAGATAATAGTAAGACCAGCCCACACATAAACATGGACGGTTTTTACCTTACTATAACCCAAAACATTTTTGATATCAAAATCCAGTGATATTATAATAATGTCTACATCAAGTAAATAACCAAATAGCAGAACGCTTGCATCTCACGCTCCACATATATAGTATATAATCAAAAACCGCATGGCGCTTATTGGAGATTGGATTTCCAACATGACAAGGTATGGGACCACCTTCCGACAGTGCATCTCTAGAGGCGAATACACCTGGGTTCAACAAGAACGTCTTGCAACCCGGCCCACACATGACCGACCACTCATTTCGCTTGAGTGTATCGAATGTATATCACCAACGGTTGGACTCAAACCACCGTTCCCGAATGGGCAGAATCGATAGATTTAGAAACAAAAGGAATTTCTCTAGATAGGTGATTATACACCCTAATGGGTGCGACCCACATAGCCATGCTGCCTGCCCGATTTTTGTCCTTTCCCGGTTGTTGAGGCCTGAGGCTACGCATACTTACCATTCCTTGATAACACAATCACTTTGAATGCCACATTGTCAGATCCGTTAATCACTAGTTAAGTTTGCACAAATATTCTGGATGTTATGCTAAGGGATAAATCCGTTGCAACCATATACATTCATACAGACCAACCCATTTGATCATTGGAAATACTCTGTCAGACATTCGTCCATTTACGTTCGTTCTGGGACTGAACGAAACCGAAGGCACTATTTCTATTACTAGAAAAGCCCTTGCACTTTACTCCGTCTTCAATATATTCAGCATACTTGGTTCGCAACGCTTATGCCGATACGGAGTGGTTCTTCGGATAATAATCCAACCGGTCTCTCCATATTGACAACGATGGTCAAAACTTCGATAGTCTGTGATTTAACTATCGAATAAAAACAAGTGTTCAATCAACATATCAAACAAATCACTGGGCTCTTTAATTAATATTCATTAATTAAATCTCTTCTCCATTTCCTTATCAATATTTGTTAACCAAATATTTCAATAACCATATTGGCCCTTTACGCTATTTTTGATTTCGTTTCTTTATCGAATTCTATATATATCGATATATAGATTTCTAATTGTCAAATTTCTTAAAAATATTCTAACTCCTTAAATTCCCGGAAAAATTCGCCATAACCTCCCCTGTATCGGGAGCATCGGGAAATTTCAAATAGCTTCCCGGTATCTTCTAATTTCAAAAGAAAAAGGAAAAAGTCAAGCGGCTTGCCGATACGGCGCATAAAACCCATATATGAATTTAAACATGTACCTTTTTGTCGGGCATTACATTTATAAACTTCATATACCTCATCCCATACCTGTCTAAACCTGTTCACCTGTTTCCAATTCAATTCAACTCAATCCATTCGTTTGAATTAAATTTTGAATCGTTTGAATTCAGTTTCGCCCAATTATTCTTTAATTAGCTTTTTTGTCTATTTCACTTCTTTGTTGAACATAACATGTTCAAACAAAATATTTAATTAGCTTATATCCAAATTGAATTTCAAATTTCCAATTCTAGCTTCCCTTTCGATTTCGAATATAAATTTTCAAATCGAGTTTACTTATTTAACGCCCCATGTCAATTCAACATCTCCTTTTCTAACTACTATTCGAATTAGTTAATTCTATTCAAAGTCAAAATCTGATTTCTGTTTCAAAAATCAATTTCCTTACTTCACTTGAGTTCACATATTTTTTTATAACTCAAGTCTGAAATTTTCTAAATGGAAAATTCGGATTTTCCGCTTGAAATCCTTTTATAACATTAAATAAACCATTATGGTTTTAAAACGATTTTGGCGCTGTTTTTCTGAAAAATTGATTTTGACATATCTCAAAATCTATACGACGAAATTCATATTTTTCTCTTTCATTAGAAAACTATTATCAAATCGGCCCTGACGTTTCTTGTTTCAAAGAATTTCGACTTCAATTGAGTTCTGTATACTCGATTGAAGTTCGAATCGCTATTTTACGAACTGCAGCGCTGCGGCGAGTTCGTTTTAATTAAAATTATATATATAAACTTTTAAAACTTCGTTTATATAAATTCAACTCCATTCTGATATATTTTAAATATATATCAAACCATTTTTCCCAACTCAACAAATATCTCTGATATTCTATTTCATTTTTTTATTTGAAATCTATATTCAAATTCCAATTCGATTCAAATTCTATATTCAAATTCTATTTCAACTATTTGAATCCAAATTCCATTTTTAATCCATTTGAACTTCAACTATTTAAACTCATTTTTACTTTGAACTTCAAATATCACATTTTAATTTCTTTGAATCCAAATACCATGTTTCAAATCTCTTTGAATTCCTCTTATTCAAATTCTTTCTATTTAAACTCCATTTGAGTTTTGTTTGAACTCTTATATTTAATACCATTTGAGTTCTATTCAAATTCTTTATATTTAATTCCTCTTCGGTAAAACCCATTATTTAAATCTCATTTGAATTTCCCTTATTTCAAATCCAGTTGAACTCCTTTGAATTCAAATTCCCTTTCAAAACTATTTGTATTTCTTATTTTGAAATCCTATTTCAATCCTACTTTGAAATCCTATTTTCAAAGTTTATTTCAAATTCTATTTTGAAATTCAATATTCAAATCTCTATTTGAATTTCTATATTCAATCCCATGTTCAAATTCAATACTTGAATTTCTATTCAAATCTTTATTCAAATTTCATATTTGAATTTCATTTCAAATCTCTAGTCAAATTTCATATTTCAATTCTTCTTTTGAAATTCTATATTTCAAATCTATTTCGATTTTTCTTTGAAATTCTATATTTCAAAGTCTGTTCAATTCTTCTTTGAAATTCTATATTTCAAATCTATTTGAAAATTCTTTATTCGAATTCCTTTGAATTCAAATTTTATTTTAATCTCCCGAATTCAAATTCTGTTTTTCCATTCTAATTTCGTCTATTTAAATTCTATTTGAATTTCTAATATTCAATCTCCTTTTAAAATTCAAATATTTAAACTCCTTTGAATTCTACTATTCAAATGTTATAATCAAATTTCATTTGAGTTATATATTTTAAAATTCCATTTCACATCCTATTTTGAAATTTCATTTCAAATTTCCAATTTCACACTGGCATTTCTATTTCTGAATTTTCAATGATAATTCTTTTTTACTTCACTTATAACTTCGTTATAAAAGAACTATTTATAAACTTCGTTTATAAAGAAACTACTTGTTTTATTATTCAAAACAAGTTTATATTTTATTCCGTTTAAAATTCAAATTCTATTTAAAAATAGAATTTTCCTTTTTAAATCTCAAATATCCTTTCACGCTATTTTTAAATATCGTTACTTAAGCCCAGTGATATTTAAACACACAAAGCAACGAATTATTTATTTTTCTAACACATCATATATAACAATATATATGCAAACAAATAAACAAACAGATAATATATTTTTGAGGAATCCAGTTGGATTCCTCCAACCTGTTTTCCTGCATCCACAGATGTTAGCACATAAATAATACCCATTCTGCTTCGTGGCAGAATATCGCGGTATAGAAGGTCATCCACTAATCATAGCGTGGGGCGTATAGGGTAATCATCCGCTATGAAACTGCGGGCATCCGCTAATGAGACTGCGGGAATCCAACCAATCAATCAACCCAATATATATATATATAGCCTAAATAACTAATATATATAAATCAAGCAGAAAAATCCAAACGAGCAACAAATAATTATTTTTACGAAATAAAAATAATTATAAATAAAGGTGAGTGAGATTTACTCACAGTATATTTTCCCTTTGCTGAACATCCAATTTAATTCCAATCAACGCTGATCGACTCCAAATGAATTCCATATTTAGATCTGTATCATAAATTCTATTTTATGATTTTACAATCTTGTATAAATTAAATACAGTGTTTATATATGGGCGAATTATACGAGCTATATATATAGACAGGTATGTATATATATTAACCAAACATCATATTTTTATTGAAAATATATTCTATACCTTAATTAATTAATTTAACCAAGTTAAACATATAGATGCATGCTCAACTATTAGCCTACAGATTTTATACCAATTTATTTCTTTATATAACTGATTATATAAACTCATAAAATTATCAATTATATACATAAATTCCCTTGTAAATTCTGAATTTTTAAAATAAAATAAAATAAAATTACCTTAATATCTTTTCTCCCTAATACTTCTCTTTCCATGTAAGGTCATCGCCTTATTGTTTTTGCTGCAGCAACACACAGCTCCAGGTCGAGCTTTAAACCCCCTTCCACTTCTCTACGGCATTCCATCAAGCACCTTCCGGTTGCCTTAACTTCGTTTACCCCTCACCACACAACCGAACAGTAATCCAAAAACAAGCATCGACCTCCCCTCCCATCTCAAATTCCTTCCATCGATCACTGTTTTGAACCCCGGTTGGTTGTCGCAACTGTCAAACCCAATTCTGAACTCCCCATTCAACATCGCGACCCCTCAATCATATCCCAAAATGGAGTCGCACTCAATTTGAAGACCTTCGAGCTAACTCATAACCCAAATCCAACCATATATGCTTTCCAGTGGCCGATTATAACCCCGATCTCCAGTTCAATCATCTTCGGCCCTGTCGCCATCGAGTACGAACCCTAGCTCACCGTGGAACTTCGAATGATGTCGCCTGTTGGTTCCCGAAGTCTTTGATTTCAGATCGAAGAAAGGAGCAGATTTTATTTGATTTTGAACTGAGGAGCTACCATATTTTTTCTCTTCGACTATTATTGCTGAAAGACAAATAGAATGAGGAGAGGAAGGTCGCGTTTATATATACGCGAGAGTGGGAACAATAGGTACTGGCCATTAATTCCTTGCTCTCTTGATATCCAACTAAGGAGGCAGATTGTACATGGAAAGAAGGCAGCGTACATTATAGGTCTGCGAAATGAAAGTATAGGATGGTGCGAGTATGTACTTAGGTCGGCTAAATTATTGTGTATTGAGTTTGATTTGATTTTTACTTTAATTAAATTGTCTGGCGGTCCTTAAATTTAAAACCCCGGACCGCTATTTTAACGTGACAACCGACATCTCTAATATTACAACGTTATTTTGAACTCTGTGATTTGATATTGAAATTTAAATTCGAATGTAAATATAAACGGCCATATTAAATTGATAATTCAATATAAAATATCATTTATATTATCAACTAAATATTTAAAACAATATTAAATATTTAAAATAAATTATTCAAAAATCTGGGTCGTTACATTCTTCCCCCCTTAAAATAATTTCGTCCTCGAAATTGCTAAGGTAGGAAAAATGGTACAAATCCATTACTTTTCAAAACTCCTTTATGTTGAAACTCACCTCTTCATATTTCAACAACTTAACTCCAATCAAAACTTTTGGTCTTCACACATTTGATTCGAACGATCTACGATCAATCCATTTATATCCAATCTATATTCCAATAAACCTATTCAAATTGATTCTAATCAATTCATTCACTTCGACCCATTTAACTTGTTTAAGTTAAATTTCAATTCCAGAATTCAAATCCCTGGGTTTTTCTTTTCAAATTCTGTTGAAATCCCATAAATATATACATATATTTATTTCCATCACAAATTCAAAACATTTGAATTTTCAATCTACTTGTTTCTTTCAAACACTTTTCCAAGGTAGCAACCCATCACTTAGAAACTCGAAAATGAACACTGATGATGTTGCAATCATCATCAGAATTATTTCCCAGCCACTGAAGTGAGTTCAGTGCTTTATTATTTCTAAACCCCTCCAAAATCCTTTTAAAACAAAGTTATATTGTTCTAATATACTTCCAAAAATATGTCAAACTTCCCAGGATTTAGATTTCAAATTCTGACTTGAATTCAATTTCAATTCATCTCATTTGTATATTTAATTTCTATACAAATTTTATTTGGTTATAAATAACCATTCTAATTTTATAATCTCATTTGATTATAAAATCAATATCCAACACATCCATATAATAATAATAATTTCAGAAAATTATTCTTTCTATCTCAAAAATAGAAATTTTGGGTAAAATTATTTCATTTACCCACTTAAAACAATATCGTGTTCAATCTTCTGTTCAAGCGTTTAGAAATTCCTATCGACTTCGTGGCGTCCCACGATTCGACCAGAATTCATAAACCACTCAACAGACTAGCCAACACAATATAAAACAACTTTTATATCAAATTTACAAATACGCTCTCTCGTATATATATACTGAACTCATTCTAGGGTACTACTGACCCTATCTCTAATGAGCACATGCCACAGAAGCCTAGGTATTCGCTCAACCTAAGCTCTGATGCCAACTGAAACGACCCGCAAATCCGTGCTATCTGAGTTGACTAGATATACCACACGTCCAACCCAAATAACACAGAAATACGACTCATTATTAGAAAGAAGTTAGAGGATGAGAAATAGAAAGAAAGAAATATTAGAATAGAAGAAAAATGAAGATCACAAACTCACAGCGGAACGAATAAAATATATTATATAACATAAGCTTTGAAATACAATCTGTTTTGTACATAAATACATACCATCATCAGAGTACACATAACATTTGATTCAGCGGAAGTAACTCTAAATAACTAACGTTGAAGCCTCCAGCTTCAAGCTCCTCCAAGTGTATCTGTAAAAGCCTGAAACACTTGACTGCCCGTACAAATTTGGGCACCCAAGAGTTTAGGGAAAACAAAACAAAATAAACTCTGGGTCAGTCATGGGACTGGTGTGAGTAAACTCCAACCACTTGTTTAACTTTCAAAACTCTTTTCGAAAGAAAAGATAATAGTAAGACCAGCCCACACATAAACATGGACGGTTTTTACCTTACTATAACCCAAAACATTTTTGATATCAAAATCCAGTGATATTATAATAATGTCTACATCAAGTAAATAACCAAATAGCAGAACGCTTGCATCTCACGCTCCACATATATAGTATATAATCAAAAACCGCATGGCGCTTATTGGAGATTGGATTTCCAACATGACAAGGTATGGGACCACCTTCCGACAGTGCATCTCTAGAGGCGAATACACCTGGGTTCAACAAGAACGTCTTGCAACCCGGCCCACACATGACCGACCACTCATTTCGCTTGAGTGTATCGAATGTATATCACCAACGGTTGGACTCAAACCACCGTTCCCGAATGGGCAGAATCGATAGATTTAGAAACAAAAGGAATTTCTCTAGATAGGTGATTATACACCCTAATGGGTGCGACCCACATAGCCATGCTGCCTGCCCGATTTTTGTCCTTTCCCGGTTGTTGAGGCCTGAGGCTACGCATACTTACCATTCCTTGATAACACAATCACTTTGAATGCCACATTGTCAGATCCGTTAATCACTAGTTAAGTTTGCACAAATATTCTGGATGTTATGCTAAGGGATAAATCCGTTGCAACCATATACATTCATACAGACCAACCCATTTGATCATTGGAAATACTCTGTCAGACATTCGTCCATTTACGTTCGTTCTGGGACTGAACGAAACCGAAGGCACTATTTCTATTACTAGAAAAGCCCTTGCACTTTACTCCGTCTTCAATATATTCAGCATACTTGGTTCGCAACGCTTATGCCGATACGGAGTGGTTCTTCGGATAATAATCCAACCGGTCTCTCCATATTGACAACGATGGTCAAAACTTCGATAGTCTGTGATTTAACTATCGAATAAAAACAAGTGTTCAATCAACATATCAAACAAATCACTGGGCTCTTTAATTAATATTCATTAATTAAATCTCTTCTCCATTTCCTTATCAATATTTGTTAACCAAATATTTCAATAACCATATTGGCCCTTTACGCTATTTTTGATTTCGTTTCTTTATCGAATTCTATATATATCGATATATAGATTTCTAATTGTCAAATTTCTTAAAAATATTCTAACTCCTTAAATTCCCGGAAAAATTCGCCATAACCTCCCCTGTATCGGGAGCATCGGGAAATTTCAAATAGCTTCCCGGTATCTTCTAATTTCAAAAGAAAAAGGAAAAAGTCAAGCGGCTTGCCGATACGGCGCATAAAACCCATATATGAATTTAAACATGTACCTTTTTGTCGGGCATTACATTTATAAACTTCATATACCTCATCCCATACCTGTCTAAACCTGTTCACCTGTTTCCAATTCAATTCAACTCAATCCATTCGTTTGAATTAAATTTTGAATCGTTTGAATTCAGTTTCGCCCAATTATTCTTTAATTAGCTTTTTTGTCTATTTCACTTCTTTGTTGAACATAACATGTTCAAACAAAATATTTAATTAGCTTATATCCAAATTGAATTTCAAATTTCCAATTCTAGCTTCCCTTTCGATTTCGAATATAAATTTTCAAATCGAGTTTACTTATTTAACGCCCCATGTCAATTCAACATCTCCTTTTCTAACTACTATTCGAATTAGTTAATTCTATTCAAAGTCAAAATCTGATTTCTGTTTCAAAAATCAATTTCCTTACTTCACTTGAGTTCACATATTTTTTTATAACTCAAGTCTGAAATTTTCTAAATGGAAAATTCGGATTTTCCGCTTGAAATCCTTTTATAACATTAAATAAACCATTATGGTTTTAAAACGATTTTGGCGCTGTTTTTCTGAAAAATTGATTTTGACATATCTCAAAATCTATACGACGAAATTCATATTTTTCTCTTTCATTAGAAAACTATTATCAAATCGGCCCTGACGTTTCTTGTTTCAAAGAATTTCGACTTCAATTGAGTTCTGTATACTCGATTGAAGTTCGAATCGCTATTTTACGAACTGCAGCGCTGCGGCGAGTTCGTTTTAATTAAAATTATATATATAAACTTTTAAAACTTCGTTTATATAAATTCAACTCCATTCTGATATATTTTAAATATATATCAAACCATTTTTCCCAACTCAACAAATATCTCTGATATTCTATTTCATTTTTTTATTTGAAATCTATATTCAAATTCCAATTCGATTCAAATTCTATATTCAAATTCTATTTCAACTATTTGAATCCAAATTCCATTTTTAATCCATTTGAACTTCAACTATTTAAACTCATTTTTACTTTGAACTTCAAATATCACATTTTAATTTCTTTGAATCCAAATACCATGTTTCAAATCTCTTTGAATTCCTCTTATTCAAATTCTTTCTATTTAAACTCCATTTGAGTTTTGTTTGAACTCTTATATTTAATACCATTTGAGTTCTATTCAAATTCTTTATATTTAATTCCTCTTCGGTAAAACCCATTATTTAAATCTCATTTGAATTTCCCTTATTTCAAATCCAGTTGAACTCCTTTGAATTCAAATTCCCTTTCAAAACTATTTGTATTTCTTATTTTGAAATCCTATTTCAATCCTACTTTGAAATCCTATTTTCAAAGTTTATTTCAAATTCTATTTTGAAATTCAATATTCAAATCTCTATTTGAATTTCTATATTCAATCCCATGTTCAAATTCAATACTTGAATTTCTATTCAAATCTTTATTCAAATTTCATATTTGAATTTCATTTCAAATCTCTAGTCAAATTTCATATTTCAATTCTTCTTTTGAAATTCTATATTTCAAATCTATTTCGATTTTTCTTTGAAATTCTATATTTCAAAGTCTGTTCAATTCTTCTTTGAAATTCTATATTTCAAATCTATTTGAAAATTCTTTATTCGAATTCCTTTGAATTCAAATTTTATTTTAATCTCCCGAATTCAAATTCTGTTTTTCCATTCTAATTTCGTCTATTTAAATTCTATTTGAATTTCTAATATTCAATCTCCTTTTAAAATTCAAATATTTAAACTCCTTTGAATTCTACTATTCAAATGTTATAATCAAATTTCATTTGAGTTATATATTTTAAAATTCCATTTCACATCCTATTTTGAAATTTCATTTCAAATTTCCAATTTCACACTGGCATTTCTATTTCTGAATTTTCAATGATAATTCTTTTTACTTCACTTATAACTTCGTTATAAAAGAACTATTTATAAACTTCGTTTATAAAGAAACTACTTGTTTTATTATTCAAAACAAGTTTATATTTTATTCCGTTTAAAATTCAAATTCTATTTAAAAATAGAATTTTCCTTTTTAAATCTCAAATATCCTTTCACGCTATTTTTAAATATCGTTACTTAAGCCCAGTGATATTTAAACACACAAAGCAACGAATTATTTATTTTTCTAACACATCATATATAACAATATATATGCAAACAAATAAACAAACAGATAATATATTTTTGAGGAATCCAGTTGGATTCCTCCAACCTGTTTTCCTGCATCCACAGATGTTAGCACATAAATAATACCCATTCTGCTTCGTGGCAGAATATCGCGGTATAGAAGGTCATCCACTAATCATAGCGTGGGGCGTATAGGGTAATCATCCGCTATGAAACTGCGGGCATCCGCTAATGAGACTGCGGGAATCCAACCAATCAATCAACCCAATATATATATATATAGCCTAAATAACTAATATATATAAATCAAGCAGAAAAATCCAAACGAGCAACAAATAATTATTTTTACGAAATAAAAATAATTATAAATAAAGGTGAGTGAGATTTACTCACAGTATATTTTCCCTTTGCTGAACATCCAATTTAATTCCAATCAACGCTGATCGACTTCAAATGAATTCCATATTTAGATCTGTATCATAAATTCTATTTTATGATTTTACAATCTTGTATAAATTAAATACAGTGTTTATATATGGGCGAATTATACGAGCTATATATATAGACAGGTATGTATATATATTAACCAAACATCATATTTTTATTGAAAATATATTCTATACCTTAATTAATTAATTTAACCAAGTTAAACATATAGATGCATGCTCAACTATTAGCCTACAGATTTTATACCAATTTATTTCTTTATATAACTGATTATATAAACTCATAAAATTATCAATTATATACATAAATTCCCTTGTAAATTCTGAATTTTTAAAATAAAATAAAATAAAATTACCTTAATATCTTTTCTCCCTAATACTTCTCTTTCCATGTAAGGTCATCGCCTTATTGTTTTTGCTGCAGCAACACACAGCTCCAGGTCGAGCTTTAAACCCCCTTCCACTTCTCTACGGCATTCCATCAAGCACCTTCCGGTTGCCTTAACTTCGTTTACCCCTCACCACACAACCGAACAGTAATCCAAAAACAAGCATCGACCTCCCCTCCCATCTCAAATTCCTTCCATCGATCACTGTTTTGAACCCCGGTTGGTTGTCGCAACTGTCAAACCCAATTCTGAACTCCCCATTCAACATCGCGACCCCTCAATCATATCCCAAAATGGAGTCGCACTCAATTTGAAGACCTTCGAGCTAACTCATAACCCAAATCCAACCATATATGCTTTCCAGTGGCCGATTATAACCCCGATCTCCAGTTCAATCATCTTCGGCCCTGTCGCCATCGAGTACGAACCCTAGCTCACCGTGGAACTTCGAATGATGTCGCCTGTTGGTTCCCGAAGTCTTTGATTTCAGATCGAAGAAAGGAGCAGATTTTATTTTGATTTTGAACTGAGGAGCTACCATATTTTTTCTCTTTGACTATTATTGCTGAAAGACAAATAGAATGAGGAGAGGAAGGTCGCGTTTATATATACGCGAGAGTGGGAACAATAGGTACTGGCCATTAATTCCTTGCTCTCTTGATATCCAACTAAGGAGGCAGATTGTACATGGAAAGAAGGCAGCGTACATTATAGGTCTGCGAAATGAAAGTATAGGATGGTGCGAGTATGTACTTAGGTCGGCTAAATTATTGTGTATTGAGTTTGATTTGATTTTTACTTTAATTAAATTGTCTGGCGGTCCTTAAATTTAAAACCCCGGACCGCTATTTTAACGTGACAACCGACATCTCTAATATTACAACGTTATTTTGAACTCTGTGATTTGATATTGAAATTTAAATTCGAATGTAAATATAAACGGCCATATTAAATTGATAATTCAATATAAAATATCATTTATATTATCAACTAAATATTTAAAACAATATTAAATATTTAAAATAAATTATTCAAAAATCTGGGTCGTTACATAAACGAGCCAACGAATGACTCCATCGGACCCGGATCGTCCGATCAAACCGAGGCGCCTCGCAACAGCAACAACCACATAGGTGAAAAGTATATAAATGTCAGGGCTGGTAGGTCACTGACACCACCCTAGCTAGAAAGAAACGCATGCCCTCCCTGAGGTCCTTCTCCAGTTTTAGGTTCATACCGGGGTGTGAGGCTCGCGAATTCACGTTATACACAAAGCTACGCCACACAGGCGGTGCTTTGATCATCACCACAAGACTTTGCTTTTCAACAGAAGCCCTGATCACTGCACCTTAGCATGCCACACGGGCAATTCACGCCATGCGATTGATGTCCATCGATATACAACCTCTGAGCTCGTACGTCTCAGAGAAGGGCGTTAAGCAAAAGAATAAATTCTTCGCTGCCAAACAGATGTATATTTAACAGAGATCAATCAACACAGAATAAAATCCAATGTCAGACACACAGTCCATTTACAAGTCCGTTCTGGGTCTGAACGAAACCGGAGGCACTAAATACCTCGCAAACCCTTCGATCAACACGTACGTCTGGACGATCACCACTCATTATCCATATTTCGGGATGCCTCCCAATCAGGACCTCGGTTACCATCCAAACGAGGTGAAGATCTCCGGTCTTCGACCATCGTCTTCATCTTCGAATTTCAATCGTCGGTCGATTATTCGAAATGAGAATTAACTCGGCCTTTCCAAATAATTCACGTATATTTAGAATTTCAAATCGATTTATTTCAATGGTTAAATTATTCGACAACACCAATTGTGTTCTTTAATGTAATTTTCACACCAAACACATTCAACCATCAAAAGCCACACAAATCAAGCAAATTCAGTTTATTTCCATCCCATATCGTTTATGGTATTTTATAACTATTTATCGCTATTTTTATTTATTTTAAAATAGCCATTTTATTCAAAACGACGCTTCGGGCCATAAGGCGGCTGTGGCGCTGTTTTTCTTCAGATTTGATTTACACATATCTGAAAATCTAACCGTTGGATCTTCGCAAAATTTACATCATTAGAAAGGTCTTTTCAAAACGAATCCAACGGTTCCAGTTTCGGGAAAATCCGACGGTCGGATCTCCCGGTACACTCGTTTGAAATTTCGATTTCAAAATACGAACTGCAGCGTCGTTATTCGATTAAATATAATTATATTTATATATATAAATAAATATAATCGCTTCTGGCGCTGTTTTTCTTCAGATTTGAATTAAACATTCCAGACAATCCAACCGTTGGATTTTTACAAGGTTGGTGCCGTTGGAAAGATTATTCCAAGGCGAACCCGACGGTTGAGGTTTCGGGAAAATCCAATGGTCGGATTTCCCGCACTAGTCGTTTGAAATCACGATTTCAAAATACGAACTGCACGGCTTCGTTTCGTTTTAATTTTATTTATATTTATATATTTATATAAATATAGTTCATTCAACAATTTCAATATCGTTTTCACTTCAAATATTTTTCTAACACCTTAAATTTTGGAAAAATTTCGCCATAACCTCCCCTGCACCGGGAGCATCGGGAAATCGCAAATAGCGTTCCCGGTCCTTCTAATCTCAAAAAGAAAAAGAAAAAGCCAAGCGGCTAGCCAACAGGCTCAAAATCATCACCCAAACAAATCAGTAAATGTGTACCTATTTGTCGGGCACAAAATTTTATTCCTCTTCTCTAGCCCCTTTGCTATAACCTGTTCAATGAATATTGCATGTACATATATACAGTTCTTATCATTTATCAATTTCTATTCGACTTCATATTCGATTTCTATTTGGTTTAAAAAACACCATTCATTCTAATGTTACATAAATAGGTGCAAATCATTTCATTAGCTAATTAATGAATATTTCATCTCATGTATGTTTATTTTGAACAAGTGGCTATTTTTAACACTTTCCATTTCAACGATTTATGCATACAATAAAAATGTGATTTTTATTGTAAAACAATTCATTTCAAAACACTATTTTTCTATATAGTTCATATAGTCGATAAAAGGTGATTTTTATTATCAAACAATTTATTTCAAAATATGAATACCATTCAACACATGAATTTCTAAACAACGAATGAATATCAATTCAACACATGAATGTTTTCTATAGTCTTTATATATAGATAAAAATGTGATTTTTATTATCGAACAATTATTTTCAAAATATGAATACCATTCAACACATGAATTTCTAAACAACGAATGAATATCAATTCAACACATGAATGTTTTCAGTAGTTTTTATACATAGATAAAAATGCGATTTTTATTATCGAACAATTTATTTCAAAATATGAATACCATTCAACACATGAATTTCTAAACAACGAATGAATATCAATTCAACACATGAATGTTTTCAGTAGTTTTTATATATAGTTAAAAATGTGATTTTTATTATCGAACTATTTATTTCAAAATATGAATACCATTCAACACATGAATTTCTAAACAACGAATGAATATCAATTCAACACATGAATGTTTTCAATAGTTTTTATATATAGTTAAAAATGTGATTTTTATTATCGAACAATTTATTTCAAAATATGAATACCATTCAACACATGAATTTCTAAACAACGAATGAATATCAATTCAACACATGAATGTTTTCAGTAGTTTTTATATATAGTTAAAAATGTGATTTTTATTATCGAACTATTTATTTCAAAATATGAATACCATTCAACACATGAATTTCTAAACAACGAATGAATATCAATTCAACACATGAATGTTTTCAATAGTTTTTATATATAGTTAAAAATGTGATTTTTATTATCGAACAATTTATTTCAAAATATGAATACCATTCAACACATGAATTTCTAAACAACGAATGAATATCAATTCAACACATGAATGTTTTCTATAGTTTTTATATATAGTTAAAAATGTGATTTTTATTATCGAACAATTTATTTCAAAATATGAATACCATTCAACACATGAATTTCTAAACAACGAATGAATATCAATTCAACACATGAATGTTTTCAATAGTTTTTATATATAGTTAAAAATGTGATTTTTATTATCGAACAATTTATTTCAAAATATGAATACCATTCAACACATGAATTTCTAAACAACGAATGAATATCAATTCAACACATGAATGTTTTCAGTAGTTTTTATATATAGTTAAAAATGTGATTTTTATTATCGAACTATTTACTTCAAAATATGAATACCATTCAACACATGAATTTCTAAACAACGAATGAATATCAATTCAACACATGAATGTTTTCTATTCAATGAATAAATATAGTTTAAGCAAATGAAAATAATTCAAACACACGAATATTATTCAAAATTTCGGCAGCATAACGGCAGGGTAGTTACACCGGCACCGTCCCTAGTACGGCTCCTCGCTCCACCTTAAAACCTCGCGGTTTTTGACAATGGGGATCATGCATCTAGTTCGCACGCAGGCGGCATGTATATATTTATTTCATTTCCACAAACTAATCCTATGTGGTTTCAACCAAATATTTCACAACCACCAATGGGTATTTTTCAACCGCAATCAACCAATATCAATCACAAACAATCCCAAACAATCATTCAATTTTCACAGCCATTTCAACCAATAAATATCGTCCATGGTTTGTGGACGAGGGGGCGTATATATATATATATATATATATATATATATATATATATATATATATATATATATAGATATATATTTATAGATAGCAATTCACTTTCATTTCACACATATCTAATATTTTTAAAACAGAAATCTCACCAATAGCTATCCAACTTCACGACACTTCCTTTATAGAAATCTTCGCCTTTTGTCGCTTTCGCCCGTATTCTCTACACATGTAAAAATCGAATTTTTACTATGCTATTCAATATATAAAAATATGATTTTTACTTCGACTTTCAATATAAAAAAACTGATTTTTACTTCCGACTTTCGATATATAAAAATATGATTTTTACTTTAAAACAAAATCAGTTTTTATACTTTTTAAAAATTTCAGTTTTTATACTTTTTTAAAAATCCAGTTTTATACTTTTTAAAATTCAGTTTTATACTTTTTTTAAAAATCAGTTTTATACTTTTTACAAAATCAGTTTTTAATTCTGTTTAACATCAGTTTTTATTTTTAACAAAATCAGTTTTTAATTCTATTTAACATCAGTTTTAAAATCTAAAAAAAATCAGTTTAAATCCTTTTATAAAAACAGTTTTTTTTATACTTTAAAAATCAGTTTTTAATATTAAAACAAAATCAGTTTTTTACTCTTAAAACAAAATCAGTTTTTAATCTTAAAACAAAAATCAGTTTTTAATTCTGTTTTTATAAAATAAAAATAAAATAATAAAATAAAAGAAATACTTACAGAAAAAAAAGGGGGGGGTTTCCTCTGGTGGCGGTCGGCTTCAGCTTCGCGAGCGAGGGGGGGAAGATGTCGTCGGCGATTGCGATCTGGGGGGGGGGCTTCGGGTCTTCGATCGATGGAGGGCGGCGTCGAGGGATTCGTCGGCGTCTCGAGGGGGGGCGGCGATGTCTGGAGGGAGGCGCGTGATCTAATTTAGGTTTTTCCCTTCTTTTTTTTTCTTCTAGTAAATGAATCGGGGGGGGCCAGAACGAAGATAAAGGGGGGGAGGGAATTTTTTTTTTTTTTATTTAATTATTAAATTTTTGCAAAAAGGTTGACTTTTACATACGACCTCGAAACGAGGCCCACCGCCTGTCGTCCATAGCGTTCTACCCCCATTCCGAACACAATGGGATATGTATCGCAAGCCGATTTGGTTGTTACAATTAGTTTCCGTTGAATTTTCATTTAAATCAATATATTGAATTTTAAACGTACATTTCAAATTACCGGGGCCACATACTAACTAGAAAAATTCCCGAAAAATATTTTCTAGCTTCGTATTGACGATACGGTCCTAACAAAACTAGTTTCGTCGAATTCTAAGACCGTTTGAAAAATGGCCAATTTCCAGTCGATTAAAATCAACTAAAACTGGTCAAACGCGTTTTCCTTTGCCACGCTCACATATTGATTCGAAAAATTATGAAATTTGAAACCTAGCAATAACTTGACACTGCGGACCCAACAAAAGTGGTTTCGTCGAAATCCGAGGTCATCTGCAAAATGTCCATTTTTAAGGGCCTGAATTCCATAGCGACTATTCAGAATTTTCAACTGGACATACCTTTTGATTCCCGCTATCAAATTTCGATTGGTCGGATTCGTTAGAAAGATATTATCATTTAGATCCAAATGTTTTTGGTTTCACTAAAATCCGGATTGTTTTGCACCCGGTATATTCAATTTAAGTTTGAAATCGAATTATCGAACTACCGCGCCATTTTCAATTCTATATATAATTATAATTAATTATATTGGTTTTCAAATGTCGATTTCAACTCAGTTTTCATCGCCATTATTTAAAATATTTATTTTAAATATTTAAAATCCATTATTTTAGCCAATTTAAAATTTTTAAATTGGTTCAGATTTTCTGGGTCGTTACAATCTCCCCCACTTAAAACTTTTCGTCCCCGAAAAGGAACAAAGTCGAAAGTGGTTTGATAAATCTACAATCACACAACACAACAACCAATCCAATTGCTTTTAACCTTTTTAACTTATCAAATATATCTTTTATATATTCAAAAAAAATTATATTTCTAAAACCAGACTATATATAAATATAATCACAAATACGTTATTTAAAAACATATTACTCTCGACTCGTTCTGAGGCACTTCTGACCCCATCTCTAACGAGTTGTTCTGATTCTGCTATACTCATACTAGGATATTGCTGATCCTATCTGTATAGAGTTACCCGTCCTAGAACACTACTGGTTTTATTTCTGACGAGTTCGTTCAAATGTTATATTCCAGAACTAAGCTTAACCAAAGCTCTGATACCACGATGAGACGACCCGATTTCCCGTTTTCACGGAAACAAGGTTATCTTTGGAATATAACACAGAAACATATAATAGCAGAACAGAATTAAATAAATACACCAGATATGAACAACAAAATATACTGGATAAAAGTAATCATCAGAGTTACACAGTACAGGATCTTACTTAGTACAAATACAGTTCAGCTATACATAAATGTCTACAGCGGAAATAAACAAAATATGTACAATAGGAGCTGAACAGCATAAAAAGAAATAAATGGTAGAATCCATCCTCAGCTCCAGCTATCCAGAAAGAACCAGCTAAACCTGAAAACAAGGCTGCCCGTGGAAAAAGGGGCACCCGAGTTTGAGAGTGAAACAAACTACGAGTCAGTCATGGGACTGGTATGAGAAATCCACTCAACACATATATAATTGGCTAATCACAGGACCACGCCACTTTCGTGGAACGGGTTTACTCCATTGGATTGCCAGTGCTTTAAAACAAATCTTTCTTTTAAACATCGCTATGCTTTTTATAAAAATGAAGCCGTTATAAGACTCAGTTCCCATCACACAATGCAACGCAAACCGGAGGATAGAGTTTTTACCTTATAACGGCCAAGATATGCTTGATACGAATAAAAAAAAGGCATTTGATATTATTGCTAGTGTTTATATGTTTTGAAAGCAATTTCAAATCATAACTATCAATCATAGACGGCATTAATGCCCCATACCACTATGTCGCCATATATAGGTATACAATCAAAACTGCACGATCACGTATTTGGAAATTGGATTTCCGTCATGAACCAAAGCAAAAGATAGTCCTTACCGAATTCGTGACTCTCTAGCCCGAGCCACAGGCAAGCGCGCAGGCAAGCCTTGGAGCGACAGGGCCGGTCCACCGATGTGGATTATTATGCCTGAACAATACGTTTCCCCGCCCTTTGCGGCGTAAACGAGCCAACGAATGACTCCATCGGACCCGGATCGTCCGATCAAACCGAGGCGCCTCGCAACAGCAACAACCACATAGGTGAAAAGTATATAAATGTCAGGGCTGGTAGGTCACTGACACCACCCTAGCTAGAAAGAAACGCATGCCCTCCCTGAGGTCCTTCTCCAGTTTTAGGTTCATACCGGGGTGTGAGGCTCGCGAATTCACGTTATACACAAAGCTACGCCACACAGGCGGTGCTTTGATCATCACCACAAGACTTTGCTTTTCAACAGAAGCCCTGATCACTGCATCTTAGCATGCCACACAGGCAATTCACGCCATGCGATTGATGTCCATCGATATACAACCTCTGAGCTCGTACGTCTCAGAGAAGGGCGTTAAGCAAAAGAATAAATTCTCCGCCGCCAAACAGATGTATATTTAACAAAGATCAATCAACACAGAATAAAATCCAATGTCGGACACACAGTCCATTTACAAGTCCGTTCTGGGTCTGAACAAAACCGGAGGCACTAAATACCTCGCAAACCCTTCGATCAACACGTACGTCTGGACGATCACCACTCATTATCCATATTTCGGGATGCCTCCCAATCAGGACCTCGGTTACCATCCAAACGAGGTGAAGATCTCCGGTCTTCGACCATCGTCTTCATCTTCGAATTTCAATCGTCGGTCGATTATTCGAAATGAGAATTAACTCGGCCTTTCCAAATAATTCACGTATATTTAGAATTTCAAATCGATTTATTTCAATGGTTAAATTATTCGACAACACCAATTGTGTTCTTTAATGTAATTTTCACACCAAACACATTCAACCATCAAAAGCCACACAAATCAAGCAAATTCAGTTTATTTCCATCCCATATCGTTTATGGTATTTTATAACTATTTATCGCTATTTTTATTTATTTTAAAATAGCCATTTTATTCAAAACGATGCTTCGGGCCATAAGGCGGCCGTGGCGCTGTTTTTCTTCAGATTTGATTTACACATATCTGAAAATCTAACCGTTGGATCTTCGCAAAATTTACATCATTAGAAAGGTCTTTTCAAAACGAATCCAACGGTTCCAGTTTCGGGAAAATTCGACGGTCGGATCTCCCGGTACACTCGTTTGAAATTTCGATTTCAAAATACGAACTGCAGCGTCGTTATTCGATTAAATATAATTATATTTATATATATAAATAAATATAATCGCTTCTGGCGCTGTTTTTCTTCAGATTTGAATTAAACATTCCAGACAATCCAACCGTTGGATTTTTACAAGGTTGGTGCTGTTGGAAAGATTATTCCAAGGCGAACCCGACGGTTGAGGTTTCGGGAAAATCCAATGGTCGGATTTCCCGCACTAGTCGTTTGAAATCACGATTTCAAAATACGAACTGCACGGCTTCGTTTCGTTTTAATTTTATTTATATTTATATATTTATATAAATATAGTTCATTCAACAATTTCAATATCGTTTTCACTTCAAATATTTTTCTAACACCTTAAATTTTGGAAAAATTTCGCCATAACCTCCCCTGCACCGGGAGCATCGGGAAATCGCAAATAGCGTTCCCGGTCCTTCTAATCTCAAAAAGAAAAAGAAAAAGCCAAGCGGCTAGCCAACAGGCTCAAAATCATCACCCAAACAAATCAGTAAATGTGTACCTATTTGTCGGGCACAAAATTTTATTCCTCTTCTCTAGCCCCTTTGCTATAACCTGTTCAATGAATATTGCATGTACATATATACAGTTCTTATCATTTATCAATTTCTATTCGACTTCATATTCGATTTCTATTTGGTTTAAAAAACACCATTCATTCTAATGTTACATAAATAGGTGCAAATCATTTCATTAGCTAATTAATGAATATTTCATCTCATGTATGTTTATTTTGAACAAGTGGCTATTTTTAACACTTTCCATTTCAACGATTTATGCATACAATAAAAATGTGATTTTTATTGTAAAACAATTCATTTCAAAACACTATTTTTCTATATAGTTCATATAGTCGATAAAAGGTGATTTTTATTATCAAACAATTTATTTCAAAATATGAATACCATTCAACACATGAATTTCTAAACAACGAATGAATATCAATTCAACACATGAATGTTTTCTATAGTCTTTATATATAGATAAAAATGTGATTTTTATTATCGAACAATTATTTTCAAAATATGAATACCATTCAACACATGAATTTCTAAACAACGAATGAATATCAATTCAACACATGAATGTTTTCAGTAGTTTTTATACATAGATAAAAATGCGATTTTTATTATCGAACAATTTATTTCAAAATATGAATACCATTCAACACATGAATTTCTAAACAACGAATGAATATCAATTCAACACATGAATGTTTTCAGTAGTTTTTATATATAGTTAAAAATGTGATTTTTATTATCGAACTATTTATTTCAAAATATGAATACCATTCAACACATGAATTTCTAAACAACGAATGAATATCAATTCAACACATGAATGTTTTCAATAGTTTTTATATATAGTTAAAAATGTGATTTTTATTATCGAACAATTTATTTCAAAATATGAATACCATTCAACACATGAATTTCTAAACAACGAATGAATATCAATTCAACACATGAATGTTTTCAATAGTTTTTATATATAGTTAAAAATGTGATTTTTATTATCGAACTATTTATTTCAAAATATGAATACCATTCAACACATGAATTTCTAAACAACGAATGAATATCAATTCAACACATGAATGTTTTCAATAGTTTTTATATATAGTTAAAAATGTGATTTTTATTATCGAACAATTTATTTCAAAATATGAATACCATTCAACACATGAATTTCTAAACAACGAATGAATATCAATTCAACACATGAATGTTTTCAATAGTTTTTATATATAGTTAAAAATGTGATTTTTATTATCGAACAATTTATTTCAAAATATGAATACCATTCAACACATGAATTTCTAAACAACGAATGAATATCAATTCAACACATGAATGTTTTCAATAGTTTTTATATATAGTTAAAAATGTGATTTTTATTATCGAACAATTTATTTCAAAATATGAATACCATTCAACACATGAATTTCTAAACAACGAATGAATATCAATTCAACACATGAATGTTTTCAGTAGTTTTTATATATAGTTAAAAATGTGATTTTTATTATCGAACTATTTATTTCAAAATATGAATACCATTCAACACATGAATTTCTAAACAACGAATGAATATCAATTCAACACATGAATGTTTTCTATTCAATGAATAAATATAGTTTAAGCAAATGAAAATAATTCAAACACACGAATATTATTCAAAATTTCGGCAGCATAACGGCAGGGTAGTTACACTGGCACCGTCCCTAGTACGGCTCCTCGCTCTACCTTAAAACCTCGCGGTTTTTGACAATGGGGATCATGCATCTAGTTCGCACGCAGGAGGCATGTATATATTTATTTCATTTCCACAAACTAATCCTATGTGGTTTCAACCAAATATTTCACAACCACCAATGGGTATTTTTCAACCGCAATCAACCAATATCAATCACAAACAATCCCAAACAATCATTCAATTTTCACAGCCATTTCAACCAATAAATATCGTCCATGGTTTGTGGACGAGGGGGCGTATATATATATATATATATAGATATATATTTATAGATAGCAATTCACTTTCATTTCACACATATCTAATATTTTTAAAACAGAAATCTCACCAATAGCTATCCAACTTCACGACACTTCCTTTATAGAAATCTTCGCCTTTTGTCGCTTTCGCCCGTATTCTCTACACATGTAAAAATCGAATTTTTACTATGCTATTCAATATATAAAAATATGATTTTTACTTCGACTTTCAATATAAAAAAACTGATTTTTACTTCCGACTTTCGATATATAAAAATATGATTTTTACTTTAAAACAAAATCAGTTTTTATACTTTTTAAAAATTTCAGTTTTTATACTTTTTTAAAAATCCAGTTTTATACTTTTTAAAATTCAGTTTTATACTTTTTTTAAAAATCAGTTTTATACTTTTTACAAAATCAGTTTTTAATTCTGTTTAACATCAGTTTTTATTTTTAACAAAATCAGTTTTTAATTCTATTTAACATCAGTTTTAAAATCTAAAAAAAATCAGTTTAAATCCTTTTATAAAAACAGTTTTTTTTATACTTTAAAAATCAGTTTTTAATATTAAAACAAAATCAGTTTTTTACTCTTAAAACAAAATCAGTTTTTAATCTTAAAACAAAAATCAGTTTTTAATTCTGTTTTTATAAAATAAAAATAAAATAATAAAATAAAAGAAATACTTACAGAAAAAAAGGGGGGGGGGTTCCTTTGGTGGCGGTCGGCTTCAGCTTCGCGAGCGAGGGGGGGAAGATGTCGTCGGCGATTGCGATCTGGGGGGGGGGGCTTCGGGTATTCGATCGATGGAGGGTGGCGTCGAGGGATTCGTCGGCGTCTCGAGGGGGGGCGGCGATGTCTGGAGGGAGGCGCGTGATCTAATTTAGGTTTTTCCCTTTTTTTTTTTCTTCTGGTAAATGAATCGGGGGGGGCCAGAACGAAGATAAAGGGGGGGGAGGGAAATTATTTTTTTTATTATTATTTAATTATTAATTTTTTGCAAAAAGGTTGACTTTTACATACGACCTCGAAACGAGGCCCACCGCCTGTCGTCCATAGCGTTCTACCCCCATTCCGAACACAGTGGGATATGTATCGCAAGCCGATTTGGTTGTTACAATCAGTTTCCGTTGAATTTTCATTTAAATCAATATATTGAATTTTAAACGTACATTTCAAATTACCGGGGCCACATACTAACTAGAAAAATTCCCGAAAAATGTTTTCTAGCTTCGTATTGACGATACGGTCCTAACAAAACTAGTTTCGTCGAATTCTAAGACCGTTTGAAAAATGGCCAATTTCCAGTCGATTAAAATCAACTGAAACTGGTCAAACGCGTTTTCCATTGCCACGCTCACATATTGATTCGAAAAATTATGAAATTTGAAACCTAGCAATAACTTGACACTGCGGACCCAACAAAAGTGGTTTCGTCGAAATCCGAGGTCATCTGCAAAATGTCCATTTTTAAGGGCCTGAATTCCATAGCGACTATTCAGAATTTTCAACTGGACATACCTTTTGATTCCCGCTATCAAATTTCGATTGGTCGGATTCGTTAGAAAGATATTATCATTTAGATCCAAATGTTTTTGGTTTCACTAAAATCCGGATTGTTTTGCACCCGGTATATTCAATTTAAGTTTGAAATCGAATTATCGAACTACCGCGCCATTTTCAATTCTATATATAATTATAATTAATTATATTAGTTTTCAAATGTCGATTTCAACTCAGTTTTCATCGCCATTATTTAAAATATTTATTTTAAATATTTAAAATCCATTATTTTAGCCAATTTAAAATTTTTAAATTGGTTCAGATTTTCTGGGTCGTTACAATTTTCGTCCCCTTTGGTCATTCTATCAAACACCATCTTTGGGAATCTAGCTCTAATACAAGTTGTAAGGGGTGATCAATCCCTTTTAGTGGAAAACCCTAAATAGGATCTTGCAATGATATGATAAAACAAATATGTTCAAATAATTATCAATCACTATAAAAAATTGGAAAACAAGAGAGAACACATAATATTTATAGCAGTTCCACTATCGCGAGATAGTGTACATCCACTTTAGTGGGGAAAAGATTTTATTAATATTTAAGAGATTATAGAGTATTACAGTAGAGCGAAGAAATGAATAAATGACATAACAGATGATGAGGTTAACATTCACTGTGGCTCTCTTTATATAGAGAACAATTACTTGGGGATGAAGTAATGATTTATATAAATAAATCAATTCATGGAAGAATAATATACATATCATTCACATTAATTTTCTTGTCATAAGTTAATTGATAACATTCTCTTTTCTCCATTAATCAATTCTACCAATATGATTTCTTTCTGTTTCTTTCATGCACAAAAGGGTAACCAATATACCGATAATAACTCCAAAATATATTTAATTTTAAAAATATTATGTCACCAAAATTCTAATAATTACCACTATTCGGTGGATCTTGTCATGCCAGATCATTTTATCAAGATAGTAATGAGATTAGTAAATTAGAATCAATATTGAAATGGGCTCTTCCCTTAGATAGAACCCATTTAGTGTTTAAATACAATTTAAGGCATTTACTAAAAGACTAATGATGTCGATGATGTCATCATATAGTCGAAAGATGGATACAAAGCAGCACATCATGTAGTACGATTAACATATGGACTCTACTAGTGAGCGGATGCTGTGAGATGTCATTTTTTCCGTATTTTCTTCAAAAGGGTTGCGATGGTGTTCTTTACCTGGATTTCACCGATCTGCAAGGTACTTTTTATTAGCTAGCATGAAATTTTGTTGGACAATTCCGTTTACATACCACCTATTTTATGGACGTTATGTCATTATCTGACCTCTTCTAAGGGACATAAGAGTCATGAGGATTTCTTAACTATATTTAATACATCTGTAACATAAGTAAAGCTGAAGAGGAGGATGACACTGATCAGGGGGTTCATCCTAATACAAATATCTAGAGATAGCTAAAGATGAAGCTCCTCCAATAATGGGTGTATTATGCAGAAATGCGACACGGTTCGTGCGCTTATAGGAGAACAGTACCACCACCAGAAAATTTATTGTTGACAATCGGAAGAGGTGACCCAAAATAATGTTGCTTTGAAGATTTTCAGAGCAAATTCCAATAATATTGATGTCAGTATTGATAATAAGAACGGTGGATAGAACAGAACTACAATGGAGCCAGAGAAGAAATTTGAATTTTGGAAGATGTCCTATAATGCAGTGTATGGCTGCTATGCCCAGCCGAATAATTTTACTAAGAAAGTATACCTGGCTACTCAGGGTAACTTAACAACCTGAAACTTAGTGATTTGAATTTTTTTTAAAAATCAAAATTGAAGTATGGGTCATTGAATCTAGTACCTGCAAATAAGCACAAACTTTTCAATGATTTATAACTATAAATTTACAACGGAAAATATATTGGATATAAATATTTTGGAGGTGTTCAATCATTGGTTGAACCAAATTAACCAACCAAACCAATTTTTTTGTGGATTTGGTTTGACCATGAAACTATAAAGGTTTATACTAAACCTATAAAAAAATTAGTTTGGTTTTCAGTTCAAAAAAATTAATCGAACATTTATTACATATTTGGAATCATTTTTATATTAGTAGAGTCACCTAAATATATTTTAGTCATCATACGTAGGTCAAAATTAATACTAGAAATCTTATGTAACAACCCGAAAAATCAGAACCAATTAAAAAATTTTAATTTGGCTATTTTAAGGAATTTTGAATATTTAAAATAAATTCTTTTAAATAATAATGACCAAAAATCTATTTGGATCGAAGTTATAACGAATATATTTATTTTAATTATAAAACAAGCCCTGAAATGGCGCGGTAGTTTGAAAATTTGAATTCGAACTTTGACTGACTGTATAGGATGCAAAATAAAACGGATTTTAGTGAAACCAAAAATGTTTAAATCTGTTTATGAATATCTTTCTAATGAATCTGAAAAATCAAAATTTCATAGCGCAAATCAAAAGTTATGGCTAAATGAATTTTCAGAAAGGTTGCTATGGATATAATATAGCCCGTGAAAATAGACATTTTGCAAACGACCTCCATTTTCAATGAAATCACTTTTTGTCGAATTATTGCTAGATTCCAAATTCCATAATTTTTGGAGTTAATATGTGAGCATGGCAAAGGAAAATGTGTTAGGTAAATTTCAGTCAATTTGGATCGACCAGAAAATGGCCATTTTTCAAACGGTCTCCAAATTTGACGAAATCTGTTTTGTTGGTACTGTATCGTCCAGACATAGCTAAGTTTATTTTTCTGGGATTTTTGGGATCAATACGTGGACCCGGCAAATTGAAATGTACGTTCAAATCCATATTTGAATGATTTATATTTTAATTTGAAGAATAACTAACTGAAAAAGTTGAATGGGCTTACAAAATATATTCCATTGTGTTCAGATTGGGGATATTTAGCTAGGGGCGACAGTCGTTGGGTTTGGATTGGTGTTCGTATGAGGGAAGCGGTATTTTCGGATTTAATAAAATAAAATATATAAATAAAAAATTGGCCAATCAAAATTCACTTTCTCTCTCGTGAAACCCCGTTACCCCCCCCCCCCCATTCACGAATGACGGCGCCTCTTCAATACTTCCCGGCTTGATTTCTCCTTCCACACACAAAATCAGACCTCCCTCCAATTGAGAATTTTGTAGTGCTCCCCAAGAGCTTCAAATCCATACCAACTAGATGATTTATCGTTGTGTATATTAAGAGAATCACCTTCGTGAAGTTCTCCCCTTTCGAGCACCGCAGCCGACAGCACAGGCCACCGAAGTGGACCCCACCCCCAGTGCACGTGCGCCCTCCGTCCCTCTTCGATGCTACACCGCTCGATCATCCAACTGTTACACGGATTGATCGCAAATTCCAAACCTAGTTTGGAACCATTTGCTGAAGGGTACGGCCTTTGTTTATTTTAACTGATTTCGACAAATAAAAGCGTTGCAAACTTATAAAAATCATATCTTTTTGCTATGTGGTCGAAATTCAGTGAAACAAGAGACATTGACTCGTGTGGACGTCTTCTACATTATAGAAGAGACCGGAGAATTTTTGGAGCTTCCTACAATTTTTAGAGGAGTGGAATCCAATGTGAGATTTATAGATTATAAACGATATGGAATGGAGATGTATAAATCATACAATCGATGTATAAGTTATATAAGCGTTGTACACCTCATGTATAAGCGTTGTATAAATTATATGTGTGATGTATAAGTTATATATGCATTGTAAAAATTATATGTGCGTTGAAATGATATTGAAATGAAATCCCAATATATTTATGTACGTGTATATATATATATATATATATATATATATATATATATATTCTCCCCTCATCCACAGACCATGGACGATATATATTGGTTGTGTTGTTTGGATTTTGGTTCACGTGAAATTTGGTTGATAAATGCGAGTGATTGATAATGATTGTTTATGGTTGAAACAAAATTGGAAATGTTTGTGGAAAAATCCATTGGGATATGAAAATGATTGAAATATTTAGATTATTAGGATAAACCCCTTAGGGAACGCTGCGAGGCGTAAGGTAGTGCGAGGAGCTGTACTCGGACGGTACCGGTTTTTAACCCCCTGCCGTTATGCTATCAAATTTTTTTGAAATATATTCATGTGTTGGGAAAATATTCATGCTTGAAATAAATTGTTTTAACAACAAAAATACATTTTATTATATATGTACGAAGTGTTAAAAATAGTGATGTGTTGAAATGAATATTTGTTGAATAAAAATATTATTTTTATCACATATATGAAATGAAAATGGTTTGGAAATCGAAGAACAAATTATGTTTATATATATATATAATTAAAATAAATCAGATAACGAAGCTGAAGTTCGTATTTTGAAATTATGATTTTAAACGACTGTACCGGGAGATCCGACCGTCGGATTTTCCCGAAACCGAAACCATTGTGTCCGCTTTGAAAATATCTTTCCAATGATACCAAATTTGGAAAGATCCAACGGTTAGATTTTATGTAACGCTTAATCCAAATATGAATGAAAACAGCACTAGAATGAATTATATATATATATATAATTAAAATAAATCGAATAACGATGCTGCAGTTCGTATTATGAAATCGTAACTTCAAACGATTGTACCGAGAGATCCGACCGTCGGATTTTCCCAAAATGGGAACCATTGGATCCGTTTTGAAAATATCTCTATAATGATATAAAATTTGTAAAGATCCAAAGGTTAGATTATCATATATGTGTAAATCAAATCTGGAGAAAAACAGCGTCATGGTCGCGTTATGGCCTGAAGCGTTGTTTGAATAAATTGGTTATTTTTAAATAAATAAAAATAGCAATAAATCGTTATAAAATATTATAAACAATATGGAATGGAAATAAGCCAAATTTACCTGGTTCATTGGATATTTGATGGTTAAATGTGTTTCACGTGAAAATTACATTAATGAACTGAATTATGAATGTTAAATAATTTAACCATGGAAATGAATTGATTTGAATTCTTAATATACGTGAACTATTTGGAAAGGCCAAGTTAAATCTCATTTCAAATAATTGGTCGACGATTAGAGATCGACATTGAAGAAGGTGGTTGAAGACCGGAGGTCTTCACATCGTTCGGATGATTACTGATGTCTTGATTGGGAGGCATCCCAAGACAAGGTAATAAGTGGTGGTCGTCCAGACGTACTTGGAGATCGACCGGATGTGCGAGGGCCTCTCTCCTGTATTAGACATACAGGAGAGGAATAAGGTGCCTCCGATTTCGTTCAGACCCAGAACGGACTTGTAAATGGATGTGTGTCTGACGTTGTAGATTGACAACGTGGCATACATAGTTGCTAATATCAAGGCTTTTGTTGAAAAGCAGGGCTTTGTGGTTGATGATCAAAGCATGGGTTTAATACAGTTAGCTTTATGCATAGTGTTGATTCGCGAGCCTCACATTCCGGTATGAACCAGAAACAGGAGAGGACTGCAGGGAGAGCATGCGTTTCCTTTTAGCTAGGAGTGGTGTTTTGGGTTTTACACGCCCAGGCATTTTACTTATGTGGATGATGGATAAAGAGGCGCTTCAGTTATATCGGTCGCTACAGGGCCAATGGTTTGGTCGGTATATGACCAATTTATGCCCCATAGCGCGCGTAAACGCAGTGTTCAGGCATTTTAATCCACTCTGTGTGGATGGGCCCTGAAGATCCAAGGGTCGATGCATTCTGATCCTGACACATCGTAGGCTAGATTGTCTCGAAGTGGTAAGGATGATCCCTTTCCTTGATTCATGAAGGAAATCCAATTTCCAAATACGACATCGTGCAGTTTTGATTGTGTACCTATATATGGCGACATAGTGGTATGGGGCATTTATGCCGTCTAGGATTGATACTTATGATTGAAATTGATTTTGAAACATATAATCACTAGTAATAATATCAAATGCTTTTGTTTTATTCATATCAAGCATATTTTGGCCATTATAAGGTAAAACTCTATCCTCCGGTTTGCGTTGCATTGTGTGATGGGAACTGAGTCTTACAATGGCTTCATTTTTGTAAAAAGCATTGTGATGTTTAAATGATTTACTTGTTTCAAGCACTGGCAATTCAATGGAGTAAACCCGTTCCGTGTTAGCGGCGTGGTCCTGTGATTGGCCTTATTATTAAAATAAGTTAAGTAGATTTCTCGTAACAATCCCATGACTGACTCGTAGTTTGTTTCACTTGCAAACTCAGGTGCCCTATTTTCTACATGGGCAGCCTTGTATTCAGGTTTTAGCAGGCTCTTTCTGGATAGCTATGGAGCTGAACATGGATTCTATCACTTCTTTCTTTTTATGTTGTTCAGCTCTTGTTATACATATTATGTTTTGATTCCGCTGTAGACATTTTATGTAGAGCTAAAACTATATTTTGTACTAAGTGTGATCCTGTATACTGTGTAACTCTGATGATTATGTTTATCCAGTGTATTCTGTTGTACGTTATCTGGTGTATTTATTTATTCATGTTCTGTTGTTACCTGTTTATGTGTTATATTCCAAGTATTTCCCTTGCCACCATGGAACGGGGGTTTGGGGTCGTCACAACGTGGTATCAGAGCTTTGGTTAAGCTTAGTTCTGGAATATATCATATTAACGAACTCATCAGAAATAGAACCAGTTGTGTTTGAAGAAGTTGTTAGCTTACCTACGCGTAGAGAAATAGATTTCAAGATTGCTTTAATTCCAAATGCAAGGCCAGTAGTTCACTCTATTTGAAGAATGACCTTGAAGGAAAAAGAAGAATTAGACAATCAGACTCGGCAGCTTGTATGGAAGTGTCTATCGGGCCTAGTTTCTCTGATTGGGGTGCAGCAGTGGTGTTTGTCCCAAATTCAGACGGTACTCTTAGACTATGTGTGGATTATCGTGACTTGAACAAGTAGACTCTGAAGAAAAAATATCCATTGCCGCGGATTGATGATTTGTTGGATCGTCTGAATGGCGCACAAGTGTTTTCACGAATGGACCTAGCTACAGGTTTCCATCAACTTCGTATTGTCGAAGAGTGTGTTCCTTTGACAACATTTAGAGGTCCAGATTTATTCTACGAGTGGTTAGTAATGCCGTTCGGCTTATGTAACGCTCCAGCGTATTTTGTCGTTCTAACGAACAGAGTATTCAGAGAAGTATTGAATAAATTTGTATTGGTTTTCATTGACGACATATTGATTTTCTCTGAGTCAGAAAGCGAGCATGGATAACATTTGGAACAAGTGTTAGAAATTCTCAGAAAGAATGTTTTAAAGGCAAAGTTTTCCAAATGTATATTTTGGCAAGAAGAAGTCAAGTGTCTTGGCCACGTTGTATCAAAAGAAGGAATTTCTGTGGATCCCAGTAAGACCACAGCTATTCAAAATTGGAAGCAGCCAACTACGGCCACAGAAGTCAGAAGTTTTCTTGCATTGGCTAGTTATTATCGGAAGTTCGTTAAAGATTTTTCGAAGATCTCTAGTTCCCTAACAAAGCTTACAAAGAAACATTCAAGGTTCAATTGGACTCTAGAATGTGAGGCGGCTTTCCAAAAGCTGGAGTTAAGATTGACAATTACTCCAGTGTTAACAATTATTGATGGCAATCAAGACTTGAAAGTCTGGATAGATGCTTCGAAAGAAGGTCTTGGTGCATTATTAATGCAAAGAGGCCAAGTAGTCACTTATGCTAGTCGTCAGTTGAATTCGCATGAAAAGAATTACGCAACTTATGATCTTGAATTGTTAGCCATCGTGTTTGCTATGAAAATCTGGAGGTATTATCTATTGGTGAGAAATTTGAATTATGTACCGATCATCAATCATTAAAGTATTTATTCATCTAGAAGGATTTGAATATGTGGCAGCAACGTTGGCTTGAATTTCTCGCGGCATATGATCTTGATATTTTGTATACTTCGGGAAAAGCCAATGTTGTGGCTGAGGCGCTCAGCAAAAAGAATGTCAGTGCTATGCGTCCAACCATGTATGCAAGCATCCCTAGTTATGTAAATACTATATGCGTGCACGGCCATTCATCCATATGCAACATCCATATGATAACATATCAAGTTCAATTTACAAAAAAATACATATCTGTAAATGCGATATGAAAGCGTCTGAACTGATCTAGTGCCTAATACGTATGCATATGCATCCACGAGCAACAATTAGCAACCACTTGCAATCATCAACCATAACATGTTTCAAATACATGTTTACATCCATTGGCTTCTACCTAAGGATCGAGGATACGACCTAGGTGATATACTTTGGAAAGAGAGAAACAATTATGCGTAAAGATCCTAAAACAAAGAAATCAAGGATGCACCCTCATGGAAAAGGGTATGATGCTAGTATCTAGCCTTCTTGAGCTTTACTCCACTGTATCTTATCTAATTTAACTTCACGATTGTGAAGTTCCGGATCTCCATTTCCAAAATAAACAGATGTCAATCACGGTACCAAGTATATGTACTAAGATGATTAGAGGTTTCCCTCTTATCCACCCTGCCATAACTATAAGGGTCGAAAGATTACTATATGCTTTTTTTTAGAGTGCATGCCGCAACTATTCATCTCTCACGAAAACCATCCTAGTCGAACTCGACATTCCTCAAGTACAAGCCCCAAAGGCCTAAACCAATATCAGACAAGCACCCAAGGAATATCTCCTCCGAATTTAGACGATCTCCGTGAGATGATATAAGCAAACTCGATAGCTATTCTCAAATCCCTACTAACAAAAATAAACTGGTCGGACCACCAATTGGATTTGAGACTCTAGTGGGATCTTTCTACTATACAAGTACTATGGTGCAGAGACTCAACTATGGAAGTGGATATGAACAAATGAGAAGCGCTAGAACCTAAGGAAATAGTACGAACAGAAAACTAGACTCTTCCAACAGAACTTTACTACCTTTCTCCTAGGTATGCTTGGTGGTGAAAGTATGTACTTGCCCTTCTGAAAATCTTGTTCCTCGTTCTTGCCCTTATCCTTAATTATATACCCTATCATATCCTAGTAAAGATACTTCCTCTTGTCTTAGGTTTTATAATTTCTTCCTCCTCCGTGAGCTAAATCTACATCCATGAATTCCTCATCCTAGGGTTGTGCTCCTTAGCCAAACTCCTCATCCCCTTCTGTGTGTGTAGTCATGTTGACAAATCTCTCGAAAACTGCCTCCATCGTCCGGAAAACCCTATAAGCTTCGAAAGAAAACTGCCCGTAGATGAAACAACTACGGCTATGGATGGAAGCCGGGCACTACTTTGCCCTTCGATGAGGTTACCTCCCAGAAAGCCAGGAGCCCCAGAGACTCAAGAAAGAAGGAGACAAGAATTCAAACAGAGGAAGAGAAGATAGTGCGTATGGCTTTGGGGAATATGCCTTTAAAACAAATCTTTCTCTTGAAAATGCTTCTTTAAAAACCATTTTGAAAATAATTTTTCAAATCCTTTATCTGATCCGGTAACCTTCAACTCTGATACCACGTGTAACACCCCATGTCCGTTAGTGTCACTCACAAAGGGAATGCACTAAGTTCTGTGGAGCATTTAGGGTAAAAGATGCAGATAAATTACAAGACAGACAGAAATTAAACAGCGGAAAATAAAACTTTACTTTATTGATAAAATAGTTTGTACGATGATTTCTTTACAATATCAGAGTATCATCTGTCTTACAAAATAAAGAAGCATAAAACAACATTTATATTCCCCAATTTTAGCAAGAGCCAGCCATAGCATCTGAAAAGAGAATCCAAGCAAAACTTTGACAAATCTCCAAGCTGGGAAAGAGTGACAGTCCAACTTAACCTGAGCTATATTATTCCCTCCTTTTCTACTGGGGGGGGGGGAACGGAAGACAAGAAGACGAAAGAAAAACAGAGTCAGACATAAAGCCTGAGTAAGTTCAGTAACTTCTAGCATGTGAACATGGAAAACAAAACGACATGAATTAACTGAATACAAGATTACACCATGATGATAGGGTTGGCAAGATTAGACACAAGATAATCACGAGATATGCTAAGATAAGATAGACTGGATATGCTCTAATACTTTCTCCGCTTCGCTATTTCCTTGTTGTACTGGTTTTTATATCTCTGCACCGCATAACTAGTGTCCCAACTAGTAACGATAACGTGATCCCAATCCCTGTAGTTTCCATTGCCTTCAGGCATACATTTATTATTTGTTACTTGGATCTAAACTAAGGTTTTCTATCAAATGCTTTCTAGTTTCAACTAGAGTTTACGCTATCTGCTGAACGCTTTTCGGATACAGGGTTTATGCCCCCTAGTCCAATCGATGCCCCCAAGTCTAGGACACACTACCTAGAGTGGTATATGTTCCTATACTTCCCCACTCATGTATCGCGAACCGTTATCGCTTGTCTAGATGCACATGTCATGTAATGTGCAGTCCGAGTCCTGTGTCAGGGCAAGTCAAGGAATACAGAACTCGGTCGGGAGCTTTCAGATATCTGCCGATGCAGATGCTAAGGTCTGTTTTTATTCTAGTGGCTATGGTCCCACTTGACCCCTCCCTCAACTAATGAAAGGCACACCATGAAAAATGAGAACTATACGCCGGCCCCGGTGCCCCACTATCCTATGGCCATCCTCACCCATGACTAGATAGCAAGTATATGGTCTTTTGGAGTTCTCCGCCTTTCCGCTTCACGTATATCGATTGACTGAAGATGGATTGTAGACGACGAGTTGCTATAACCGGGCTACCGTTTTCTCGCCGAATCACGCCGGTCCATCCTAGTCTTTAGGTTGCCATATATTGCAACCAAGGCATACCCCTGGTTCTTCTACGCAGACCTTAACCTCTGTGAGCCTAAGAGGATCATCTGCAGCCTCACAGAGGGATACCAAGAGTACCCTCACGTCCCCTCGAAGCCTCGGGGTTCGCAACCCAATTCGTTGGAGCCTCCTTTTTACTCAAACGGACATTCGCTCCTTCCCGTGTTGTACTAAGAATTACTACTTAGTTTTACTAACTAAGATTTACCACTTAGTTTCCAGCATCGTTGTTTTCTTAACTAAGGTTTACTACTTAGTTCTCTTTCCCATCAATCTGGGTTGGTTAAGTGTCATTAGTCAATTCAAGTTAACTTAACCCTCTTTATTTATCCTGATAAAATGGTTAAGTGTTATCAGTAATTCATGTTGACTTAACCCGACCACAAACCAAGTTATATTGGTTAAGTATTACTTAACCCTACCCATTCATCATGTATTGGTTAAATGTTCCTTTTTAACTTAACCTTGCCCTTCTGTTTTAACTAACATGTTATTAATGGTTAAGTATTATCCCTTCATGTTTTAGACTTAACCCTATTCCTTTATCTCAATCCGATGGTTAAGTGTTCAAGTTTACTTAACCCTACAGTCTAGCCCAGCTAACATATCAAATTGGCTAAGTGTATTAAATCTTACTTAACCCCAACCTCTAGCCCAGTTAACATGTTAATTTGGCTAAGTGTATTAACTTTACTTAACCCCACCTTCTAGTCTAGTTAACATGTTAATTTGGATAAGTGTTTTCTTAGTTACTTATCCCCTACAAATCTTGTCTTGTTACGATGTTAAGTTTGGTTAAGTGTCCCTATGGACTTAGCCCTCCCATTCTAGCTTAACTGTATTAAGTTGGTTAAGTGTTCCTATGGACTTAACCCTCCCATTCTAGCTTAACTGCGTTAACTGTCTGTATGGACCTGACCCCACCCATTGGTTTGGTTATCATGTTGAATTGGTTAAGTGTCTTAGTTAACTTAACCCTACCATTCTTGCTTTAACTAAATTAAAGCCACGACCACTCACATTAGACAGATATTATTGCGAATACTGGATGTGTCGGTCGGTTCCGGGCAGGTTTACATCGCAACTCAGTCTAACCTCGGGTTAGGCATATTCGTGTTTTCTAAGTTCAAAGGGTTTTGATTAATTTTCAAATCAGGTTTTGAAAGAAACCATCCTGTCCGTTGGATCAGTTAGGGATAGCTAGGGAGAGCAGGAAACTTGTATTTTCCAAACACAAGCCTAGACACTATCCTCTCTGTCACCCTAGAACTTTCTGGTTTATTATTAAAAGAGATGTCGTTAACAAACCTTTAATTTGTCTAAATTAACATTTCCTCATTTAGGACAAATTCTATAAGTAAATTAATCCTAATTTACTTATTTCCCAATTACTCTTTTAATGTAAATTGTCAACATTTATTCCTATGGCCCATTTCCCTTCCTAAATCATATTTATGCTTTTTGGTATGTAAACTATACCAAATTAAGTGTCACTAACCATGATTTTGCTAAACCTGACAATTACTCCCAATTACGGCCTATTTCAAATTTATGCCGATATACTTATCATGCCAAATTAGCTAATCCAATTCTGATTTAACATTCTAGTTCCTGTCAAACTAGACTTATTATTCTAGTTCACAGTTCATGTAAATGCTAGATTTACACGTCAATACTAGATTCAAATTACACATCCTATAATTCATGTCAAATTTATCCAATTTGCATTTCTATGAACACGCCATAATACATGTTCCCAATTTATGCCAATTTCCAAGTTAAAACTACTTTTTTAGTAAATTTCATATTTTGCCCAAATCGTATTCCCACCGTTCG
The DNA here is from genome assembly GCA_030737875.1 of Allium sativum. Lineage (NCBI taxonomy): Eukaryota > Viridiplantae > Streptophyta > Magnoliopsida > Asparagales > Amaryllidaceae > Allium > Allium sativum. Next base: position 1,319,275 of record JASFAX010000036.1, on the reverse strand, counting down.
TATAATCATGATTCAATCTAGATTATAGATAAATCTAGATTCGTAGAAAATAGGAAATGAACCAAAGATGCTATGCAAAAGATAGACATAATAACTGGCATAAAAAGGGTTGAATAACGACGTCGGTTCAAGAACATGGGTAGACCTAACTTAATAGGTAAATTCCCAAGGTCTAAAACCAAGGAAAACCAAGAATAGACAGAATAGAGACGCAGGTTCAAGAACATGGGTAGACCTAACTTAATAGGTAAATTCCCAAGGTCTAAAACCAAAGATAACCAAGAATAGACAGAATAGATAATCGGGTTTAGACCCATCACAAAACTTAAGCAACACTTTCTTAGTCATGAATCACAGGTGTTTAATCACAGATGTCCTTGTTATGTCATAGGCAATAGTTTATATCTCCTAATCAAAGGCATAGGCTTAGTCAAGGAAATAATCCTCATAGTCACGGTCACAGTCACAGTCATAGGTTATGTTCATAGTCATAGGCAATGTCTATAGTCATAGGCAATATTCATAGTCACAGGCAAATGTTCATAGTCATAGGCATATGGTTTTAAGGTCCATAGTTTCATAGTCACGGTCTTATTTGTCCTCGAATCATAACAGTTCTTAATTAGGTTCAAGAGTATAGGCACTGATTCGAATAGAGAGAGAGAGAGATTTGGCATATTCTTTTATTCTTTTAATTTCATGTCACGAACAGAGAAAAACGTTCAAATCTAAAAAGTAACTGACTTACAGAGATTAGGTTAGAACAGAAAGATGGCGTCGCTATGATTCGTAGAAAAACAGTCGTTTGAATCTTCGTTTGAATCCTAGCTTGAATCTCCTCTTTGAAATTCTTTGAGCAGCACCTCCTCGTCTTGATTTATTTTATATATTATTTTATTTATTATTTAATTAAGAGGAGGAGAAGAAGCCATGTCTAACAAGAATCTTTGCAGCATAAAGGTAGAGAAGAATTGTGAATAGAGAAGGAGTCTAAGGCTGTTTATATAGTGTTACGCGGACGAATCTGGTCAGAATGGCGTCTAGATACAGAAGAACGAACTAGGTGCAGAAAACAGAAAAAAGCAGGGGGGGTCGACCCCCAGGTCGACTACCCAGTCGACCTGGGTGCCTTGGGCGGGAAAATTCCCGCCCTGCCCAATCTGGGTCTGTTTTTGAATTTCGAACTCGACCAGTTTTGAAATCTGAACTTCGCTGAATCTTCCGGAGGCCATATCTTCCTCATACGGACTCCGATTTATGCAAACTCGGGCTCCTTTTCATGCAGAATTCCGAGACGAACGTAATGGCGCAGCCCGTTTCCCTTGATTTTGATTTTGATTTTAACTTTTAATTCTGCCCTGGATTGTGAATCCTAGTGTTATAGAATTACGGGGTGTTTCATTCTCCCTCACTTAAAAGGATTTCGTCCCCGAAATCTTCAAGTTGGGAAGAATGTGTCCTACAACCCAATAACCGATCTACTCAACCATTCACTAACAGGCATCCATTGTCCTTAAAAGATTTCTAATGCTTTCATGTTCATATGCATAGTGTGTGTATATGTCTTTATCTACTGTAAAATCAGGCGGTCTACTGATTCAGTCAACCTCCTTAATGCGAGTCATGTCAGTGCTATGCGTCCAACCATGTATGCAAGCATCCCTAGTTATGTAAATACTATATGCATGCACGACCATTCATCCATATGCAACACCCATATGATAACATATCAAGTTCAATTTACAAACAAATACATATCTGTAAATGCAATATGAAAGCGTCTGAACTGATCTAGTGCCTAATACGTATGCATATGCATCCACGAGCAACCATTAGCAACCACTTGCAATCATCAACCATAACATGTTTCAAATACATGTTTACATCCATTGGCTTCTACCTAAGGATTGAGGATACGACCTAGGTGATATACTTTGGAAGGAGAGAAACAATTATGCGTAAAGCTCCTAAAACAAAGAAATCAAGGATGCGCCCTCAAGGAAAAGGGTACGATGCTAGTATCTAGCCTTCTTGAGCTTTACTCCACTGTATCTTATCTAATTTAACTTCACGATTGTGAAGTTCCGGATCTCCATTTCCAAAATAAACAGATGTCAATCACAGTACCAAGTATATGTACTAAGATGATTAGAGGTTTCCCTCTTATCCACCATGCCATAACTATAAGGGTCGAAAGATTACTATGTGCTTTTTTTTAGAGTGCATGCCGCAACTATTCATCTCTCACGCAAACCATCCTAGTCGAACTCGACACTCCTCAAGTACAAGCCCCAAAGGCCTAAACCAATATCAGACAAGCACCCAAGGAATATCTCCTCCGAATTTAGACGATCTCCGTGAGATGATATAAGCAAACTCGATAGCTATTCTCAAATCCCTACTAACCAAAAATAAACTGGTCGGACCACCAATTGGATTTGAGACTCTAGTGGGATCTTTCTAATATACAAGTACTATGGTGCAGAGACTCAACTATGGAAGTGGATATGAACAAATGAGAAGCGCTAGAACCTAAGGAAATAGTACGAACAGAAAACTAGACTCTTCCAACAGAACTTTACTACCTTTCTCCTAGGTATGCTTGGTGGTGAAAGTATGTACTTGCCCTTCTGAAAATCTTGTTCCTCGTTCTTGCCCTTATCCTTAATTATATACCCTATCATATCCTAGTAAAGATACTTCCTCTTGTCTTAGGTTTTATAATTTCTTCCTCCTTCGTGAGCTAAATCTACATCCATGAATTCCTCATCCTAGGGTTGTGCTCCTTAGCCAAAATCCTCATCCCCTTCTGTGTGTAGTCATGTTGACGAATCTCTCGAAAACTGCCTCCATCGTCCGGAAAACCCTATAAGCTTCGAAAGAAAACTGCCCGTAGATGAAACAACTACGGCTATGGATGGAAGCCGGGCATTACTTTGCCCTTCGATGAGGTTACCTCCCAGAAAGACAGGAGCCCCAGAGACTCAAGAAAGAAGGAGACAAGAATTCAAACAGAGGAAGAGAAAATAGTGCGTATGGCTTTGGGGAATATGCCTTTAAAACAAATCTTTCTCTTGAAAATGCTTCTTTAAAAACCGTTTTGAAAATAATTTTTCAAATCCTTTATCTGATCCGGTAACCTTCAGCTCTGATACCACGTGTAACACCCCATGTCCGTTAGTGTCACTCACAAAGAGAATGCACTAAGTTCTGTGGAGCATTTAGGGTAAAAGATGCAGATAAATTACAAGACAGACAGAAATTAAATAGCGGAAAATAAAACTTTATTGATAAAATAGTTTGTACGATGATTTCTTTACAATATCAGAGTATCATCTGTCTTACAAAATAAAGAAGCATAAAACAACATTCATATTCCCCAATTTTAGAAAGAGCCAGCCATAGCATCTGAAAAGAGAATCCAAGCAAAACTTTGACAAATCTCCAAGCTGGGAAAGAGTGACAGTCCAACTTAACCTGAGCTATATTATTCCCTCCTTTTCTACCTGGGGGGAAACGGAAGACAAGAAGACGAAATAAAAACAGAGTCAGACATAAAGCCTGAGTAAGTTCAGTAACTTCTAGCATGTGAACATGGAAAACAAAACGACATGAATTAACTGAATACAAGATTACACCATGATGATAGGGTTGGCAAGATTAGACACAAGATAATCACGAGATATGCTAAGATAAGATAGACTGGATATGCTCTAATACTTTTGCCGCTTCGCTATTTCCTTGTTGTACTGGTTTCTATATCTCTGCACCGCATAACTAGTGTCCCAACTAGTAACGATAACGTGATCCCAATCCATGTAGTTTCCATTGCCTTCAGGCATACATTTATTATTTGTTACTTGGATCTAAACTAAGGTTTTCTATCAAGTGCTTTCTAGTTTTAACTAGAGTTTACGCTATCTGCTGAACGCTTTTCGGATACAGGGTTTATGCCCCCTAGTCCAATCGATGCCCCCAAGTCTAGGACACACTACCTAGAGTGGTATATGTTCCTATACTTCCCCACGCATGTATCGCGAACCGTTATCGCTTGTCTAGATGCACATGTCCTGTAATGTGCAGTCTGAGTCCTGTGTCAGGGCAAGTCAAGGAATACAGAACTCAGTCGGGAGCTTTCAGATATCTGCCGATGCAGATGCTAAGGTCTGTTTTTATTCCAGTGGCTATGGTCCCACTTGACCCCTCCCTCAACTAATGAAAGGCATACCTTGAAAAATGAGAACTATACGCCGGCCCCGGTGCCCCACTATCCTATGGCCATCCTTACCCATAACTAGATAGCAAGTACATGGTCTTTTGGAGTTCTCCGCCTTTCCGCTTCACGTATCTCGATTGACTGAAGATGGATGGTAGACGACGAGTTGCTATCACCGGGCTACCGTTTTCTCGCCGAATCACGCCGGTCCATCCTAGTCTTTAGGTTGCCATATATTGCAACCAAGGCATACACCTGGTTCTTCTACGCAGACCTTAACCTCTGTGAGCCCAGGAGGATCATCTGCAGCCTCACAGAGGGATACCAAGAGTACCCTCACGTCCCCCGAAGCCTCGGGCTTCGCAACCCAATTTGTTGGAGCCTCCTTTTTACTCAAACGGACATTCGCTCCTTCCCGTGTTATACAAAGAATTACAACTTAGTTTTATTAACTAAGATTTACCACTTAGTTTCCAGCATCGTTGTTTTATCAACTAAGGTTTACTACTTAGTTCTCTTTCCCGTCAATCTGGGTTGGTTAAGTGTCATTAGTCAATTCAAGTTAACTTAACCCTCTTTATTTATCCTGATAAACTGGTTAAGTGTTATCAGTAATTCATGTTGACTTAACCCGATCACAAACCAAGTTATATTGGTTAAGTATTACTTAACCCTACCCGTTCATCATGTATTGGTTAAATGTTCCTTTTTAACTTAACCTTGCCCGTCTGTTTTAACTAACATGTTATTAATGGTTAAGTATTATCCCTTCATGTTTTAGACTCAACCCTATTCCTTTATCTCAATCCGATGGTTAAGTGTTCAAGTTTACTTAACCCTATAGTCTAGCCCAACTAACATATCAAATTGGTAGGTGTATTAAATCTTACTTAACCCCAACCTCTAGCCCAGTTAACATGTTAATTTGGCTAAGTGTATTAACTTTACTTAACCCCACCTTCTTGTCTAGTTAACATGTTAATTTGGATAAGTGTTTTCTTAGTTACTTATCCCCTACAAATCTTGTCTTGTTACGATGTTAAGTTTGGTTAAGTGTCCCTATGGACTTAGCCCTCCCATTCTAGCTTAACTGTATTAAGTTGGTTAAGTGTTCCTATGGACTTAACCCTCCCATTCTAGCTTAACTGCGTTAACTGTCTGTATGGACCTAACCCCACCCATTGGTTTGGTTATCATGTTGAATTGGTTAAGTGTCTTAGTTAACTTAACCCTACCATTTTTGCTTTAACTAAATTAAAGCCACGACCACTCACATTAGACAGATATTATTGCGAATACTGGATGTGCCGGTCGGTTCCGGGCAGGTTTACATCGCAACTCAGTCTAACCTCGGGTTAGGCATATTCGTGTTTTCTAAGTTCAAAGGGTTTTGATTAATTTTCAAATCAGGTTTTGAAAGCAACCATCATGTCCGTCGGATCAGTTAGGGATAGCCAGGGAGAGCAGGAAACTTGTATTTTCCAAACACAAGCCTAGACACTATCCTCTCTGTCACCCTAGAACTTTCTGGTTTATTATTAAAAGAGATGTCGTTAACAAACCTTTAATTTGTCTAAATTAACATTTCCTCATTTAGGACAAATTCTATATGTAAATTAATCCTAATTTACTTATTTCCCAATTACTCTTTTAATGTAAATTGTCAACATTTATTCCTATGGCCCATTTCCCTTCCTAAATCATATTTATGCTTTTTGGTATGTAAACTATACCAAATTAAGTGTCACTAACCATGATTTTGCTAAACCTGACAATTACTCCCAATTATGGCCTATTTCAAATTTATGCCAATATACTTATCATGCCAAATTAGCTAATCCAATTCTGATTTAACATTCTAGTTCCTGTCAAACTAGACTTATTATTCTACTTCACAGTTCATGTAAATGCTAAATTTACACGTCAATACTAGATTCAAATGACACATGCTATAATTCATGTCAAATTTATCCAATTTGCATTTCAATGAACATGCCATAATACATGTTCCCAATTTATGCCAATTTCCAAGTTAAAACTACGTTTTTAGTAAATTTCATATTTTTCCCAAATCGTATTCCCACCGTTCGTATAATCGTGATTCAATCTAGATTATAGATAAATCTAGATTCGTAGAAAATAGGGAATGAACCAAAGATGCTATGCAAAAGATAGACATAATAACTGGCATAAAAAGGGTTGAATAACGACGTCGGTTCAAGAACATGGGTAGACCTAACTTAATAGGTAAATTCCCAAGGTCTAAAACCAAGGAAAACCAAGAATAGACAGAATAGAGACGCAGGTTCAAGAACATGGGTAGACCTAACTTAATAGGTAAATTCCCAAGGTCTAAAACCAAAGATAACCAAGAATAGACAGAATAGATAATCGGGTTTAGACCCGTCACAAAACTTAAGCAACACTTTCCTAGTCATGAATCATAGGTGTTTAATCACAGCTGTCCTTGTTATGTCATAGGCAATAGTTTATATCTCCTAATCAAAGGCATAGGCTTAGTCAAGGAAATAATCCTCATAGTCACAGTCATAGGTAATGTTCATAGTCATAGGCAATGTCCATAGTCATAGGCAATATTCATAGTCATAGGCAAATGTTCATAGTCATAGGCATTTGGTTTTAAGGTCCATAGTTTCATAGTCACGGTCTTTTTTGTCCTCGAATCATAATAGTTCTTAATTAGGTTCAAGAGTATAGGCACTGATTCGAATAGAGAGAGAGAGATTTGGCATATTCTTTTATTCTTTTAATTTCATGCCACGAACAGAGAAAAACGTTCAAATCCAAAAAGTAACTGACTTACAGAGATTAGATTAGAACAGAAAGATGGCGTCGCTATGATTCGTAGAAAAACATTCGTTGAAGTCGTTTGAATCTTCACTTGAATCCTAGCTTGAATCTCCTCTTTGAAAGTCTTTGAGCAGCACCTCCTCGTCTTGATTTATTTTATATATTATTTTATTGATTATTTAATTAAGAGGAGGAGAAGAAGCCATGTCTAACAAGAATCTTTGCAGCATAAGGGTAGAGAAGAATTGTGAATAGAGAAGGAGTCTAGGGCTGTTTATATAGTGTTAGGCGGACGAATCTGGCCAGAATGGCGTCTAGATACAGAAGAACGAACTAGGTGCAGAAAACAGAAAAAAGCAGGGGGGTCGACCCCCAGGTCGACTACCCAGTCGACCTGGGTGACCCAGGTCGACTGCCCAGTCGACCTGGGTGCCTTGGGCAGGAAAATTCCCGCCCTGCCCAATCTGGGTCTGTTTTTGAATTACGAACTCGACCAGTTTTGAAATCTGAACTTCGCTGAATCTTCCGGAGGCCATATCTTCCTCATATGGACTCCGATTTACGCAAACTCGGACTCGTTTTCATGCAGAATTCCGAGACGAACGCAATGGCACAGCCCGTTTCCCTTGATTTTGATTTTAACTTTTAATTCTGCCCTGGTTTGTGAATCCTAGTGTTACAGAATTACGGGGTGTTACATTCTCCCCCACTTAAAAGGATTTCGTCCCCGAAATCTTCAAGTTGGGAAGAATGTGTCCTACAACCCAATCACCCATCTACTCAACCATTCACTCACATGCATCCATTGTCCTTAAAAGATTTCTAATGCTTTCATGTTCATATGCATAGTGCGCGTATATGTCTTTATCTACTGTAAAATCAGGCGGTCTACTGATTCAGTCGACCTCCTTAATGCGAGTCATGTCAGTGCTATGCGTCCAACCATGTATGCAAGCATCCCTAGTTATGTAAATACTATATGCGTGCACAGCCATTCATCCATATGCAACACCCATATGATAACATATCAAGTTCAATTTACAAACAAATACATATCTGTAAATGCAATATGAAAGCGTCTGAACTGATCTAGTGCCTAATACGTATGCATATGCATCCACGAGCAACCATTAGCAACCACTTGCAATCATCAACCATAACATGTTTCAAATACATGTTTACATCCATTGGCTTCTACCTAAGGATCGAGGATACGACCTAGGTGATATACTTTGGAAAGAGAGAAACAATTATGCGTAAAGCTCCTAAAACAAAGAAATTAAGGATGCACCCTCAAGGAAAAGGGTATGATGCTAGTATCTAGCCTTCTTGAGCTTTACTCCACTGTATCTTATCTAATTTAACTTCACCATTGTGAAGTTCCGGATCTCCATTTCCAAAATAAACAGATGTCAATCACGGTACCAAGTATATGTACTAAGATGATTAGAGGTTTCCCTCTTATCCACCATGCCATAACTATAAGGGTCGAAAGATTACTATGTGCTTTTTTTAGAGTGCATGCCGCAACTATTCATCTCTCACGCAAACAATCCTAGTCGAACTCGACATTCCTCAAGTACAAGCCCCAAAGGCCTAAACCAATATCAGACAAGCACCCAAGGAATATCTCCTCCGAATTTAGACGATCTCCGTGAGATGATATAAGAAAACTCGATAGCTATTCTCAAATCCCTACTAACCAAAAATAAACTGGTCGGACCACCAATTGGATTTGAGACTCTAGTGGGATCTTTCTACTATACAAGTACTATGGTGCAAAGACTCAACTATGGAAGTGGATATGAACAAATGAGAAGCGCTAGAACCTAAGGAAATAGTACGAACAGAAAACTAGACTCTTCCAACAGAACTTTACTACCTTTCTCCTAGGTATGCTTGGTGGTGAAAGTATGTACTTGCCCTTCTGAAAATCTTGTTCCTCGTTCTTGCCCTTATCCTTAATTATATACCCTATCATATCTTAGTAAAGATACTTCCTCTTGTCTTAGGTTTTATAATTTCTTCCTCCTTCGTGAGCTAAATCTACATCCATGAATTCCTCATCCTAGGGTTGTGCTTCTTAGCCAAACTCCTCATCCCCTTCTGTGTGTAGTCATGTTGACAAATCTCTCGAAAACTGCCTCCATCGTCCGGAAAACCATATAAGCTTCGAAAGAAAACAGCCCGTAGATGAAACAACTACGGCTATGGATGGAAGCCGGGCACTACTTTGCCCTTCGATGAGGTTACCTCCCAGAAATCCAGGAGCCCCAGAGACCCAAGAAAGAAGGAGACAAGAATTCAAACAAAGGAAGAGAAGATAGTGTGTATGGCTTTGGGGAATATGCCTTTAAAACAAATCTTTTCTCTTGAAAATGCTTCTTTAAAAACCGTTTTGAAAATAATTTTTCAAATCCTTTATCTGATCCGGTATCCTTCAACTCTGATACCACGTGTAACACCCCATGTCCGTTAGTGTCACTCACAAAGGGAATGCACTAAGTTCTGTGGAGCATTTAGGGTAAAAGATGCAGATAAATTACAAGACAGACAGAAATTAAACAACGGAAAATAAAACTTTACTTTATTGATAAAATAGTTTGTACAATGATTTCTTTACAATATCAGAGTATCATCTGTCTTACAAAATAAAGAAGCATAAAACAACATTTATATTCCCCAATTTTAGCAAGAGCCAGCCATAGCATCTGAAAAGAGAATCCAAGCAAAACATCGACAAATCTCCAAGCTGGGAAAGAGTGATAGTCAAACTTAACCTGAGCTATATTATTCCCTCCTTTACTACCTAGGGGGGAAACGGAAGACAAGAAGACGAAAGAAAAACAGAGTCAGACATAAAGCCTGAGTAAGTTCAGTAACTTCTAGCATGTGAACATGGAAAACAAAACGACATGAATTAACTGAATACAAGATTACACCATGATGATATGGTTGGCAAGATTAGACCCAAGATAATCACGAGATATGCTAAGATAAGATAGACTGGATATGCTCTAATACTTTCGCCGCTTCGCTATTTCTTTTTTGTACCGGTTTCTATATCTCTGCACCGCATAACTAGTGTCCCAACTAGTAACGATAACGTGATCCCAATCCCTGTAGTTTCCATTGCCTTCAGGCATACATTTATTATTTGTTACCTGGATCTAAACTAGGGTTTTCTATCAAGTGCTTTCTAATTTCAACTAGAGTTTACGCTATCTGCTGAACGCTTTTCGGATTCAGGGTTTATGCCCCCTAGTCCAATCGATGCCCCCAAGTCTAGGACACACTACCTAGAGTGGTATATGTTCCTATACTTCCCCACGCATGTATCGCGAACCGTTATCGCTTGTCTAGATGCACATGTCCTGTAATGTGCAGTCCGAGTCCTGTGTTAGGGCAAGTCAAGGAATACAGAACTTGGTCGGGAGCTTTCAGATATCTGCCGATGCAGATGCCAAGGTCTGTTTTTATTCCAGTGGCCATGATCCCACTTGACCCCTCCCTCAACTAATGAAAGGCACACCTTGAAAAATGAGAACTATACGCCGGCCCCGGTGCCCCACTATCCTATGGCCATCCTCACCCATAACTAGATAGCAAGTATATGGTCTTTTGGAGTTCTCCGCCTTTCCGCTTCACGTATCTCGATTAACTGAAGATGGATGGTAGACGACGAGTTGCTATCACCGAGCTACCGTTTTCTCGCCGAATCACGCCGGTCCATCCTAGTCTTTAGGTTGCCATATATTGCAACCAAGGCATATCCCTGGTTCTTCTACGCAGACCTTAACCTCTGTGAGCCCAGGAGGATCATCTGCAGCCTCACAGAGGGATACCAAGAGTACCCTCACGTCCCCTCGAAGCCTCGGGCTTCGCAACCCAATTCGTTGGAGCCTCGTTTTTACTCAAACGGACATTCGCTCCTTCCCGTGTTATACTAAGAATTACTACTTAGTTTTATTAACTAAGATTTACCACTTAGTTTCCAGCATCGTTGTTTTCTTAACTAAGGTTTACTACTTAGTTCTCTTTCTCGTCAATCTGGGTTGGTTAAGTGTCATTAGTCAATTCAAGTTAACTTAACCCTCTTCATTTATCCTGATAAACTGGTTAAGTGTTATCAGTAATTCATGTTGACTTAACCCGACCACAAACCAAGTTATATTGGTTAAGTATTACTTAACCCTACCCGTTCATCCTGTATTGGTTAAATATTCCTTTTTAACTTAACCTTGCCCGTCTATTTTAACTAACATGTTATTAATGGTTAAGTATTATCCCTTCATGTTTTAGACTTAACCCTATTCCTTTATCTCAATCCGATGCTTAAGTGTTCAAGTTTACTTAACCCTACAGTCTAGCCCAGCTAACATATCAAATTGGCTAAGTGTATTAAATCTTACTTAACCCCAACCTCTAGCCCAGTTAACATGTTAATTTGGCTAAGTGTATTAACTTTACTTAACCCCACCTTCTTGTCTAGTTAACATGTTAATTTGGATAAGTGTTTTCTTAGTTACTTATCCCCTACAAATCTTGTCTTGTTACGATGTTAAGTTTGTTTAAGTGTCCCTATGGACTTAGCCCTCCCATTCTAGCTTAACTGTATTAAGTTGGTTAAGTGTTCCTATGGACTTAACCCTCCCATTCTAGCTTAACTGCGTTAACTGTCTGTATGGACCTGACCCCACCCATTGGTTTGGTTATCATGTTGAATTGGTTAAGTGTCTTAGTTATCTTAACCCTACCATTCTTGATTTAACTAAATTAAAGCCACGACCACTCACATTAGACAGATATTGTTGTGAATACTGGATATGCCGGTCGGTTCCGGGCAGGTTTACATCGCATCTCAGTCTAACCTTGGGTTAGGCATATTCGTGTTTTCTAAGTTCAAAGGGTTTTGATTAATTTTCAAATCAGGTTTTGAAAGCAACCATCCAGTCCGTCGGATCAGTTAGGGATAGCCAGGGAGAGCAGGAAACTTGTATTTTCCAAACCCAAGCCTAGACACTATCCTCTCTGTCACCCTAGAACTTTCTGGTTTATTATTAAAAGAGATGTCGTTAACAAACCTTTAATTTGTCTAAATTAACATTTCCTCATTTAGGACAAATTCTATAAGTAAATTAATCCTAATTTACTTATTTCCCAATTATTCTTTTAATGTAAATTGTCAACATTTATTCCTATGGCCCATTTCACTTCCTAAATCATATTTATGCTTTTTGGTATGTGAATTATACCAAATTAAGTGTCACTAACCGTGATTTTGCTAAACCTGACAATTACTCCCAATTATGGCCTATTTCAAATTTATGCCAATATACTTATCATGCCAAATTAGCTAATCCAATTCTGATTTAACATTCTAGTTCCTGTCAAACTAGACTTATTATTCTACTTCACAGTTCATGTAAATGCTAAATTTACACGTCAATACTAGATTCAAATGACACATGCTATAATTCATGTCAAATTTATCCAATTTGCATTTCTATGAACATGCCATAATACATGTTCCCAATTTATGCCAATTTCCAAGTTAAAACTACGTTTTTAGTAAATTTCATATTTTTCCCAAATCGTATTCCCACCGTTCGTATAATCGTGATTCAATCTAGATTATAGATAAATCTAGATTCGTAGAAAATAGGGAATGAACCAAAGATGCTATGCAAAAGATAGACATAATAACTGGCATAAAAAGGGTTGAATAACGACGTCGGTTCAAGAACATGGGTAGACCTAACTTAATAGGTAAATTCCCAAGGTCTAAAACCAAGGAAAACCAAGAATAGACAGAATAGAGACGCAGGTTCAAGAACATGGGTAGACCTAACTTAATAGGTAAATTCCCAAGGTCTAAAACCAAAGATAACCAAGAATAGACAGAACAGATAATCGGGTTTAGACCCGTCACAAAACTTAAGCAACACTTTCCTAGTCATAAATCACAGGTGTTTAATCACAGATGTCCTTGTTATGTCATAGGCAATAGTTTATATCTCCTAATCAAAGGCATAGGCTTAGTCAAGGAAATAATCCTCATAGTCACAGTCACAGTCATAGGCAATGTTCATAGTCATACGCAATGTCCATAGTCATAGGCAATATTCATAGTCATAGGCAAATGTTCATAGTCATAGGCATATGGTTTTAAGGTCCATAGTTTCATAGTCACGGTCTTATTTTTCCTTGAATCATAACAGTTCTTAATTAGGTTCAAGAGTATAGGCACTGATTCGAATAGAGAGAGAGAGATTTGGCATATTCTTTTATTCTTTTAATTTCATGTCACGAACAGAGAAAAACATTCAAATCTAAAAAGTAACTGACTTACAGAGATTAGATTAGAACAGAAAGATGGCGTCGCTATGATTCGTAGAAAAACAGTCGTTGAAGTCGTTTGAATCTTCACTTGAATCCTAGCTTGAATCTCCTCTTTGAAAGTCTTTGAGCAGCACCTCCTCGTCTTGATTTATTTTATATATTATTTAATTAAGAGGAGGAGAAGAAGCCATGTCTAACAAGAATCTTTGCAGTATAAGGGTAGAGAAGAATTGTGAATAGAGAAGGAGTCTAGGGCTGTTTATATAGTGTTAGGCGGACGAATCTGGTCAGAATGGCGTCTAGATACAGAAGAACGAACTAGGTGCAGAAAACAGAAAAAAGAAGGGGGGTCGACCCCCAGGTCGACTACCAAGTCAACCTGGGTGACCCAGGTCGACTACCCAGTCGACCTGGGTGCCCCAGGTCGACTACCCAGTCGACCTGGGTGCCTGGGGCGGGAAAATTCCCGCCCTGCCCAATCTGGATCTGTTTTTGAATTTCGAACTAGACCAGTTTTGAAATCTGAACTTCGCTGAATCTTCCGGAGGCCATATCTTCCTCATACGGACTCCGATTTACGCAAACTCGGACTCTTTTTCATGCAGAAATCCGAGATGAACGCAATGGCGAAGCCCGTTTCCCTTGATTTTGATTTTAACTTTTAATCCTGCTCTAGTTTGTGAATCCTAGTGTTACAGAATTACGGGGTGTTACAATATAAATAAAAAAAATTGACCAATCAAAATTCACTTTCTCTCTCGTGAAAACCCGCTACCCTCCCCCCCCCATTCATGAACAACGGCACCTCTTCAATACTTCCCGGCTTGATTTCTCCTTCCACGCCCAAAATCAGACCTCCCTCCAGTTGAGAATTTTGTAGTGCTCCCCAAGAGCTTCAAATCCATACCAGCTAGAAGATTTATCGTTGTGTATATTGACAGAATCACCTTCGTGAAGTTCTCCCCTTTCGAGTGCCGCCGCCGACAGCATAGGCCACCGAAGTGGACCTCACCCCCCTGCGCATGTGCGCCCTCCGTCCCTCTTCGACGCTACACCGCCAGATCGTCCAACCATTACACGGATTGATCGCAAATTCCAAACCTAGTTTGGAACCATTTGCTGAAAGGTACGACCTTTGTCTATTATAACTGATTTCGACAAATAAAAGCGTTGCGAACTTATAAAAATTATATCTTTTTGCTATGTGGTCGAAATTCAGTGAAACAAGAGACATTGGACTCATGTGGATGTCTTCTACATTTTAGAAGAGACCAGAGAATTTTTGGAGCTTCCTACAATTTTTGGAGGAGTGGAATCCAATGTGAGATTTCTAAATTATAAACGATATGGAATGGCGATGTATAAATCATATAATCGATGTATAAGTTATATAAGCGTTGTACACCTTATGTATAAGCGTTGTATAAATTATATGTGTGATGTATAAGTTATATATGCGTTGTAAAAATTATATGTGTGTTGAAATGATATTGAAATGAAATCCAAATATATTTATATACGTATATCTATATCTATATCTATATATATATATATATATTCTCCCCTCATCCACAGACCATGGACGATATATATGGGTTGTGATTGTTTGGATTTTGGTTGACGTGAAATTTGGTTGATAAATGCGAATGGTTGATAATGATTGTTTGCGGTTGAAACAAAATTGGAATTGTTTGTGGAAAAATCCATTGGGATATGAAAATGATTGAAATATTTAGATTATTAGGATAAGCCCCTTAGGGAACGCTGCGAGGCGTAAGGTAGTGCGAGGAGCCGTATTTGGGACGGTGCGAGCTTTTAACCCCCTACCGTTATGCTACCGAATTTTTTTGAAATATATTCATGTGTTGGGAAAATATTCATGTTTGAAATAAATTGTTTTAACAACAAAAATCACATTTTATTATATATACGAAGTGTTAAAAATAGTCATGTGTTGAAATAAATATTTGTTAAATAAAAATATTATTTTTATCAGATATATGAAATGAACATGGTTTGGAAATCGAAGAACGGATTATATATATAATTAAAATAAATCGGATAACGAAGCTGAAGTTCGTATTTTGAATACCTGATTTTAAACGACTGTCCAGGAGATCCGACCGTCGGATTTTCCCAAAACCAAAGCCGTTGGGTCCTCTTTGAAAATATCTTTCCAATGATACCAAATTTGCAAAGATCCAACGGTTAGATTTTGTGAAATGTTTAACCCAAATCTGAATGAAAACAGCGACAAAATGAATTATATATATATAATTAAAATAAATCGAATAACGATGCTGTAGTTCGTATTTTTAAATCGTAACTTCAAACGATTATACCGGGCGATCCGACCGTCGAATTTTCCAGACACAGGAACCATTGGATCCGTTTTGAAAAGATCTTTCTAATGATATAAAATTTGTAAAGATCCAACGGTTAGATTTTCAGATATGTGTAAATCAATTCTGGAGAAAAACAGTGCCATGGCCGCGTTATGGCCTGAAGCATCGTTTGAATAAATTGGCTATTTTTAAATAAATAAAAATAGCGATAAATCATTATAAAATATTACAAATGATATGGAATGGAAATAAACTGAGTTTACCTGATTTATTGGATATTTTATGGTTGAATGTGTTTGACGTGAAAATTACATTAATGAACTGAATTATGGATGTCAAATAATTTAACCATTGAAATGAATTGATTTGAATTATTAATATACGTGAATTATTTGGAAAGGCCGAGTTAAATCTCATTTCAAATAATGGGTCGGCGATTAGAGATTGACGATGAAGACGGTGGTTGAAGACCGGAGGTCTTCACATTGTTTGGATGATTACTGATGTCTTGATTGGGAAGCATCCCAAGACAAGGTAATAAGTGGTGGTCGTCCAGACGTACTTGGAGATTGACCGGATGTGCAAGGGCCTCTCTCCTGTATTGGACATATGGGAGAGGAATAAGGTGCCTCCGGTTTCGTTGAAACGCAGAGCGGACTTGTAAATGGATATGTGTCTGACGTTGTAGATTGACAACATGGCATACAGAGTTGCTGAGATCAAGGCTTTTGCTGAGAAGCAGGGCTTTGTGGTTGATGATCAAAGCATGGCTTTAATATAGCTAGCTTTGTGAATAGCGTTGATTCGCGAGCCTCACACCCCGGTATGAACCAGAAACGGGAGAGGACTGCATGGAGAGCATGCATTTCCTTCTAGTTAGGAGTGGTGTTTTGGGTTTTACACGCCTGGGCATTTTACTTATGTGGATGATGGATAGCGAGGCGCCTCGGTTATATCGGTCGTTACAGGGCCGATGGTTTGGTCGATATATGACCAATTTACGCCCCATAGGGCAGGGAAATGCAGTGTTCAAGCATTTTATTCCACTCTGTGTGGACCGGCCCTCAAGATCCAAGGGTCGATACGTTCTGATCCTGAGACATGGTAGGCTAGATTGTCTCGAAGCCGTAAGGCCGATCCCTTGCCTTGGTTCATGAGGGAAATCCAATTTCTAAATATGACATCGTGCGGTTTTTATTGTGTACCTTTATATGGCGACATAGTGGTATGGGGCATTTATGTCGTCTATGATTGATACATATGATTGAAATTGATTTTGAAACATATAAACACTAGTAATATTATCAAATGCTTTTGTTTTATTCATATCAAGCATATTTTGGCCATTATAAGGTAAAACTCTATCCTCCGGTTTGCGTTGCATTGTGTGATGGGGATTGAGTCTTATAATGGCTTCATTTTTGTAAAAAGCATTGCGATGTTTAAATGATTTACTTGTTTTAAGCACTGGCAATTCAATGGAGTAAACCCGTTCAGCATTAGCGGTGTGGTCCTGTGATTGGCCTTATTATTAAAATAAGTTAAGTAGATTTCTCATACCAGTCCCATGACTGACTCGTAGTTTGTTTCACTTGCAAACTCGGGTGCCCTATTTTCTACATGGGCAACCTTGTATTCAGGTTTTAGCTGGCTCTTTCTGGATAGCTATTGAGCTGAAGATGGATTCTATCACTTCTTTCTTTTTATGCTGTTCAGCTCCCGTTGTACATATTATGTTTTGATTCCGCTGTAGACATTTTATGTAAAGCTGAAACTATATTTTGTACTATGTATGATCCTGTATACCGTGTAACTTTGATGATTATGTTTATCCAGTGTATTCTGTTGTACATTATCTGGTGTATTTATTTATTTCTGTTCTGCTGTTATCTGTTTATGTGTTATATTCCAAATATTGCCCTTGCCACCGTGGAACGGGGGTTTGGGGTCGTCACATCTTAAGAATGCTAAATAAGAGTATATGAATTATATAGTTAGGTTTTATTTTAGATTATGACGAATCCTAAACAATAGGTGCAAACTATTTTTGGTTTGGTTAAATCAAACTACCAATCGAACCAACCAAATTTAATTTGATTGGGTTTGCTTAATTTTCATTTTGATGGGTTTTTTTTTGGTTTACTAATTTTCATCATTGGATAAACCAAACTAACGAAATGCATAACCCCATAAAATAGACTACTACTATAACCTTAAAATTAATGAATTTTTTAAGATAAGAAGTTGTCACATCAATATAGAATATGAGAGAAAGAATACTTCTCTAATAATTAATCACGTTTATTATCATGACATACTCTTCTAAATCTACCAAGAGTGCTATAATGAAGAGGAGGTCAAAACAATATTTTAGTGGTCGAAAAATATACATACTATAGATAACACAAATTTATACCAATTAGTTTCCATTCAAATTTTCTATTTGTATTTTTTAGGTTATTCAAAATAACTTGGAATTGCATGCACGATTTATCTACCTATATTTTCCCAAGGTATGAAATACTGACATAGCCTATCAACTAATTAGCAATTTCAAATGTGAAGTATTCTCTACTACCATTAATCTATATAATACTTCTAAAAAAGAAATAGGAATAATCTAGTTATTTATAACTTCAATCAAGGTAGACCCTATAATTTAAGACCTATATCTAAGGTGGACTCCAGGACATTGTTGTCTTTGATTTGTTTGTCCTAACAATAGAGAACTTAGTCATTATTTAAGGCTTTACAATATTTAATAACAAAATGACTATCATATTTATCATTGATTAAAATTACAACCAAATCTGATACAGTACACAAGCCACTTAATATCTTGCTATTAAGGACTATCAAGTCTGCTAACCATTGATACTATATCTTAAGAAAATCCCACAACATTTGATACCTAATTCAAAGGTAGACTTATCATAGGTACTATTTAACTAACATTCCACGAACCTGATTAGGTTACTTATGTTAGCGTTTGGGCCCTAGAGGCAATCTGTTTGATGTGAACAATAATGACATTGTCGATGCTTTATTTTATTTGGAATAAAATTGCTGTTATATTATATTTACTGCGTAATATAAATATTACCATAATAAAAGTTTTTAGAATAATAATAAAGAATTGTATATAGTTTAAGTAAGTGACTTGAACATGAGATTATATGATATTAAAATAAGTATTATATTTCTTAGATGTCCCTGGTCAAGTTTAATTGTTTATATATATGGGATAAGAATATAACAATAAAACTAGTACGTTAATTGACAGATGTTCATATCTCGTTGATCATTAATATACGTGATATTAATGTCAATACATAAATATGTATTAGAGAATAACGTATTGGAATGACCCACTATGAGAAAACTACATGGAATATAATTAACAGTATCATAAGTTATTCTCAGAGTGACAGTAATGTAATGGTCCTCTGACCTGAAATCATTATAATTTTATTTGAGGATATTTGTGTTTTGATATCATCAGAGATTACTTTTAACCGAGTAGGCGATATAGGTGATTATCAGATACATCTCGAATCGATTGAAAACTATGAATGATCTAAATGGAATTTAACCCTATAATATATATATATATATATATATATATATATATATATATACAGACACACACACATACGTGTAGTGATATACATTGGCCACTTGATTGAGTATGATTATAAAATGCATGGTCGTGCTCAAATATTGATTTGTTTTAAATAATCTACTCATCGATCAAGATAAAAGGATTAAATTATAAAGAGAATGATACGTTCCATGCCTCGAGTTTAATCTTGGATATAATGGTTAAAAGGATTATATTACGTTGATATACTTGTCAAAAAGATGTAGTACAGAACCAATGGTATTATTATAACTTGGATAACAACGACGTATTACTAGATCCTAATCGTTGTTTATAATTTAAAATTTATTTATATTATTGCCAACGTTTTTGTAACCTGTAGGGTCATATATAAGAAAGTTGAAAGGATGAGACAGTTCGAAAACAACGAAAAATCAAGTGTTGAATTAGTCTTTGTTTTGAACAAATAGTTGGGATCCACAGCTTTCCTATTTACCTGATAATTACTTTATAAAAGAGGATATGTTCTTCAATTTAATGTACACAGAAAAATATTGAGTAAATAAAAAAACCCTAGAATCCCAAATCTCGGCTAGTACCGAATCTCAATCCACTTCATCAAAGTTGAGGGCATCGTTCGTGGATACCAACAGAGACGCCTTATTCAAGCGTTTGATTTCGATACCTCCAAATCTGAATTAATCCAGTTTGTGATTCAAAGCGACGAAAGGTACACGATTATGTTTAATTTCGAATTGTTTGTAGCAACTAGGGTTTGATAATCACAAGCTATCCGTTGCGTGACGATCCGTAGAAACTTTCAATGGTAGCAAAGCATGGGGTTACTTTTGAATTCAATTACTAGATTAGACCGCATAGACGATCTTATAAACTTACTAAAATTTGGAGGGTTCTGAACATCAATGTAAGTTTCAGATGGTATGTATTGTTTGTAAATGTAAAATGGATCAAAAGTTGTATCTGTATATATATAAAAAAATTCTTTATTTGATATATGAATATCCATTGTTGATTTCGAATTAACTGTGTTCAACAAATAATATCCATGCTTTGTTGGATTCCATGAAAATGACTTAGATTGTAAACTGTGTACATACTTTCGTATGTGCTTGGATCTATGTTTTGGTTGACTTCTAATAAATTAGTAATGACCCTGTTTCACTATTTCTGGAACAATTTTGTTATTCGAATGATTGAACCCAGTTAGATATAATAACTGAATTTTTAATCTGTATATTCAGATTATATATCATCATATTTTATTATTTTGTGGGAGAATGATTTCATCTATATACTATATGGGTTGATTTGTTAAGTAATGAGTTATGCATTATACCTTGTTTATCCCAAGTTATAATCTTACTACTAATATGGATTAACGTTGCAAAAGCCCACTCTATGTCATGTTTGCAATCTGTATATATACAATGTAAGAAAAGGTTTCAAAATATATATACACACCTCTATTTATAAACAGCCCACACATTGGTGTTAGTGGAACACTAAATGAATAGATTTACCTATATATATCATTTATGTCTGTTACAACATCACATATATAAATGAATCTAAAGATATACATTTATATGAAATATTGATAGCAGAAATAGAATCATTACATGTGTATATAGGTAATGAGAAATTAAATCAATGGTCCCTTGAATCTGTATATATATACATCACTATTGTTGAAATTATTGACGTACTGTGTCATTTGAAAATGATAAGTATGTATATGTCCATATAAGATTACAAATCATATAAAATGATCTGTATTTGATTGATCATCCCTACTATGCTGTGTATACTATATACAAATTTATGGGTACTTTAAGTTACATTGAAACTTGGATTGCATATATGAATCGAGTTAAGATCTGAAAATAAAATGTGACATAAGGAGTATGTTTTGTTTGGATGAAACAATATGGGTTGTAATGTATATATGTTTATGCATATTCTTATATGGCAATTCTATGCTTGCATTATAATAAGTAAAACTTACTGGCATAAATATGCAACCTGTATTGGTGTATGTTTCATGATATAATCTGGTTATATATGTATTAGTTTGTTAACACAATATATGCATACAGTTAGAACTAGAATATATGTTGATCTAATGTTGTCTGGTTTATGTATATGAAAGAATAAACGTATTATGGAATATCCCATGTGTATGTTTATGATCTAAATATTTCTGAGCTGTATACATTGATATACAAGCTAATCTAGAAATTTGCAGACCACATATTTGTGAAAATGCCAAAAACATTTCCGTTGTATATAACGATATACTATGATCTGGAAATTTGCTATGAAGCATACTTTGAAATAGTGATTAATTATGTGTAAGATAAGGACAGTGTAACGACCCAACTTTTGAACACATCGGAAGTCGTGTCATTAATAAGAATAAGAATAGATAGAAGATAAAATCACAGAAACATCAGAATCTCACAGCGGAATTTTTACAAAAGATGATACTTCATAATATTACACAGCAGTACATATTACATCAGAACATCATAGGCCTAGTGATACAAGCCATTCATAGTACATCTTTAATTATACATATCATTGATGACTAAACTTGCATACTTATAATTATACAGTAGATATGATAAGTAGATCAGCCCATAGAAAGTTCCATCCCAGCTTTCCAAGTTTTATCCAATCCTGATTCACTTGTCTATTCATAACAAGTGTTGTGAATACCCAATAGTTTAAGGGAAACACAGAAAAATAAACTTCGGGTCAGTCAGGGGACTGGTATGAGTAAACAGCTTTAAAACAAAATAAAGAAATAAAAATATCTCATAAGACCACGCCGTGAATACGGAACGGGTTTTTTTACCTTATGAGATCAAAACACTTTGTATACTTGAAATCAGATATTATCATAGTGTCTATTGGTTTTCACAAATAAATTAGAATCTAGAAGAATGCTTGCATCTCACATTCTCCTATATAGTATACAATTAAAACCACTTGGCACTTATGGAAATTGGGTTTCCAACTATGACAAGGTATGGGACCACCTTCCGATGATGTATCTCTAGAGGCAAATACACCTGGGTTCAACAAGAACGTCTTGCAACCCAGCCCACACATGACCGACCACTCATTTCTCTTGAGTGTATTGAATGTATATCACCAACGGTTGGGCTCAAACCACCATTTCCTGAAAAGGGACAACATCGAAATAGATTAAAGAAGTAAAAGGAATTTCTCTATATAGGTGATTATACACCCTAATGGGAGTGACCCACATAGCCATGCTGCCTGCCCGATTTTTGTCATTTCCTGGGTGTGAGGCTTGAGGCTAGACTTACCTTTTCATCATCACTGTCTATTTTCTTTGAATGCCACATCGTCAAAACTCGCCGATCACTAATTGACTTCCCCAAAAATATATTATAGGTATACAGCGAGAGAAACGAATTCCTCTGCCACCATATAAATACATTTGAAGAGATCAACGTACGTGATCAGTTAGAATTACTTTGTCAGACATTCGTCCACATAAGTTGTCCTGGGATTGGACAAACCGAAGGCACTATTCAAAAATAGCCCTTGTATAACTTCGTCTTCTATTATCTTCGTTAGTCTCTGATTTCGACGTAAAAACCGAATCGAAGTGGAATATAGATCCGGACTCTTCGAAACGATCAGCCTTAATATCTTTTAGGGTCAAGTGATATTTAATAGAAATTAAATCAATATATTTCATATGGGTTTCTAGATCCTAATTGATTTATCAAGACCTATCTACTGAAAATATTTCACATATAAGATTCCACTTGCAGATTTAAAACAGTGATCCTGTGACAACAAGGAATTTCGCTCGATCCGAATCAGTCGCTAAACCTATCTAGACCTTTCGAAACGCCTGATTGTTTTGAGAACACAACAAAATAGAACGTAGACAGAAGAACATTTCATTGTTTATTACAACAATTCCATCAGAATACAAGAATATACAGAGTATAAATGAATAAATTACATTCGATAAATATCAGAGATTACAATAAATTACATAGCAGCGGAAAAACAATATAAAACACAACTGAAAATAATGCACGGATACAGAGCTTTCCGAACATCGTTCCAGCTGTAAATCAGGATCCTGTGAATATAAATCTGCAAAACCAAAACTACTAGCTGCCCATGTGGAAAATAGGGGCACCCAGAGTTTAGGTTAAAACAATAAACTCCAGGTGAGTCATGTGACTGGTGTGAGAACTAAAACAGTTATTAATCTTTGTTTTTAAAGTTAGGTAAATCAAGGGACCACGCCATATAACACAGAAAATGCTAAATAAAGAAAAATGAAGCTATTATAAGACCCAGGTCCCATCACACAATGCAACGCAACCCGGAGGATAGGGTTTTCCATTATAATAGCCAAACCTGTTTGATACGCGAAATTTCATCTTATATTATTACTATAAGTGAAGAAAACAACTTCAAATATAAATGTATCAATCATAGACGACATGGGTACCATATATCATGTCGCCAATACTAGGCTCTACAATCAAAACCGCAAAATGTCATATCTGGAAATTGAATTTCCATCATGGTGGCTCCTGATTCGAAAGATCGATCGCGTAGTGCCATCTCAACGGCTTACATCTCAGCTAGAGAAAACACCGTAATGCACACCCGCACTTTTGGGAAATCGAGTATCACTGTGGCTTACGTCTCGGCGAGAGAAAACACCGCTTACCCTATCCCTCCGAGCACTAAGCTCAATCTCGGTCGACCGAATCCATGACACCACTAAGGTGCTCATCCACTAAAAAGCATACTGATCAAACCATCAGTTTACCACCATACCCGGGTGTGAGGCTCGCGAATCAACGCTATACACAAAGCCGTGCTATATTAAAGCTGCACTTTGATCATCATCCACCAAACTTTTCTTTTCAACAAAAGTTTGGATCACTGCATCTCAACATGCCACACTATCAATCCATATCGTACCACTGATTTCTGCCAATATATAACCTCTAAGCTCGTATGTCTCAGAGAAGGGCGTTAAGCAAGAGAATAAATTCTCCGCCGCCAAACAGATATATATTTAGCAGAGATCAACGAATACAATATAAAGGAAAACAATGTCAGACACACCATCCATTTACAAGTCCGTTCTAGGTCTGAACGAAACCGGAGGCACTTTCCTAGCATATCCGTACAATCAACAAGTACGTCCGGACGGCTACCACTTCAGCCCCCTTCAAGGTAGCTACTCCCATCGTGAGCATCAGTAGCACCCATCCATTCGATGTGAAGATCGTCGGTCTTGCACCGTCTTCCATCTCTTCGACTCATCGTTGAATCAGTTATTCAGAATGGGTTATACCTGGCCTTTCTGAATAACTCGCGTATCTTATAATCAAATGCTATAAAACACAACATACGCTTCATTCCAATTCAGAATATTCTTTTATTCAGATATTCACTCTCCTAGGGAAAAGATTCCCATTAATTTTATCAAAGATAAATTCTTTTAAATTTATTCTTTAATCTTCCTTTGGATATCATTTCAAACCATATTATGGTTTTCCAAACTAGTCGGGATTAGCGGACCACACCGAAGTAATTATTTATTTTATTTCCCAATCCCAACCTATTTATCCCATGGAGCAAAACTGTTATTACCCCATAACTAACACCACGGTGTTATCGATAAATTTAATTACCATTTCACGTTCAAATCTAATTAAAGATTTAACTATCGCTAGGAGTAAAACTGGTGATACTCCCCTTTCGATAATTTCCCAATTTTGATAATTTAAATTATCAATTCCTATTTCAATCTAATTAAAGATTCATTAAAACTCCTTTTACTGGGTCAAAGAACTAATGTCATTTAAAACACAGTTCACTATAAACCCAAATCATATTCTATTTTAATTCCAATAAAATATATTAGAAATTCTGGTTATTTAAAACCCATTTCAAATTCAATTTATTTATTTCAAAAATAAATTGATTTTAATTCTAGTTCAAAACTAGTTCATTTCGATAAAAATCTATTTTTATCTTTTCAAATATGGAGTTTTTCATCCCAGTTCTTTTCAAATCATTTATTTTGATTTTGCACAAATTATAGATGTTTGAAATTATTTTATCAAGGCCCGTACAGTCGATTTCCATCTACGGCCATCGAACTGCATTTACAGCGACCTTTTCTGAAATTGATTTGGACATATCTCCAAATCCAACCGTTAGATTTCAACTTTCTAATATTCATTGGAAAGCTCTTTTCGATACGAACCCAACGGTTCCGATTTTAGGAGAATCCGACGGTCGGATCTCCCGCAATATCCGTTCGAAGTTAATGGTCGAAATTCGCGAACTGCCGCGGCGTGGCGCGTTCTATTCATGCCATTATATTATATATAATATATACTTCGTCGATTTCTATTTAAAACAAATTTTATAAATCGTTTTAAATTCGTTTCAAAAACAGTTTCAACTTCCTTTTCAATTCAAATCAATTTCAATTCGATTTCAATTCAATTCTATTCGAATTCGATTTCAATTCTAATCGAATTCAATTTCTATTCAATTCTATTCGAATTCAATTTCTATTCAATTCTATTCGAATTCATTTTCTATTTAATTCTATTCGAATTAATTTTCTATTCAATTCTATTCGAATTCAATTTCTATTCAATTCTATTCGAATTCAATTTCTATTCAATTCTATTCAATTCAAATTCATTTTAAAAACGAATATAATCGATATCAATATCGTTCGCGTCAAAATAGCACATCTCTAATCAACACGGCTTTATATTATTCAATAACTTCATTATTCTATTCAACAAATGAATATTCATTCTATTCAACACATGAATCTATATTTCTTTCACCACATGACTAATCTCAACAAATGAGTACTGTCAACACGTTAATCTTTATTTTAAAATATTCTTTATTTTCACAATTGGAATGAGGCCCAATCATTTACCATATAATGTTAATTATATGGATTCCATACAACACATGTATATAATAGCAACCATAAATAATCAACCATCATCCAAAGTGCACGACACAACTGCATAAGCATTAAATATATATAATTAACGCTTACACAGTATCTCGACCAATCGATCGACATACAATTAAATAATTGGGATTAGTGTACGCCAAATATCATCCCATCGCCCGTGTGGGGTTTCAAACAATCAAACACAGATTTTATTTGTGCAGTTGGGCGATGTGTAAAATTTATCGTCCCAATCAACATCAGTCAAATCAGTGTATATAAACAAATCGTCCGATTCGTTTATATATATTTATTTCCTTTTATATACACGTTAAAAATTATATTTTTAACTATAGAATCTTTTCCACTATAAAATATTTTATTTCGTTCCACATCACACAATCAAATTTTCACAACAACATCAATCTAACAAACAAGTCGTCCATGGTCTGTGGACGACGGGTGTCGGGTGCTGCTAAGCACCGTCTGCATCCTAGTATATATATCTATAACTAGAAAAGAAATTAAAGTGAGAAGTTCTCACCGATAGCTATCCTAACTCCACGGCACTTCCTATGTAGAACATCTTCACCGTGCTCGCCTTTTGTCACTTTCGTTGCCCGTAGCCACTACATATATAAAAATCACATTTTTACTTCGCTATTCAATATATAAAAATCGAATTTTTACTTCGCTATTCAGTATATAAAAATCGAATTTTTACTTCGCTATTCAATATATTAAAATCCTATTTTTACTTCGCTATTCAATATATAAAAATCGAATTTTTACTTCGCTATTCAATATATAAAATTCCTATTTTTACTTCGCTATTCAATATATAAAAATCGAATTTTTACTTCGCTATTCAATATATATAAATCGAATTTTTACTTCGCTATTCAATATATAAAAATCGAATTTTTACTTCGCTATTCAATATATAAAAATCGAATTTTTACTTCGCTATTCAATATATAAAAATCGAATTTTTACTTCGCTATTCAATATATAAAAATCGAATTTTTACTTCGCTATTCAATATATAAAAATTGAATTTTTACTTCGCTATTCAATATATAAAAATCGAATTTTTTACTTCGCTATTCAATATATAAAAATCCTATCTTTATATATTGAATTATATTTTCACATAACTAAAAATCGTTTCTTTTACCAATGAAAAATCACTTCTTTTCGTAATGAAAAATCACTTCTTTTTCATTGAAAAATAAAAACCAATCTTTAAATAAATAAAAGTCTAATCCTATCATAAATAAAAATCTAAACTTGTTATTTATCAAAATTCAGATTTTTATTTAAAACTTCTTCTATATAAAAGAATATATATTTTTTTTCTCTAAACACATTTACTATATATAAACTGAAAAGTAAATAAATAGAAATAAATAAAAATTAGTTAAACTAACAACAAAACTTACTGTTAATAGTCTGGAACCGTTAACCCTAAATTGCATCGCCTTCTTCACCGATCCGCGAGCCACCGGAGGACAAGCGGGAGTCGAACGGCCCTGTTCTTCGATGGGGGAAGGTGTGCGCGACCTCAGGCGTTCACCGATGATTTGGTGGGGGGCTCGCGACTGTATGAAGATGTGTTCGCGCCCTGGGCTCGCACGAGAGGGAGATTATCGGGGAGGGAGGAGGAGCTGAGAGAAGGGGGGTAGTGACATCGACGGCGGCGGCTAGGGACGGGGTGGCGATAGAGGAAGTCAAGCGACGGGGGAGGCTTCAGAATGACGAGTTCGATTTATGTTTAGAATATAACCGGGGGGGCTAAGATAATAAGGGAGGGGGGTATATTATATATGTTTTTTTTTTATAATTAATTATTCTCTAGAAAGTAACTTTAAATTTCGAACTCGAAACGAAACCCACCGCCTGTCGTCCCTAGCTAATTACCCCCATTTCGAACACAATGGGATATGTATCGTAGGCTGATTCGACTGTTTCGATCAGTTTTCGTCAAAATCAACGTATAACACTATATATTGAATTTGAACGTGCATTTCAATTTACTGGGGTCACATACTAACTCGAAAAATTCCCGAAAAATATTTTCTAGCTTCGTATTGACGATACGGTCCTAACAAAACTAGTTTCGTCGAATTCTGAGACCATTAGAAAAATGGCCATTTTCCAGTCGATTAAAATCAACTAAAACTAGTCAAACGCGTTTTCCTTTGCCACGCTCACATACTGATTCGAAAAATTATGAAATTTGGAATCTAACAATAATTTGACATCACGGACCCAACAAAAGTGGTTTCGTCGAAATCCGAGGTCATTTGCAAAATTTCCATTTTTAAGGGCCTGAATTCCATTGCGACTATTCAGAATTTTCAACTGGACATATCTTTTGATTCCCGCTATGAAATTTCGATTTTTCGGATTCGTTGGAAAGATATCATCAATTAGATCCTATTATTTTTGGTTTCACTAAAATCCGGATTGTTTTGCACCCGGTACATTCAATTGAAGTTTGAAATCGAATTATCGAACTACCGCGCCATTTTCAACTCTATTTATAATTATATATAATTATTTATATTCTAACGACGACGTATATAATATATACGTTCGAATTCTATTCAAAATAAATTTTCTCGTCGATTTTATTTAAAATAATTCATTTTAAATGTTCAAAATTCGCTAAAATTGCCAAAATAAAAAATTTAAACTGGCCTAGATTTTCGGGTTGTTACAGATCCAATACAGAATGATTAAATATGTCAACATTAAATTAAGCTATCAAGTTATTTGGTTATGTCACGGTACTATAATCAAGCCAATCAAATGACCAATTATCACAACGTAGCTTGTCGATTCCAGTTCGACAATTCAAACTCAACCAATCGTTGTTTATAAATTGGTTGCTCTCGGATAATAGTCATTTCATATTACTCATCTACATTTGGATTTAATTTAAGAACCTACTTCTGTTACTGCATTCATTGATTTTATCTGTAAATACTATTATAGCTTCTAATCCAGTTTATCGAGTCGCTTCACATTTCACACTTAATTTCTATGCCCTATCTACTCAAATTAATTTACAAAACACTATTCCTTATTTTATAATTGTTTTCGGTCTAATTTGATAACATTTACATGTTTGTTCAAAAACGATGAACCTATTACCATACGGTCAACTACTTTCCCATATCACGGTATATCGTCGACTATAAATTAACATTCAGATTTGAATCAATAATTCGATCTTAATGAATAAATCCCATCCTTTTCATTTATTTAAATTATTCAAAAAGAATAATTTAATTTTTACTTATTAAATACAATTTTATTCAATATATTAATTAATCGATGAAGTTTAAACTTCGATTTAATTCAAAGACATCTTCTTTCAATTTCATTTTTGCTATTTTGAAACATATACTGTTATTCCATTATATTATATTTAATTCATTTTATTCTAAACTGAATGAACTGTTAAAGTTATAAAAATCGGAACAAAATAGTTCGTTATACAACGGTCGAATCTATAACCAAATCCGACTGCTTATTTGTTCCAATATCTTTCTTTATTTTTTATTTTTTCCCCTTTTTTCCATTTACTCTTCACTTTTATATCTTTTTATTTATTTATTTTTGTAAAGCCCAATCTGGCCCAAACAGTTCATCCCGCCTTCTCATTTCTCACTTACCCGGTCCAATACTTTACTACCCTAAAACTGCCTCACGCTGGATCATTTACATGTTCAATATCTGATCCATCTTCTTCACGTTTGCCGAATGCCAAATCACAGAGTACCAAGCTCGAGTTGACAAAGTAAAATATGCGATCCCCCTGGTAAAATCAACCAAAAACTGATGATCCTCATAGTGATCCACTTAAAAAAATTGCCTGGATCAGCTTCTTCTTCTCCTTCCTTTCTGCAATGCACACATGTGCGTCTGTGCACATGCACACCCGCCAGAGCCCACTTCCACCTCCGACGACCTCTCACACATGTCACCCACCACGCCCTGATCGTCTTGGACCTCCCTGATCATCCCTTCCCCGTCCACCGTTGATTTTCACCGTGCCCCCTCAATTTCCAGAAAAAAAAAACCATCCAAGAAAGCCACCGCATCTCCTCGCCTCGTCCATGGGCTGCCGCCTCCTCCTTTCCATGGCAACCTGACACCCCGACGCCTCTAACCCCCTTGACAGCACACCCATAGCCCCATCGTCGACGAGCTATTCCACGATAAAAACCCGAACCCAAAAACCCAATTTTTACCCTATTTTCATATTGTTCTTGAAATCCATACATTAGAAAAACAAACAAGTATTTTTCCTAGGATCCTAGGTCCTAGATGATGCTTCACCACCAACCCCGCGGTGCACGGTGGCCTGGATGGTCGGAATTTGATCAAAGTTCAAATTCCGATCATCTCAGGATTTATCTTGATTTAATGAATTAAAAATCATGATTTTTCTTCTAAAAATCCTAATTTCGATCCATCATTACATTCATGTAATCAAAACGAGTTTTTGTGAAGTTTGAAAATCCATTTTGATTTTGTGAAACATTGAGCTTCCTGTTTTTGGCAAAGGTTGGCTTCATTTTGAGCAATTGAATGACTATGTAAAGGTTTTAAAACATAGTATGACACCTTATCTTTACCCACTAACATAGACTCTGTTGATCCATCCAGATTTGTAGGATTCAAACAAAAATAACAGGGGTATGGAAATAGTATTAGGCAATACTCCTTTTTAACACTATGATACTTAAGGTATTCTACCAACAACCAATGATTTTTCCCTCATACCAGTAAGCAATTCACACATGCAGATTACTTGAACAAGACATCACAAAAATCTAAGTTTAAAACATAGGTCAAACATCAAAACTGCAGGGAATTTAAAACAGAAAATTAAGAGCAGTTTTACTCACCTTACACTCTTGAAACCCTTAGCTTTATTCTTCTTACTGATCTAATTAGAATGACTCGTGTTGTGGGGGAAAAAGAGGTGCAAGCTCAGGTCTATTTATAGTGGTGGAAAACTAATAAAATATGGTGCATAAAATCCTAGTTTTCAAAAACAAGCAAAATCAGTTTTGAGATTTGTTTTGACAATTGATTGACATATCAAAAAAAATCAAAACACCACCCTAAATTCACATGGCTTGCCTCAGCCATCATCACCCTGAAAACCCCCTTGCACGTGACCCTCCTTCCCCTTATTGGCTTATTATGAACATCACAAATAAATGCTCATGTACCATCTATGTTCTTCACAATCTTTTCTTGGTTTAAGAAATTTATAGTATCCATTTTTGTACCATAGATATTCAGTTTTCCCTTGGGTTTCTAAACCATATCTCCCCATGACAATTTGATTTAACAACAAAATATAAAGTATTTTTACTTACCTTCCAAAGCGATACAAAATCTGAAAAAAATTTGTACTCTTTTGACCTCGGCCATGTGATGATTTAACATGGAAAATCCTAGAAAATCTATGTGTTTAGTGTAGATCTAGTGTAGGTGAGATTCTTGCTACATATGCAAGATTTGGCAAGATCCTTGGCATATGTTTTATGACAAGTGAACATGCTTTTGAAAAATGCAAAGGGAAGCGTAATTTTCAGAAAATTTTGAGAGAAAAGAGAAAGATTTAAAACTGAAAATGCATTGATTTAAAATGATTTTGCCATGTGAACAAATATTCTCCTAGATCCTCTCTACAAGCTTATTACTAGTATAGGTTATATCCTTGAATATTTTACATGAAAACATGCTTGCAAATGGAGATGGCATTTTCATGTTTTGTTTTGATATACATGTAAACTTAAACTTGTTTTAATACTTGCTTTAAAACAAGAGTGGGTTTTTGGCAAGTTTTACTCTAGTGTAATAAGTTCTTAATCCAAGAATTTATAAAAAATCAAATTCTAATTCTTTTGAAGAACAAAAAAACAAAACATATATGATAAAATGGCATTTTAAAAACTTGCTATTTATAAGTGTTATATTCAAACATGTGTAAAAATAAATTTAAACAAACGCTATTAAATATATGCTATCATACATGAATATAAAAAAAATGGGTTTTAGTAAATGCTTTGATACATATATATAAATGCTATACATACACAAAAGAAAGAATGCAATTTAAACCTTTGACATGTTTAAAATATTTTAAAGTCTTGATTTTTAAATCGTATTTATAAATACGTACTTATGATAAGTTAATATCTGTGTCAGTGATATGTGTAAATACCGAGTCGTTACAGACAGTTCTGATCACTGATGCATTTTATTGTTTAAATGTTTGTTTCATTAATATGCCAACTATCTGTTCGACCATTCCTGAGTATCAAATGAAATATGATGTTTTTTAGTTCAGTTGCATATATATAGTTGTTTATAACATGCATGTGTCCTGTTTATATATTTCTCGGAATATAATTGCATGTTGTATAGTTTTTCATATGATTAAACCTGCAAGTGATATATATATATATATTACATGATTTATTAGAAATATAAATAATATGGAAAGGAATATGTGGCGGAATTTGGTATTTGATATCAAAAACGGCTATGCTGCTTGATAGGCCTTAAAAGGCTTATTTTATACTATGCTAAACAGCCACATAAAAAATAATAATTATGAATTGTATCTACAAAAGTTATAATGTTTTATAACTTAACGTAAATCTGCAACTTCAGTTTGAATCATACAAAACAAAGGCTGCATACATTTTAATTCTTGTTAACACTTATGTTATTTAGATGTTTTAATCCATCTAATTTAGGTTATGATGTATTTGGCACGATCCGAAATCCCCCAATCTTCGAAGAGACAGAAAAGCCCGGATTGCGTGAGAACACGACGCATTGGAATGTAGAACAACATAACTTTACATTGCTTTTACTTTACATCAGAGTACGAATATTAGAGTGCAAATATATATTACACAGCGGAAAATAATATCAGGGATTAATAATTTACATAGCAACGGAAATAAAAATGTACAAATACAATGCACAGCGGAAATACATCAACTACCACAACTGAAAGGAATACGCAGATACAAAGCTTTCCTTAATATTGCTCCAGTTGTAAACCAGGATCCTGTTAAATCCAAATCTGCAAAACCAAAACTACTAGCTGCCCATGTGGAAAATATGGGAACCCTGAGTTTAGCTGAAAAACAATCAAATCCGAGTTAGTCATGGGACCGATGTGAGAGCTAAAACAGTTATTAAACTTTACTTTAAAGTAAGTTAATTCACGGGACCATGCCGTATAACACGGAACTGATTCACTTCCGTGAATACTCTGAAATAAAACAATTTATAAACAACGCAAAGCTTTTTGGAAAATGAAGCTATTATAAGACTCAGATCCCATCACACAATGCAACACAAACCAAAGGATAGAGTTTTAACTTATAATAGCTAAACATTCTTAGTACGCTTCAAAACAAATCATCTTGATATTACTATAAGTGCATAGTGTAGAAAACAACTTCGAACGTAAATATATCAATCATAGACGACAAATGTACCGTATATTATGTCACTTTATAGGTTTACAACTAAAACCGAAAAGTCGCATATTGGAAATTGGACTTCCATCATGAGTCAAGGCAAGGGATTCTCCTTACCTGTTTTGGGCCATCTCCAGCAGGATGCCCAGGATCAACACACGTGACCCTTATATCCTGCAGGGTCGGTCCTCTCTTACTTTTGACGATTAGTTATTCTTGAACAATACGTTTCCTAGTCCTATCAGACCCATCACTTGAGCCTTTTAGTTGGCTCTATATCCGAGGCGCCTCGCAATCCATCATCCACATAAGTAAAAATGTCTGCACTCTATACCATGACATAACTTCTAGCTAGAAAGAAACGTATGCACTCCATGCGTCCCTTGCCCCGTTTTAGACTCATACCGGGGTATGAGGCTCGCGCATTTACGCAATACACAAAGCTATGCTAATTAAAGTCGTGCTTTGATCATTAACCTCAAGGCCCTGCTTTTCAACAAAAGTCTTGATCATTGCATCTCAGCATGTCACATTGTCAATCCATACCTTGCCATTGATTTCTGCCAACATATAATCTCTAAGCTCGTACGTCTCAAAGAAGAGTGTTAAGCAAGAGAATAAATTCTCCACCATCAAATAGATATATATTTAGCAGAGAATAATGAATATAGCACACAATATAATGTCAAACATATTTCATTTACAAGTTCGTTCTGGGTCAGAACGAAACCGGAGGCACCTTATTCCTCATCCCATGTGTCTAATACAGGAGAGAGGTCCTTGCATATCGGTCGATCTTCAAGTTTGTTTGGATGATCACCACTTATTACCTTGTCTCGAGGATCAGCCCAATCAAGACATCAGTAATCATACATTCGATGTGAAGATCTCCGATCTTCAATCACCGTCTTTATCACCCACTTTTAATCGTCGTAACAGTTATTTAGAATGGGTTAAACCTAATCTTTCCCAACAGCTGGCACATCTTTATAATCATGTGATAAGTTAAAAAAGATAGCACACATCTCATTCCAATCCAGAATAATTTTTTTATTCATATATTCTTGGAATCATTTCAAAAGATTTTATAATTTCTTTTCACATCTTGAACCAAATTAAGTTTTATCAACTAGTCAGGATTAACAAGCCTTACCGAAGTAATTATTCATTTTATTATCCCAATCCCAACCTATTCATCCCATGGAGCAAAACTGGCGGTACTCCATATTTAACACCCATCGTTTTGTCGGTAAATTTAACTACCATTAAATATTCAAATCTAATTAAAGATTTAGTTATCGCATGGAATAAAACTGGTGATACTCCATCTCGATTATTTCTCTTGTTTGATAAATTTAATTATCTCTTTTTACGTTTCCATCTAATTAAAGATTCGTTAAAGCTGTAGTTCAGTTATAATCCCAAAAATCATTATTTGATGATTATTCAACCTTTGGAAACTAATCTTTTCTTTACTTAGGTTAAATAACAAATGTCTTGTAAAAATACCGTTCATAATAAACCTAAAATAATCTTCCATTAATAAGGAATTTTAACAAAAATCTGAACAATTTATAATTGATATAAATTTCCATATCAGACTAATATTATAAGTGGAACAACGGTGAAGCCTTTTAAATTCCACAAATGTAAACGCCTTCCTTTACAGAAACTCATCTCGACTATTATTAATTGAATTCCATTCAATTCCAATTTAATTAAATAAACTGGAAACTTCATTAAACCTTAAATAAAAGATTTATTCCATTCATAAATGAGTTTAAGAACAGTATTATTTAAGATACCATTCACAACAAACCCAAATCCAATTTGTCATTTCTAAAAATCATTGGATTATTATTCTAGTTATTAACTAGCTCATTCGGATAAAAATATCTTTTATCTTTTCAAATGTGGAATATTTCATCCCAAACCTTTCCAAATATTAAACTATGATTTAAATAATTTATTCATATTTTTTATAATTTTATTAAGGCCCTTACAGTCGGTTTCCAATATTGACCCCTGAACTACATCCATAGCGACCTTTTCCAAAACTGATTTGGAGATAAATTAAAATATAATTGTTCAAATTTAAATCTCATATATTCATTGGAAAGATCTTTTCGATACAAACCCAACGGTTTCGGTTTTAGGAGAATCTGACGGTCAGATCACCCGTTACGTCCATTTCAAAGTTCTTGGTTGAAACTCATGAACGGTCGCTGTGTAACACGTTCAATTCAAGCCATTTAAACATATACAATATATTTGGTCGAATTCCGTTCAAAAACGTATTTTATAAAACGTTTATTAATTCGTTTAAAAACAATTTCAATTTCAATTTTAAATTAAAAGTGAACATTGCATTTTATTATGATCTCATAATGATAATATTTTGAAATTCAGTCTTCTCGATATTCAATATAAAAATGAATAAAATCGATATAAAAATCCGTTTGAGTTAAAATAGCGTTTTCTACTTAACTCGGCTTCATATTTTCCAATATTTTCGTGTCCATCGAAAATCGGACATCAAAATCAAGTTTTAAATTTCATTGAATGTTATATTATTTAACCATTCATATTTATTCCGGATTGGAATAATATTTAACCAATATCCATATAAATAAATTTATATGGATTAAATTCATCATATACATCCAACAATAGTTGTAAACGACTATCAACATCCAAAATGACATCAAATGTGCATTTTATTTTCATATAAGTTTCAATCAAATAATTGATGCTTATATAAATCTGTCAATCAACTGATTAACCGCAATTTCACACAAGGGAAATATCATCCCAAGACTCATGTGGGGTTTTCAACCATCGCACAATTATTTAATTATTCATTTATTTCATCTCGTTGATTTTATCGAAATAGGTGAACATAAACAAGCCGTTCAACTTGTAAATGTATTTTTACTCCAATTTCACTACTGCAAATAACAAGGTATTTTTGTCAATCAATTAATTCTCATCCATATCATAACATAACCAATCAACCAATGCCATTTACGGCGCCATAAGTGTCCATCCACGGAGTATAAAATGCGAGTGTCACATATTCATACAATGTTTCTAATGCAAATGATTTGTGAATAGTTCAAGTGTTGAACTCCTAAGAGGGTATTACATGCAATGGGTAATCTAACTACATGAAGGTTCTAAATGTTGTTCTAATTGTAACATAATACAATTTATAACTTGCAACTTACTAATTTTCACCGCATTACTTAGCAACTTAAAATGCATAACTAATTAACTACTCTAATATACTAATTAAAGTAAGAATCTCCCACTTTAAATATTTAAGATATAATTTTTCACCCAAGCTAAACCAATCGTCGAGATACTTCTTACGAATATTTTCTTGTCGCGCACTCGCCGTTTGTCGCTCTCCGCAACTCGATTTCACCTTTATGGCTCTAAAGCTTGCATACGACCTCCAATCTTCACCAAACCTGGTCACCAACACGAAAACACCATTCCGAACAACTTTTTCCCAGTGCACTTTCTTCGAAAAATGCACGGATTGGTAAGAAATCGCCAATGTTCGCTCCAGGTCAGTCGACTTCAATCACCTTTTCTGAGCAGCTCCGAACACCAAAATTTAACTTTGATATGAGCATTTCATAGAGAAAAATGAGATCTACGGCTTTCGTTTATGGGGCCTTGTCCATAAATACACGGATCGACCGGTATTAAGCAAAGAAGGAGAGTGGGTTATTTGCAAATAGAAATTTTTTGAAAAGAGAGGATTTTAGAGGAGGTGGGGCCCACGGCCGAAGGGGAAGGCCTGACTGGCAGGGCAGGTGCGGCGGGAGGTGGTTGGGGGTTGTGGCGGCGGCAATGGGGTCCATGGAGGTGGCGGCTAGTGTATAAGCTAGGGTTAGGATGTGGTAGAGAAAGAGGAGGAATGTAACAACCCGCAAATTCTGAACCAATTTAAAAAATTTATTTTAGAACTTTACATGGAAATTTAATAGTTAAAATAATTTATTTTAAATGATAACGACTAAAAATTTATTTTAGTCGAAGTTAGAACGAATTTTTTTATTTTAATATTAAAAGGGGTTAGAAATAGCGTGGTAGTTTGAAATTTTGAATTTGAACTTTGACTATCTGTACAGGATGCAAAATAAACCGGAATTTAGTGAAACCAAAAATATTTAAATCTATTTAAATATATCTTTCCAACGAATCCGAAAAATTAAAATTTCATAGCGGGAATCAAAAGATATTCCCAGTATAAAATTCAGAATAGTCGTTGTAGAATTTATATATATATTTTAATATTAAAAATAGCCATTTTTCAAATGACCTCCGTTTTGGACAAAACCACTTTTGTTGGAACCAGAATGTCAAATTATTGCTAGGTTTTAATTTTCATAATTTTTAGAATTAATATGTGAGCGTGGCAAAAGAAAACGTGTTTTGTTAATTACAGCCAATTTTGAACGACCAGAAAATGGCCATTTTTCAAACGGTCTCGGAATTCGACGAAATTAGTCTTGTTAGAACTGTATCATCAAAACATAACCAGAAATAATTTTTTTGGAATTTTTAGAGGTAGTATATGGCACCGGTAAATTTAAATGTACATTTAAATTAAATAAATAAATGATTTATATATTAAATTAAAGAAAAGTGGGTCAAGACGATTAAATGGGCTAACGGATCCTAGTCCATTGGATCCAGAACAGGGTATTGGCCTAGGAATATCCTTCATTTGGCTGAAATCGGAGCTGTTGAGAGATTATGGGTTTATTTGTAAAATAGAACATTAAAATATTATAATATTATAAATTTCCCAAACCCTAATTTTAGTCTAAACCAAGCCACCACTACCCTTTTCTTCTATGGCCAAAAAACTCCAGGAAAAAATTGATTCGTTCTTCAAATATATTCAATGAAAATCGAATCCCATAACTAAAAACTTAAAGATCATTGTGTGTTCTTTCTCATCAACGGATAGGATCGGATATCGTGTTGTGGATTGGGAGTATTTCCAGTTCAAAGTGGAGATGGTCGGCGTAGATTTTGAGGAGGAGGGAGCGTGCGAGGTGGCTGAGGTTCTGGGCGGCGGTGTCCTTCGTGATGAGCTTCGGGATGGTGGTGATGGATCGGGGTCTCGGTCCTCGGAGTAGTGTGCGATGGGGGGGAATGGAAACGATGAAATGGGTTTAAGTGATGCGGCGGTAATAGTAAGAAGAGGGAGGAAGGATTAAACAAGGTTTAAAGGAGAATTAAATTAATTAATTTAATTAGTTTAAAGTTGGTGTAATTAAAATTGTTTAAATATCCGAATGTCCATATCTTCTTCAAGCAGAAACGGATCTGAACGTTTTCAGAAGCGTCGAACTCGTCTTTTCAGGATCTACATAACAGTATAGACCAGATCTGAAAACAAGGACTTTGGAAATTCAAACAAGTCGTGGTGAGATTTCTATATTTAAAAATAATTAAAATATTAATTATTTTCTTGTTATTTGATTTCCATGTATGTATGTTAATTTATCTCAGATTTGCGATGTATGATATTCTATTTTTTGCTTGTTAATTATGGTGATTGTAATGTATGTGTTTGGTTAGATCAAGATCTGAAATAAAAATCATATTTTATTTTAGATCTATATTGATTTAGTGCATAATAGAGTTCTCCTTCTATTTTGATCCATGAACATGAAATCGTTCCTCTTTTATTTAGATCTGTCCTCTTTATTTCGGATCTATGTCTTCTATTTTAGATCCATGAATACAGATTGATTTTAAAATAAAAATTACAACTTTTATTTAGCTCCACGAATACCGATTTATTTTTATTTATTTATTTTTACAATAAAGAATTCATTTTTTTTAAGATCCACAAGTACTGATTTGTTTATATTATAAATATATCATTTTTATTCAATACATGAACGTCAGGATCTGATTTTTACTGTCATTTGTTTACATTAAAAAGAATTGAAATTAAAAGTCAAATTTTTATTTACATTCTTTGATGCAAATAAAACATGAAATTAAAAGTTGTATTTTTATTTGCATTCTTTGATGCAAATAAATCAGGAATTAAAATGTTACATTTTTATTTGTATTTTAGATGCAAATAAAAGCTTAGTTTAAGAAGTTACACTTTTATTACATTTTAGATGTAAATAAAAGAATAGGATTAAAAGTATCATTTTTACTTTTAAACTAGAGAAAATAAAAAGGATTATGATAACATCTTTGTTGTAACTTTGTTAGATAAAATAAAATGTTTTTATTGTCATCATAGATTATTATAAAAAGACTAGCATTAACAGATACATTTTTAGTGTCATCTGAGTCTCAATAAAAAGATTTAACATTCATGATTACATTTTTATTGATCATTTGCTTCAATAAATAAAATTAAACATTAAAGATTCCATTTTATTGATAAATTGTTTCAATAAAAAGAATAGGATTAAAAGACATATATTTTTATGTAATATTGTTTTCATTAAAAAGAATAGTTATAAAAGATCAAAATTTATTTTGAATTAGTTACAATGAAATAGAGCTGAGAATAAAAAGTAATATTTTTATTCTCATTTTATATACAATAAAAAGTGTAGATTAAAAAGTAACATTTTCACTGCCATTCTATATGAAATAAAAAGAATGGATTTAAAGCAACATTTTATTTTGTCAATTTAGTTACAATAAAAAGGATAGATTAAAAAATGACATTTTTATTGCCACTTTACTTGTAATGAAAAGAATAGATTTTAAATTTTCATTTTTATTGTCATTTTATATGCAATAAGAATAGAAGATTTAAAAGTATCATTTTGTTGTCATCTTATATGAAACAAACATAGTCATCCTTGTTAAACATGTTAGTTGAAATAAAAATAATAATATCTTTATAAAAACATATGATTATTGAAATAAAATATAGATTTTTGTCAAAACATGTAAATTGAAATAAAAGTTATCATTTGTGTCAAAACATGTTATTTGTGTCAAAAATATTAGAATAAGAAGTTTACAATAAAAAGATTAAAATAACGAAACATTATCATTTGTGTTGTATTAGTTTTAGTAAAAAAAACATTGTCATTTTTGTCACGTTTGATTTGTCAAAACAAACATTTTCAATTTGTTGCATTATAATTGTCAAACGAACATATTTATTTTTGTCAATATAGAATAGTCAAACAAAAACATTCATTTTGTCAATATAGAATGGTTAAACAAAAGCATTCATTTTTTGTCGTTATAGTTTAAATGAACAAAAACATTCATTTTGTCGATATAGAATGGTTAAAAAAAGCATTCATTTTTGGTCGTTATAGTTTAAATGAACAAAAACATTCATTTTTTGTCAAATTGGAATTGTCGACAAAACAAACACATCACTTTTATTCGTTTTGTTGAATTAGATTTGTCAACAAAACAAAGTCATTATCTTTGTTGTTTTGTTGAAATAGAGTAGTTAAATCTAAATATGCACTTTTGTCAAGATAGGTTAGTTGAATCAAAGTACACATTTTTGTCGAAATGGACATTTTTGGCTAAACAGATCAGTTGAAACAATATATTCATTTTTGTCAAAATAGACTAGTTGAAACCAAAATTTACATTTTTTTTGTTAACTAGATTTGAATTAAAACAAAAATTACATTTTTTCTAAATAAAAGAGTTAAACACAAATAGCATTTCTGTGAAATAGGTTTGTGTTACCACAAGAATATCCATTTCGATAAAATAGAATTATCAGCAAATTGGAACTTTTTATACATTTTGTTGAAATAGGATTTACATTGCTAATATAAGAATCGTCTTTATTTGCAAAACATACATTAGAATTTGTAAGTGAAATAAAGATTTATTTGCATTGACACAACACATCTTAAAATTTGTATATAAAAGTAAAAGTGACATTTTAATGTGTCAATGTATACATTCAAGTCTGTTTGCCATTTAAAATAAAAAAAATATGTG
This sequence comes from Allium sativum, assembly GCA_030737875.1. NCBI lineage: Eukaryota > Viridiplantae > Streptophyta > Magnoliopsida > Asparagales > Amaryllidaceae > Allium > Allium sativum. Next base: position 1,277,421 of record JASFAX010000036.1, on the reverse strand, counting down.
TTAAGTTATACATTGGAAATATAAACAAATAAAATTATCTCTTTTATTTGTTAAAACTAAAAATAGAAATTTGCATACAAATAAAGAAAAATGAAAATTATCTTTTCATCGGTCATCAGCAATAATGACATGTAGATAAATTACATTCTATTAGATATTAGAAATGTATAAGGGAATTATACGAGTCAAATACATTTTTATTTGGTATTAGGAATAGAATATCATGTTTTGTTCATCATCATCAACATGTTAACAGTATTAAAATTGTTTTAAATTCATTAACCAATTATTTATTTATACGCACTGTTGTTGGCTGAAAACCCCACATGGGTATTGGGATGATAATTGATGTACACTAATCCCAATATTTATTTGTATGTGAATCGATAGGTTGACAGGCTGCGATGAGCGTTATTATTTCATTTTAATGCTCATACAGTGGTGAACTTCACTCTGGATGTTAAACGGATGGTTTGATGATTATTTATCATTTGTTGTCATTTACATACGATGTATGAAATCCATATAACCGAAGTTTTATGGTAAACGATTGAGTCGCTCTCCGATTCAGAATATCTTTACATAAAGAATATTTTAAATAAAGAGTTTCTTTTAAATAAAGAATATTTTTAAAAAAGATATTGAAATAAAAGAATTGGATTTTGGGTTGTCGTGGATGGCGTCTTAAATAACACTGTTCTTAAACCCCGTATGAAAGAATAAATATTTTAATTAGTATTATTAAAGTATCAAATTATATTTAGTATTGAAATAAATTGCTATGTGAATTGGGTTTATCGTGAACTGTGTTTTAAACGACGTTTGTTCTTTAACCCAATTAACAGTGAAATATAATTTGGAATTTATAAATCTTTTTATTAAGATTTAAAAAGAAATTTTCCAAAATCAAGTTTTCCGATTTAATATATTAAATTGGAATTGAATAGAAATTTGATTTGATAATAATCGAGATAGGCTTCTGTAAAAGAAGACTGTTACTATATATGTAATTTAAAAAGGCTTTGCCGTTATTCCATTTATATTATTAGTCTGATACAGAAATTTATATCGATTATATATTGATTTGATTTCTGTGAAAATTCCATATTTTGGAAGATGATTTTGGGTTTATCGTGAACGATGTTTTTTAAATGACATTGATTCTTTAACCCAGTTAAAGACAAGTTTAATTTCTTAAAAGTTGAATGATCATAAAGTAATGATTTTTGATATTAAAATCAAATTAGAGTTTTAATGAATCTTTAAAAAGAAGATTAAAGATTTTATTTAAAAGAATTTATCTTTGATAAAATTAACCTTTCCCTAATAATATGAGCATTTTATTAAAAGAATATTCTGAAATGGAAAGAGGCGTTGGATGTGTCTTTATAGCACTTGGTTTTCAATTATAAAAATACGCGAGTTATTCGGAAAGACCGGGTTTAACCCATTCTGAATAATTCCTACGACGATTAAAAGTCGAAGTTATTGAAGGCGGTGATTGAAGACCGGCGATCTTCACATCGAATGGACGACTACTGATGCCTGGCACTGGGTCACTCCCAATAAAGGGTTAAAGCGGTAGTTGTCCGGACGTACTTGTCGATCGTCCGGATACGCGAGCACCTAGGTGACTCCGGTTTCGTTCAGACCCAAAACGAACTTTTAAATGGATGTGTGTCCGACATTGAATTTCATTCATGTAATTAAATTGATATCTGGTTTCGTTCAGACCCAAAATGAACTTGTAAATGGATGTGTGTCCGACATTGAATTTCATTCATGTAATTAAATTGATATCTAATAATATATATCTGTGGTGGCGAAGAATTTATTCTTTTGCTTAAAATCCTTCTTTGAGACGCACGAGCTCGAAGGTTATATATTGGTAGTTATCGATCGCATGATGTGAACTGTCAATGTGACATGCCAAGATGCAATTGATCGAGGCTTTTGTTGAAAACCAGAGCCTTGTGGATGATGATCAAAGCAGAGCCCATTTTGGCATAGCTTTGTGTATTACGTTACCTCGCGAGCCTCACACCCCGGTAGAGTCAAAAACGGGACAAGGTAACGCAGGGAGTGCACACGTTTCTTTCTAGTTAGAAGTGGTGTTTGGGTTTTTACAAGGCCCAACATTTTTACTTATGTGGTTGATGGAATGAGGCACCTCGGATTTTTTTTATTGGTCGCCAATGGCCAGTTTATAGGTCCAATAGGATCGGGGAGCATGTGTTTAGGAATTGCCAATCCATTAGTGTTATTTGTGGACCGACCCTGCTGTATCCAAGGGTTCACTACGGGGAATCCTGAGACATTGCCAGAGTGTCTCGAATCAGTAAGGAGATCGTTCCTAGCCTTGACCCTTGATGGAAATCCAACTTCCAATACGACACCATGTTGTTTTGATTGTAGAACAAGTATGGCGACATAGTAGGATGGGGTACTATGCCGTCTATGATTGATATATTATGATTGAAATGTTTTTAAAACATATATACACTAATAATAATGTCAAATCCGTTTTTATCGTATCAAGCATTTTTAACCATTATTAGGTAAAACTCTATCCTCCGGCTTGCGTTGCATTGTGTGATGGGACCTGGGTCTTATAATGGTTTCATTTTTCTGAAAAGCATTGCATTGTTTTAACGATTTACTTTATTTATGCACTGGAAATCCAATGGAGTAAACCCGTTGCGGGTTAGCGACGTGGTCCTGTGATTAGCCTTATTACCAGTTAAGTTAAGTAAAGATTTCTTCTACCAGTCCCATGACTGACCCGTAGTTTGTTTCACTTTGCAAACTCGGGTGCCCTCTTTTCCACATGGGCAGTCGAGTAGCTTATTTTGCAGAGATATTGAGCAGGATTCTGGATCAAAGCTTAAAGCTCTATCCAGAGCAATGGTAGTCTTCCGCTGTGTTAATTTAATTATTCCGCTGCATTATAATAGTTTTGTTGTAATTTAATCTCCTGCTGTTATTTATCCAATGTAATGTGATATTCTGTACTCTGATGTAACATTATTATAGTGTTTATAAAAGTCTTATGTTATATGTTCTAATGTGTTGTATTCCCACAGTTAACGTATGCGGGATTTGAATTGCCTTGGTCGATCTAGCGATTGATTAGGTCCGGGCAAAATCCGTATCGTTACAAGGAAATGAGAGGGAGAGGAGGAGGAGGAGGAAAGAAGGAGGTGGTGGGGGAGGCCGATGGTGGCTATAAGGGAGGGGGCAGCGGCTGGGGAGAGGAGGCCATTAAAGAGGAAAAGGAGAAAGAAAGGAGGAGGAGAGAAATGAAGAAAGAAATGAGAGAAGGTGATTATTTATCTATCATTCTCTCCAAATGCCCGACTGCAAACGATTTCTATTTGCCACGAAATTCGAACATGAGATAATACACGTGAAGAAGAATCCAAAGAATCAAGTTTCGTCGAATTCGGAGTTCGTTTGACCTTCCGTTTAGTTTCTCAAACATGCTCAAATTAGCTACAAAAATGTGATTTTAGCGTACCCTTTCTTCTTGTCCGCCCAAACACTAACTACAAAAATTATGAAATTTTGGATTCTACCATTATTTGAACATACAAATCTAGAAAAAATGTGAAATCGAATTCTGAGATCGTCTCAATAATGTTCCTTTCTAAACTGACTGTTAGTTTTGCCCCAAACAGGTTTGCCTCTCATGACCACATACAAACTCCGTTTTTTGTGAAATTTGAAATCTAGCCATGACTTATTATTCTGAATCCAACAAAATTTGTCTCATTGAATTCTCGGCTTACTAGCAAATTTCACTTTTTAAGGGTTATGCGATGATTTTAAAAATCAAATTTTCAAAAATTTCAAATATAAAGCTTATAAATTAATTTAATAATTTTACTGAGTTTGTTTTAAGTCAAATAAAATATAAAAACTAATTTTAAAATTATTCTCAAATTTTATCGAGCAAAAATAACCAATTCATATTTCCATATTCCTCAAAATAGCTTAGATTAAAATTTTAAATTGGTTCTGAAAATATAGGTTGTTACAGTATTAAAATAAAATACTTATATTTAAAAATGTATAAGTAACTTTATTGGCCAATTCAAATTTAAATACCTTTTTAACCCACTATTTATATTAAGTTATGGTGACGTCTTCCAATAAATACACTCGTCAATGCCAAAATCATTGGATGAACGTAATGCCAAAGCATTGTGCACCTTTTTCTTTGGTTACATGCAATAGAGTAAAAGTGATACTCAAATTGTATCGTTGGGTCTGACTTACCTAAGCGCCATAATAAGATTATGGGCTTAGAGACAAAAACATGCAATATTCAATATTTTTTTGAGCAAATGAATAATTCTATGAACAAAATGTTCATCATGCGATCCAAGAATTATATATACGATATACTTGACATAAGATGTCTACCTAAATGTATCTTGGACCACCTAAATGTGTGTATATATATAGTAAAATTAAGGATGTTGATTTGTGTGGGAGCATATTTATTTTATTTATATATTTTATTAATAATGCAATGATTTTTATAATTTTGACAGTCAAAATTTGTGATGCAAAATTATTTATTATATCATTTGTTATCTCATATTGACACTAAATGAGAAGCAACACCAACAAGTTGTCACTAAGGTCTATTCTTGAAAAAGATAAACTGAATCGAATTAATTTCCTTGACTGGCACCGAAATTTGAGGATTTTCCTCAAACAAAAAAGGAAGTTGTATGTGCTTGATGGGCCTATTCCAGAGGAACCACCAAGTACAACAACTCATGTAGAGATTAATGCCCACAAGAAGCACCAAGATGGTGCTCTTGATGTCAGCTGTCTCATGCTTGCAACCATGACTTTGGGAGTTCAGAAGCAACACGAGTTCATGGATGCTTATGAGATTATCGATCACCTTAAGAAACTGTTCAAAGGGCATGCTTGACAAGAAAGGTATGGCATAAGAAAAGCACTGTATCACTGCAAAATGGGAGAAAAGGAACCCGTCGGTCCACATGTGCTAAAGATGATTGGATACATTGAGTATCTAGAAAGGTAGGGGTTTCCGTTGACACCGTAAGCTCAAACTGCTCTTGTTCTACAATCATTAAACAGTAAGTAGTCTTTATTCGTCATGAATTATATCATGAGTGAAATTGAGAAACCCTTGACTGAGATATTAAGCATGTTGAAAACTGCTGAAAATTACATGAAGAAAGCAGAACCCGCTGCCATAATGATGGCACAAAAGGGGACTGCTGAACCCAAGGGCAAAAACAAGAAAAAGCAACTTAAGAAGATTGCTAATAAGACCAATTTCAAAAAGGTATCAAAGCCTAAAAGAGGGGTTCCTAAAGAGGGTTATTGTCACTACTACAGAAAGACGGGTCATTGGAAACACAATTGTTAAGCTTACTTAGAAGATCTGAAGAAGAATAAGAAGGGAAGTTTGACTTCGCTCGATTCAGGTATAAATGTTATAAATTTCAATTTATCTACTTCTACATCTTGGGTATTAGATACTCAATGTGGATCACATATTTGTGTCAATTTGCAGGAAATGCAAAAGAGTAGAAATTTGAAGAAAGGAGAAGTGGACTAACGAGTGGGAAATGGTGCAAATGTTGTCGCATTAGCCATAGGAATTTCCACTTATCCTTACCTAGTGGATTAGTTCTAGAATTAAGAGATTGTTATAATGTCTTTAACATCCTCACTATTATACCCGGTTTAGCAAAGAACATTACAAGTAATGGCATCTGCTATTCCGGAGAATACAGCTTGATAGGGGCGACCGAATGTGAATATATCTTTATACTAACACTGACACGTCATTTATACCTTTTTACTTCATGTCTGATCTGAATTTGGCGTGTTCAGTATTAATACGAAGTAATAGACACACCGATTCCACTTAATCAGAACAATATACCAAACACATAACAATCACAGATCACAGTGGAAAGCACATATCTAGGTACAAAATATACTTCCAATTTTATATTTTACACATTTCAAAATAAGCCACTATCTTAACAAGTACATCTTATAGAATATCAGGTAAATATCCTATAGAAGATCAAGTAAGGGTCTCAATATGTCTATCCATGGCTAGCTCACCTATCCAAAAGTCTAAGCATCCTATAAACCTGAAAATTCTGGTCTGACCTGGAAATACAAAATTCTGGATCAGTCTATCTCTAAATATCTGAAAAGTGAGGTCCATACGTATAACATATAAATAACCTTTAGTTCAACCACAAAACGACAGTAGAAATAATTTATTGCTTCACAATGATATATGTTTGGTTTCCAATTTTGGTGTTTATCTCCGTCACAAGTTCACGTTATAGGCACGACAAGTTAACACAACTCATTCATGACCGACATGATCAAGGAACTATTATAAACACGACAAGTTAACACATCTCATTCAGGACCAACCTGATCAAGGAACTATTCTAAGCACGACAAGTTAGCACAACTCATTCATGACCGACTCGATCAAGGAACCCCCTTCTCGGTCAAATAACCAAAGAAGAACGGGAATCAACATATCGAACAAACAAACATACATTCCAAAATCCAAGATGGTCTCGAGGCCTGGTGGTATCCCTCATACCGATCTGATACCAAAGATTGGGAACTCATGCACGATCACTCGGATCGAGGAACTCGTACTCAATCGACCTGGTCGAGGAAACCCAAGGAAACACAATAATCAAATAAACAAAATGTCAACAACCATAAAGATAGTGGCAACCACGACTTAACTAATCCATGTTAATCATTATTTTATTTAAGATCTTTACTAACAAAAGTAGTCACAAAAGGTCCGGTCTTTTACAATAATGAGTTTCTCAATCTTTTTATATTTACAAGTTTGAAAAGAAATCCAGAAGTGACCTTCTTAAGGATCTAGCAGCCTCTGTCGCACACCAAAAGAAAGTGAACTTAAAGTGAAAAATACTATCATTCACAGTAACCACTATAGTTTAACATAGACGTCTCATACCATCTAGTGAAACACAAGTATTTACTGAGAATTAGTAAATTTCACTTATTATGAATTTACCAGGAAAACCTGAATTATATTCTCTTACGGATCTAGAGACCACTTGTCGCACATCATAAAAGAATACAACCCTAAAGTGTTAATTACTATCTCAAAATCGATTATAAGAATCTAACTTGAGCATTTTATACTATTGAGTTGGGTACTAGTATTCGGTCAAGAATTAGTAAATTCCACTTCAACATTTTATTCATTGGAATGTACCATTTTCGACAAAATGTTCCACAAGAGCATATAATACAATCGGTAACATTAAGTCGAAAATTAGCTCATTCTAGATTATAGAATTAAGATTCCCAAAACTATTATCTCTTTTGAATTCTATTGTTTAAAACGCTTACTTAATTGTTCATAAAACTATTTTATTGTTTCCAAAAGTTCATAATAAAGCTCTCAGTTTTGAATTGCAATTTAAGTCTGCTTGAGCATATAATTTAACAAAACTTAATCCATATAATTATAGCAAAAAATCTTAGCTTTCCAAAACGTCAAAAATTATTAAATTGAGATAAGTAATACAAATGTTATGACTAATACAATTTCTCATGTTTAATTATTGACACAATTTTTCAACGACCGGATAGTGACAAACAAATGGATTTTTCATCACTTAAACACTGAAATCACAAGAGACACCATAAATGAAATTTGTAACTTAATCTCTTAGCTTTCCAAAACATTAATAATTATCAAATTCCGATAAGTGGCTCAAAAGTTATAAGCAAAACAAATTTTCAGTTTTAAGTATTTTCATGATTTCCTAATGACAGCCCAATGACAAACAAATGAGTTTTTCACCACTTAAACTTCAAAATCAACAGAAACACAATTAATGAAAGTCGTAGCTTATATTCATAGCTTTCCAGATATTAAAAATTATCAAATTCCAATAAGTGAATCAAAAGTTATGCCTATTTTACTCTCAGCTATCAACTCTGATTTTTACATCGGCCTGAGCTACATACTCAGTTTAAAAATCGTTTTTGGCCTCATAAAAAGCATAATTTCGAAAAATGCCTAAAGAAAAAAGTTGTAGAAAATTGAAATAGCTTTTTACTGCAAAAATATTGAGCCCATTTGGATAATTTAACTACAAGTTATCACTGTAACAGTAGTGATATTTTCACTAATTTTTAGCACACAAAATCAAACAATCACTTAAATCCAAAATCATATTGCAACCAAATCAATTATCAAATCAACCATATTAAAGTCAAAATTTCTAACATGAAACACGCTAATTAGATATAGATTGTGTGAGTCGACAACTCACCTTATAGTCCAAAGAGCTCCATAGCTAGAAGTATTAACCTCAGGCGAAGTAACCAAAAACAGCCCATATTTTTATCCCTAGAACAGAGTACATTTAACATAACAAACATTAATATTTTTTAAGAATTTTTTTATTGAAGATGATCAGATGTGTTACGAACAACATATCAAAATTTCACGATTTTATGAGTTCTCTACAATTAGTTATGATTTTTAAATCAACCTACGTTTTTCTGTCCAGATTTTGTAGAAAAGTTTCTCGGAAATCACCATGTTTGACATATCAAGTCTTAATAAAAATTTATGAAAATTGGTAGAAAGTTGCTGTACTATGTCAGAAAAGAACATAGTAAAATATGGGAATTTTTGAACTCCATAAGAATAAAATTCAATTTTTTTACTAAAGAGGGTTTAAATTTTCAGATCTATCAAAACACAAGTATAACAAGAAATATCATTACCTATCATGTTTTAAATCATATAAATCAAAGATAAAATCTGAAATTACAAGCACTAGTTGATTCACTAGAGGTGTTGGAGCTTACCTTCTTTCGATTACTGAAAGATCTAACCAAAAGCCCTTTCATTCAAGACATGAAATTGAGGATTTGTGAAGCTAGGGTTTTATTTGTTTTGAAAAACTCTTTTTTGTTTACTGCTTGGAAAAATAAATGTATAGTTCATTCAGAAAATGGATAAGAAGAGGAACTTTCTCTTATTTGTACTAATGGGTTGAGTTTAATTTAGGCCCAAACCCAAGTTTTTAACTAAATTTATTGAAGTTCTTTCTATTTATTTTCTTACACTTTAAAACTCTACTCTCCATTTGGATTTCACATAGAAATTTTTTATAAAAAAACCCATGATGTACTTTAATCCTTTTTAGTTAAATAATTTTTTTCCATAAATCACAATTAAAATTTTCTATCCCTAATTAAACTCAATTAACTAGGTAATTAATAACAGAGTTGTTACAGACTCCTCCCCTTAAAAAATTGCGTCCTCGCAATTTGTTAATTTTTAAGTGAAATAATCTAAATCTTTTTTTTCATGATTTTATAAATCCAAAAATATCAAAATGATTTTCCCACTAAATATCAACATTTAATTCTGATAAAACTTGTTCGAATTACCAACTTAAAACTACATCATTCTCTTACCAACAACGTTTTATTCCTCTAACCCTTAGGATCAAATTTCAACCTACTCTGAAACCCATTTCACCTTCACTTATATTATTCCACTCACAACTCTTAATGATTCACAAAGTAGGTTTTCGTTTCACTTTTTGTTTTCAAAATTTAATATTTTGAATCCAATCCTAGTGTTTTTTATTTCTTTTTTATTTTCAAATTTACAGATATAAAATTCTTCCAATATCAGAAATAATATTGAACCATGAATCATTATCATCCACTTTACAACTACAAAGTTGATTGCATAAGCTACCAACAATGTCTTCCAAAACTCATCCATTGCACATAAATGTTTCATGGGAAAATGTTATTCCAAACTCAAACATTTCCTTTTTATTTCTCCTCCTCACGTCAAAATATCATGTTCGAAGTTTAGAAACCTCTATCGATGACATGGCATCCCATGTATCGACCGAAATCCTTAAACAACGTCCAGATAAGTCAACATGATGGGTTAACCAAATTTAGATGTATTATTTTATTATCTCTAGCATCCATGCATCCAATTTTAAACAAGTATAGTCAAACAAAACAATTGCCAACCTCCAATCACCAGGAAGTAGTCAAGCAAAAGAAAGCAATTTACCCTTAAACTAAATATTATGCAGTTAAACAAAAGAAGAAAATATTAACTTATCTTATAATTTTACCTTTTAACTCAGAATTCTTTTGTTCATCTTGTCTACTTCCCTTTTTAATAAAACGTTGTATTTGCTTCTCCTTATTTTCCATTTTTTTTCCATTAATTTCCTCATAAGCATACAAAATCCTGACAAAGCCGAACAAATTTAGATCGAATGGGTTAGACATTAACAACCTGAGTCTGTACTGTCCTAATCACTTTAGCCATTCGCTCTAAAGTTAAAAATACTGCCATAACACTATGACCACAGGTTTCTCCTACATCTATTCTAGGTCTGCCTCTATCCATAATACTAACCTGCACATTCAATTCTAATACTACTTTAAATATGTCAACTATAATAAAAATCAACCGATGCCTTACCTTTATCCCAAAACTATTCTATACTTTTAAGCTACTATGCATAGTCCATGTGAACTACATGCATACTCTCTAAAGGATAGGGCTCTAAGTCTCACTAGGTCTTAGATCCATGATTTTATATGTAATATTGTTCTGACCACAGCTCTGATACCAAACTTTAACATCCCTACTATTATACCCGGTTTAGCAAAGAATATTACAAGTAATGTCATATGCTAATCCGGGGAATACAGCTTGATAAGGGCGATCGAATGTGAATATATCTTTATACTAACACTGACACATCATTTATACCTTTTTACTTCAGGTCTGATCTGAATTTGACGTGTTCAGTTAATACAAAGTAATAGACACACCGATTTCAATTAATCAGAACAATATACCAAACACATAATAATCACAGCGGCAAGCACATATCTTAGTACAAAATATACTTTCAATTTTATATTTTTCTTATTTCAAAATAAGTCACTATCTTAACAAGTACATCTCATAGAACATCTGGTAGATATCTTATAGAAGATCAACTAAGGGTCTCAATATGTCTATCGATGGCTAGCTCACGTGTCCAAAAGTCCGAGCATACTGTAAACCTGAAAATTCCGGTCTGACCCAAAAACACAAAATTCTGGATCAGTCTCTCTCTAAATATCTGAAAAGTGAGGTCCATACATATAACATATAAATATTCTTTAGTTCAACCACAAAACGACAGTAGTGATAATTTACTGTTTCACAATGATATATGTTTGGTTTCCAATTTTGGTTTTTATCTCCATCACAAGTTCACGTTATAGGCACAACAAGTTAACACAACTCATTCAAGACCGACCTGATCAAGGAACTATTATAAACACGACAAGTTAACACATCTCATTCATGACCGACCCAATCAAGGAACTATTGTAAGCATGACAAGTTAGCACAACTCATTCATGATCGACCTGGTCAAGGAACCCACTTTCTTAGTCAAATAACCAAGGAAGAACGAGAATCAACATATCGAACAAACATACATTCCAAAATCCAAGATGGTCTCGAGGCCTGGTGGTATACCTCATATCGATCTGGTACCAAAGATCGGGAACTCATGCACGATCACTAGGATCGAGGAATTCGTACTCAATCGACCTGATCGAGGAAACACATGGAAACACAATAAAACAAGCAATCCAGAACTCATGCACGATCACTAGGATCAAGGAAACATAACAAAACTAGCAACACAATAAATTTCTATGTTTATTGAGACCAAGGAATCATGTGCTCAATCTAAGGGGTTGAGGAAACACAAACATACAATCGTGTAGATCGATGTTTCACATGCTCGATCTAAGGGATCGAGGAAACATATAACTGATCTCAATAATCAAATAAACAAAATCTCAACAATCATAAAGATAGTGGCAAACACGACTTTATTAATCCAGGTTAATCATTATTTTATTTAAGATCTTCACTAACAAAAGTAGTCACAAAAGTCCAGTCTTTTACAATAATGAGTTTCTCAATCTTTTTATATTTACAAGTTTGAAAATAAATCCAGAAGTGACCTTCTTAAGGATCTAGCAGCCTCTGCCGCATACCAAAAGAAAGAGAACTCTAAAGTGACAAATACTATCATTCACAGTAGCCACTATAGTTTAACATAGACGTCCCATATCATCTAGTGAAACACAATTATTTTTTGAGAATTAGTAAATTTCACCTATTATGGATATACCCGGAAAACCTGAATTATATTCTCTTACGGATCTAGAGACCACTTGTCGCACACCATAAAAGAATACAACCCTAAAGTGTTAATTACTATCTCAAAATCGATTATAAGAATCTAACTTGGGCATCCTATACTACTCAGTTGGGTTCCAGTATTCGGTCAAGAATTAGTAAATTCCACTTCAACATTTTATTCATTGGAATATACCATTTTCGAGAAAATGTTCCACAAGAGCATATAATACAATCAGTAACATTAAGTCGAAAATTAGCTCATTCCAGATTGTAGAATTAAGATTCTCAAAACTATTATCTCTTTTGAATTCTAGTTTAAAACGATTACTTAATTGTTCACAAAACTATTTTATTGTTTCCAAAATTTCATAATAAAGCTCTCAGTTTTAAATTGCAATTTAAGTTTGATTAAGCATATAATTTAACAAAACTTAATCCATATAATTATAGCAAAAACTCTTAGCTTACCAAAACATAAAAAATTATTAAATTCAGATAAGTAATACAAAAGTTACGACTAATACAATTTCTCATATTTAAGTATTGACACAATTTCTCAACGACAGGACAGTGACAAACAAATGGGTTTTTCATCATTTAATCTCCAAAATCACAAGAGGCGAATGAAATTTGTACTTTAATCTCTTAGCTTTCCAAAACATTAAGAATTATCAAATTCTGATAAGTGGCTCAAAAGTTACGAGCAAAACAAATTTTCAGTTCTAAGTATTTTCATGATTTCCTAACGACAGCCCAACGACAAACAAATGAGTTTTTCACCGCTTAAACTTCAAAATCAACAGAAACACAATGAAAGAAAGTTATAGCTTATAGTGTTAGCTTTTCGTATAATAAAAATTATCAAATTTCGACAAGTGAATCAAAAGTTATGCCCATTTTACTCTCAGTTATCAACTCTGATTTTTACACCGGCCTGAGCTACATGCTCAATTTTAAAATCGTTTTTGGCCTCATAAAAAGCCTAATTTCAAAAAATACTAAACGGAAAAAGTTGTAGCAAATTGAAATAGATTTTTACTGCAAAAAGATTGAGTCCATTTGGATAATTTAACTACAAGTTATCACTGTTGTACAGCAGTGATATTTTCACTAATTTTTAGCACACAAAATCAAACAATCGCTTGAATCCAAAATCATATTGAAAACAAATCAATCATAAAATCAACCATATGAAAGACAAAATTTCTAACATGTAACACACTAATTAGAGATAGGTTGTTTGAGTCGAACAACTCACCTTATAGTCCAAAGAGCTCGGTAGCTAGAAGCATTAACCTAAAGCGAAGTAACCAAAAACAGCCCGGATTTTTATCCCTAGAAAAAACTACATTTAACATAACAAACATTAATATGTTTTAACGAAATTTGTAAAGAAGATGATCAGATGTGTTGGGAACAACATATATAAATTTCACGATTTTATGAATTTTCTACAATTAGTTATGATTTTTAAATCAACCTACGTTTTTCTATCCAGATTTTATAGAAAAGTTTCTCGGAAACCACCATGTTTAACATATTAAATATTAATAAAAATTCATGAAAACTGGTAGAGAGTTGCTGCAATATGTCAGAAAGAGCATAGTAAATTTTGGAAAATTTTAAACTCCATATGAATAAAATTCGAATTTTCTACTAAAGAGGGTTTAAATTTTCAGATCTATCAAAACACAAGTATAACAAGAAATATCATTACCTATCATGTTTGAAATCATATAAATCAAAGATAAAATCTGAAATTATGTAACGACCCAGAAAATCTGAACCAATTTAAAATTTTTAAATTGGCTAAAATAATGGATTTTAAATATTTAAAATAAATATTTTTAAATAATGGCGATGAAAACTGAGTTTGAATCGACAATTGAAAACGAATATAATTAATTATAATTATAAACAAGGCCTGAAATGGCGTGGCGGTTTCAAAAATTGAATTCAAACTTTGTCGGACTGTAACGGGTGCGAAACAATCCAGATTTTAGTGAAACCAAAAATATTTAAATCTGTTAGTGAATATCTTTCTAACGAATCCGACGAATCGAAATTTGATAGCGGGAATCAAAAGATATGTCCAGTTGAAAATTCTGAATAGTCGCTATGGAATTCAGGCCCTTAAAAATGGACATTTTGCAAACGACCTCGGATTTCGACGAAACCACTTTTGTTGGATCCGTGATGTCAAATTATTGCTAGGTTTCAAATTTCATAATTTTTCGAATCAATATGTGAGCGTGGCAAAGGAAAACGCGTTTGACCAGTTTCAGTTGATTTTAATCGACTGGAAATTGACCATTTTTCAAACGGTCTCAGAATTCGACGAAACTAGTTTTGTTAGGACCGTATCGTCAATACGATGCTAGAAAATATTTTTCTGGAATTTTTCTAGTTAGTATGTGACCCCGGTAATTTGAAATGTGCGTTTAAAATTCAATATAGTGATTTAAATGAAAATTCAAAAGGAAACTGATTGTAACGATCAAATCAGCTTGCGATACATATCCCATTATGTTCGGAATGGGGGTAAAACGCTATGGGCGACAGGCGGTAGGCCTCGTTTCGAGGTCGTATGTAAAAGTCAACTTTTTTGCAAAATTAAATAATTAAATAAAAAAAAAATTCCCTCCCCTTATCCTTCGTTCTGCCCCCCCTCCCCCCCGTTCATTTCAATTTCAAACGAAAGAAAGAAAAAAAAAACCTCGTCGAAGACGAAGACCGACCGCCATCGCCTCGTCGAGGAGACCCCGCCTCCGCCTGTTCCCCCTCCATAGATCGAAGTCCCTAACCTAGAACCTCCGACGCCCTAACCTAGGACCTCCGACGTCGAGAACCCGCCTCCGCCTGTCCCTCCTTCAACCGCGACCTCCCCAACGCCGCCAAGAGCAGCAGCAGCCCCCCCCCCTTCGCAGATTGCGGTGAGTATTTTATTTTATTTTATTTTATTTTTATTCTGTAAAAACTGATTTTTATAAAGGACTAAAACTGATTTTTATAAAGGATTAAAACTGATTTTTTTATAAAGGATTAAAACTGATTTTTATAAAGGATTAAAACTGATTTTTATAAAGGATTAAAACTGATTTTTATAAAGGATTAAAACTGATTTTTATAAAGGATTAAAAACTGATTTTTATAAAGGATTAAAACTGATTTTTATAAAGGATTAAAACTGATTTTTATAAAGGATTAAAACTGATTTTTATAAAGAATTTAAAACTGAATTTTAAAAAGGGTTTAAAAACCGATTTTAATTTTAAGAAAAGGAAAAAGATTTAAACTTTAAATAGAAAAAGATCAGATTTTTTTTGAATAGAAAAGATCAGATTTTTTTTGAATAGAAAAGATCATATTTTTAAAATAGAAAAGACGGAATTTTTATTAAGTAGAAGAAGTAAGATATGATTCTTATATTTTTAAAGCAATAAAAATATAATTTTTACATCATAGGAATAATAAAAATATGATCTTTATATATTGAATAGCGAAGTCAAAATGCAAGTTTTATATATTGAATAACATAGTAAAAATTCGATTTTTACATATGTAGAGAATACGGGCAACGAAGCGACAAAAGGCGAGATTGGCGAAGATTTCTAAAGGAAGAGTCGTAGTTGGATAGCTATTGGTGAGATTTCAGATTTAAAAATTATAAATGTGTGAGAATTTCTCACTCTTCAATTTCTTTTTTTTTCTATATATATATATATATGTGTTGAAATAAAAGTGAATTGCTATATATAATATATATATATATATACGCCCCTCGTCCACAAACCATGGACGATATTTATTGACTGAAATTGTTGTGGAAATTGATTGATAGCGAATGGTTGTTTGGGATTGTTTGGGATTGTTTGTGATTGATATTGGTTGATTGTGGTTGAAAAATAACCATTTGTGGTTGTGAAATATTTGGTTGAAACCACATAGGATTAGTTTGTGGAAATGAAATAAATATATACATGCCGCCTGCGTGCGAACTAGATGCATGATCCCCCTTGTCAAAAACCGCGAGGTTTTAAGGTAGAGCGAGGAGCCGTACTAGGGACGGTCCCGGTTTTAACTACCCTGCCGTTATGCTGCCGAAATTTTGAATAATATTCGTGTGTTTGAATTATTTTCATATGCTTAAACTATATTTATTCATTGAATAGAAAACCTTCATGTGTTGGATTGATATTCATTCGTTGATTAGAAATTCATGTGTTGAATGGTATTCATATTTTGAAATAAATTGTTTGATAATAAAAATCACATTTTTATCTATATATAGAAACTATAGAAAACATTCATGTGTTGAATTGATATTCATTCGTTGATTAGAAATTCATGTGTTGAATGGTATTCATATTTTGATATAAATTGTTTGATAATAAAAATCACCTTTTATCGACTATATAGAATGTGTAAAATAATCTCGTTTTGAAAGAAATTGTTTTATGATAAAAATCCTATTTTTATCACCTATATGAACTATATAGAAAAATAGTGTTTAGAAATGAATTGTTTTACAATAAAAATCACATTTTTATTGTATGCATAAATCGTTGAAATGTGAAGTGTTAAAAATAGCCACTTGTTCAAAATAAACATATATGAGTTGAAATATTCATTAATTAGCTAATGAAATGATTTGCACCTATTTATGTAACATTAGAATGAATGGTGTTTTTAAACCAAATAGAAATCAAATATGAAGTCGAATAGAAAATGATAAATGATGAGAACTGTGTATATATGTACATACATATTCATTGAACAGGTTATAGCAAAGGGGCTAGAGAAGAGGAATAAAATTTTGTGCCCGACAAATAGGTACACATCTACTGTTTTGTTTAGGTGATGATTTTATGAGCCTGTTGGCTAGCCGCTTGGCTTTTTCTTTTTCTTTTTGAGATTAGAAGGACCGGGAAAGCTATTTGCGATTTCCCGATGCTCCCGGTGCAGGGGAGGTTATGGCGAAATTTTCCAAAATTTTAAGGTGTTAGAAAAATATTTGAAGTGAAAACGATATGGAAATCATTGAATGAACTATATTTATATAAATATATAAATATAAATAAAATTAAAACGAAACGAAGCCGTGCAGTTCGTATTTTGAAACCATGATTTCAAACAACTAGTACGGGAAATCCGACCATTGGATTTTCCCGAAACCTCAACCGTCGGGTTCGCCTTGGAATAATCTTTCCAACGGCACCAACCTTGTAAAAATCCAACGGTTGGATTGTCTGGAATGTTTAATTCAAATCTGAAGAAAAACAGCGCCAGAAGCGATTATATTTATATATATATAAATATAATTATATATTTAATCGAATAACGACGCTGCAGTTCGTATTTTGAAATCGAAATTTCAAACGATTGTACCGGGGGATCCGACCGTCGGATTTTCCCGAAACTGGAACCGTTGGATTCGTTTTGAAAAGACCTTTCTAATGATGTAAATTTTGTAAAGATCCAACGGTTAGATTTTCAGATATGTGTAAATCAAATCTGAAGAAAAACAGCGCCACGGCCGCTTTATGGCCCGAAGCGTCGTTTTGAATAAATTAGCTATTTTAAATTAAATAAAAATA
Organism: Allium sativum; assembly: GCA_030737875.1. Classification (NCBI taxonomy): domain Eukaryota; kingdom Viridiplantae; phylum Streptophyta; class Magnoliopsida; order Asparagales; family Amaryllidaceae; genus Allium; species Allium sativum. The sequence continues at coordinate 1,259,538 of JASFAX010000036.1, read as the reverse complement.
GCGATAAATAGTTATAAAATATCATAAGCGATATGGAATGGAAATAAACTGAATTTGCTCGATTTATGTTGTATTTGATGGTTGAATGTGTTTGGTGTGAAAATTACATTAAAGAACAATATTGGTGTTGTCGAATAATTTAACCATTGAAATAAATTGATTTGAAATTCTAAATATACGTGAATTATTTGAAAAGACCGAGTTAATTCTCATTTCGAATAATTGACCGACGATTGAAATTCGAAGATGAAGACGGTGGTCGAAGACCGGAGATCTTCACCTCGTTTGGATGGTAACCGAGGTCCTGATTGGGAGGCATCCCGAAATATGGATAATGAGTGGTGATCGTCCAGACGTGCGTGGTGATCGAAGGGTTTGCGAGGTATTTAGTGCCTCCGGTTTCGTTCAGACCTAGAACGGACTTGTAAATGGACTGTGTGTCTGACATTGGAGTTTATTCTGTGTTGATTGATTTCTGTTAAATTTACATCTGTTTGGCGGCGGAGAATTTATTCTTTTGCTTAACGCCCTTCTCTGAGACGCACGAGCTCAGATGTTGTATATCGATAGACGTCAGTCGCATGGCATGAATTGCTTGTGTGGCATGCTAAGATGCAGTGATCAGGGCTTCTGTTGAAAAGCAAAGTCTTGTGGTGATGATCAAAGCACCGCCTGTGGGGCGTAGCTTTGTGTATAACGTGAATTCGCGAGCCTCACACCCCGGTATGAACCAGAAACGGGAGAAGGACCTCAGGGAGGGCATGCGTTTCTTTCTAGCTAGGGTGGTGTCAGTGACCTACCAGCCCTGACATTTATATACTTTTCACCTATGTGGTTGTTGCTGTTGCGAGGCGCCTCGGTTTGATCGGACGATCCGGGTCCGATGGAGTCATTCGTTGGCTCATTTACGCCCCAAAGAGCGGGGAAACGTATTGTTCAGGCACTATAATCCACATCGGTGGATCGGCCCTGTCGCTCCAAGGGGCAGTTGCGGCTGTTCCGGTGGCTCGGGCTAGAGAGTCACGAATTCGGTAAGGACTATCTTTTGCCTTGGTTCATGACGGAAATCCAATTTCCAAATACGTGACGATGCGATTTTGATTGTACACCTATATATGGCGACATAGTGGCATGGGACGCTCATGTCGTCTATGATTGATAGTTATGATTTGAAATTGTTTTCAAAACATATAGACACTAGCAATAATATCAAATGCCTTTGTTTTATTCGTATCAAGCATATTTTGGCCATTATAAGGTAAAACTCTATCCTCCGGTTTGCGTTGCATTGTGTGATGGGAACTGAGTCTTATAATGGCTTCATTTTTATAAAAAGCATAGCGATGTTTAAAAGAAAGATTTATTTTAAAGCACTGGCAATCCAATGGAGTAAACCCGTTCCACGAAAGTGGCGTGGTCCTGTGATTAGCCAATTATATATGTGTTGCGTGGATTTCTCATACCAGTCCCATGACTGACTCGTAGTTTGTTTCACTTTCAAACTCGGGTGCCCCTTTTTCTACACGGGCAGCCTTGTATTCAGGTTTAGCTGGTTCTTTCTGGATAGCTGGAGCTGAAGATGGATTCTATCATTTATCTCTTTTTATGCTGTTCAGCTCCTATTGTACATATTTTGTTTATTTCCGCTGTAGACATTCATGTATAGCTGAACTGTATTTGTACTAAGTAAGATCCTGTATATTGTGTAACTCTGATGATTACTTTTATCCAGTATATTTTGTTGTTCATTATCTGGTGTATTTATTTAATTTTGTTCTGCTATTATCTGTTTCTGTGTTATATTCCAAAGATAGCCCTGCTTCCGTGAGAACGGGATTTCGGGTCGTCTCAACGTGGTATCAGAGCTTTGGTTAAGCTTAGTTCTGGAATATAACATTCGAACGAACTCGTCAGAAATAGAACCAGTAGTGTTCTAGGACGGGTAACTCCATACAGATAGGATCAGTAATATCCTAGTATGAGTAAAGCAGAATGAAATTACACCCCAGTAGGCACATTTACATTAAAGTATGTGTTTCTATATTTTGAAATACCTTTTCTGTGACCTGACACTTGATCTGCAATTTGCAGAAGTTCTAGAAAATGAGTGTCAGAAGCAGAAGGAATGCAGAACCGGATATTGAGGCCCTATTAATCAAATATCGAAATATGGGTGGAATACCGTTCTCTGGTGAAGAATCTATTATGAAAACACAAGCTTGGATTCGTTCGGCTGAGAAGATCTTCGAAGCATTAAAGCTGAGGGATGACCAGAAAAGATTACTGGCCTCCTGGGCACTCAAAGACGAAGCTTTATTCTGGTGGGATTCTGTTATTAAAGGTAATCCAGAAGGTGATATCACCTGGGATAGATTCAAGGTGATTTTCTTAGAAAGATTTACTCCTCCCGAAGCGACCGAGTGACTATGTGATGAATTTTCTTATCTAATACAAGGTGATATGACCATCCCAGAATATCATAAGAAATTCAATGAACTTTCTCATTTTGCTCCTCATCTGATTAAAGACCCAAAGAGGAAAAATCTGAGATTTATTCACGGGCTTCAAAGGAAATACCAGAATAAAGTATTGGGGCATGTGAAGCTTCCTTTCTCAGAAATGATTTATATGGCTTATCAATACGAAGATCTAGACAAGAAAGGAATGTTGCGCGACGAAGAAGAAGTTTGTTGTAGTGACATAGCAGAGTCGGAAACTGATATTCCTGAGGCAAGTACAATGTCTGAGATCAGTAAGAAGGCCAGTGCCAAGAGAAAAAGGGCCAAATCAGAGAAGAAACCAGTAACGACAACTGTATGCTCTAACTGCAATAAGCAGGGACATCTCTCGATAATTTGCCGATCTCTAAAGAAACAAAGAAAGGAAGGATCTGAGTCTATTAAGAAGTTTCAAGAGACTAGAGAATGCAGCATTTGCCATCGGTTTGGCCATGTAAAACAGGATTGTCGGCTGTTAAAGGCAACCAAGGAGGCTCAAATAAATGAAGTAGCAGAAACCTCGGCGCCCTCAGATAATCAGGGAAGATCTGATGTTTTAGAAGGCACGCTTACTGTCAAAAATATTCCAGTTAAAGTACTGTTTGACACAGGCGCATCACGAAGCTTTATTGCAAAGAGTGCAGTCAAGAAGCTGGATTTGAATTTGAGAAAGCTCAAAGAGCCAATGACTGTCCAAAATCCAGTTGGGGGTTCCATCAATCTCAGTTGGATCTGTGCAGTACCTGTCTCTTTTTCTTGCTATAAATTCCCTATAATCTCTATCGTCATGAATTTTAATGAATTCGATCTTATTCTGGGATTGGATTGGCTAACCAAATATGAAGCGGAAGTTAAATGCGCCGAGAGAGTTTTAAAGGCAAAAGCACAATTGGGAAATTATATAACCATACCATGTGAAGGCCCAACTTCAAACAGAAAAGATTTCTGGTCAGCTCTCGATGTTTCTCCAGCTCAAATAGAAAATATCCCTGAGGTCACAGAGAATATTCCTGACCTCATCAAAGATATTCCTGTCATCAAGAACTATGCGGATGTGTTCGAGGAAGTTGTTCGCTTACCTCCGCAAAGAGAAATAGATTTCAAGATTGCTTTGATTCCCAATGCAAGGTCGGTAGTTCACGCTATTCGAAGAATGTCCTTGAAAGAGAAGGAAGAATTAGACAATCAAACACGACAGCTAGTATGGAAAGGTCTGATCAGGCCTAGTTTCTCTGATTGGGGTGCAGCAGTGGTATTTGTCCCAAAATCTGACGGTACTCTACGTCTATGTGTGGATTATCGTGATCTGAACAAACAGACAATAAAGAACAAATATCCATTGCCGCGGATTGATGATTTGTTGGATCGATTAAATGGAGCACAAGTATTCTCACGAATGGACCTAGCTACAGGTTTCCATCAACTTCGAATTGCCGAAGAGTGTGTTCCAATGACAGCGTTCAGAGGCCCCGACTTATTCTACGAGTGGTTAGTAATGCCATTCGGCTTATGTAACGCTCCAGCTTACTTCGTCGATCTAATGAACAGAGTATTTAGGGGAGTACTGAATAAATTTGTTCTGGTTTTTATTGATGATATTCTAATCTTCTCTAAATCAAAGGCCGAACATGAAAAGCATCTGGAACAAGTTCTAGAAATTCTGAGAAGGAATGTATTGAAAGAAAAGTTTTCCAAATGTATATTCTGGCAGGATGAAGTGAAATTTCTGGGCCATGTTGTATCGAAAGAAGGAATCGCTGTTGATCCAAGTAAAATCACGGCTATTCAAAACTGGAAACAGCCCAGCACCCCCACTGAAGTCCGTAGTTTTCTCGGATTGGATAGCTATTACCGGAAGTTCGTTAAAAACTTTTCGAAGATATCTGGTCTCTTAACGAAGCTTACAAAGAAGCAATCTAAGTTCAAATGGGCTCAAGAGAGTGAGGAAGCTTTCGAAGAGCTAAAGTTAAGATTAACAACTGCTCCAGTGCTAACCATCATCGATGGCAACCAAGATTTGAAAGTCTGGACTGATGCTTCTAGAGAAGGCCTTGGCGCCGTGTTAATGCAAAGAGGTCAAGTAATTGCTTATGCTAGCCGTCAACTGAAGCCGCACGAGAAAAACTATGTAACTCATGATCTTGAGTTATTGGCTATTGTGTTCGCTTTGAAAATCTGGAGACACTATCTTCTGGGTGAGAGATTTGAACTGTTTACAGATCATCAGTCGTTAAAGTATCTGTTCACTCAGAAGGACTTGAATTTGAGGCAGCAACGTTGAATGGAGTTCCTTGCAGCATATGACTTTGAAATTATATATACTCCAGGAAAAGCCAATGTCGTGGCTGATGCGTTAAGCAGAAAGAATGAGATGATCGCCAGTTTCATCATTGCGACTTCGTTAATTGATAAGATATCGGCTCTCCAAGAAGACGACCAATTTATCAAAGGAATAAGTCAGCGAATTCGTGAGGGCAATGCTTCGGATTTCCAGCTAGACAGCGAAGGGATTCTGAGGTTAGAAGGGCGAATTTGCGTTCCAGATATTCCTGAACTCAGAAGGGATGTACTGGATGAATGTCACAAATCTAAGCTCAGTATCCATCCAGGTGTGAATAAAATGTATAACGGTATCAAACGCACATTCTGGTGGAAGTCGTTAAAAAGAGACATCTCAATATATGTTAGTCGATGCCCTACTTGCCAGCTAGTCAAGAGTGACCAACAGAAATTGGCTGGATTGTTACAACCACTGGAAGTTCCTGGTTGGAAGTGGGAGCATATTTCTATGGATTTCATTGATGGTCTACCGAGAACCAGAAAAGGAAATGACAGTATTTGGGTGATCGTAGATCGTTTCACGAAGACCGCCCATTTTATACCTGTCAGATCAAACAGAACCGCTCAGAGCCTGGCGCAGATATACTTCAGGGAAATAGTTAGACTGCATGGAGTGCCGCTCAGTATAGTAAGTGATAGAGATACAATATTCCCTAGCAAATTCTGGGAAGCATTTCAAGTCGAGCTGGGAACGAAGTTAAACTTGAGCACCGCTTATCATCCTCAGGCAGACGGTCAGACTGAGAGGGTGAATCGCATTTTAGAAGATCTATTGCGGGCTTGTGTTATAGATTTCGGTGGATCATGGGAAGACCATTTGCATTTGGCTGAATTTTCTTATAACAACAGCTACCAGGCGAGTCTTACAATGTCGCCATTCGAAGCATTGTACGGTAGACCGTGCCGATCTCCTGCTTGTTGGGTCGAGCCAGGGAATAGACTCGTATTGGGTCCTGATATGATCCGAGAAGCTGCCGACAAAGTCGATTTTATTAAGAAGCGATTACTCGCCGCTCAAAGCCGATAAAAGAGCTATGCCGATAGAAGAAGAAGAGATATATCCTTTGAAGTTGGCGACTACGTATATTTGAAAGTATCGCCGATGAGAGGAGTTATCCGGTTCGGTAAAACTGGAAAGTTGGCACCCAAATTCATTGGTCCGTTTCCTATTCTGGAACGGATTGGGACTCTCGCTTATAGGGTCAAACTGCCTGACTGGTTGCCTGGAGTGCATGATGTATTTCATATATCTCAACTTCGAAAGCACGTTCATGATCCAGACTTGATCGTGGAAGAATCAGCTCAGCAGGATATTGAAATTACTCCAGAATTAGCTGTGAGGCGAGAGCCGCTAAAGATCATCGGCAAAGAAACTAAAGAGCTGAGAAACAAGAAGGTTCACTTAGTCAAAGTGCAATGGAGTGGAGATCCGCGAGATTGTACTTGGGAAACTGAGGAGAGCATTCAGAAAGCTTATCCTAGATGCCGAGTAGATATCTCTAATTGACTCTGGTGCAAGGTACATTTACCCTACTTTGCATTACCATTCAATTCTCTACTCTATTGTTATTTTCTTTTCATAGATGTGCACTTTTAATTATATAGTCTGAATGATTTTTAAGGGGCATAGGATTTGATTAGTATATTTTTGAAGGTTAAAAACAATTGGATTGGTTGTTGTGTTGTGTGATTGTAGATTTATCAAACCACTTTCGACTTTGTTCCTTTTCGGGGACGAAAAGTTTTAAGTGGGGGAGATTGTAACGACCCAGAAAATCTGAACCAATTTAAAAATTTTAAATTGGCTAAAATAATGGATTTTAAATATTTAAAATAAATATTTTAAAATAATGGCGATGAAAACTGAGTTTGAATCGACAATTGAAAATGAATATAATTAATTATAATTATAAACAAGGATTGAAATGGCGTGGCAGTTTCAAAAATTGAATTCAAACTTTGTCGGACTGTAACGGGTGCAAAACAATCCGGATTTTAGTGAAACCAAAAATATTTAAATATGTTAGTGAATATCTTTCTAACGAATCCGACGAATCGAAATTTGATAGCGGGAATCAAAAGATATGTCCAGTTGAAAATTCTGAATAGTCGCTATGGAATTCAGGCCCTTAAAAATGGACATTTTGCAAACGACCTCGGATTTCGACGAAACCACTTTTGTTGGATCCGTGATGTCAAATTATTGCTAGGTTTCAAATTTCATAATTTTTCGAATCAATATGTGAGCGTGGCAAAGGAAAACGCGTTTGACCAGTTTCAGTTGATTTTAATCGACTGGAAATTGACCATTTTTCAAACGGTCTCAGAATTCGACGAAACTAGTTTTGTTAGGACCGTATCGTCAATACGAAGCTAGAAAATATTTTTCTGGAATTTTTCTAGTTAGTATGTGACCCCGGTAATTTGAAATGTGCGTTTAAAATTCAATATAGTGATTTAAATGAAAATTCAAAAGGAAACTGATTGTAACGATCAAATCAGCTTGCGATACATATCCCATTGTGTTCGGAATGGGGGTAAAACGCTATGGGCGACAGGCGGTAGGCCTCGTTTCGAGGTCGTATGTAAAAGTCAACTTTTTTGCAAAATTAAATAATTAAATAATAAAAAAAAAATTAATTCCCTCCCCTTATCCTTCGTTCTGCCCCCCCCCCCCCCGGTTCATTTCAATTTCAAACGAAAGAAAGAAAAGAAAAAAAACCTCGTCGAAGACGAAGACCGACCGCCATCGCCTCGTCGAGGAGACCCCGCCTCCGCCTGTTCCCCCTCCATAGATCGAAGTCCCTAACCTAGAACCTCCGACGCCCTAACCTAGGACCTCCGACGTCGAGAACCCGCCTCCGCCTGTCCCTCCTTCAACCGCGACCTCCCCGACGCCGCCATGAGCAGCAGCAGTCCCCCCCCCCCCTTCGCAGATTGCGGTGAGTATTTTATTTTATTTTATTTTATTTTTATTCTGTAAAAACTGATTTTTATAAAGGATTAAAACTGATTTTTATAAAGGATTAAAACTGATTTTTATAAAGGATTAAAACTGATTTTTATAAAGGATTAAAACTGATTTTTATAAAGGATTAAAACTGATTTTTATAAAGGATTAAAAACTGATTTTTATAAAGGATTAAAACTGATTTTTATAAAGGATTAAAACTGATTTTTATAAAGGATTAAAACTGATTTTTATAAAGAATTTAAAACTGAATTTTAAAAAGGGTTTAAAAACCGATTTTAATTTTAAGAAAAGGAAAAAGATTTAAACTTTAAATAGAAAAAGATCAGATTTTTTTTGAATAGAAAAGATCAGATTTTTTTTGAATAGAAAAGATCATATTTTTAAAATAGAAAACACGGAATTTTTATTAAGTAGAAGAAGTAAGATATGATTCTTATATTTTTAAAGCAATAAAAATATAATTTTTACATCATAGGAATAATAAAAATATGAACTTTATATATTGAATAGCGAAGTCAAAATGCAGGTTTTATATATTGAATAACATAGTAAAAATTCGATTTTTACATATGTAGAGAATACGGGCAACGAAGCGACAAAAGGCGAGATTGGCGAAGATTTCTAAAGGAAGAGTCGTAGTTGGATAGCTATTGGTGAGATTTCAGATTTAAAAATTATAAATGTGTGAGAATTTCTCACTCTTCAATTTCTTTTTTTTTCTATATATATATATGTGTGTTGAAATAAAAGTGAATTGCTATATATAATATATATATATATATATATATACGCCCCTCGTCCACAAACCATGGACGATATTTATTGATTGAAATTGTTGTGGAAATTGATTGATAGCGAATGGTTGTTTGGGATTGTTTGTGATTGATATTGGTTGATTGTGGTTGAAAAATACCCATTTGTGGTTGTGAAATATTTGGTTGAAACCACATAGGATTAGTTTGTGGAAATGAAATAAATATATACATGCCGCCTGCGTGCGAACTAGATGCATGATCCCCCTTGTCAAAAACCGTGAGGTTTTAAGGTAGAGCGAGGAGCCGTACTAGGGACGGTCCCGGTTTTAACTACCCTGCCGTTATGCTGCCGAAATTTTGAATAATATTCGTGTGTTTGAATTATTTTCATATGCTTAAACTATATTTATTCATTGAATAGAAAACCTTCATGTGTTGGATTGATATTCATTCGTTGATTAGAAATTCATGTGTTGAATGGTATTCATATTTTGAAATAAATTGTTTGATAATAAAAATCACATTTTTATCTATATATAGAAACTATAGAAAACATTCATGTGTTGAATTGATATTCATTCGTTGATTAGAAATTCATGTGTTGAATGGTATTCATATTTTGATATAAATTGTTTGATAATAAAAATCACCTTTTATCGACTATATAGAATGTGTAAAATAATCTCGTTTTGAAAGAAATTGTTTTATGATAAAAATCCTATTTTTATCACCTATATGAACTATATAGAAAAATAGTGTTTAGAAATGAATTGTTTTACAATAAAAATCACATTTTTATTGTATGCATAAATCGTTGAAATGTGAAGTGTTAAAAATAGCCACTTGTTCAAAATAAACATATATGAGTTGAAATATTCATTAATTAGCTAATGAAATGATTTGCACCTATTTATGTAACATTAGAATGAATGGTGTTTTTAAACCAAATAGAAATCAAATATGAAGTCGAA